>JAECWM010000224.1:8132500-8732500 GCA_018150695.1 Drosophila oshimai
CCACTACTCCCACTCTGCCAGAGACCAGAGAGCGAAGGAAGCAAATCTTTATATACAATTTAACTTAACTTTTTGTGTATAGCTTTAAGATGTGTGCAAAGAAGCGGACCGGACTTAGAGACCGACGAACTGAAAGCTTGAAAGACAGACGACAGGACTGACAGACGGACTTGGAACCGACCTGGGTTATAAGTTATAACGTTTTTTAGTTATTTAAAAAATTATGAAAAACAGAAATCAGCAGATTGTGGGCAGAACACACGTTAGGTGTTGCCATATCGCTTTGTAATTAGTGTTTTTATCCCGCCCCGCCCCCTCCCAATTATACACATTTGCCCCTAAAATTATACACTTTACCCCCCAAGAGCCCTCGTAGCTTTTAAGTCTTACGTTAAGTTGTCGTTTTCCTTTTTATCCCCCTGTCCCCCATCTATTAAGAACATAAAAATATATTAGTTACAAACAAGTTTATTTGAACTTAAATCCCCTTTTGTTGATTGTTTTTAGTTGTGCCAGCGGTAGACGAACAAAATTGAAATGCCAAGCGAGCAGAGGAAGCAAACAAAATAAATTGTAACTAAAGTATTATTTTAAGGCATAGTTTTTGTTGTAGCAAATTACGGAGAACTCACACAAGTAAATCTTTACAGACACACACGCATGAACACTCAGAAGAAGAATCCTATCATGTAAAATTGTTTACGAAAACGGAAATTATGATTAAACTAATTATCAATGTAATTAATACATATTAAACGAGAGAAAACTAATAACAAATCGAAGAGCAAAGGCAACTTAGTGTTAATGTAAGATCAAAACAACTAACCAGAGCATAGAGAACGATGAATCATGCTGAAACTCACACTCCTTCAATCCCGAATCCTCCGATTCTCCAACGCAGTCCCCAAATGAATTGAGCCACATTGCCCCCAAAAAAGCTAGCTTACGTCTGTGACTAGCGACGGCAGCTACCAGGGAGGATAAGCTCCATTTGGGGACAGCTCTGAAACAGAAGACAAATTCTTAGTACGCCATATTATGGTTTATACGTACGCACCCATACTTAGCAATACAATTGAACTGAACAAACTGCAAGGCACTTTGCAAGTGCGAGCAACTAATCTGTAGAATACTTGAGTATCCTTGAAATAAATGCAACTTATATACATAATGCGAAACCCTCTCTCAAGTGTAATTTGGCAGTTATGTGAATGTGATTTACCCCTCGTTTCCGCTTCTGCATAATGGCTCGACCAGAGAACTCGGCAACTTTATACATGCATATACATATACAAGCAAGAACAAGCAAAATCAACAAAAATGGAATTATTATGATTAATTAATAAATCGAGAAATGCAATTACCAATAAAAACTACCAGCAGATACGTAAAAAATTGAAAAGTTCAAGTCTATTTTTATTGTTAGAGGGTTCTGAAAGGCACTTGGAATTTTGTACCTTCTCAAAACATTCTTTAACTTTATTTTCGAGTAAAATATTTATTATAAAATTGTGCGTTTCCTGTATACATAATACTTTAAAAATGTGTAAATATCTCGTTTTATATTATATATAAAATATTTATTTGGGGTTTTTGTTTATTTTATTATTTTGACTTTTGGCCGGCTCAAGGTCGTAATGATTAAGTGTCCTTTTAAATTAAATAAAAGACATATTCATCTCACCATTCCATATGTTTCAAACCCCGCCGGGGTCCATCTTCAGGGATGGATAACCATCACTAAAGAAGGACCCCGATGATGTTTCAAATATAGGGAATGGTGAGATGAATACGTCTTTTATTCAATTTAAAATTGTCTTTTTAAACAACGTAAAAATCTATTTTTCTTCTCAAGTCAAAATATTTCAAGAGAAAAAAATGATTTTTTGTTTCATTTAAAAAGGCACTCTTAACAACACGTCCAAGGGCCGGACCAGACTCATTAAAAATGTAAAGTGTTTATATAAAATCTACTTGGTCTATTGGCACTGCAAAAGTGGTCGGAATTTTTAAATAATTCAGCCTCATTCTTATTTCTGAGACCAATCAAACTTGTCGGTCGTATTGTTAAAATTATCAAATTTACTCTAATGTTCTTAAAATCATTAACGAGTCCATATTCAGAGATGCTAAAAAAAAAGATTATAAAAGTTTCTTGCGACATATTAAAAATGTAACATTTGATCACCACCGATTCTAATTTGATTGGAATCTTAAAGTGCAACTGGGCTTTATGTTAAATGCAAGGCTAATCTAGGCACTTTGAGTCTGTGGCATGTATAAATCACTAGCTGGTTATAAAATATTGTGGTATCATCAAATATCCGATGATTCTGTCTTTGATCCTTTGTGCATGTAAATGGAAATACTGGTGTGGTTCCTTTGATGCCCTAATTAATAACGCTGCGCACGCAGGTGGGACTGCAAAATGGCATATTCTCCTTGACGCAAAAGCGGCCTCCTATCAGTGGCTTGGAGCACTGGGCGCCGGCGCACACAAAGCAATTGGCATGCCAGTGGACTTCGCCCCAAGCCACGCCCTGATCCGCGGGTCCAATTGCAACCTTGCAGCGCTGGCAGCAGACGGCAAATAGGCGGTCATAGCACAGCAGGCACAGTGGCATATTTGACTTCTCGTCCGCGATGTACTGCTGTCCGGCCAGCGGTTCGTCGCACTGGTAGCAGCAGAAGTGCTTGATGTGGAAGGTGGCCTCCTCTGCCGCCGTGTACTCCTTGGTGAAGATCAGCTCATCGCAGGCGCGGCATCGAGGGATCTTCAGCCTGATGGCCAGGTCGCGACCACAGAACACTTGACCCTGGTGGAAGAAGTAGACCAAGTCGGCCAGCAGTTCGCGGCATGTGGTGCACTTGAAGCAGCCGGGATGCCAGGCAATCTCCTTTCCAGCTCGATCCGCCTTGACGGCGACTTCGCCGCAGGCAATGGGTTTGATACAGTCGGCACACATGATGATGCGTTGGGAATCTGCAGGAATGAAATGGATTTTTCGGTATTATTTTTGTTTTTTAGTGTAACCCACTCCGAAATGTTTTTGATTTTAATTTTTAAAAGCACATACAATTCGCATCTTCGTTTCTATATCAAAATTATTTCTGTTTGGGATTTTCAAACCAGAAGCCAGAAAAATGCTTATAAGCAGAGATGGGCACGCCCTGGCTCAATTTGCTCACTTGCTCAAACCGTTATATTTTTCGGGAGGCGCCAGCCAGACGGGTCGCGGCTGGCGTTCAGCGATCCGTGAAGAAACAAAAATAATGCTACAGACTCTGTAGCAGGTAGCGAGCTCATCGCCTCGGTCCCGAGTTTTGCAACAAAAAAATACTTGGCTGGGTCTCACATCGTACCCAAAACAAAACAACTTTAAAGGGTTGCGTATTCTCTTTGCTCGCACATTCTGCGGCGCTCCGCGACGGTGGTGGTTGTTGTTGTTTTTTTTTGGTCTGGCCGACCTGCTGCTCAAACCGTTAGATCTTGTGCCCATCGCTGCTTATAAGCATATAAAAAGTTCCCTATCCACGCAAACCAGATAAACAAACTTTTCTTATCTGAGTAATTGTTTATCGGAGCTTTTTTTAACTTGTTTACGTGGTGCAACTCAAGCTTGAAATAAAGTTCCTGAATCAACAAAATTGAGGTATCAAAATCCACAAATACGTTGAAACCACGCAAAGTAAAAAAAGTATAAGATGTAGTATTGCCCAATGATAAATATACAAAAGAAAGAAGTGAAAAAATACGAACCTTTGCCGGAACCCTCCTCCCCGTGCAAACGCAGCTGCTGGAACTGCTCCGGCATGCCAGCGCAACTTGGATACATGTTCATGTCCTCAATACCGGGAATGCTGGTAAATCTGCCCTGACCGGCGGTTAGATCCTCCGCCCCATAGCCGGGAGTCGAGGGTTTAGAGTAAAAACCAGAATCGCTGCTTTGCGAGGTAGGCAACTCCCCCAGACTGGGCTTCGGATAAGAAATATCCTTGCAGCCATTTGCCATATCGGCAAAGACCTTGTCGATCTCCTCCAGCAACTGATCGTCGTCCAGCAGCCAGTCGTGCACTTGCTTCAGAGGCTGCAGCACCTGGCATTGGTCATGGGAAATGCCCTTGTCCTCAAGCGAGCGGAAGAGTCGGTCGTAATAAGGTGCGTTGGATACAGCGGATTGGAGCATGTTCTTGTCCAGTCCGACGGACTGAAGCTGTGCCTTGGTGGCCGGCGAGAGGCCCTTGAGCTCCGCGATACTGGCAATGGGAGCTGGAACATTGGAAATAACCACCGAGGAGGGAGCACGACCAGCACGCGCCTCCTGCAGCGCCTGTTTAAGCGGTTCCGCCTGGAGGATCTGCGCGAAGACCGGATCGCGCTCATAGTCCGTATTGGCTGGCAGTCCGCAATCGTAAACAATGGTGGAGACCCCTCCAAACTTAACCCGTCGCATGGGCGTGTCCTGTCGCATCTGTGCCCCAAATCTGATCTGTGCTGGGTTCTTCAATGGCAACGGGGAGTTAAAGGGTGTACCTGGAGCGGACTTCATGGGCGTCATCGGCTGCTGGGGGCAGATGGTGTTGATTTCGGCCCTGAACTGCGGATTGTTCACATACTCCTTTCGGAACTCGGCTATGGGGCCTAGTTTTGGATCCCTCGAGATGTTCAGTTTCTTTTCCTAAAGAAAAATAATATTTCCTTATTATGGTTGATTCTCTAGAAGTTTCTTCATCGTAAAGTGACTAATTGAAGTTGTTTCAAGTCAAGTTTCACCATTTAACAAAACAATTATATTTAGTAAACAAAAAATATGCTTACCTGCAGTATTCCCAGCACCTTGTCATAAACAACACCATGACTCACAAGGCTTTGTAAAGCCGGCTTGCTGATCCCAAGCAGCTTTTCTCTGGTCTGAGCCCGCAGAGCTCCATTTTCCTCGAACTGAGCTGTCGAGTCGGATAAGGGCTCTGAAAAAGCCACGAGAAGCTTGGGCTGTGCGCTTGCAGGACTGACCAAAGCCTGGGCCACCTTCGGATTGGCCAACAGTTCGTTAAGAGTGTCATCAGCCACGGGTGTGATGCCCAAGGATTGCCAGGTTTTAGCCGCGTCCTGGGAAGCCACCGAATTGGGTGCCACGTGCTCCACTTGAGCGTGATTGAGACGATCGCCCAGGCGCACCACCACGCCCTGACCCACGCACTGCTCCCTTAATTTCTGCACATACTGCTGCAGCTGGATGGCCTCCGTTTCCGTCAATCCGTCGCACAGGGCGGCATCCAGGTCGTGAGGCGGTACTTGCAGCTCCAGCTGAAGTTTGCGCTTGAGGGCAGCGTCACTTCCGGCCACGGGTATGCGGGCGGTTCCCAGATTCTCCATGTAATCGGTGACCACATCGGGAGCGGCATTTGGTGGCACCCACTCCAGCTGCACCGGTTGACTGGCCAGGGCCTTGATTTTTATATCTGTAGATAAGGGGGGACATCAAAGTAAAATGTTTAAAAATCTATCAAAGTTGCACGAGTTACTCTATGCGCCCTACGGTGTCTGGGGAACAAACGCGTTTTTCTTGAAACCAGACACGTTTAAACACGCACCGACGTATGTATGTACTTACATGCTGGTTTGGCCCTAATCTGGCCAAGAATCTCGAACTGCGCCCAACCGGTGGCGTCATCGTCATCTGGACACACGTGCTGATTCTTCGGACACTTGCAGTTGCGGCACACCTTCCGCCAGAAGTGCAGATCCAGGCCAGGGCACTTATCCTTGCACTCAGCACACGGAGCACCCGCCCCGGCCTCATGTCCCAGCTTGGAGCGCTTCAGTTGCTCGCGTCGGCTCTCGAGTTTCGATAGCCATTCAGGCGCCTTGGGTGTCTCCACGCAGGAGTTGGGACTCGCGGCGGACATTTTCACGGTTTAGCTGTTCTCAGCATGGATAAACTAATAAAAAGAAAATTAGTTTTCCCGGATTCTTTGTGCTCAGCCAGAAGCGGTGTTAAAAATGACTAGAGGTGGAACAAAATCGATGTTTGTTCAAAATTATCGATGTTAATTGAAAGAAGCGCTAACCCACAATAGAAAATATACTAAAACAAATTTAAAATTTACCGTTAAAAATTATTGTGATGGCGCGCGACTTGCAAATCTTCCGCTGAACCTTTCAATTAAAATATTTTAAGTTAATAATGTCTAAGGTTATAATTTATAGTTAATTAAACAAAATTTAAATTGTAATATCATCAAAACTTATTAATATGTTAATTCCAATGTTTTTGCACGACTTTTAATTGTTAACAGCTCAATCAATTTAGTTGAAAACAGGCAAGATTAAAAAGGTTTCCTTTTATACCCAAGTATTTCATTATTCGAGAGCTTACTGTATTGCCCGCCAAACTCGTTGGTATTTTACCGCAAGTCGTCTTTTTAAGCTTTCTTCGCACGGTCACACTCGTAGTATTGTTTTTTTTCGCGAGTATTGCAGTTTTTTTCGCACCATTTTAAATTGAAAGCAATAATCGGAAAGGCCAATTAATAGTGGTAATTACGGGTCTTATTTTTGAAAAGCTTAACAGTGTTTGTGGGGTGCAAGAACCAGCGAAATTCCAATTGCGACCAAGCAGCAGAAGCAACAGAAAACGCTCGATGCAATTTGCAAATACAGAAAAAAAAAATAGGTGAAAAACTGCGTCCCACTGAAAAGTGAAAGTGCAGCTAGGGACGAGGGATGTGGTCGGGGGGCACCAGTTGGACACACAGCAGGCACAGTGGAAAAGGGCCGATCTCAGCGTTATTGTTGTTATTCGAGAATCGCAAGGGATATCATCGTTTTTACCGGTTCTGTTTACCCGAAGCTTTTCTGTGTGACTTACGGCAACAATTTGATTTTCGCTCAATTTTTGCACGGTGGTTGTTTTTGCCCAATGACAGTAAGATTGTGTGTATGTGTGTGTGTGTGTGTATGACGCGAGAGTGTGTTGGTGAAAGCGTTGCCCATGAGTAGCCGCCTAATTGATTCCAATAAATAATTACATTTAAATGCATGTTACAATTGACGATCTATAATGCAATTGAATATTTTTAACTCTAATAGTTTCCAGCTAAAAAAGCTTTAAAAATAATTTCTATTGGATTTCTAATGAGTACTTAACATTGCAGATATTAAAAAAATAAATTTGACTTTGAATTTGATTTTGTTTTATCTAATCTAACGCCTCTTTAGATTAATTTGAATCAATTAATATTATAAAAATTAGTACTCTTTGTTATAAAACAAAAATAATCAAAAATAAACTTTAATAAACACCAAAATTGTGTATCCAAAAACAGCTAAGTAAAGCTTAGTTGGCGCGCGTTTTTCTCTAAAAACCATAAGAACTTTGGATCAAAAATGTCTACTGTAAACAAAACCAAAGCTTTACCTAAATACTTTAAATGGTCTCCAAAAAGTGTCTTATATTTATTACCAAAATTCTTCTGGCAGACAGCAGCTCCGGGGACACGGGCAAGATGACCGAAAAGTACGACGGCAACGGTGACTTTTCCGCCTTTAATGACGACGACAATGAGTTCGGTGGCAAACCACGTAAATCTGGAGGTTCTATTGGAGCTCCGGGAGGAGCACATAACGGCGACAACTCCGCCCACGATCACGGGCATCATGGAGGAGATCCCGGTGGCAGTGTCCAGATAAATGAGAAGGCCAATGAGTACATACGCGACTGCATGGCGGAGCGAAATCGCATGGACAGAAAGTTTCCTATTGCCGAGAAGCTGCTGGAGGGCGGTAAATGACCGAAGATGTGTTATTATCTTTGATTTCTTGTATCTAATTAAAAATTATTCAAATATTTTAGAGATTGAAAAAGTCCAGACCACAGGAAGAATTCCTTCCCGAGAGCAAAAATACGCGGATATCTATCGAGAGAAGCCACTACGCATCTCTCAGCGCGTTTTAGTTCCCATTAGAGAACATCCTAAGGTAAAATTCAGTTTGATCACTTGCGCAAAATACATCTTATTTAAACCCTTTTCTATACACCAGTTCAACTTCGTGGGAAAACTTCTTGGACCCAAGGGCAACTCCCTACGTCGACTGCAGGAGGAGACGCTGTGCAAGATGACCGTCCTAGGCCGAAACTCAATGCGCGATCGCGTCAAGGAGGAGGAGCTGCGCAGCTCCAAGGATCCGAAGTACGCTCACCTCAACAGCGACCTGCATGTGGAGATATCCACAATTGCGCCGCCCGCCGAAGCCTATGCCCGAATTGCCTACGCCATGGCCGAGCTGAGGAAGTATCTGATTCCAGATAGCAACGATATCATTCGGCAGGAGCAGCTGCGCGAGTTGATGGACAGCACTAGCTTAAATGACAACGACAATGGCAAGAGTGGCTACAAGAAGGCATCCCACATGCAGGGCGGTAACAATGCCATGGCTGGTGGCTCGATTAACACTATTGGTGGGGCCAAAAATCATAATCCAAATCATAGTTATAGGTAAGGTTTTTAACGTAATCATTGTTAGCTTTAACCTTTATTTTTCTATACATGTTTCAGGGGCTCACAACAGTCCTCATTCAGCAAAAATGTGCTTGCACCCAAGCAGAAGGTAATGTCCATACTAGAGAAGGCCAGGACTGCCATGGACGAAACGTACGGGTGAGTTTTGATCACAAACTCAAGAAGGATTCAAATTTACAAATAAAATGTTGCAGACGCGGCTATGACGACGGCATTGGCTATGATCCACATCAATCGTATGACAGCTACTCCTATGGAAGTCATGGCCATGGGCCCCATGGACCGCCAGCCAACATTCTGGGCGGCGTGGGCGGCATCAGCGGTGGCGGAGGACGTGGTGGACACTACGAAAGCTCGGACTACGAGCCGGATTATGGAAGACGAGAGTACTATCAACATTCACCTGGCTATTCAGGTGAGTAAGCCAAACATTTATAACTGTATGCAGTAGGATGAGCTTTCGATATATTTTCAGCTGGTGGCGGCGGCGGTGGAGGTCTGGGCACTGGTGGCGGTTCTCAATCGAATGCCATCGGCGGCTCTGGCCTCAACTCGAACCATAATCGCAGCCATGTTAACAGGTGAAATTTGCTGGATCCCAGCAGTGCCAGCGGAGGTCGAGCCACCAATCCAGCAGCAACCACCCAAAATATGACCATGAAATCCCAAACCCATAGCAGCAACAACTTTTTGGCCAATCACGGAGGAAGTGAGTGCCACAGCGGCAAGAACATAAATCCCAACTTTTACTACAATTCCAATGGCAGTTCCAAGGTGAGTGTAAATAACTGATTAAATTGAGTCCCCTCCATAAACATAATCCCAACTATCTTTCAGCTAAATCAGCAACAACTTCAGCAGTCGCAACTAAATCTCCCACCGCAGCTATCAGCCCACAACAACAACAATAACAGCAGCAACAACAACCATCGCAGCAGCAGTAACAATAACACCAACAGTAACAACAATAATTGCAACAGCAACTTTCACCCAATCAGTGACAAAAACTCCAACGACGTTTCATTTCTATCCTCCTATCGACCTGGCCCAATGGATGGCCAAAAGAGTGCCAACAGCAACAACATCAACAATCACACATTAGGCAGTAAAAACCACAACAACAACACCACAACAACAACCGCTTCAGTGCCCAATATGCTATTAGTAAGGTATTGAATTGCGATATTAACCAAAGTGAAATGAGAACACCTTCGTCCTTGCACAAAACCTACACCAAATAGATGTCTTTGGTCAATGCAAATTAATACCGAGTTAATTGAGATGCCGCTTGCTTGCTTTTTAATCACACCCCTCTACGCTTATCATCCGATACTGCCGTATTGATTTGCATTGATCCAGAAGCCCTTTACCCCCTCGATGACACACCGCCTACCAAAGACAAGAACATCTCTAAATCCAAACTAACATTCTCTTACAGACCTGCTAATCCTTCGCTACATATTGGCACATTTCCGTTCTTGCCCGTGCAGTTTTTCTGAACCCAACAGATACTACAACCAGAACAACCAAATCGAAAACCACATCAACATCACAGAAACTTTGTACACTTGAGTTCATAAGATTAGAGGAAGGCGTAGGAGGAGTATTTACAAAATGGACAAAATGAACTTTACGATATACCACATACAAAATACATAACAAATATATTTATACATATATTTTTGCGTGCAAGGATTAACGTTTAATGAAGACGAGGCTGGATCAACAAATCGAAACCTTACTTTCGCGTTGGCTAATTAAACACACACAAAACTGTGTCCGGTTTTTTATCTCTATTTACAAAACATCTTTAAGATATTCAATGAGCCTGAACGATTAGTGGGAGCTGTAATGCATCCAGAGGAATCAGTAGTTAAGCAGACGGCTCAGCTCAAAGTTGAGCTGGGATATTCTGGCATATAGTAACAGAGCGAATCCAACTGAGACAGCAAGACAAAGCAATGTATAGGGACAGCAGGTCGGTCGAGACAAAATCTATGAGATTAATTAACTTAATAGAATATATAATAATTAATACAGAGGGCACATTTAAACCATAATTTTATTTATATATGCATATATTTAACAAAACTAACGATACAGATAAAGAAAATATATATATATACACTACAAATTCTAATATTTACATAATTAACAGAGATCGACTAACCGCATGTTGACACAAAAAGTAACAGACAAACTTTAAAATACCTTAACTAAATTATCTAATACTCGAGCATTCAGAATAAATATATCGAATACTAAACATCTACAAATAACTAACAAAATACAACAAATATATACAAGTTTATTGTGAATCAAAGTCCGTAAGTGGATAGTGCTGCAAATGATTACTTTATTAAAACACCAGATACGAAAACAATAACAGAGTAAAGTGAATACTTAACGCAAATTAAGAATAACAAACAGAATACTCGATTTACTTATACACATGAGCAAAGTTATAACTAAACTGACAGCGTAACTCAAATTAATATTAACGTAATAACAAAGTAAAACAATGTACTTAACCCATTTAACCCATGACGCTGGGCAAAACAGGCGCCGAGGGATTCGTTTACTGCAATTGTTCAACAATGAGTTGGCTGTTTTGTCCAGCTGTCTCCATTAATTATGCATTAAACTAACAAAAGTAAACTAAATATAAAACTTTGTAATCGAAAATTCGAACCGTTGCCAAGCTCAAGATTTAATTTTCTGTTTAATTACCCCAATTAGTTTCTAAATTAAAATGAATTCTCTGTAGAGTTTAAGTAGAACCAAGAAAGTGTGCCAAATGTATGTAGGAAAGTGATCGGAGCGATCACGGGATCCCATCCAAGATCTGAAATTACCAATTGAAATGCCAATTTATAGTTATTATAATTTTTTTTATACGTAACCTTATTTGATATTTCGAGCGAATCGATTTGACTTTACTAACGCAATGAAATAAACATCTACTCGAATAAGAATAAATGATATCTTGTCCAAAAACCTTAAGAAACATTTACTTACAACCATGTGAAACGTTAAATTGTTGAAAACAATTAAAATCTAGTTTTAAAGGAATATCAGTAATACAAAAAATACAAAGGAATTACAACCATTTATTACAAATAATTATTGTTGTTACAAATTATACAGATAACTAATACGGAATTATAACAAATGCTACTTTAGGGCGGTTCCAAGCCCCAGATAATTTATGATAACAAGTTAATGAAATAACCGAACAACAAAAAACTCCCCCGCCCTAACAACAATAAGAATATATACACTTATATTATATACCTACAAAAATGAATTAAAAGAAATAATATATTGCGATTGAGTTATTCTCATTAATTATTATATGTAAAATCAAATAACACAAGTAATAAATAAATGAATAAATAAATATATTTAAAATGTATCGAAAAGCGAAAAAGTTGAGGGTGTTTTCATTGAAGGGGATTTGTTTCCTAATTTAAAACCAACCATAAATAAAACTTGATTTCTTTTAAGTTTATTTTTAATTTTATTTGTTTCGTTGCTTCTTATGATTTTTATATTGCTTCACAATAATTGACTAGAGTAAACAGCTTAGGATTACTTTGATTCCCTGGTTGCACCATTTCCACCCCTAGAAAAGTGCCCAACCCTTGGATTTTCTCTCTCTCGTTTTACTTGCAATGAGATCGCAGCAAAGTGACTAGAATGAGGAGGAGCTCCTGTCCACCATTCGCTGTTAGGCGTGCAGCAGTCCATCGCTTTGGCCAGCTAACTTTCCGAGGAGAGTTTGGTAGAGTGGCGACTCCGTGGGAATACCCTCGCTCTGCAGGAAGAGCAGCGTTTCCCTGGCGCACATGGCGAAGCCCAGTGCCTCCGCCTGACTCCGCTGGGCTGGGGTGGGTGGTGCAAACTGGGCAGCCACCTCTTCATCCTCTGGACTCTCCTCGGAACCCTCCTCTTCGGCTTCGGCTGCTGCATAATTCTCCCGTTCATCTAGATCTTGTTCAAAAGAATCCAGTTCGGCTTGCAGCTCCATTATCTTTTGCAGGGCTTCCAACAGGATTCGGTTAGTGGTTTCTGGGGGACATGGGTAATCCTCTGCTGGTTCTTCTGCCGGTGGAGTTAGAGGACGATGACGTTTTTCTGGAGCCACCTCGCCGTCCTGCTGCTGATTTTGCTGCTCCTGTGCAGGCAGATGTTGCTCCTGTGCCTGTGCCTGCTGCTGCTGCTCCTCCTGACTTGCTCGCTTGCGCTTCATGATCAGTTTGCCCGACATCTTGCGAGGATGGTACCAACTCCAATCTTGTGGACTTAAATTTGGCTCTGCGCGACACAACCTTCGTTCACCTGGCGATCGCCACGACTGAGCTGCGATTGTGAGCTGCACCCCGGCGACCAACTGGCAACTCCAACCCCAAACTGCGGCAGGAACCAGAGATAGTGGGCATTAGGGGATGTGCCGCGCCAAGGAAATTAAAAACAGCAGCGGCGTTGAGCAAGGAAAAAATTGTTGCAGCTGTTTGAGTTGCGGCAGCTGAAGCGGGAGGGCAACAGGATACAGGCTACAGACTACAGGCAGCAGCAGGATATTGCAACCCTCAGCTGGCTCTCTTCGGCTGCAGCAGCCGCACTCCGAATATCCTCCCTTCCTCTGGCTCTATCCTGCACCCCATCCCCCTGGATCTCGTTCCTTTCCGCCCTTCCAGTTGTTGTTGTCTCGTGGCCGCTTCCTTTATGTGCGGCATTTCCGATTGCTTGGTGCCCTGTTCATGTCCTGTTTTAGAACTATTAGCCAAAAGGGACTGGTTATAACATTTCAAGATTTAACATTTTATTTCCTTTTTTTAATTTTGTATTATTATTTTTTTTTTTAATATTGTTAGTAACACGTATTTTTCACAACGAACACACAATTGTTTTTTGTTAATCATATAAATAAAATCTGTATTCTAAAGCAAATTAACTAAAAATGTGCTAATCATTTCAATCTGGCTTCAATGAACAATGACCGATATAATTGCTTAAATTGCTTTTCTTGGAAGATAAGTTAGCTGACGACGCAAAAATCAAGTGATTTTGTTTTATATTTAGTAATTACTTTATACCTTAAGTTCTTTTTTTTATTATTATTTATTTCTTGATTTCATTGGGATGTAGACAATATTTGTTGATGTACTTTTTTTGATTGATTGGTAAATTGAATTTATAAACGTGTGTAGGGGATTCAAGAGTGTGGTATGACCAAGGTGGATAACATTTGCAGCTGGCACGCTTCACATTCATCTCTTGGATCGGCGCTTCCCCTGCGAGTTAGTTTGACCTGCCATTGCAATGATAAGTGCACACCTCTTGGCACTGCGAGAAAATGTGGGTGATTTCCTTTAAAACAGCGTTGTCATGGAAATTTTGAATGGTTTAATCGGCTGAATAGTAAATAGGTATGAATGAAATCATGTTTACTTATGTTGGCATGGAGAAGCACAGCTTATTGGTGTTATTACAGGTTGTAAACGGAAAAAAGGTGAGTGGAATAAATGGCAATCGATAAGACTGAAGTTAGATTTTAGAGCTAGTTGGGGGAGTCCATATATTATGTCATCAGAGATCAGGGTAAGGGGTAAACCAAGTGATTAGTCCAGTCGTTATTGATAATGGGGGTCAAGAATCGCCAAAACTATGGTGACGTAATTTATGGAACCCGCTGACTTATTGATAGCAAACAATATTTATTTATGGTCAAGGAAATTGAGCATTACTAGATTGATTGGGACTTTGAAATTGACACTATTGCTGTTAATGAATTTTTGGGAGGCATTTAAATAGTGTCTCTTGTGCCTATGAACATTTGATATGTTCAGCGGATTGGATATTTGCATTGAATTTCGCAATAAAGCAACAAAAAATAGTGTGTACATTATATACTTGTGATAAGCGATGTGATGAAGGGCCCATCATAATTGATTCATATATTATTTTTATCTGGTTATTATCGCACACTTGACATTGTGTAATATTGCGTGTTGTTCTGCCTCTCTTTTCAGCTCAACTCTACCGAAGCATCCACTATTTATTTTCGAACCGACTCAATTGCGGTTGTGTATTGAGTCTTTGGGATATATTTAGGCGACAACGCGAGCAAAAGAGTTGTACCTTTCGTTTGAAGTATTTTCCCGACTACTCACAGTAAATACATCATCCGCAGCCGCAGCTGCTGTGTGTATATACTATATAGTATAGTGCTATTATATATGATTGAACAGTTTGAAAAGCACGCGACAAGTGGCCGCAGATAATTGGTGGTTTCATTTCCAAAACCCCCAGCAATTGTGAAGTTAGCATGCAACTCAAAACGTAAATTTCCCGATCCAATGCATATAAATCTTTCAAATACTATCTATCCCTTTTTTTTGGTGGCCATAAATCTGTGGAACAGGCAGGTCTCATTGTTATCAATGGAATTTGCCTGAAGTTCGCAGAAGACACTTGTTCGGAATTTTCGAGAATTAATAACAAAGATCGGGTTACTCGGCTCAGGCAGCAACTGTTGCTGTGGCCATATAAATTGTACAGTGAACGCTTTAAATAGTGAACTACCTTTTATTGTAAGCTATAAGAAAGTGAACTTGATCTGTGTAAATTTAAAAGAAAATAGTACTACAAATAACAGGAAGCTAAAAGGTAGTAAATTCCGAACTAAGAGCAGGGCAATTGATTCCTTATTTGTATTTTTTATAATTGCCTTTTAAAAATAAAATGTGTTAGACAGAAAATATTTTAGTTACTTCTTGTAAAATAGATCAGTTTAAAAAAAGGGGTCCTCCAGAAAGTATGCAATACTCTCTTAAAAAAGTGCAATGTTTTAATGATCTACTATTGGGTATTTTCTTGCTACTTGTAAATTTTTTACGTAAGTGTTAAGCACCAAAGGTCTTCAGATCAATTAAAACTTTTGTTTAGCAAAAATTTAATAAAATAAGAGTGCCAAAGACTTGTTACTTTTTTTAATTTAACCAAAAATTATAGTAAATAACACCTTTAAGACTAAGATCCTTTGTTTCGATTGTCGAGAGTGCCCTGTACATTTATTTTTTAGAACAATTCGCGTTTTGGCGTGGGAATGTCGCGTTGTGTTTGGGCAACTGTTCGGTTATTCGGTTATTCGGTTAAGTACCTGCCTCTGTCTGAGTGGCGATGAGTCAGGTAGATATGGCCACCCACCCCAGCATTATCTGATCTATAACTGCCGATTATCGCGCGATAAGTCTGCTTCTGATGGCTCCCCAAAAAAGGCCAATATATATCATGTGAAGTGCAAAAAGAGCATCAGACATTGAGCAGTGACGTTGGTGGGCTTAATTAACCTGCTCTGAGCCACAAAACGAGGCGTTATCGTAATCAGTCCGCTCGGCTTACTGGTTTTTGGTATTCGGTTTTATGTGTATGTTGTCGGTTTTCGGCTATAACGGTTCTCGGTCTCTCAGCCAAATTGGTGGGTCAGTTTGCCCGCGGACATTGCGACGAGTGCATGTAAGTAGCGATCGGTGATCGGTGGTTCGGTATTTCGTTGTTTCGGTTTCCAAAGTCCGAGGTATAGTGTTCATCGAGCCCAAAGTAGCAGAGTTTTTTGTTTTGTTTTGATTCGGGCTTTCAAGCCGAAGCGAAAGCTTTGGCCCAATGTCATTATCATTTTAAACTCTCAGCTCGTTTTCGAGTTCAATTTGAAAACCAGTTAACTGAGTGACTCCAGCAAAAGTCGAGCCAAAACATATATTATACGTTGAATGGGTTGAATGGGCTGGGGATTTGTGTGTGCTTTTGCACACGCAGAGTGATAAGCGGCGATTAGATTTAGAGCACCTAATAAACTAACAAATGACTAGAATTGCGATTTCTACCCGCTCGTGATTGATAAATATTTGCGTCTCAGTAGTGGATGATAAGGGTCGGGAAGGACCTTCAAAAGCTGCCTAAAAATCAGATTTACAACACCTAAAGTGATATTTATTACTATTGTTTATAAAGATTAAATAGGTGTTACTTTAAATACCAAGTATAAATACGTGCTATCTTTTTATCGTTTTATTACATCCGAAATTAGTTGAAATTTGTATGTGTATTTTCGCACGTTTCTTGAGGTTTTTGCCTGGGTAAGCTCATTTTTCACACAGCTGAAATACTATCTCAGCACTGTATACTCAAAGTAATTCGAGTTCCCATCCAAAGAAAATAAAATCCCCCTCCCATTAGATCCGATTGATCTCTCTGCACACTTTATTAGATAAATATTTACATTATCTTTATGCCCACATAACATGTATTCTAGTATATAATGTAGAAAGAGGTTTACAACAAACCTAATATAAAATACAAAAAAATCTGATTTCATTACGATAATGCCCTTTATTTAACATCTCTTTTATCTGTGTTCTTATCACTGATAATAACATTTATTACAGCCCCAAAATGATGTCTGCCCGGAGTCTCTTTATCGGATCATGCTGCCTTTTGGCACTACTGATCCATCCAGTTCAGCCGAATCCCATTGCTCCCCTGGCGGATGTGGCCTCCGAGTTCATCATCCTGCATAATAATGATATGCATGCCAGATTTGAGCAGACGAATGTGAACAGTGGCACCTGTTCCCCGGAGGATGCAAACACGGATCAGTGCTACGGAGGATTCGCTCGGGTAGCCTATGAGTAAGTTGGCACTAATTACTAATGGAATTCATAATCTAATCGAGTCATTCACTTTAACTAGAGTTCGCAAGTATCGCAAGGAGGCGGAGGAGGGTGGAACTCCTGTGTTTTACCTGAACGCAGGTGACACCTACACTGGAACCGCTTGGTTCACCCTCTACAAGGACAAGATCGCCAGTGCCTTCCTCAACAAGTTGTCACCAGATGCTATTGTAAGTTCTTACCTAACTTGTAAAATTTATTAACTATATAATAACGAAATTCTTTCAGTCCTTGGGCAACCACGAGTTCGATCAGAATGTGGAGGGTCTGGTGCCCTTCCTCAATGCCGTGGATTTCCCAGTACTTGCCTGCAATCTGAACCTTACGGATGTGCCCGAATTGGCGGCTGCTAAACAGCTCGCAAACTCCACGATCTTGGAAACCAATGGGGTGAAGATTGGCGTGATCGGGTACCTAACACCCGATACCAAGGTACTTGCCTTCCGGAACAAAGTGGAATACGAGGAAGAGATTGTTTCCATCAAGTGGGTGTAATTGAGTATTCTTTGTGAACTTGAATTTTATTTGTTATATTTTTAGTGCGGAAGCTGAAAGGCTAAAAGCACAGGGCATTAACATCATCATCGCCTTGGGCCACTCTGGTTACCAAAAGGATCAGGAGATCGCCAAGAACTGTCCTGAGGTGGACATCGTCATTGGTGGTCACTCTCACACTTTCTTGGATGCCAGCCAACCGGTGGCCGATCCCACTGACTCAGATCCAGAGGCTGTCCGAGGACCCTACCCCACCACAGTGGTGCAACCGAGTGGCAAGAAGGTGCCGGTGGTGCAGGCTTACGCCTATACAAAGTACCTGGGAAAGATTCATGTTCAGGTATCTATCAAAGCAAATGATTTGCAATATATTTTAAAGCCTTAAAAAGTACCTTATTAATCACTGTAATCTTTATTATCCCAGTTCGATGCCGAGGGTAATCTCATTGAGTTTGACGGTGCTCCCATCCTGCTGAATGCCTCGGTGGCTCAAGAGCAGGATCTCCTGGACCTGCTGAACGAATATCGTCCAGCACTGGAGGAACTGGAGAACACGATCCTGGGCTACACTAAGGTGCTACTCGAGGGTGGAAATATCTGCCGTTTGAGGGAGTGCAACCTGGGAAACCTGGTGACAGATGCCATGATCTATTCTCGCGTGTTGGAGAACAAGGGTGGTGAATTCTGGACTGATTCACCTATTGCCCTGATGCAAGGAGGAGGTGGGTTGGCTTGGGATCTGTTTAAAGTGTTACAAATGACTTACCTTGACTCCTCCCAGGAATACGAGCCTCCATCGAAAAGGTAGCGGATGGAGCCATCAATGGAGCCACTCTCCTGACCGTGCTTCCGTTTGAGAATAACCTTTTTGTGACGAGGGTCACGGGAAAGAAGCTTTTGGCTGCCCTGGAGCATTCAGCTGCTGTGAGGTTGCAGGACTCGAACGGTGGTTTTCTGCAGATGTCCGGATTGCGAGTGGAGTACAACTATAACAACGAACAGGGCAAGAGGGTGGTTTCAGCCCAAGCCCTGTGCTCCGACTGTGCTGTTCCCACGTACAGGAGCCTCAACGAGACTCTCCTCTACCAGGTGATCGTTTCACAGTTCATGCTAGAGGGCGGCGATGGTTACGACCTCACGGAGGAGACGGATCCCTTTGAGGAGCGCCTTGAGCGAAACGATCTGAACTCCACCGCGGTGTACCTGCAGCAGCGACACTTCGTTTACCCAGAGATCGAGGATCGGATTGTGATTCACGAAAAGGATGACACCGGATCCGCTTCCGGTATTGTGGCTTCTGTAGCCCTGCTCCTGCTCTCTTCCATGCTAACAAGATTCTTCTAGTGGCCTTCGGAAACATTAGCTCTTCCATATTACTATCGTATTCAGTCATAGAGGATTTCGTTACCCTCCCAGGCAATTAGTTCAAATGTGTGTCAAATGATTACAATATTTCTGGTCTTAAGTTTGCCTCAAGTTACTATTATGAGCTTTACTAAAACACGAAATTAAACTAGTTAGCAAATAAATGTTGTGACAAGTGAAATCCATGTGTTTTAATTTGTCTAAGATTAAGAAATTTGAAAGCTTGACCTAAAGGTCAGTTGTCAAACAAAATTTAATACCATTTTTTAATGTGTTTTTTTTTAACAGTTTTGGGTGTTGTTTTTTAATGGATATATAAAGTAATAATTATAAAGTAAGAAGCCCTCTTGGAGCAGGGTAATTAAAGCCTTGGCTTGCAAATAAATTTGGAAGACTGTTTCTCTAAAACTACAACTTGATTTACGATTCGCGGTTGATAACATTTAAACTGAAAGCTTTCCGTCAAACGTTACGTATACGTAATGAATTAAGACGTAAACCCAGAAGAGAGTCAAATTTCGGAAGAGAATCTCACCTGCACAAGTGACTATGATGTTGTTTTGCCGGTTCAAAATTATCCAAAATGATAGTCACGCAAACACACACACGCATTTGATAACAATAATAATTTATAGCAATAATAACAGCAGCTGGGAAGACTACTTCGACCGCAGACAGCGCGGAGAAGTCAGTGAGATTAAAGACTTCAGAGGTGAAGATTGTATACATTTCCAGCGCAAAAATCCCTAGTGAATTCAGCAAGCCAAAAAAGTGCGACGAGGTTTGATAAAATTTAAGTTTATTTTGGAATAAAGCTATAAAATCTCAAGTTATTCCCTCAAGGGAAACCTGGCTGTAAACTAATAAGTAATCGAGATAGTTGAAAGAGTTGTAATCTTTAGACAGAATACCAAGTTCTTAATTTAGTTATGAAAATTAATTAATTAATTAAAAAAACACTGATGGCCTTAGGTAAACTACTCTATTATGACAACGACAGCTGTCTGAGCAATGTTGCAATTTCTGTCGTTAAGTGTTTAGGGTTGTTAAAAAGCCATAAAGATTGTACTACAGTGATACATTTATCAAACTTTTATGAATGGTAAATGAGCTATTCGCTTGGCACTAATGAAAATCTCAACTGTCATCGTCAGTTAGGTGAAAGATGCAGTCGTTCTGGTTCTTCTGGATCTTCGTAATCCTTTTGGTTCATTGGATTGAAGCTAATCCTCTCTTAAGCAATCCCCAAGTGGCCACCGACTTTATCATACTCCATAATAATGATATGCATGCCCGGTTTGAGCAAACAAGCGTGAACAGTGGCATCTGTTCTCCGGAGGATGCAGACATTGATAAATGCTATGGAGGGTTCGCCAGGGTGGCTCACGAGTAAGTTATATTATTTTAACAATAAAGCTCTTTATAGCATTTCTCCTTTGAGGGTTCGCAAACATCGCAAGGAGGCGCAGGAGGGAGGCAATCCCGTGTTTTATCTAAATGCAGGTGACACCTACACCGGAACTGCTTGGTTCACCATCTACAAGGACAAGATTGCCAGTGCTTTTCTCAACAAATTGGAACCAGATGCCATAGTAAGCCTGTTCTTATGTTCTGAAGGTAAGGAACTAACTTTGTTATCTATAGTCCCTGGGAAACCACGAGTTCGATTTGAGAGTCGAGGGTCTGATACCCTTTCTCAACGATGTCAACTTCCCTGTTTTGGCCTGTAATCTGGATTTAAGCAAGGTTCCCCAACTAAAGGCCACCAAGCACTTGGCCCACTCTGCCATTCTGGAGACCAATGGCACCAAGATAGGTGTCATTGGCTACTTGACACCAGATACCAAAAAACTTTCTATGAATATGGATGTGGAATTTATTGAGGAAGTAGAGTCTATAAAGTAAGTGGTTGTAATCATTTTAAAACATTTAGTTCCGAAAGTTTGTTTTCCAGCGCTGAGGCCCAGAAATTAAAAGCACAGGGTATCAAAATAATCATAGCTTTGGGTCACTCGGGTTATGTGAAAGATCAGGAGATAGCCAAGAACTGTCCGGAGGTGGACCTTGTGATTGGTGGTCATACAAATACCTTTCTTTATACCGGAGCACAACCGGATGCGGAACGCATCGATGGTCCATATCCCACGGTGATCAAGCAGAGAAGCGGAAAAGAGGTTCCGGTTGTACAGTCTTATGCTTACACCAAATATTTAGGAAAGCTTCATGTGCAGGTAAAGACTTTTTCCTTTTTAAGAAGAGCAGTTTTAGTTTAATGAAATAAATGTACTATTTTCCAGTTCGATTCTGAGGGCAACCTAGTTAATTGGGATGGTGCTCCTATCCTCTTGAATGCTTCAGTTTCTCAGGAGCAGGATATTCTGGATTTATTAGATGTCTATCGCCCCAATATCACTACACTAGAAAAGACAGTCGTTGGACACACGAAGGTTCATTTGGAAGGAAGGAAGAAGGTTTGCAGGACAGGGGAGTGCAACCTGGGAAACCTGCTAGCCGATGCAATGGTCTTCAGTAGAATCATGGAGGAGCAGGGTGGCGACTACTGGACCGATGCAGCCATTTCTGTGATCCAGGGAGGAGGTAACTATTTAAATTTAAAACAAAATAAGCTTAGAAGTAATATACTTCTTACTTTTAGGCATTCGCAGCTCTATTGAAAGACGATCGGATGGCTCCATCACCGACAGCGATGTACTATCCGTGTTGCCCTGGGGTAATGATCTCTATATGGCACCCATGCCGGGGAAATCTATCCGACGAGCTTTGGAGCACGCAGCTGCCTTGAGGGGCAAGGATTCGGATGGTGGGTTCCTGCAGGTCTCGGGAATCCATGTGGTCTTTGACCCCAGTAAACCGGAGGGTCAGCGCGTGGTCTCCGTGCAGGTGCGATGTGCCGCCTGCCCAGTTCCCACTTATAGCGATCTCAACGACACAGCCACCTACAATGTGGTTCTGGCAGAGTTCTTGTTGGAAGGTGGAGATGGCCACATATTTAAAGATTCAGCCCACACGCCACAGCGCTTGCAAAACAACGATAAGGAAGCGGTTTCGCAGTATCTGAAGAATCGGAAGTATGTGTATCCGGAGATCGAGGGTCGCATTATATTCGTTACTTCAGCCAGTGGACTTATGAAAACGGCTTATGTGCTTCTTATCTCTTCCCTCCTGATGCAATTGTTAAGCTAAGAATATAGATAAGCTATTAAATTGCATAAATCACTTCATCAGATTTGCAGTACTGTTTATGATTTATTTAGCAAAAAGGTGTACAAATCGAAATTCCCGCTCTTTTACTAAGCAACATCTACTAATAAATTAAAGAATATTAAAGAATTTTAATATAGTTTTTCAGGAAATAAACACTTCTAAAATAGATGGTCCAAACGCAAAATTTTTCTCGCCCGAGCTCACAAATAAAAATCAGCAAAGAATAAATTCTTCAGTGAAAGAAATGATGGATCTGCATAATTTTTAAAGAAGTCTTTTATACATATGTATACACAACATTTTAGTGATATTTTGTGTTGGCTTAAGTTTGCGAAACAAGAATCATTAATCAAAATTCAAAACATAATCTCACTCTGTTTTTTTAAAGAGGCAGTGAATTTTAGGTGGTTTATCTAAGTTTTTAATTGATTACTTATAAACTGATTAGACCTTTTGGTGTATAAGTATTATCGCTTGCATTTCTTCAACTAAATTTGGAACACATCTCTCATCTCCCTTCCAGTGCGAGTGTGCATTTATAATTAGCTTTTTGCCACGGATACTTAACTTTTTAATTTCGCAAGTCCGCAAGCATTTGGAGCAAGTGCCTTAATCGTTCATAACACAGAAAAAAATTACATTATATTATGTAGAATAATTTATTTATTTATTAATTAGTTATCCTAGAGCAGCAAGTTTAATTTATTTATTTGAACATAAAAATGCACTTGAACAGTTCATTTTGTTTGACATAAATGAGTTTTTTGTTTTTTGTAACAGAAAAAAAAAAGTGCAAAATATTTCTTGAAATATTATGCTATTTTTTTCAGTGTACCACTACAACTACAACGACTGTCTGCTCTTATTTTTGCACTTGATTTACGATTCGCGATTGATAACGCTGACAGCTTCCAATCGTTCGATACGTATACGTAACGTAACGCATACGTAACGTGGCCCCGTGGAAGAGCAGAACTTCGGAAGAGAGAGCCCCACCTGCACAGGTGATGCTGTTTTGCCGGTTGATCTAAACAAACCACAAAACACACTCAACGGAACACAAATGCACCCATGTGCAGGCGAATCAATTCGATATAAGTAATAATTTATAATAATAACAAGAGCAGCGCTGCAGCAGAGCACGCGACAGCGACCGCAGCCAGCGAGGAGAAGTGAGTTCAGTGCGATTATAGACGTCCGTGGCAAAGGTTGTATAAACACTTTCAGCGCAAAAACTCGAGCGATACTGAACGTGATTTTAAATCTGTAAATTGCAGAACAAAATTAACTTTTATTGTCCTCCCCATCAACTGCAAGTTTACAGAAATACCTGTAAAAATAACCGATAAAAACGTGCAACAACTTCTGATAAATTGTTGGAAAAGTTTAAATTATAGCCGGAAGAGTGCCGGTGCTATAAATTATTATTATTAGGAAACGTGCAAATAAAAATAGCAAGTGCGATCATTTTAGATTATTCCCCTACTTTACCATAGGAATAAAGTGCCCGGAATAAAGTGAAACTTGATATTGTTTTTTTTGAGTTTATGGAAAAGCTGTTCATACAAATGCTACTTTTGTTGAAATACAGCACAAAGTCTGCAAACTACAAATAACATAACAAATAACCACAACCGGTACTTTCATTTGTTAACATAACAAATTCGGGTTAAGAAACCAACGTAGTTATGTTGAATATGTTTCATTTCAAATTGTATTAAGCCAAGAAACTTGGATATCCACTTTAAAAGTAGCCCTTAATTTTTTAAAATTTAATAGATGCATAAAAAAGTTTACAACTTGAGTTTCAGTAAG
The DNA here is from genome assembly GCA_018150695.1 of Drosophila oshimai. Lineage (NCBI taxonomy): Eukaryota > Metazoa > Arthropoda > Insecta > Diptera > Drosophilidae > Drosophila > Drosophila oshimai. The sequence continues at coordinate 8,156,659 of JAECWM010000224.1, forward strand.
TTATACTTCGATTAAATACTCCGATTTTGTTCATATTTATGCTGTTTAAACAAATATTGCATTTATTTATACTCCTTTTTTTACCTTTTATTGATTACTTGAATCACAGTGACCATCCTTTTTCGCAAAACAAACAGTTTTGCGTAAATAAGCTTTGGGTGTGAAATCTTTTTGAAATACTCTCATGAATTATGCGTTCTGTTTTATTTGTTTTCTTTCGATTGTTTGCTTTTCTGGAATTTATTTGTTATTTGCAATATTGCATATGCAGTTTTCCAAGGGTGCAAGAAACAGCATATCAGAATTTAATTGAAGTATTTTTCACAAAGAGAAATTTTGCATCACTCACTGTTGGGGTTTTTTTTCGGATGACCCAGCACTCACACTTCAACTGATATTTTCGCCATATAAGCAAATTAATTACGTTTAATAAATGGATATGGGGACAGACCCAACGCTTGACTTAATTGTATTGTTACTTTTTCGCACTTGTTTCTGCTTTGAATTCTGTTTTGACGTTTTTTAGACAGATAATTTTTTACTCTCGACAAGTAGCGAGTAAACAATATATGTTTATTATTTGCAGACGGTTAAAAATATACATGTTCCTATAGAAACTCATTTGCAAATAGTCTGCAGTTGGGAAAAATTAGAAACCAAACTTGAAGTTTTGTTTGCCACTTGAATAATTGTTTTATCTATATGTAGTATAATTTGCTCAGAAAGTGAATGATCGAAAAGGCAAATACCTAATGTTTGTTAGAACAAAAAGTTAATTATTCTTTGGGGAAAAACACATAAAAGCTTTGAACCAGGTATTCTGTTAAGATAATGACGTGGCTGCCTGGAAATGTTTTTAATTTCTGTCGTAAATCAATTAAAACTATTACATCGCAATAAAGATAGGAGTCATACATTTATGTATTTATTGTGAACGAGCTTTTCGCTAATCTTCACTTCCATTGTCAAATAGATTTAAGATGCAGTGGTACTTTTTCTCCGGAATCTTCGTCATCCTTTTGGCTTACCGTATTCAAGCCAGTCCTATCTCAAGTAATCCCAAAGTGGCCACCGAGTTCATCATCCTGCATAATAATGATATGCACGCCCGATTTGAGCAGACGAGCGTGAATAGTGGCACCTGCTCCCCGGAGGATGCTCACACGGATAAATGCTACGGAGGATTCGCCAGAGTGGCCTATGAGTGAGTTGAAATAACTAACAGGTGACATTTTTGATTAATGAGTCTCTTTTTTTAGGGTTCGAAAGTATCGTAAGGAGGCGCAGCAGGGAGGCACTCCCGTGTTTTATCTAAATGCAGGTGATACTTACACTGGAACAGCTTGGTTCACGATCTTCAAGGACAAAATTGCCAGTGCTTTCCTCAACAAGTTGGAGCCCGATGCCATAGTAAGTTTCTTTTTGAATTTCTCACAAAAACCACCTTATGTTTTGTATAAATTCTAGTCCCTGGGCAACCATGAGTTCGATGAGAAAGTGGAGGGTCTGATACCCTTTCTTAACGAAGTCAACTTCCCTGTATTAGCCTGTAATTTGGATTTAAGCAAGGTTCCCCAACTTAAGGCCACCAAGCACTTGGCCCACTCTGCCATTCTGGAGACCAATGGCACCAAGATAGGTGTCATTGGTTATTTGACTCCAGATACCAAGAAACTTACTCTCTATATGGATGTGGATTTCAAGGAGGAGGTGGTATCCATTAAGTGAGTGGCTGTATTTTTGTAATCATCTCAAGCTTATCTCGGATATAATTTTTCAGTGCTGAGGCCCAGAAATTAAAAGCACAGGGTATCAACATCATCATTGCCTTGGGTCACTCTGGATATTTAAAGGACATGGAGATAGCCAAGAACTGTCCGGAGGTGGACCTTGTTATCGGTGGTCACACAAACACCTTTCTTTATACCGGAGCACAACCGGATGCGGAACACATCGATGGTCCATATCCCACGGTGATCAAGCAGAAGAGCGGAAAAGAGGTTCCGGTTGTCCAGGCATATGCCTATACAAAATATCTGGGAAAACTTCATGTGCAGGTAACTTAAAAAGATTAATCCATCTCACAATAAAAGATATAGGATTTTAATTGAAATATTGTTCCCATTCCCTTTTTCATGTCTCCAGTTTGATGCCAAAGGCAACCTCATTAAATGGGATGGTGCTCCTATCCTGCTTAATGCTTCAGTGGCTCAGGAGCAGGACCTCCTGGACTTGTTGGAAGTCTATCGTCCCAACGTCACTCAACTGGAAAAGTCGGTTGTGGGACACACCAAGGTTCACCTGGAGGGGATCAAACAAGTGTGCAGAGCTGAGGAGTGCAATCTAGGAAATTTGGTAACAGACGCAATGGTGTATAGTAGGATTTTGGAGGAGCAGGGTGGCGATTTTTGGACCGACGCAGCGATTTCTTTTATGCAGGGAGGAGGTAAGTATTACTCATTTATTTTGTACACAAATTGATACATTTATTTTAAATTCTTTAGGCATTCGTAGCTCCATTGAAAAGCGATCTGATGGCTCTATCACAGATAGCGATATCCTCTCTGTTTTGCCCTGGAAAAATGACCTTTTCATGACACCCATGAAGGGTAAATCTATTCGTAGAGCTCTGGAGCATGGAGCTGCTTTGAGGGGCAAGGATTCGGATGGCGGGTTCCTTCAGATGTCCGGTGTCCATGTGGTCTTCAATCCCAGTAAGCCGGAGGGTCACCGCGTGGTCTCCGTGCAGGTGCGATGTGCCGCCTGCAGAGTGCCCACATATAGCGACCTAAACGACACAGCCACCTACAATGTCGTGTTGGGAGAGTTCTTGGTGGACGGTGGAGATGGCCACATATTTAAAGATCCATCCTACACGCCACAGCGCCTGCAAAAGACCGTCAAGGAGGCAGTTTCCCAGTATCTCAAGCAACGGCCGTATGTGTACCCGGAGGTTGAGGGTCGCATTGTTTTTATAAACTCAGCCAGTGGAATAATCGGATCGGCAGTCCTACTTCTTATCTCATCCCTCCTGATGCAATTTCTTAGCTAGAGTAAGATCATGAATTACTTATTAAAGTGCCTTAATCATTGTTTCATAACTGCATTAAATGATGGTTTTTTTATGAAAAAATGATCTATAATAGTTTTCCTTTAACCCTTCCAAAACAAGGCCAAAATTTAAATAGTTATTAATGGCAATAAATTTGTTAAAAATAAAAAATTATTTAAAAAACGTTTTATTGAAACCAGAAAATCCTGGTCGTAGGGATTTAATTGTTGTAATTCAATGTTCTTAAGTTTAATGTAAATACCATAAAAAAGTTGTTGTATGATGTGAATTTCAATAAATGTAACATAGTTTTAGGGGTCACTTAAACTAGTTCCTCAGAAATCCTAAAAGTAGGCTGTGTTATATTACTTCAAACAGGAAACCTGTATGAGAGTTTTCTTTTGCTTTTCTTTCACTTTTTTAGCAATTTTATTTGTTTTGTTGTTTTTTAGCAGTTTTAGTTAAAATGTTTAGAAATACTTTTCAGTGGACTGTGGTCCTCTGGCTGCTACTGATTTTTCTTGATTGGATCAGTGGCTTTCAAGTTGACCCTTCTACACACCAATGACATGCACTCCTGGTTCGACCCCATTTCCGCTAAAGGTGGAAAATGCTCATTTGGTGACAATGAGAGGGGTCTTTGCTTCGGAGGTTTTGGACGCGTTGCTACTGTGTAAGAATATGTTCCTTTTTAATAAAAGATCTTAAAGATAACGTTATCCGCTTCAGAGTGGAAGCAGCCAGGAAAACAGGAGCTAACCCAGTGATTTATTTAAACGGTGGCGATTCCTTTCAGGGAACTCCCTGGTTCTCGGTTTATCGTGGGAAGATGGTGGCTCAGCTACTAAATATGTTAGCTCCCGATGCCATGGTAAATATGATGAAATTTTTAAAGTAACACAGTTAAAGGACCTTTTGCAGACCCTGGGTGTTCACGAGTTCGATGATGGAACCAATGACCTAGCCGAGTTCTTGGATATGGTTAATTTTCCCGTGGTTTGCAGCACCATAAGCTTGAAAAGGGAACCCAAACTGGAGGCGAGAAATAAACTAATGACTTCAACGATTATCACCAAGGGTGATAAGAAAATCGGCATTGTGGGTTATATTAGGACGGATACCAAAGAGCGCACCCAGCCCAATAATGTGATATACAGAGAGGAGGTGCCCGCCATCAAGTGATAGGTTTACTCTTGTATTTAATTCCACTTTAACCAACTCCTCTCCTCTTCTCAGTAAGGAGACCAAGAAAATGGTGGATCTTGGAGTCAATATCATTATTGCCTTGGGTCATTCGGGCTATGAAAAGGATAAGGACATAGCCAAGCGTTGTCCGGATGTGGATATCGTGGTGGGTGGTCAGTCGCACACATTTCTGTACACCGGAAAAGCGCCGAGTAAGGAAATTCCAGAGGGTCCCTATCCCACAATAGTGGTGAAGCCTGATGGCAGGAAGGTCCCTGTTCTTCAGGCTTATGCTTATACCAAATATCTGGGAAATATTTCGCTAGAAGTGGGTTTTTTTTGTGGTTTTTAAGTTTAGTTAAATTATTCTTTCTTTTTCAGTTTGACAATGGAGGTAATCTGCTGAGTTTTAAAGGTAAACCCATACTGTTGGATAACAGATTTGAGCCCAGAAAAGATGTGGTGGATTTCCTTAACCAGCACCGACAGGTGATCGAAGATATGGAGAACCATGTGGTGGGCACAACCTCGGTTTTTCTGAATGGGGATAGAAACAGCTGCGGTTATGGGGAGTGTAATTTTGGTAACTTTATAGCAGATAGCTTTGTTTACGCACGAGTGTTGGAAACAATGGCGGATAGGAGATCTTGGACAGATGCATCCATTGGGATCATCAATGCGGGTGGTAAGTGATCGAATGTGTTTCCAAGATATGTACCACTTCCAACTGTTGCGTCGCAGCCATTAGAGCCTCCATTGAAGCGGGAGAAACGGGAGCTATTACGGAGGCAGATGTGGTGTCAGTGCTTCCCTTCAGCCACGACATGTTCTACACTAGGATCAGTGGCAATCAGCTAATGAAGGCGCTGGAGCACTCGGCCCAATTGCGAAGCAAACATGTGACTAGTGGTTTCCTTCAGGTTTCGGGACTTCGTCTCAAGTTCAATTACAGCCGATCGAAGGGCGACCGGATCACCGAGATCAAGGCCCTGTGCTCCTCCTGCCAGATTCCCCACTACGAAAGCGTCGATACCGATAAATATTACGGCATAATACTCACCTCCTTCCTGTTGAACGGAGGCGAAGGCTACAGTTTCATTGACCCCCATCAACCGGAAGTGCAAAATCTAACGATCCTGGACCGCACGGCGGTTATCCGGTATCTGCAGGAGCACAAGGTCATCTATCCGGAACGGGAGGACCGTCAAATGCCGCAGGAGAAGCACCTATCCAGCTCCAGCTCCAGTTCCAACCGGATGCTTGGACCTTTCTCGCTACTCTGTTTTGCCTTCTATCGTCACCGTGTTCTCGAGTAAATGACTGGCTGTGAGGTGGGAAAAGAAACAATCTGGCTGTCCATGGGGGCATCATTATCATTAGCATTCGCTTTCTGTTTTTGCCCATTGCGCAATCGCTTCGAAAAGTGATCAGCGATTACGGCAGCCGTGAGCAGTGACCTTTCCCTCTTATATTAACAAATCTGAGATCTAAGTAATATGTGTTACTAAGAATTTATAAAACTTATTTACCTCTTTAAAAAAAAAGTATTTTTAAAATGATCAGTAAATGGTTTCTGATGGTGAGTATGTGACTTTACATGAAACAGTTTTCCAATTATGAGTACATGAGAATTTCCGTTTCGAAAGACCTCTCGTGCCATTCCCCAACAGCTTTCCCGACTTTGACTGATCAGTGAGTGTGCCTTGGCCATATTCATATTGCCAGGTGCTACCAGCATGACTCCACTTCTGTGGCTGCCCGTAATTGACTGCCAAATGAAGGCTACCAATCGGCATTTGTATCTGTATCTGTGGCTGGGCCCCTGTCTTGGGCTTCTGTCGCTGTCGCTGTCGCTGTCTCCGGTGGTTCTGGTCTCGTTCTCGGGTGTCTTCTGCTGGTGCTAAGCACTATTAAAATCCCCATGGTTAGGCTTTTCATGAGAAGTTCACGGCGCACCGACCCCGCCGACCTCTGCCCACATAATAGTCATCAAGCTCGTGTTTGCCGCCCCTGCAACGCCGTTTCCCCTCCATTTTCCTCCGGTTCCATCCAGCTTGGCCATTGGCTTTGACTCTGGCTTTAACTTTGGCTTTGGCTTTGGCCCCAATGTCTGCTACTGGCGGCGTGTTCTAGCTTCAGATTCAGCTTTAGCTCCGGCCGCAGCTCCAGCTCCAGGCTTCTGCTGTCGTGAGAAGCACATACACATCATGGATATGCACACACATTGCATCCACATCCGCATCCACATCCACATCCATGCCCAACTCGATCGTAGGCGACACAAACACAGTCTGCTGTCGGCATTTGGCCACAGAAATGAGTGCACTAGGGGAAAAATGTTATAAAATATTATGCTTTAGCATTAAAAAGCCTAATATTTGAAATTTTTTAAGCAGTAACTTTGTTTAACAATTTTATGGAAAAGAAATCAATTTAATAATAGTGATCTTAATGAAATCTTTATGGTAAATTGTTTAACAATTTAAGTTCTTTGGTCAAGTAATGAACGTTTGATCCGCAATACAACCATTGAATTTTAATGAATTGGAAAAGAAAAAACTTACAAAGTACAAGGGGTTCCTCAATTTGCAACCTTTTGTTTCATTGCTAAGCTAAGAAGTTTATGAAACAACATGATCACCTAGATTAAGTTAAAGTTACTATTCTATGATTACATAGTAAGTGTATAGTTCTTTCTCTCTGTGGGTGCAAAAGGGAGATACATAGGTGGGAAAAGGGGGCGGAGCAGCGGGAGCTGGCATGTAATTATGTGGCCCCGTATACCGGGCTCTTTTCTGAGACTCTGAGGTTCTGGGGTTCTATGGTCTGGGATTCGGACGTCGGACATTAGACATCGGTCAAGTGCAGAATCGGGCACTTTTGAGCGGCACCACGCTACAGTCGGCACCTGGTACTCAGCTATCAGTCATTCGGTTAGTCATGGCTCAGAGAGGTTCTTGAACCCATATCGCCCACTCCTCTACCCACACCCACATCCACATCCACATCAGAGCCCTCATGAAGAGGTTGAGGTTGGCAGTGGCATTTCAATTTCGCAAATGAACCCCACTGCCACTGCCCATTCTAACTTGGCTATAATCTTGGTTGGGCAATGTGTCTGCACATAAAAGTCTACTTCCGTCTTTCTTTCATTTCTATTTGATTCCCTTCATTAAGAATGCTTCTTGGTTTCCTGCTTAGCTCTCCTCCACCTCCACCTCCACCTCCACCTCCTCTTTAAGTTCTAACCGTTTAGGTCTAATGGCCGTATTAGCGACATGAGAAGATCGCGAGCCATTTGTTGGGGCATTACTAGCATTACCTCTCCGGGTATCTGGCATCTGTTCTATATCGAATTGAGACATGGAATGGGATGGCTGTGTGTGTGTGGAAGCAGATCATGCATGGGTCAATGAGTTGCGCGACTCACAAATTAGTTGAAATCATCCGAATCCGATTCTGATTCCGATTCCCTCACCCCTCACCCCACTCCCACCTGGAATCCCCCAGAGAAGTGATTTTCGTGTTGATGCGGTTAGTTGCCATTGTTGCCAGTTATTCCTGTTGTTGTGCTGGTCGTGATTTTGTTGCCCAGTTCGCCAGAAACGTTGAATTGGCTTCACCTTTTGACATGGAATCTGAAATGACGTGAAGCAACAGCCGAAGGAAGAGCAGCTCCTCCTCCTCCTCCTCCTCCTCCGTCTCTCTTCTCCTCCATAGTCGTATAGACTTCTTCGTTGTCCCCAATTCTCTCTCCTCCACTTTGATTGCCAGTTAGCCATCCAAATCCCAGCCCCATCCTCCGGCAAATGCTCATTTGGTTTCGTTTCTCGTTTCGTTTCAGCTTCATTGCTCTGTGATCGAAATTATTTACCGTTGATATGGTTATGGTCAAGGCGAGCAAGCCAGATGAAGACGAAGAAGACGACGTCGAAGAAGGCCAATTGCGATTCTTCGAAGGTGGGAGGATCATTGGGTTACCTTGTTTTTCTGTCTTTGGTCCATATAATGATTTGAAAGCTATGAGAAAAGCGCAGGAGATTAGAAAATTATATGGCCTGAGTTTAAAATGTTCAATGATTTCTTTTTATGCAGATTTGGGTTATAAGAACCACTAGACTTCTACACTTATCTCAACTCTTGTTTTTTTTTTGTTTTACATTTAGTAATCATTAAACACTTAAACTTGGTTCAGTTTCCATTAAGTTATACACAGTAGCAACATTCATTTATAAAGTAACTTAATGTACCTGTGTTATTTTCATAATAAAATAAAGACTTACCTTTTTCTATTTACATCCCAGTAGTCTGCATTTCTTGGTAACATAGAGATTCCTCTGCCTTATACACCCCAACTTCTCTATAACTTTGCAAGCGAAATATGTGGAAAACATTTATTGAAAAACCTGGCATTCATTTGTGCATATTTAAATAAGTTTATTATAAATGCACATGACTCATGGCAGTCGAAAGGGGGAGTCGGAATCGGATTCGGACATGAATTTATGCATGAAGGGATCGGATGGGATGGTCTAGGATCGGATCGGATCGAATTGTGGCTGTATCCTGATCGGCTTGCTGGTCATGTTCCTGCGATTTTGTGGGCTGGGCCCTCACGACAGTATGTGTATGTGACCTCCGATGCAAATGCTGATGACCTTCGTACCGCCAAGGACACACACACATGGACACACACAACTGGGGCCATCCGATCAGCGGGCTACATATTCTAATTAGAACGCAGGCAAGTGGAAATGTGCGATGTCCGCCTCAAAAGAATATCAGAGTGTCATTTCTCAAGCCGCAAACCCGATTCACATTAATCCTTTGATCCCAAGCGGAAAAAGTGTGTATTAGTGGTCCATCCTCCTGTTCTTCTCCTCTCCTTTGAGCTAGATGCCAAGTCCATGTCGTCATCATCAGCATCATTGCTAAACTTGACGCTAAAATGGATGTGGAAGTGGATACACAGGAGCGACACACACACAGACACACACACACACGCACCTAGGGGCGAAGAAGCAGAGCAAAACGGACGAAAGGAGAGACGGAGGAGGAGCAGGAAAAGGAAAGCCAAAGAGGCAACCAAAGTCCGTTGGCAAAAGCCAAAGTCAAAGAGGATTTCTACCAAAAGGCGAATTAAATTCCTCAATCTGGTGCCGAGTTTATTTTTAGACCAAAAACAACAAGCAACAGGAACAAGAACAGCAACTAGCAATGAAATGGGAACAGGAGGTGGGGAAGGAAGAAGAAGAGTAGGGGGAGGTGGCCCCAAGAAGAAGAAGAAAAAAACAGAAGAAGAGGACAACAGCGACGAAGCCAGGAACAAATATACTGAGAAAAAAATATGTAACTATGGAAAAATGTTTAATTTATACAAATATTTGCAAATGTTATTGCTTTAGTTGATGCATCGTTTTAATGATCTTTGATCACGTTTTGAGGACTTGATATTAAGGTTATTTTAAAATAAGTTAAAACAGTTAGGATTCTTTTGGTCAAAATTATGTTTATTTTTATGGATCTCTGTGTCATAACTTGGCTTAAACGGCTCCCTCACTCATATGTCATACTGTTTTAAGGCAGCTAATAATCAAAGCTATAAAATAATTTCCTAGCCATAGAAGATTCACATTTTTTATAAGGGGTAACATCACAAAATGTTGTAATTTTTGGTCAAAAATGTATCTTTCAATCTTGAATGTCATTTGATTGGGAATCAATATACAATACAAGTCAAAAGGTAAAACATTTCATTTTTGGACAAAGATTTGGTCGATTATTTGGCCAAAATAAAGTTTTTGATGGGTTTTTTTGTGCTATAATTTAGCTTGAAACGATCACCAAACACCAATACTCACATATGTTAATTTCTCTCTGTGTAACTCCACATACAAATACAAATGGTGAGGATCAGAAGATCAGGCTAAGAAGAAGAAGCAGCAGCCGCAAGTATAGATGGATGAATGCTGTTAAAGGCGAAGGCCATCCAACAGCGACCCCTCCTTGTGGAAAATCCAGATTGCAAGGAGTCCAACTGGCAGCCGCGGCGGTCACATTAAGGTCGACTGTGCGTCGCAGTCCGCGTAGCAGTCAACGTCGGCGTCCACCCGGCGGCACTTTAACCAACAAAAAGCCACTAAAATCAACAACAAACAAACAACAACAACAAAAACGAGTCAAAACGAAGGGCCAAAATCTTGGTGCGTTGTACTTGCGATAGAATTTTCGATTGCAGTGGACACGCACAGGTTTTGAGCAGCACCACCCAACCCACCGATGAACCGATTCACCCAACCAACCAGCCACCAATCCAGCCCCAATCCTCCGACGTGCAACTGGGAAATTGCGGGCAATTCATTTCCCATGACTGTTAATCACTTGGCCATTATTATGTTTAGTCGAACGCGTACATAATTATAGCCTGCAACCGTCGATCGGGCGATGTGTCCAATGGGATTAACTATTGGTTAAGCTAGAATTAAGCCAGAATTAAATAAGAGTGATAAAGGCGCGATGGGAGTACTGCCCAAGCCGTTGAAGCAGGGATAAATTACCAATGCCTTGGAGGTATTTGTACATATGAAAAAAAACATATATTGAAAGTCTTCTTAAGGTTCTTAAACATTATTTGTATTTAAATATTTCTTAGAATTATATAAAGTATGTTAATAATCATTAACGACCTAAGATGCTATTATACTTGGGAACGCTAACCTTAATTGTAAACCTAGATAGTTCAGTTCCTGATAAAACTGTTAATAATTTTGTAGGTAACCTAAAAATCTAAAATTTATCCGACATTTTTGACGTGTTAAGTTCTCTCTTCCAGTCTTACGTCTTCTAATTGGTGGCTAATTTCCTCAAAGCCACTTAAAATTTTCGGTTATTAATAATCATTATACCAATATTTATCCTTCTCCCAGTTCTCAGGTTAATTAGAAAGCTCCAATCCAAGCCAGAAGCCAAAGACAAAGACAGAGACAGAGACAGAGAAGAGGCCGCGAGAAGATGCCTTTAATTACACATGCACACATTTATCATATTTTTCGGTGGACGGAGGTGGATAAAAGAAGGAGTGTAAGTTCGTGTTTTGCGGCTGGCACCCGCAGAAAAGAAAAATATTGTCAAAATGCAAAGCAGAAGATCATTATTACATTTCACGCTTCCAGCAAAAATATGTAAGTAAAAGAGCCAACTGAAGAAGTAAAGCCACAAAAAGCAGCGAGTTGAGTTCCACGGGCGACTCTACGTCGCGATAGCGTACCAAATTAATGGAAATGGAACCACATTGCGTTGGGTTCATGGCAGTTGGGGTTGGAAAAGGGGTTGGCAGGGGGCGGGGGGCAGGGGGGAAGAACGTGCAGCGAGCCCTACAGGTAAGAGAGAGAGAGGGTCAAGGGGGTTGGGGGGTGGACAACGAAGAAAGACCAGCAGAAAGAACCTAAAACCAAAGCGTCGTTGTGGGAGAAAGAATAAAACTAACAATGGACTGCGATGACTCCGCCAACGTCGACGTCAACATCGGCAGAGCAGTCGACAGAGGCTCCGACTCCCATTGGAATGATGACGGCGACGTGCAGTCGAGTTTGTAGGTGTGAGTGGACACTGGAAAAATAAATAGTCTCACTTTTAAAACTTCTTAATGTAGAATATTTAGACTTATTTGAAAATGTTTAATTGTTTTCTAAATTAAACTCTCCTAATTTCAAGACTCCTAAAGTCGATTAACGCACAGTAAAAATAAATATATATTTCCAAGAAGATTTTCAACGAGCTCTATTAGTATAGTACTTTGTATTAATAAGTTACTAAATTTCTTAGAATACTTAAGCCTCTTTTATACAAAAATGGCCAAAAACAAGAAGCACACATTTAATTTATATTTTTAAGGTACTTTTGGTTTACCAACATTACCTACAATATAAGAACATAATCTTATTTCTCTCGGTGCATTGATTTTTCGGTTTGAGCCCGCTTTTGTGTGCCTTTGGTTTATTGCGTTCTTTGTCTAGCACTGACTTCGGCTCACACACACACACACACATCCGACTACAGGAAGAACTCACACACACACACCACACACACACAGAGAGAGCGAGGCCAATTTCCAATCACATCCATGAAATAAGCAAATAGTTGGCTCTGTTGGATTCGGCTATTTCTTCTTTCTTCGCCACAGAGTCTTTTCCCGTTTCCCGTTTTCAGCCAGCAATTTCCTTCTTAAGCTAACTGCTTTCGGCACCAACCGACATTTACCAGCGCTAACTTGGCCAGAACAGAAGCTCAGCGGATCAAAAGTTTACAATTACCAATTCCAATTTCGGGATCCAAGGATTAACACAAGTGCTGTATCTGTGTGTGTTCGTGTGATCGTACTCGTGTGTGTGTTCGTGACTGGAAGAGGAAACTGGAACTGGAATCGCTGGAGTTTTGTGTTCTGGAAGCAGCGAGTCTGATCGTTCTTCTTCGCTTCTTCGGCTTCTTGGATTCTCATTCCCATTCCCATTCCCGATTCCCATTCCCGACTTCTTGGCGGACATTCGCGGCTGCGTGATATTGGCCGGATCAGTTGAGCGATCAGTCGACGACGAAGGCTTGCAGTGAACGCGACGTGAAGTGCTGAACTCCAATTCCAATTCCAAACTCCGATTCCAACCAACTCTCTTTTTCAAACGCGCGAACCCGATTCGTATTCTCCGATCGTCGCCAGTGGCAATCAGATAGCAGACAGTGCTCCGCGCTCCTTACAATCCAACCACCCGAAGAAAAGATGGCCAAAATCGTTCTCTTCTGCCTGCTGAGCCTCTTGGCATGCGCTGCAGGTTAGTAAAGTCACAAATTGTTTATTTATTAGTTTGTTCGAGCTTCCACTTTTATATTTCCCAAAAATGCTTCCTTTTTCTTAAAAAATTATTTTTTTAGGCTGTTATTGTAACTTCTAATAAGGATTTTAAGCGTTCTTTAAATTTAAAAATTATTAAACGTTAAAATTTAAACGTTACATTTTTCAATTAATGTATTCAAAGACTTTTTTATGCTGTTTAAATTAGTATTTTATTACATAAATCCGATATTGACATTACTTTTGGAATTTAAAATATCTTGTGGTTTTTCTTTACTTTTTATTTTTCCGTTTTTCCATTTATATTGAAATTTTTTAAGTGCAAACCTAGATTTAAACATAACTGGTAGGCAGGCAAATTACACGATTCTGGGAACCTGAAAAAACAGAATAACTGAGTTTTTATCCTCCGGTTCTTTAAATGCCTTACTAATTGCCGGCTTACCTCCGCCCGTCAATGATAATTCAATCTCCGAGAAGCCTCCATAATTATTCCTACCTTCTCCCATTTAACAAGTAAACAAAAGCCGTTCCAAAGAACTGCAAAAAATAATCCAGCCAAGCCTGAAAAACGAGGAATGGAAAAAAGAATCTGGCGAAACGAATGATGCATTCCCATCATTATATCCGAATCAGAGTCGCAGTCATTAAGTCTGCTCGGTGTTTTTGCATCGATTCTTCGGTCTTCAGTCTTCTGTCCTCCGTCCTCTGTCTTCGCTGAGAGCTCTCTTCTCATCGATTACCCACCAGCAGTGTTCCCGTTCCCGATTCTGTAGACTGTCTTTTTTTTTATCAAATTCGTTCTGCTTATCCCAGTCGCCATCTCCATTATAATGATTTGCCTGCTAACTGGCCCCAGGGATGTTAGGTGCCAACAAATAACTAGAGTTAGCCGCATCCTCCGGCAATGGCATCACCGTCGTCCACATCAGAGTCCCGGCAAACACTAGCATTGACTTTGACTGCATCATTAGAGACGTGCTAGATTCGCGATCTATCGCTGGCCAAGCGTAATTACCTTTGGAAATTATGGTGCTCGAGTGCTACAGGGTTCTGCGCTGCCCAATTATGGGGTTACCTATCCCGATTCCGATCCCAAACCCGATCTCGATCTTGGTCGATCTTGGTCTTAGTCCCAATCCCCCGCAGTCCCGCAGTCGAGTTCACGTTCAGAGTCAGTGTCAAATTAACTGCAATTGGGACGGGGCTCGTTATCTTCTGGCTAAGTGCGGAGAACTCTCCGATTTAGTCCGATTCAAGTCCGAGCGGAGATCGCTATCCACCTAAATTCATTTGGGGAAATTAATGCTTGAATTGAATCTGATCCCCCGACTAGATTGGCTGGGCTCCCAGCTCAAATTGCCCCATTAAAATTAAATTTAAGAATTTCTCCGTCTGCCCAGTGAGCTTCTGGTATCGTCGTGGCTGGGTCATTATTCTTATTAGGCAGATGGGAATCTCCGCTTACTTCAGACGCATACAGTAAATTCACCAAAAATCTTTTCATTCATAAATCTTTGCCGCGACTTGTCTATCATCAGACTTTGACTTGACTTCGTGTGTGTCTTGCATTTAAATCGCCGGAAATAATTTCACATACGAACATACGAGCAGAGTACAGAGTACACACCATTGGATGTGGATGTGGCTGTGGATGTGTGTGTGCTCAAACACTGGAACTCTCTTGATGTCTAGGCCTTTGCCTATATCCCATCTATACCATATCCCGTATCCAATGTCCATCCACGACAAGTGCCATAAATGGCCAAGTGCCCGAGGCCGAGGGTTCGTTGAGTCAGTTGAAAAACAAAGTAATCGCCCTGGTGTTTGTGTTTATCTTTTGAGCCGCTTTGCTTTGTAAGGGCCAACACACACACTGCACAGATATGTGTACAGATACTTTCCGAGAGGGCCAAGATCTTTGTCCCTTTGGCTACCTGTCGTCCCTATCCCAAGCCCAAACCCAAACCCAAAGTCACTGTCACTGTCTTGCATTGTTCCCAGCCTCGCAGACTTCTTCTCACTTTACTTTACTTCTTGGGTCAGCGATTACATAAGATTCGGCTGGCTATCTCCTACTATTCGTCTTCGTCTTCATTTCGGGCTGACCACCGGGGCTAATTAATGTCATCAGCACCTTGATTCCCCATTTCGGATTTCGTGTAATTAGCTGGGGGGTCAGGAACCTCGTAAATGCTCCTGGTCATCGTATCATCATCATCACCATCATCATCGTGAATCACGCGGCCAATTTGGGGTTCCAAAGTTTTGTTCTTCTGTCTTTATGGAGTGGGGCCCAACGATGGCTAGACGCTTTTTTGGTAATCCCATTTAATGATGTTTCTGCGATTACGCATGCGATGTCCGCAGTTGAAACCGTTACCGTTTTCGCTGTTTCGGTTACGCATTGCGATTCTAATTGCGTTCCGAAGTTAAAGTATATGTACATAAGTAGGTAGGTTCATTCACCTATGGCTTATAAAAAACCGATCATTACCAGTTACTATTTACTATATAAGGACTTTTATTCAACAATATTTTCTTTAATCTCCATAGGTCAACGCATCACAACGATCCACCTGGATGGAGTGCAGTACTTCATCAGCCGAATGAATCCCTACTCCCCGGAGCTCAACTACTTCCTGGCCTATCAGTACTGCCGCTCCTTGGGCCTGCAACTGGCCTCGTTTGAGACGAAGGAGAAGGCCGAGTCGATGACCACATATCTGAAGAATGCCGGCTACGGCAACTACGATTTCTGGACCTCCGGCAATCGCCTGGGCACGGGCATGTTCCTATGGATGAGCACTGGTCTGCCGTTCAACGCCACCTTTGACTTCTTCGAGAACTCGGCGGACGCCATCCAGGCCGGTCTGCTCGATCCCGTCGATCATAATAGCAACACCTCGCCCCAGCGCACAGCTCGC
This sequence comes from Drosophila oshimai, assembly GCA_018150695.1. NCBI lineage: Eukaryota > Metazoa > Arthropoda > Insecta > Diptera > Drosophilidae > Drosophila > Drosophila oshimai. Next base: position 8,172,668 of record JAECWM010000224.1, read on the forward strand.
GACAGGTAAGTAGTCCTGAACTAGTAATACACAGAGAAAGTTGGGGTTTAATCATAACACTATTATAAATCTTAAAAATAATGAGTCTTGCTATATCCCGTTGAAATAAAAGAATATATAGGTATATTGTATAACTCTTTTTCTCTGTGTAACCAAACTCAAACCATACCCATCTACATCGATACCCTTTTCGTTTCCTTGCTCCAATCTATAGCAGCAGTGGCGCCGAGAAGGGATGCGTGATCCTGAAGCAGCCCACGCTCAAGTGGATGCCCGAGGACTGCTCGGCCGTGAAGGACTTCATCTGCGAGCAGACCCGCTGCTACTACTACAACTACGGCAGCATCCCCGTCTCGTCGGCGCAGGGGTAAGGACACTTGACCAAGGAGCCACTCCACCACTCCAACTCCAACTCCACTCCACACAACTCCACACAACCACACGCAAATCGAACAGATATTAAGAGCACTGATTGGAGGAGGAACTAAGAATATTGATAATGCAATAAACAAATTATGCTATAATTAACATTAATTAATTCGCTATACGATCTGCCCGCCAGTGGCACTTAAACAAATGTCCCTAATTAAGTAAAAACCATATTTATACCAGACAAAACACACAAACTAAAAGTAAAACCAGAACCCAGATCAAGAGATTACGCAAGGATAACGTGATTAAAAAACACAAGTTACTTTAGTTGACCACAAACACACACACACAAACACACGACACACACTGACAGAGTACGAATCCGATTTCGATTTCGATTCCCATAACAGAATTTGCAAAAAGAATGAACAAATAGGTGAGCTAAACCCCAAATCGTTACCAATCTACCATAACTACACACACAATCTCTATGCATATGTACCTCTAAAGACTAATGCGACTTCTTACTAACGCCACTCCAAGTTCTATAGGCCAAGTTGGCCACAAACTCTACTCAATCCTGATTGAAATTCTAAAGATCTAAAGCAATCGACAAAAGAACACTACTTTGTAGACGCCAATGTGATGACCAAAATAAAGAAACCTAATGCAATCCTACTAAATAAACAGAACCTAAATAGTTTTTGTTGATATATAAGAAACCTTTTCCAAATTGAAAACTTAATACATTAAAGTTATAAAATATGTTTAGGCCAGTTTGAGTTCTTTAGTTGCTTTTCTGGTCCCATTTTGATAGAACCCATCTAGGATTGCATTAACTTTTTAGGTTCATCCCATATGAGCGCCAAAAATGTATTTTGTTTGGTGGTTTGGGGCTTAGCTTCCTTAGATGTTGTACCGCTCTCGTTGCTGTCGTTGTTGTTGATGTTGTCATGATGAATTGTGTTCAACTAACTAACTTTAGGCTAAGCAACTTTCGCACTAACCACGCCCCCGAACCGCCCAGGCAACAGAACATGATACTCAACGTTCTTCTTTATTTTCTACTTGTCACCCTTTCGATATTTAGCCGCCCCATCACCTCCACCACCCCAAGGACACCTGCCTCCCTGATGAACCTGGCCGCCACCACCACCCCACTGCCCCTGTTGATGTCCACCAGTGGTGCGATGTACACCGCCCCCAAGGCCAAATCCTCGCCAGCTCTGGGCCACAGACTGATTGACGATGCCAGCTCCCAGCAGCCATTGTTCCATTCCTTCAAGCTCAACCACGATCGCTCGCTGCCCGGATACGGATTCCGCCGATGTGGATGTGGAAGACCAGGAGGCGGATGTGGAGGCCGAGGAGCACGATGACCACGAGACAGAGGGTGAGGGCGATGAGGAGCACGAGGGGGACAACTTTGGAGAGCATGCGCGCGAGTTGGGCAACGACAGCGATGGCGATATCAAGGAGCACGTATTCCCCCTGAGCGACAACGAACTCCATCCCGAGATGCACTCGATTGAGGAGGTGCAGCAGCAGTTGCAGCAGCAGGATCAGGACGCGGCACCAGCTGCTCCAGCAGCCGAGGAGAACGACAGCGCCCAGCATGATTCGGAGGCGGATGGAGAGCACGATGTGGAAGCTGAGGGCGGTGAAACCGAATCGGAAAACGAATCCCCAGCTCCCGTTCAGGCCAGCGAACCTCTGGTGCTGCCCAGTTCCACGGAATCCCCAGCTGCCGCTATCGAGGAGCGCATCAAGCAGATTGCCCAGGACTTCCAGAAGATGGCCAGCTCCCAGGAGCTGCAGCCCAAGGAGGAGCTGACCCCGCAATCCTCGTTGTCCCTCAACGATCTGATACGCACCCTGCGGCCCAACGAGCAGCAGATCATCCCGCAGATCGACTCGGACTACTCCAATGCCATGCGTGTCCTGGGCAAGCCACTGGCGGCCAATAACTGAGCCTAGCTAGCCTAAGTTGTGTGTGTGTTTGGGTCAAGGGGGTTATCTTTATGCGGTGGTCCAGGTTCCACTGAGGAATGTGCATTTTCGAGAGCCGGCCGGACATGTCCGAAAATGACGCTTCTCTCTGAGGACCCAGATCCCCACAGATGACCCCGCTGAAATGAACGATCCAGCGAGAGATTAAAGGAGCTAAGACATTAATCTATATTTAAATATATATGTATTGTATGCTTTAATTGTATGACAACCACCACAAAGGAAACTCTTGATTAATAAACGTAATAAGTAAACAAACTGGCTGGATTTCTTAAGATTGCTTGAGGGATAAAAGAGATAAGGGGCATTTCTATTGTTCAGCCATTAAAACAGTTAATCTGATGGGGGTTTTAAGTTCTAATTTATTTGGATTACCCTTGACCATCAGCTCTGAAAACTGTGTGATGACAATCTTTCCCAAGAAGTTGAATGCACTGTCGGATTAAATTTGATCTTCTGTAACTTTTAGAAGAACTATTAAGAACACTTATGGTACCCCATGAGAAAATCCCCAAAGTGATGTTTTCATAATTGGCTCTTTCTTCTGTTATTCGTAGAACAGTAAAGTTTTTAATAATAGAATATAATCCTTGTAAGCATTCCCCTCTTGAAGATATATCTCATAACGGCTCGTGCAATCCATAAACAAGTCTGGGGGATTTATTTGGCTTACCATAGTCGAAACGAAGATGAAAGCCAATAATCGTAAATTAACTGCTAAGGCTCTAAAAACTCAAGTGTGTTTGAGGAATTTTATTGCAGCGTCCGAAGAATAAATAAATTCCTCGGTGGGCTTACATCACGCTGCCCGTGTCCATGTCCATGTCCGTGTCCATGTGTCCGCGTCTGCATTCAAATCTGCAAATCATCTTTCTTAATTTAAAGAGGATTTCAAGACGCAGACGCATCGCATCAAGTTTTATGTGTGTCGGTGTCGTTCAACAATGGATGAAGATGAAGATGGAGTTGAGGCAGCCAGCGACTTTGGCCACAACACATTAACCAGAAGATCCAAGCGGCCCCTGGCCAAGACCCTTTACCCCCTTACCGCTTACCGTTTTCCCCTGCCCACCTGCTGCTCCATCTTGGTCTTCATCTTCATCATCATCTTGAGCTCCACCTTCGCGCAGACGCAGACGCAGACGAGTGACTTCGTTTGAAGTTCTGTTGACTGATGTTGTTGCTGTTGTTGCTGCTGCGGCTGAAAGTGGTTAATGAAAGAAGCACACACAGCAATATATATAGACATATATGTATGGTATATGGCAGCAGCAGATGCCAAGACAACACAACCTTGAAATGTTTAGCAGGGTCCAACGAACGAGTATAAAAAAGGTTCTTCGGCTCTTCGATTCCCCATCTTTTTTTTTGTTCTTCGCAGCACCAAGAATCCGCGAGAACAGTAAGTAACTGCTAACTGGGAATGCCCCAATCCGGATTGATCTCTGGGGGATTGATCGGCGACTCCAGACTCCAGAAAGCAAGAGTGCCCGATATGAGGGTTATTTTTAAAACATTCAGACTTTCGAGTGCACAAATGATTCAGTTGCACACACGCGCGAAAATGCAGGAAGTGATGGGTGGAGAAAGTTCCGACTCGGCGGGATTATATAAGGGAATCTCGCCGGGATCCAGCATCATTGCAAGCCCAACATTTCAACTGCAAACCATATCCTTTCCCATCACAACAACATGAAAGTAATCCTTGTTCTGACTTTCCTGGCCACTTTGGCTCTTTCTCTGGCCCTTCCCCAGGGACATGGAACTCCCAGCGGACCCAGTGGAGTGAGTATATCAAGGAGGATTCTAGGGCTACAAAAGGATGTATACTAGATTAGAATTAAAAATGTATTTTGTTTTATTACATTCTAATTAATTTGTCATCGGCTTAAGAACTTAGCTGAATAACCTGGTCATTTTTTTTTATTTCCAGCGCTTTCCTATGACCCAAAATTGGGCAGCTCCTCCAGTTGATTTGAGCAAGCCCGTTATCTTCCTGCGTGAGGCCACTCCCATTCACGAAGCCCAGGAGTCGCGATCCAGGCAGACTAGACATCGCAAGAGTGGATAGTTTCCTAGATCCAATTTATAAACTTATAAGATACTTATTATAAAAATGTTACATTTGATACTTTAGTAGATTTAATCAAGTTGAGTCGTTATAAATACATTATATTGTTTTAAAATAACTAATTTCGATTTCGGATAAGCTAGTTTTTGCCAGACAGGTGGGAGATTCTTAAAGAATGCATAAGCAGAAACCTAATTTGTTTAATTAGTTGCAGCCGCTTAAAAAGCGGTTTGTTTAATTAAAATTTTCGACAAAAAAATATCATTGATTAGTCTTTCGACTTGAAGATGTATTGGTTGAGTGTGATTTAGTTACTTATCTGCTTTTTTACGCAAAGATACTGGTTTTTGGTTGTGTTTATTAAGACTGAGAATAATTGAATTTGCATGATAGCGCAAATAAAAAAATTGTCCACATGGACGCCTATAAAAGGAGAATAAAAGAAACTTGGTTAGGTTTCTGAATTTAGAATCGGTTTAATTTAAAAAGTTCTTTTCTACAGACTGTTTGGGAAAGTAATGAAAAACGGAACCTAAACGTTTTTGACCAGATTAAACATTGTGTCTGACTCAAATTTGGTAATTTAAATTAAACAAAGAGTTTTGGATTCTTTCCGGTTTTTTATCTATATGTTATCACAAAGTGGAAACACATGTCAAAATGGGATTAACTGTGCTAATTTAAGTCAGTAATTTATGTGTCAACGCTGCAATATATAAATTTAAAAAACAAGTGAACCAAATCTTAGTAGAAGACTACGGTTAATCGGGTAACTGCTTTTTTGACTGTTATTCAAAATGCATCAAGCATTTTTCCATCAGTCTGGATTAAAATGTCTTGTGTGTCACATTGTTTTGTTGACTTAAATTAAACAACGAGTTTTCGGTTGTTTCCGGTTTTGACAGTAGCCCCAAATGCTTACGTTTTAATTATATAATTGCTTTTATTCCTACGTAAATATACTAGTTTATGTCTGTTGGCGCTTCATATTTAGAATCGGAATAAAAGAATTTGCATTATACATATAGCAAAAAAGCAGGTCCAAATCGAAGCCTTTAATAAGGTGGTTAAAAATTAGTTAGCACCAGTGCAAAGCGGTTGGTTGAGTTTAAATCGGTAAACAATTCGAAGATCCTCTTTCACTTTGTTCTCCCAGATTAAAATGAAGCTACTGTTGGTGCTTTCGCTTCTGGTGGTGACGGTTTCTGCCCAAGGCTATTTCGAGGAAGTTGGAGCTGCACTGGGAGATGCAGCTAGAGGATTTGGAGAAGCAGTTGGAGGATTTTATAACGCTGTGGGCAAAGGTCTTTCAAATGCAGCTGGCATTTATCTAGGTGCATTGGATAAATTTGTCACAACTGTGCCCAAGGATCCCTTTGCAAATGTCCAGACCTTGAACGAGTTTTTGGTAAGGAATGCTGAAAATGTTACCAAAAGTATTTAATTTAAATTCAAATTGCTTTCCAGACCAAGACCGGAAATATTTACAACGAAGCTGATCTAGCTCTGCGCGAAAACCAATTTAAAACCACTGTGAATCTGGTGGTTGCCGGAAACGAGGCCTTCGAAAAAGGACTAACCACCTTTCAGTTGGGTTTGAATGCCTTTGCTGATCTGACCCGCGAAGAGTTTATCAAGCAGAAGACTGGTCTCAAGAGGTCACCCGAGGCAGAGTAATTATCTACATAGTTAACCCACTTAAATAAGATACTAACTTTATATCTCTGTCCATAGGGCTCGCACTGCCTCCAGTCGCACCTTGGTCACTGTTGCGGATGATAAACCCATTCCGGACTCCTTCGACTGGCGAGAGCAGGGAGGTGTCACCCCGGTGAAGAGCCAGGGAAAGTGTGGCGCCTGCTGGGCCTTTTGCCACCATTGGAGCCATCGAGGGACACACCTTTGCAGCCACCGGAACCTTGCCCAATCTCTCCGAGCAGAACCTCATCGACTGTGGTCCAAGGGACGACTTTGGCCTGAATGGCTGTAATGGTGGTTTTCAGGAGGCCGCCCTTTGCTGGCTCTCTGAGAATCAGAAGGGTGTGCCGTCGGCCGAAAGCTATCCCAACATCGCATTCAAAGATACATGCAAGTTCAATCCAACAAATCTCGGCGCTCACTTAAGTGGATTCGCTGCCATTCCACCCAACGATGAGGAGCTGATGAAGAAGGTGGTGGCCACCGTGGGACCTATAGCCTGCTCCATAAGTGTATCCGAAACCGTGCGTTTCTACAAGAGCGGCATTTACTCTGACGAGCAGTGCAACAGTTACGAGCTGATTCACTCGATCCTGGTCGTGGGCTATGGGTCGGAGAATGGTCTGGACTACTGGATTGTCAAGAACTCGTGGAACAATTCCTGGGGCGAAAAGGGCTACTTCCGGATTCTGCGCGGCAAGAACCTCTGCCAAATAGCAGCTGAGTGCTCCTATCCCTTGGTTACTCACGGTTGATTTGTATCTTATTTATAAGTTTATTAAATATAATAAAATATCTGAGCACATGAATAACTTGCCTTAATTAACACTGGAGGTAAACAAACAAACGCTTGGCACTATATCAACTATAAGTAATCTGACAGTTATTAATACTCATAATTGTGTTGACATAATTAACGCAGAGTCACCTCATTCAGATAGGAAACTTGTTTTCCCACACAAACGGGGGAATCCCCAAGGGAAGCCAAAGTAGAATTACACACACTTACATTTAAAACGCTTCTGGGAAACTGGAAAAACTTCTTCTTTCTGGACAGCTTCTGTTTATTTTATTTTGCTTAGGTGTTTAGCATTAATTAGTGCTCCAAATGTTTGCCCACAAAAATTATCGCTTGGGTGTGATTTAAAATGTTAATACGAGAATTGGTTATTCATTGGCCAAAGACTAGTTTTTATTTTGCATGTTTTTAATTAAAACTTGGTTAAATTAAAGCCAGTAAAAAATAGAAGGCTATAAAAGGTCGAACTTGGGCCGGCACCAAAATCATTGGCTTTGGTCCATCGTCCAGAAAGGTTGGTGAAGTTTTTTAGTTTACACTCAATTGATTTGTTGAAGATCCTTTTTTACTGGCGCTTTGACAAAGTGGAAACGGAACTTAAGCTTCTTATGTGTGTTGTTTAAAGTGTGTTTTTGCCCCTGTCCAGTTCAGATTATCTCGTGTGTCGTAATCTTTAATTGATTCGCGTTTAACAACGGGTTTTCGATTGTTTCCGGTTTTTCCTGTACCGCTTAAGCGATACGTTATCATGAAGTGCTATCAAAAAGGGATTAAAAGTGCTAATTGAAAACGAGAATCCATGCGAAAAATAAATTGCAAGGCACCGCAAGATAGATGACGTGCAAGGAGATTTATGTTCTTATTTTTGTCTGGTATAAACAAGATTAGGTTCTAATTTGATCAACGGTCTCCTATTTTTTGTCGTCTCTTACATAGCGCTAATGAACCAAGACGAGTTCCCAAACCACTTGGTTATTGCACGTATAATATACGCTTTTCGATTTCTGTATACATATTATAATTCCTAAGCACTGGACTTGGGATCTTAATGGGTCGGGTGTGGGCGAGGTTGGCAAGTTTATAATGCCTTTAACTTAGTTGTCTAATAGCTATAAAAGCTACACCCGGCGATCAAGCCCAAGCATTTGTGTGGATTGTGTGAAAGCGTAAGGTTGGTCTATAAGTCTATTGGGAAGTAAGTGCGAAGATTTGCTTCAAAAACCGGTGCATATATTATAGTGCTTAACTGCATTGGCTGATAAGCATCAAGTGCAATTAAATATAATTAATACAACGCTGAGATCTGCCGTATTTTTCCCACCTTACCATATGGATCGTAAATTACACTAGTCTAAGAAAACCAGTTGAAGCCGCTTCGACTAAGCCATCAATCAATCGTTTCCTTTGCAGATCATAATGAAGCTTCTGTTGGTTCTTCCGCTCCTGGTGGCTGCGGTCTCTGGCCAGGGATTCGGAGGTTTTGGAGGAGGTTTTGGAGGAGGATTTGGAGGTGGTAATCCCCTGGGTGGAGCCCTCTCCAATGCAGCTGGTGCTGTTCAGGGAGCCGTGGCCCAGGCAGCTAGTTTTGTGCCCAAGGTTCCCCTGCTGTCGGACCCCCAAAACTTTGGCGACTTCTTGGTGAGATTTGCGAGACCCTTCCCCGAAATTAAACAAGCTTAAGTGTAAATTCGCTTGCAGTCCCAATCCGGAAAGTCCTACCTCAATGCAGCTGACCAAGCTCTCCACGAGGGCGCCTTTTCCGCCACCAAGAGTCTGGTGGATGCCGGAAACGCAGCCTTTGAGGCAGGAACTGCTACCTTCAAACAGGCTGTCAACGCCTTCGCTGATCTGACCCATTCCGAGTTCCTCTCGCAGTTGACTGGATACAAGAGAGATCCAGCGGCTAAGTAAGTGAATCAATATGCAACATATTTAATTTCGCTTTAGAGGTGCTGTGTAAAGACCTTTTTTGACTTTAGTAAGAATTTTATTTGCGTCTTGTTCTTAATTGATGACCGTCACCTATTTATCTTCGCCACAGAGCCCGTGCAGCCTCCAGTCAGAAGCAGGTTGCCCTTCCTGCCAAACCCATTCCCGACTCCTTCGACTGGCGCGAGAAGGGAGGTGTCACCCCAGTGAAGTTCCAGGGAACGTGTGGATCCTGCTGGGCCTTTGCCACCACCGGAGCCATCGAGGGACACACGTTCCGCAAGACGGGCAAGCTGCCCGTTCTGTCCGAGCAGAACCTGGTCGACTGTGGTCCCAGTGAGGACTTTGCCCTACTTGGCTGCGATGGTGGTTTCCAGGAGGCCGCCTTTTGCTTCCTTAATGAGGTGCAGAAGGGCGTGTCGGTTGCTGGAAGCTATCCCTACAAGGACAGCAAGGGCACGTGCCAATACGACGGAGGCTCGGCTGGAGCCCACGTCACAGGATTCGCCGCCATTGACCCCAAGGACGAGGAGACGATGAAGAAGGTGGTGGCCACCCTGGGGCCTGTAGCCTGCTCCATCAATGGCTTGGAGACCCTGAAGAGCTACGAGGCTGGAATCTACAACGATGATGAGTGCAACCAGGGCGAGCCAAATCACTCCATTCTGGTCGTTGGATACGGATCGGAGAAAGGACAGGACTACTGGATTGTCAAGAACTCGTGGGACGACTCCTGGGGCGAGAAGGGCTACTTCCGCCTGCCCCGCGGCTCGAACTACTGCTTCATTGCTGATGAGTGCTCGTATCCTGTGGTTTAAAATAAAATGTAAAATGTTACGAACGTTAAAATAATGTTAATTTGGCAAGCGTAACACTTTTTAATAAAACAGATACAAACGAACCAATAGTTCTGGTCTCCCGTAGTGTAATATTTTCTCAAAAAATGGTTTCAATAACTGAAAAACAAAGTTAGACAAAATTATATATGAAACCAACTTGACCTCAACATCGCAAAACTGTTTACTAAACTCGAAGAATCAAGCAAAAAAGCTATTTCTAAGGGAATATGCTCTTTTTTGAGTAAGTTATGAGCTTAAAAGACACAGGAAAATTGGAATTTTTAAGTGTTTTTTTAACGTTTTTTTTTTTTATAAAGTTAGAAATTAAACCCAAGATTTTCTGAACACAAATTATTGAATTGACAACCGATTTTCATTTGGATTGCTTTTCCGAGTTTGATTTAGTATAATTAAATTAGTATAATTTAGAGGTGTATAATTCTGCATTTAAGGTTCAGGAAAAAAGCAAAAACAAAATTGTTCATAAAATTTGAGAATTTTTATGGTACCCTTACAAATTTTTAAAAAATTTAAAAATTTTTTTGCTTTTTAGGTTCTAAGTTTTTTGTGCAAAAAAAAAGTAACGGTAACCGGCGTTGCCAGAGTTTTTGTTTTCCGGAAAACCGTATACCGTAGTTCCAGTATCGTATTTATTTTAGTATGTTCTCCAGAGTCCAGTGGTAATTTTTAACGGTCTAGCCACGGTCATACTGAGGGCGACAACAATAATAGAAATAAATTAAATCAATTTAAATTGACGAATTAGACTATATTAGGCGCGTTGGCAAAGGGAATTTGATGAGCAGCACGAGGGGAATGCCATGACAAATGGCGACAGTGCGTCCCACAAAAGGCCACCGGTCTGTGCAGGTGTGTGCACTGCAAATGTTCTGATCAGAAAGCCCAGCCCACTTTTGGGAAAGTGGGCGTTGTCACCGCACCGCGAATCTAAAGTCCCTTGATCACCTGTCCCAATGTGTGTGCTAATCGAGGTCTACCCCTGGCCCTTCCTTTCCAGAAATGTACGCGATAGTGCATGTGCATTGCGACTAATCCAAAGAGTCCCACGGGGTCATAACGCATTTAACAACCAACCAACCAAGACGATTCGCCAAAGGTCCCCACTGCATCCCCCCCAAACCCAATAACTCTCCCCAATCATGGACGAAGACATCCTGAACGCCGTGGAATCTCTGTTTGGCAAGGATGTAAAGATCGTGGACTGCGAGACGTCCTCCACTTTGCAATCGGAGGAGGTGCTGCTGATCAACGGGGTGCCCGTCAAACTGGATGGCCTGCCAGCGGATGATGCGAGTGCCATCAAGGCTGCACTGCTGGAGGGACAGATGCCCTCAGTGGAGCACCTAAATCAGTTGCTCTTTCGTGCAGGATTGGCCCAGCAGCCCATCGAGGTGGAGACCTCGTTGACCGTTAAGTCCTCTTTGACCACCACGGAGGAGGTGCTGGTCCACCGCAACGGACAGATCCTTGATGAACGGACCGTGGAGACCAAGGAGAACTTCAACCACCAGTCTCACCAGAAGGAAATCTGGCACCCTGTCAAGCAGCACTCGGCTTTGGCCCGCGCCACTCCCGAAAATGCTCTCAAATACCGAACCACTTCGAATTCCACGTTCGCCTCGCAGGCCACGGACTCGGACGACCGTCCGGCTGATCCGCTGGGCCGCCAGCTGAACCAAACCTTCTCGAATGCTTCCCTTATGTCCAGCAGCTCGGCCATCACCGGTTCCGATCAGGTCATTGGCTCTGTATCTTCCGCCACCATTGGGGACAAGAGCTCGAATATAAGTAGCTGTGACTCCGGTCACGATGGCCTCTTTCACAGCGTTTCCATGAGTGCTCCCTGGTCGCATCCACGCGACACTCTGACAGACTCCATGTACTGCGACATTCCCAGCTCCGCGGATGAGGCGGATGCAGTATCCATACTAGTGAGTTTGCTGTAACATTTTTAGTTTTGACTTACCATTAACCACTTTGGTGGCCTTAGAACACCCATTTGCAGATCACAGAGCCATCCGATTGCCAAACACCGCCAGATTACGCCAAAGACATGCCCAAGGACGGCAGCCTGGACTCGCTAGTCAGCTTGCTAATCAGTAGCAGCGATGAGGAAGTGAAGTTTGCCTTGTTGACCTCGGCCCATTTGTTTTCGCCACCCCATGAGCTGCTCTCCAAAGTCATTGCCAAGTGCCAGGGTAAAGAGGATAATCTTATCCGCCTGCTTAACCACTGGCTCAACATTTGTCCCGGCGACTTTCGCTATGAGATGATGCTGCAAGAACTGGAGAAGAAGCGTGAGGTCAAAGGAGTGAAAGCCTTTTTAGACGCCATTCCGCAATATCAGGCGCAAAAGGCTGAAAAGGGACGAACCCAACTGCAGTATCTTCTGACTAAGCAATCTTCCGCCAGCTCCTTGGGTCGTCAGAGCAGTATTAAGTCACTGAAACGCTTCGCCGCCAATGTCTACAAAACGGACAACGTGCTAAACAACTGTGGCAGTGCCTTTGAGTTGGCCCACCAACTGTATGCCATTGAGTACGCCTATATCTCGCAAATACGCCTCGAGGAGTTTGTGGAAGTGCTGGGAAAGGACGGGCTAAAATCCTGCCTGGCTCAAACTAAGGCAGGCACCTTGGGCTCGAATTGCATCAGCGAGGTGACAATCGACAGCTATGTCCAGTGGTTTAACCAGCTGAGCTACTTGACTGCCACGGAAATACTAAAGGTAAGAAATGAGATGTTTAAATCTATTAGAGCAATAAATTTAATATTTATTTACTTTATTAGCTTGGCAAAAAGTCTCAGAGAGCACAAATGATTGACTTCTGGGTGGAAACTGCTCTGGAATGTTTTAATACGGGCAACTTTAACAGCTTGATGGCCATTCTCACAGCTCTAAACCTGACTGCCATAGCTCGACTAAAGAAAACTGTGGGTTTACCTAAACAAAGTGAGCGAGATTTAGTTTAATAATATATATTTGTAGTGGGCCAAAGTGCAGACAACAAAATTTGAGGGTCTAGAACATCAAATGGACCCCAGTTCAAACTTTCTCAACTACCGCTCCACCATGAAGGCAGCTGTTTGGCGCTCGGAAAGGGAAATGGCCAACAAAATCGAGCGTGCCATCATCCCATTCTTCTCGCTGTTTCTCAAAGATTTGCATGCCATTAACGAGAGCCACCAAACAAAGTAAGTTGAGTCTATTAGATGAGTAATAAAAGCTTGGAGTTAAATAAAAACCTTTGCAGACTGGCCAACGGCAACCTTAACTTTGAGAAGTGCCTCCTCCTGGGCACCCAGCTCCGGAACTTTAGCAAATGGCAGAGCCTGGACTGTCCCTACGAGCAGCTGCCTAATGTGGTGTCCTATCTGCTAAAGGCAGAGGTGCTAACCGAGGATCTTCTGATGAAGGCCTCCTACGAGTGCGAGCCACCAGACAACGGCGAGGAGAAAAATCATTACAAGACGCTGAAAGCTGCGAAAAAATCTAACACATAATCACCAATCATTGACGACAATCCTCGGGATAGTGCAACATAATTTACAAATTACAATGCAGTAGGCATCGCGCACTTTTGTTGGCGTTCCCATGTTCACATTTTGCATTTGTTCGCGATAAAACATTAACAATAATAACTCTTACACTTGAATTGTGTTTGTTAATTTGTACTTAAGCTTAGACGACGGTATATATTTATTTGCGATCGATTTATATATACAAGTGAAGGGCATTTGATTAGAAACACCAAAAATATGCATACAATTACTAAAGTAATCTTTTAAATGTTGTATTTTAGCAGTTAAATACCCGAAAACACAAAAATAAAAGACTTCAATTAAGCCCAAGTATTTCCTATCGGATGGTGGCGAATTTCTGAAAGTCCACTGTTCCAAACTTGCCAAAGAGCTCCAGGGGATAGTGCTTGCCCTCGACCGGAGCATGGATGCGGATCTGGCGCATGTGTGTGTCCCTTCCGTTCTGGTGGTTTGAAATCACGGCAATCTGCAGCATGAAGGTGTGAATGGACTTGACGTTGCCGTCTTTGATGGGTATTTGCACCCAGCCGGTGGGTTCGGTGAGGTCCATGACCTGCAGCTCCTGTAAATCGTTGAAATTGGTCCCTGAACGTATGGAGATCCTCGATGGAGTGTAGCTCTCATCCAGTTTGTAATCGGTGTATATGTAGATCTGGCTGATGTTTGTGCGCTTGTGGAACTGGATGTTAACCAGGTGGAGGCAGCTGCCCGTCCGACTGCCAATAGGTGTCCATGATGTTATCCCGCAGGCGCTCTACGCCAAAGCCTGTAAACCAAAGATTATAGTCACCGGCTGTAGGTGGTTTAGACATCAAAGATTACTTTACCCGGCTTGCAGGATGAGAGACTCCAAACGGCTTGCGCGCCAACTTCGCGCACAAAGCCCAGCCGCTCCTCGGCTAGGGGATCCTCTTCATTGCTTGGCAGTCCAGGATTGGCGTCCTCATCCATTGAGGCTGCCATTGTGGGCTGATAAACTTTAAAAACTATTTCTTTAAATTGTCTTTACAATTGCGACGCACAAATCAGCTGTTCGCTCAAGTGGTATAATTTGTTTTCGACCGGCGGTCACACTACGCAGCACATGTGCGAGCAAAGTCAACAAAAATATTGTTTAGAAAATAATTAAAAATGGTGCGAAAACTTAAATTCCATGAGCAGAAATTGCTCAAAAAGGTGGACTTTATCACCTGGAAGGTGGACAACAGCGGCAAGGAGAACAAGATCCTGAGGCGCTTTCACATACAAAAAAGGGAGGACTACACCAAGTGAGTGTTCACTAAAAACAACAAACGGCAACAAAATAGTACATGTGAATACTTTTTTAAGGTACAACAAGTTGTCCAGGGAAATTAGAGAACTGGCCGAGAAAATAGCTAAACTAGATGCCTCAGAGCCGTTTAAGGTGGAGGCCACCACTATGCTGCTCAACAAGTTGCATGCGATGGGAGTTTCCAACGACCAATTGACTTTGGAGACGGCCGCCAAGATATCTGCTAGTCACTTCTGCAGGCGTCGTTTGCCTGTGGTCATGGTGAAACGTAAATGTTATCCCTTAATATCTTGATTCTATTATAATTCATTCTTCTTCCATGGCAGTTCGAATGTCGGAGCACCTGAAAGCCGCCACAGACCTCATAGAGCACGGTCATGTTCGCGTGGGACCTGAAATGGTCAAGGATCCTGCTTTCCTGGTGTCCAAAAACCTTGAGGACTTTGTCACCTGGGTGGACGGCTCCAAGATCAAAGAGCATGTACTCCGCTACAATGACATGCGTGATGATTTCCAGATGTAAACATGTATTTGTAAGATTTTATAGGATAAGCCCCATTTCAATAAAACAAACTAAACCTTTGTTAAATAATCATGTTCAATAACTTTATTACATTTTATATAATAATGTTTAGATCTCATTAATATTCATTATTAAGGAGCAAATTGCGCCAAGGGCACAACTGCGCCGACACGCACATACATATACATATTTATTTAAACCTGATCCCCCGAATAACCGATCTGCTCGATCTACGGAATCGTTCCGTAATGGCGGTTCATAGTTGGATTATGCTCTATTAGTTTTTTACCCTCACTTCGCTAGCTACATGCGTCAATCGTGTTGAAATACCTTTTGGACATTGAAGTAATATCAATTTGGAAACAAGTGAAGCCAGCGGATCTACACAATAAATTATAAGATACGAGCGTGGATTGATCGATCGCTTTATTTATAAAACAGGATGAGTGTGGTTAGGGACTAAGGTGCAGGCAGGTGCATCGAACGGTTGAGCGGTCTAAAAAGTGATTCTCGAACAGAATTAAAAGTAAGGTGGCAATGGCAGTTACACAATTCGATTCCAGCCAGCCTCAACTTAAAAAGCAAATGCATTCAAATGGATCTAATCGTCAGAAGTGCAGTTCAATTGCGAAGTTTTTAGAGTCTGACTGCTCATCGTGCATCTGACTTTGCAAAAAGAAATCTAAAAGAACAATGGATTTCCGTTTCAGCAGTCAAAAGTCTTTTTCTTGTTGTATAGATATAGATATCTTTAAATATTAGTTGTATTATTATTCCTTTTTAAATACGCATAAAAAGTAAATATTAATTAGTGTTAAAAATAAATAGCTAGTGGCATTAAAATTAGTGTCGACTTTGGCTGCGGCCCATACACGATTTCATTTCCGCCTGCCTAAGGCCAAGAATAAATTTCACATGAATAACTTCATAACAATATAAAACAAATTAATAAAAAAGGATTTTCTACATTTGTTCCCCATCCTCGTTCAGCGGAGCATACTGACAATTCAGTAGAATCCTGTGTTTGCAAACAAAAATACAATCATTCAAAATTCCATTACATTCTTTTGGCTTTTGAGTGCTCTGCTCTGTGTTCTTTCTATCTGCCTTATGTTTACATTTAAATGGTTCTCCTACTGTTTCAGGCTTGCGTGAACAATAAATTCTTAGGCTGGATATATGCATTTATATTCAAAATAAATATTCAATCGCATTGTATTAACCACTACAATATTTTCCGTAAATTCCGATTCTTGTTCTTCAAACATGTGCAAATAGTATTTAGCCGTATACGCGCCCCGATGAACACCAAAAACCCCGCGACCTACAGAAAAACTTTCGGTTTATGTTTTGTTATGTTTCCATAGATGTCTTAATGCGCAAACGTGTAGAATAGTGTTGTGTCGACCAAAACCGCGCCAAGCGCCCGTTGGTCCAACAGCTCCACTCGAACTGCTGCTGCTCCTTCTTGCATCCCATCGATGCTCTTCAAAATACCTTGCCCATAGTTTAGATTACAAGCGCCATGTCCTTTTTGCTGGGCAACTGCACCCGCTTGCCCTGCCACAGTGAGTTGTGTATTGTGAAGGCGTCGATGGTCACCGTCAGATGCTTTGTGTGTACTTGCGAGAAGCACTTGCCTCCTGAGTTGTATCTGTAAAAAGTTGCAACAAAATTAGTTTAGTAAGCCACAAGCATCTCGTCTAAAACCCACTTGAAGAACTTGTCGAACATGACTTCGTCGACTTGACTAGGCCCAGTGCCATACAGCTTGGTCACCTGGTCTGTTTCGGGCTGGTAGCTGTAGAGGGCTCGGAACTGGCAGCCCGCATCCCGGAAGAGTACGAGGAAGTGCTTCGCCTCCGACCGCGCAATCTTCTCCAGCACTTTCTGTTTGGCCTCGCGGTTCACAACGCCGGGGAAAACGCAGTACTCGACGGCATTCAGGATGATGCCACGATTCGATTTGGCAGCTGGTTGTTTGTAGAGTTTGGGACCTGTGGATGCAATTCATGTAAAGTTAGACCAGTCGAAGGGACAAGCGAATAGTTTTTTATATTTTCTACTTTTTGGTGGCAACGGCAAGCTTCTAGATCGTAAAATCTTCTAGTCAATTGATTCAAATGCAGGCTACGTGCAAGATTTAATACTAAACTTTGGGTGAATCTACGGGATTCCCTGTTTAGATACTTGGAAATAAAAAATAATAAAATTCATTTCCAAACAAAACTTCCTGACAAAAAAAAGGAAATTAAATGCAGAATTTCTTAACTTTCTTATGCGTATAAATTAGTTTTAAACTTATTAGCAAAACATTCAAAAATAAACAAAAAATGTAATAATATTGCTTGCAATTTGGCTTTAGTATTTCAAAGTGAAGCGGTTAATCGGGCCAATCTGGTTTTTGGGATTAGAAAGCTCTTGCGGTGTTTTCAAATCACTAAGAACACACTTTAGGGTTACAGTTGACTATCGAAAGTCGTGGATTTGACGACGCTAGGGAAGGTAAGAAGTGGACGAACGAAGACTCGGATTCTACAGACTGTCTCAGCCCTCTAGAACTTGTATATCTATGTAGAACTCAAATGTATGTCGAATAAATTAAATGCATTCTGCACAACAGATGCCAATTCGTAATGGATGAACAAACGAACAAGTGAACAAAATCAAAATCATAATCAAAATGGCAAGGCGTTCCAACTTATGTAGTACAGATGCAGGTGGATGACCAATGGTGTATGGATTGGTGGAAGGTGATTATATAACTGAGGGTTGTTTTGAAGTATTGGGTATGGCTGGTATGGTTTGATTGTTGTTTTGAAGACGAGAGAGAAGGAGAGATACAAACCCGAATATTCCATGTTCAAATTCGGAGTTAAAGAGAAATCGCTGGATCCATCATCAAATCCGCGACGTTTCGATATCAAACCTGGTGGCAAAGAGCCCGGTCCCGAGGGTGATGGCATATGCCTACCTGAAGCGCCCATTCCCATTCCAGGCGACGGAGCACGCCTCGGCGGAGTGGCGCGTCCCAGTCCCGAATCTGTGTCTAACCGGCAAGCAAGAGGTCAGATGTCATCCGTGTCAATTGAGCGGGCGGTCACATGCACAAAACAGATCGGATTCGGATCAGTCCATGCAGGTGGAACCAGTCGATAGAGGCGTTACGATGCGATGCGGTTTTGTTAATCACGAGACACCAGTCACGAGGATGGATGACGAGCGATGAGTTCGTTTTTTTATTCGGTTAATAATTGGTTGTATTTTTTTTTGGTTGGTTAATTTCAATAATCGTTTTTAGACAGGGTTGAGTTGAAAGAAAGAGAAATAAAAGAAGAGAATGTGTGCACAAAATTTAGTTAAGCAATTTCGTAGATCTCTTAAAAGCTAGTTGATCATGATCTGGATTAAAGTCGAACAAATGTACTGATTAGTGTTGGCAGTGCAGATGTGAATGTTTGTGTGTTGTGTGTGTGGTGTGTACTGTGCTAGTGTAGCCCATCTCACAAGTGGAGTAAGCAAATTCGATCGATTGATTGGATTGAAAGTATGCCAGAACCAGTTGCGAATGTTAAGCTGAAGAACCCAAACCCAGTCCCCGCAAATCAGCTGACGAACACAAGAAAGCTTGAGAAGGGACCAGACCACCACCATTACCGCATCATCAATAGGAGCTTGGGGAACCGAATTATCGCAGTGAAAGATTACAAACCAATATCGCAAAACAGCAAAGAATAGTGTTTTCAAATATTTACATCAAAACAATACAAAGACAAGAGTACAAAAGAGGATAAAAAGTTACTTATCACCACCAAAGATACCGAAACCAAAGTACAATTACAAGTTAAACCAAAAGAGACCACTAGAAACATCCGAAATGAACAGAAAGTAGCAGACAGGTAAATACTTAGTTGGATAGAAAGTAGAGTATGGGATAACAGAGAAAGGTAACAGGCAGGCAGCTTGATTGTTGCTGCTGTGGAACGCTTCTTACCGCACAGATTCATTAGCGAATTGGACTTTCGGCCCCGGAAATTAAGCGTGCTGCCCTTAGCGACGGAGATACGCGACAGAGTGCGGCCCCTTTCTACGCCGGCTGGCTCTGAAATCAGGTCAAGTCAGGTCACGAAAGACGCGAGCCGAGTGCATCAGTATACAGGTGGAACACTTGATTCATTCGCAATTCGTTAACACAAATGAATGGGTGGCACAAAATGAGGTACAAATATCGTAAATCAAACTTATCGCCCGGGACCCCCAAAACCAAAAATCATCATCAAAATAGCATCCCCAAAACCAGGTAAATAAATTTAAAATAAAAAAATAAAGATTTCAACCACGTCGCAGGTCCACTTTTGAGCTCAGGTGCTTTTTTACTGGCAGTGCATTGGATTAGTTGAGGCTGTATGCAGTTAGCTATCTTTAGTTGATCCAAAAACAAAATCTTGTTAGTTAAATATCAAACCAATAAAAAATATAAGCGCGCGAGCGTACAACTTTCATTTCTTAGCGTGTTCGAATGCGAATTTTGTGGAAATCAAACGAGGGAAACAAAAAAAATAATAACTAAGTAGGCGTGTTATCCATCACCAACCTCTGGAAGTTTTGTACGATCCCCGTCGTCCAATCGGAGTTGAACTTGTACTGGGATAATCATCCGGTGACTCTGTTTGAACGAGATTAGTGGTTATGGCTTATAAAATAGGTTGTCCAAAATCCATAGTTATTTGTGAAAAAATCGTATATCTACAATTAAGTCGAGGTGCAATTCAAATCGTTAGATTTTAAGTTCCATCTACCGGAAATGTACCAGAAACAAAATCAACTTAATGTGTAACTAATCATGCGTGGCTTAAATTAAGTAAAACTACAAAAGATGAAATTAAAGACAATGCAATGAGGGTAAAATAACAAAAAACATAAATTACCTTTTACAGTGAGGGAGTCTTGCGAACCCCTGTAGTAATCTCTTTTCATTGAATTTGAGCTTAGTTGACCGTAGCCTGTTCAGTTCAAGTTCAAAACAAAAACAAAAATTTAACAAATTAGCAGTGGAAAGAGGGATAAAGAAAATCAAAAGATAAATTAACCAAGTCACACGAGTTCTAAACATGTAGGTAAAAACAATATGTGTAGTTTCTTTTAACCCGGTTCGATGCTCACCGGTTAGGTTCGAGCTTGAGCCTTTCTTGCCCCGACTAGAGATGCTCGAAGCCTCGCTGATGTCCACGCTGGCATCGTCCACGTGAATCGTCTTGGGCCTGGGACGCGTGTTGCGCTGCTGCCTCAGCCGCGGAGTCGTTGAGGTGGATGAATGGGGTTGCAGTTTCACATGCAGATCAGGTCGATCCAGGGTTTTACCCTATAGAGAAAAATAAGTTGTAAGTAGGTTTAAGTGCTTAGGTTCAAGCTATAGCCTACCTCTCGCTCGGCCTCTTCGATGGCTTTCTTGAGTCTGTGCTGCTCCAGAATGGCCGCTCGTCGCGCCATCTGCTCTTCCTTCTTGCGCGACCGCTCCTCCTCCTTCTCGCGCTCCTTTTCCCGCTTCTGGGAAGACTCGATCTCCTTGCGCGCCTTGGCCTCCTCCTGCTGCTGGCGACGTTGCAGGGACAACAGCATAATCTTCTCCTTTCGTCGCTCCATCTCATCTACGGAATCCTGGGTAGCAAATAGGTGGAAATATTTAATGCACGTGGGACTTAAGACACATAATCGCCCACTGAACTTGACTGCACGATTTGGAACCGCGTAATTTCAACCAGCTTGCCTTCAAGCGAAATACCGTACATGATGGCATTTTTTGGTTAATTATAAAACTACAATTTTAGCCTATGTTATAAAAAGTTTGAACGACAAACACATATTTCAAATAAGTAATGATCGCTTGACATTCCTAGCTCTAACTCCATAGAAACACTGTTAATTTTTCTTTTGTTTTGAGCTCTTACCGGATCCAAGTTGGCGCTATCCGCTCCAATGACCAGCGCCTTGTTCTTGGCTGCCTCCGCACTGTTGCTGCTTTGCTGCAATCGCGTGGGCGACATCGGTTGCTGAGGCGACTGATTGGTCAAATCCTCCAGGTGGCGGCGCTCGTGGCCAGTTGGTGACACCGCTCCCGACACGCCCATCTGGCGTAGCTGGATGGGCGGCTCATCGGTGTACTTGTTGTAGGTGGCATTCCCAGGGGATTTGACACTGTTGGAGTTATTCAGGCCGTGGATGCTGTGCCGGGTCACCGGCTTGCTGCTCACATCCTCTCCACCGAAACCAATGTTGTTGTTGTTGTGCAGCTGACTTAGCGACTCACGTTTGAGAGTCGCCTGGTGATCAACGCTATCCCTGCTGCCCGGCGGAGTCTCCTTTTTGGGCGATCGTTTGGCCCGCAGCGGCGGCTTGGGTCGCTTGGGCTGCTCATCGTCGAACGAGATGTAGAAGCCCTTCTCAGGCGCCTGGTCTTCGCCGCCGGATGCCGCTGCCATCGCTCTGGGGTCCTGGAAGCTGTTCGCCTGGATGGAGGGACGGGAGGGCGAGGGTATGCGGTACGTGAGATTGCCGCTGGTGATGTTCAGCTTGTTGGAGATCATCTCCCCACTGTCGTAATCCTCCGAGCTGCTGCCTCGTCCGCTGTGCCCCTGCAATCGCTGTTGCTGCTGGAGTTGCTGCTGGTGTTGCTGTTGCTGCTGGTGCACAAAGTCGGAGATGCGCGTGGACTGCATGGACTCGATGATGTTGCGCTCCAGCTCATCCACATCCTCCTCGTCACCGATGAAGCAAATGCTCTGCGGGGCCATCATATCCTCGTGTTGCATGGGCATCCCCATGGGTATTCCCATGGGTTGTGGTGCCTTGGGCGAGCGATTGTCGCGCAGATTGGTCAGCGACTGCTGGCGCTGCACCCCATTTGATCCACCCACCTGACGCTGGCCGTGCTGCGGTGAGGCCTGAACCTGGAACAGGTGCTGCAGTTCGCCTCCACCGCCGCCGCCACCACCACCTCCGTTCTGGTGCAGCACAAAGCTTCCGGGACTGGGAGCTCCCACACTAGAGGGCGGCCTGTTCATCCAGGTCTGCTTCTGCTTCTGGTGCTGCTGTTGCTGCTGCTGTTGCGTCTGCCAGGCATTCACGTCCACCAGAGGCTGAATCTGCTGCTGCTGCTGGTGCTCGTAGGCGGCAGCTGCTGCTGAGTGGGCCCAAGTCCTGCGCTGCGGATGCGGATGAGCCTGGGGCTGTGGCGAGGACTCGTGTAGGTAGAAATGGTTGGTGGGCTGACCGTAATCGTCGTAACACCACGCTGCTCCGGTATTGCGGGGGAGCTCCACCATACGGCGAGTGGTTGCTGTGGTTATACGCCGCCCCGTTGTCGCTGTAGATGCTCTGCGGCTGCTGTTGCTGCTGCTGCGCTTGCTGCTGCATGTAGTGGGCGGGCTGCGGCGGCGACATGTACTGCCCGTGCTCGTTGACGTACTGCATTGGCTGGGGCATGGCCATCGGCTGCTGTTGCTGCTGCTGTTGCTGCTGCTGTTGCTGCTGCTGATGCTGGAGCTGCTGCTGGTAGGGATCGCGGCTGGGCGGACGGGAGCTGTACGCGCTGACGGGGGCGTTGTAGGCCTGCGGAAGATGCGGCGATGAGCCAAAGCTTTGCTGCATGGGTCTCGGCTGCTGGTAGTGGTGATCGGCCAGGTGCTGCTGCGACCCATAGGTCTGCTGCTGTGGATGCGGTTAGTGAGGATTGCAGGTGGGCAGGTGGCAATTTGCAGATTTCGAGAGTTGCGAGTTGCAGGGAACAAAAAGTAACGTAACGAGATCAGTAAACAATTTGTTAGTTGACAAACGAGCATTAAATTAACAAGTTATACAAATATTGATTAATGATTACTGTTTTTAAGTTAATTATTTTGGTAACATTACAACTAATCAACACAATTTAACTTCGATTTGTTTCACAACTAAAGGACAGAGCAGAAACAAGGTATCAATTTCTATACCTTCTTGTAGATAAAATAAAATAGCTATCACAATCACTAATCAAAGCAGGTTAAACAGTAATCATTATTCAGTAGCTTAACCCACAGCCAGTGGACAAAACAAAAAATAAGCATTCCACATCCTTCGTTAATTTGCTGCTGCTATGAGGTTGAGGCAATGGCAATAGGGCGGGGGATGTGGTCGGATTCGGATGGATTACCTGGTTCAGCATGTTGGCTATCTGCTGAGCCTGCATCAGCTGCTGGGCCTGCAAGTGTTGCGCCTGCATCTGGCTCTGCTGGGTGGCCAGGCGATGGATATCCTGCTGGATATCCTGCAGATTCATATTCATGATGGCGATACTTTGCTGCTCGTTCCACATCCGGGCGATTGGGTGGGAGGTTAATTGTTCAGTGGGTTAATGGGCGTGTTTTGTGTTGTGTAATTGTTGCGTGTGAGTTTGTGTGTTTGATGTTGAAGCAGGCACAGACACAAAATGGGGGTAGAAGAGAGACACAGGCGTTAGACATTAATTATCTGGCACTCGGAGGTTGGGTTAGACGCGGAGACATAACTGGAAAATGGGCACACCCACCTGGTACTTGTCCAAGTCAACGGGGTCCATGTCGGGCGTACGCTTTGACTCGTTGCTCATGGTCTCCCACTTCATTACGTCCGGACACGACTCCAGATCCTCCTGGAAATACATTAAGATCAGTTATCAGATAATTTATTAAACTTAAAACGACTGAGTCAATGCCTACCTTCTCCTGGTGCCGCATCAAAGCCATCTCGATCTTGCGCTTGTCCTGCTCGATGCGGCGTCGCTTCTCCTCCAGCTTCATCCGGATGGTGGACAGCTTGCTGGCATTCTCCAGCGACCGCATGTCCTCGTCTCCCACGTCCAGCTGCCAGGCAGCGGGACTCGCCGGCATGCTGCTGGTCGAGGATTTGCGCACGGGCGTGCTCTCCGGATCGTAGCCACTGGTGGAACGCGTGTCGTTGTATCCGCCATCCGGCGTCATTCCGCTGTTGCTGTAGTCCTTGTCGCTGGAATGTTGCTTGTGCCTGGCCATCGGCAACGGGCTGCCCGCATTCGAAAGATTGTGCGACGACACCGTGGGCACATTGTCGACACTGTCAAAAAGAAAGAAAAGTGTTCTTAACCAAGGTACACATAAATTTAAAACCAAGCTCTCTTTATTAGTATATAAACTTAGAGCCAAACACCTAGGCATTGTTAAATGCTTTACCTGACTTGCCGCCGCATCGAATACTTTTCTGTTTCGCGATCCTGCTTCTCTGATCCCGAATCCGTATCGTAGCCCAGCTGCAACGTGCCCCGAGCATCGGCAATCGAAGAGCGAACGGCCACGGCTGGCTCAACTGGAAACGAGCCCACGCTGGTGTTGGACAACTTGCGTTCCCTGTCCCGCTCGCGTTCGTATCGCCCCAGCGTATTCAGCTGATCCTGGGAGCCGCCAAAGTTCTCGATGGTCAGCTGGGAGTCCTCGCTGGAGGAATTCCTGCGCGAGCGACGTCCTGAAAAAGCACGAGAGCGTTATTATTTGAAAACTTAAAGAGCATAAACAACACTTATGGGATCAGGAGTTTGTAGGACATGTAATAAAGCCAAAATTAATCGTAACACAAACTAAATTGCATTCAACGTAACACACAAATGGAACACTACGTTGGCTACAACGACTCTGGGTCAACAGTGGCAGTGTTGGCTCATACCTGCAAAGCTGGGCCGGCGGCTCTGTTCCCAGTTACTTGGTCGACCCGCAGCGACAAAATCGCCTATTCGTTTCGATTCGAGAGCAAACAAAAAAGAAATAAATAAAAATATGGGAAATTAAATAAATTATAAAATAAATTAAAAGTACTGACTTGTATGTAGCACAAGCGAAAATCATTTTGAATTGGTAATTGGGAGAGAATATATCTTGAGGTTCGTTCGGGTAATTAACAAGTTCCCACATGGCCACATACAAGTCGTCATATAAGTAAGAAATGAGCTGCTAGCAAGCTGGGCAAACCTCTCTCGTCCGCTTTCGACTCGACATTGGTCTTTTCTTTAGCCTGGCGCAAGCGAGCCGGAACCAGGGGCTCCTGCTGGAGCTGGAGCTGTGACTGCTGTTGCTGCTGTGCCTGCTGGTGATATTGCTGCTGCTGCTGCTGCTGGTGGTATTGCTGCTGCTGCGAGTGCATGGATGCGAGTGTGGTGATGCCACGCGACTTGTGCACCACGAACGCTGCAGGTGGACGGGGGAGCATGGTAGCAGGCAGCGGGCGGTTGCGATGACGGTGGAGTTGGTGGTTAAGCATGTGTGGGTCGGGTGGTAAAAAGAAAAATTACAAATTTAAATTTAATTAAAAACCAATAAACTGTAGAGATTTTCTTTGTCTGTGTGCAAGTCAAAAGCAAACAGAAACACATACAAAATGAAGGTAAATAAATTGGTAGACACATAATAATTAAGTAACAATAACAAATAAATTACCTTCGGCATGATTACCATCAAAATTATTTGACTGAACCGTCTGGTATTCGTTGGGCGGGGTTGATCTGCGATTTAAGCCACCGCCAAATGAATTCGAGTGCGGAACTAAATATACGAAAATTTACAAAAAAGGAAAAAGAAAACGTAAATAAATAAAATCAATTTGTTCAGCTTGCGAGGTTATTGAACCCTAATATTTTCGTTGCATCGGAAGCGGGCAAAAGCAAACAACACAATTCGAAAGCAGAAACAAGGTGAATCGCAGTCCATGGATGGGTGCCAAGTAATCTGAGAAGTCCCCCATGAATTCGGTAATTATCCCAAGGGGCAGTCTGTCTATTAAGTTACTCCCAAACAATACTTTCACTCTTCTGAAGATGAAATTCTCACACACCACCCAACTTTTTTAGTTAAGGTGTTACTAACAAACACCTATGATTTTAATCGGGATTTACATACACATGTCTTCCAGTGGAACCATGATTTCTTTGCCTGATTTCTCTGCTAAATAGGTCAAGTCATTTTCAGTCATGGTGCTTAGAGAATAAAGATGACAAGATGCAGTCTCTAGATACAACAATTTCTACTGATTGATCTGATGAGTGGTGCACTTATTACAGACATTACAAAGCTTCAGTTTCTGTGCATCGTGCGAGACTTTACTTGGTACTTAGGCTACATTAAAATGGTAATTATTATCAAACAGCTGATATCATGTGATTATCAATCGATTCCTTTGGATAAACACCAAGAAACAATCAATGAGGCAAACAAACGAACAAACAAACAAACAAACTGAATGTGAGCAGAACAAGCAAAGAAACAACAAACAAATGGAAATGTTAACACATTCATGAACAAACGAAGGAGGTAAAATCGAGAGTTGGGAAAAAGGGAGTACACAGAAAATGCTCGGATAGAAAATTTTAAGTAAAACCTTGGAACGGCGGTCGGTTCTGAGGCGAGCCAACGGGCGGCTGGTCGAGATCGCTGCGCAGATCGGGAATGGGAGTGACGGGCTGCACAGTGAGGCCCCGTCGATGGCAGATCCCGTGCTCATTGGCGCCCAAAGTGCGCCGGGCGATGACATCTGGATATCGTCGAGATTGTCGTCGGGATTGGAGAGCGGATCAATCGAGAATTACATGGCACGTTGTACGTTGAGTTCGTTTTATTTGTTAAGTGTGGATATGTGTTTGGTGTGGTGTGTGTGGTTAGGACCCAAATTATTGGTGGATTGTTTGCGGTTACGAGTGGCAAGAGGAAGCGTTTTGCACATAAACAAAGAAAGAGAATCAAGTACAGAATTGATTTATTCGATTTGGATTGATTTTAAAATGTGGAGAATTTCACTAATTTTGGTGGGATAAGGTGAATGCTACGATGATGAGAACTACAAATGATTCCATGTCAATTTCTTGGTGGATTCTGACTCTGTGGTTTACAAACGAAAATTAACCGCAGGTACTATACAGAAACATAAATAAGATTTTGCTAGTTTTCTGTGGTTTTACTGACAGATCTTTTCCTAAAAGGTGCTTTGCGGTTGATCTTAAACTGAGACTTATTTGCGGCATAATCAACGAATTCTACGAGCTGTGAAGCGCTCCAAATTCCTAAGTACTTAGCAAGCTCTCTGTGACTAATTGATGGATGCTTTTACCCATAAATTGAGTCACTTACACTTCACTTCCAGTTGTACACAATTCTTAAAAGACCTTTATAGATTTACTTGTACTATGACTAATTTCTTTCTGATGACCAATTCTTCTGTTTAAAATTAGGAGTAAAACTCAAAGCAAATCATAGGGAAAACGAAGACAAAACGAATCGCAAACAAGGATACTTCGGATACACTTGGACAACAATGCATGCCCCGGACTGATATTCGAACACAGGCAGGCCAATCGTTTGGGTGTGAGATCAGGGGTTTGGGGGAAAGATGCGATGCGGTGCAGCGTTTTGGGAATGGATACACGAAAAATAAATGCTCAACTTACCCTGACCATCCATGCCGGGGTAGCAAACACACTTGGCTGGGTGTATCTCGAACAGATTGAACAAGTCCGTGAGCAGCAGTACCAGATTCAGTTTCATGGATCTAAAAGAAAGCATATTAACATTAAAAAGGCATTGGATTTTGAAGAACAAATTCATTATCTACCCGCGCATGTAGGTCACATCCTCGGGCGTCATGTGGAACACGCCATATGGCAGATGCTTCTGGGAGAAATTGCACACCAGCAGGATGTTGTGAATCGAGTCCTCGACAGCCGGCAAATAGTTAATCCGCACACTCGTCCACGGCACCACCTTGGGGCAATAGTACGAGATGAGCAGCGCCAGGCAGATGCCATCGCACAGATCCTGGAAGTCCCTCACAGGCGGTATATCCGGCGTCTGCAGACGAGAGCCCTATTAGGAATTTGTTGGTAAACTAAGAGGTTTTGACAGGGGGAGTAGGAACTCACATTTTCATCGGGCAGGCCTGCGTCCACCTCCTTGATAATGCGCTTCTTTAGAGCGGCGCAAGCATGTGAAATCCAGCCCAGTAGAGCTTGCTCATAGGACTGGCCAGGAGGCGCCTGGTAGTTGCTGCCAGATATTCTGCGGAATTGCAAGGAAAGTGGTTACTTTATGTATGTAAACATTAATCGATTAACTTACCGTCGTATGGCCGACATCACGCGGTCACCCGATGATATTTCCTTCGCATACAAAACCATCAGCGATTCTATCACAGACATGTGGGCGTTCTGAAAACGATAACAATAAATTAGGGAGAGCTCATAAAAATCTAAATCTAGATCTACTCACAATTCGCAGCGGATTCGTTTGAATTAATACCGTTTCGGTAATGGGCATGTCCGAGGATTCGGCCACGGGAACTCCCTTGCGCGCTAGCGTCTGTATTATTGACCAGTGGTTCATGCTTTGGTAGTTGGGATCTGAGTACAGATTGGACAGCGTCTGGCAGTAGAGCGTGGCATTGCCCAGCTCCACGATGATCTGCGGCTTGAGGCGCTCCTGGTTCTCATGGTCGCGGTAGAAGGGCTCCTTCAGGTTGTCCGGCACGCGATTGTTGAAGGCCTTCGAGAGCAGCCACTTGACGGAAGCACGTTGACGAGCCTGTGGGAAACAGAGATTGCGATAATGTGAGAACACTGGCTAGCAGGTGGCAGTATCACTGGCACTCGCACTCGCACCCATACCCATCCCCATTCCCATTCCAAGGCCAAGTTTAGCCTGCGTAATCAATGCCCAATAACTGCATCCTCTGCGGATTGAATGACGGGCTTTTTCTTAGCAATTAACCAGCGCACTCTAAGTGCTTTTGTATCTGTATCTCTCCCAGTCTTGCTGCATCTGTATCTGCATCTGCGGCTGTGTGCGAGTGAAGCCATGCGTACAATCTTCAATATGAGTTCGATAAACCCGCTCGTGTTTGGCTTGGCGTGCGCCGCCAGCCGCCATCCATTGTTTCCTCCCATCTCTTTTAATTTTTGGGCCAGAGAAGGGAGCGGCTGGTGGCTGGCCTGGGAAGTGAAGTGAAGGGGTTGCTGCTTGGATGGACGATGGTCACTCAGCATGAAAGACTCCGACTCCACTCGTGGGGCAGCTTTTTCCTGCTCCGTTTTTAGAATCATCTCGAGTGCGGCCATGTTTCTTGTTGCACTCATAATCACAATTCTGCTCTATTCCGAATGGCCCCTCTTCTTGGTCTAATTGAAACTGGGGAAAAGCAATCAAAATAAATTCTCAAGAGGGAAACTGTCGCCGATGCAGACGCGGAAATTGGTTTTATCGGGGAAATCCAATACGAAATTTGTTCTAATTTGTGGTATCTCCACTAGAAAACAAATTGAACATGTGTTCGTGTCTGATAAGAGAGGAGTAAATAGATATAGCTTTGATTTACGGAATGGGGAACCTCCTTTTGCTATCTTATGATCCCCATTTAATGTTATGGGGATTACAAAATGAAGAAAGTAAACATAAAACAGGCGACACCGAATATGAGCACTATTTTTAGTAGAAGATAAGGTGGTAGTGAGTGAGAGAGTGGAACTGAGTTTCTCATAATTTAAAGAATCCATTAATTCTCTTTTGGCTGTCGGCTTGCTTGCCCGTATTTGCTGCAAGACTTCTGTTGTGCCTTTATTATTTGCTTTCATTCCATAAATTTCAAACGGGTTTCTAACAAATTCGTTGCATGAAGTCATCAATAACTGTGTCAGAAAAACCTCATCGAAGTCGTTCAATTCTTTTGTATACCCATAGCCAGCCGACAAATGGTTTCTCTCGGGCGTTTTTTGGATTAAAAGCTTATTACAAAATGCCAGAAATAAGTCGAAGAGGAGGGGGAAAACTGCATTGCCGGGGAAACAATATTGGCGTAGGTCGTAGACCGAGCAACTATGCGAATTGGTCAACAGGTGGAGGAAAAACCTGTTTGCCCAGCCAAGCACTTTCCACCAAAAGCAAGAAACTGTCCGCAACATAATTTGAATGGCCAACGAATCGGAAAAACTCTGGCTGCACTTTGCATCGAGATGCGGGGAAAAATGTCTGAAACTCAAATCTCAAAAGACCGTGTAAACAATTCGGAGAAAAACAATAAATGAGTGCTGGTTTAGACGCCCACAATGTATGAATGAGCGAACGATGGATGGATAGATGGCATATTTTTATTTAAGCATACATACAGGGAGAGAAAAAACGAATGATCTAATTTAAAGAATACAATTTAACCAATAAGACCACTTTAAAAGTTTGTTGATAATAATAATTTTGAAAATGTATGCTTTTTGGTTTGGTTTTTACTTTATTTTTAAAATAAAAAATTAAGAACAATTATCTGATGCTGCATTTGAAACCTATATAATCGTTTCTACTAATTAAAAACATTTTTGTTCTCTGCACACACATCGCTTGCAGATGTTTGTAATAAAGTTTCAGTTGCCTGTGTGGTTTTCAAATGTCACAAATTGAAATTGGCGCGGCTTTATGATTTCATTATCTAGCCGACTGGCGTTTGTTTTTGGCATTCCAAAGAACGGGCAACGATAGCTGAAGCTAAATATAACAGAGAGTAAAATCGAAGGAAAGCGTACCGCTTGAGTCAGCAAGTTGGGATGTTTGAATGGGTTTGGGTTTGAGTTTTAGTTTGGAGCTGCGGCTCCGCTTTGTATTGCCAGCGATCGCATTGCTGCCTGGCCCTGGCCAAGAACGAATCAACTTTCTAGGGAGTTGTCTTGGGGGAAAAGTCTGTACACACGCAAGGCCCCAAGCCCAAACCCAAACCCAGACCCCTGAGCAGAGTGTTAACGTTTCTCCCTTTTCGCCTGACTTTCGCATGCGTAAGCCGTTTTTTTATTTAGCGATTAGGTCATGCAACAGCAGCTGCCTCCAAAGCGAGAAAAACGATAACAAATGCTTAATCGAACGGGGTACACCATTTTCCGGCTGCAGTTTTATGAATGAAAGAGTTGGAAGTATTATATTTTCCGAGCAGCACTACTAGCATCAGCACCCCACACCGTGTGTGTTACCGGTTGTTGTTTGCATTGGCCATCGAAACCAGTCGAATGGTAAGTAGGTGTCGGTCGCATACTAAGCGTTAAGTTTAGCTATGAAGAGCGGACGGAGCAGTGGGAGCGGCATTACCTCAGCGCACCATTTTGGCCAAGAGAGTGGGCGGTGCTCCCCACTTCGCCTCTACTCGAATTGGAATGTTAATGAGCGCGGTATTTAGCTTTTAGCCAGGCCAGTGTTGTCTCAACTTAGTTGTTGTTGTTTTGTACCCCTTACCTGTCGTATTTCCTGTGTTTCGACATCCATGCTGACGGATTTTCCTGCGACGGACACTGCTGCGGGTGACACTACGGCTGTCCGACGCCCGCCACTTCACTTTCCGCACTTTTCGCACTCTTTGTTTTCCTTTCCACACACAGCTTTTCCTTTTTTATACTTGATGTGCTAGGTGTGCGTGTATGTAACGTGTGTGTGTGGAGTTTTCCTTGGTGGAACTACGCCTCTGCTTAGGGGGTTTTCACTTCGAGCCTGAATCACAAGGAGAAAAACACGATTGGCAAACACTTTTGGTAAAAAAACAACAACTTGGAAATCGCAAATCAAAAGAACTAATTGCGCACACGCATCGCAGCAGCAGAGGCAGCAGCGATTGTTTTGCGGGGGGGAAAACTCAAAGCGGGCAGAAAGAAAATGTGAATCATTCACAGAGGGCGATGGGCGCTGGGCGGTGGGCGGGGGTGGGGCTGCAGTGCGACAATAACAGAGAACACTTTACAGTTGGGCTGCTGGCTGTTCACAGTTCACCGTTTTCGTTTTCTCAAGATGCTGGCCGCATCAGCTGTTGCAATTTGGTCGCCTGGGCGACGCACCAACGCACTTTTCACCACCCAAGTGCCGCGATCCGCCCGCCCGTAGCATAATTATCGCTTTCGCATCCGACACTCGGCCTGCAAGTCGCCGATTTTCTTTGGGGGGCCGCCGACGACGACGACGCAAGTGGTAAATGAAAACATTTTCCTTCTGCTCGCTCACTGTTCAGTGTTGTTGTCCGCCCCGCTGTTTGCCTCTCTTTCGTGCGCGCTGCGAGGCCAATGCTGCTGCGAGGCACTGTTACTGTTATGCTCTTCGCTCTCATGGAGGGCGAGTGATGACCGAAAAAGCTGTGTATGTGCGTTTGTGTGAGTGTGGCCTACGCACATTTGGGCTGGATTTCGCACTGATTTGCTGCACCGACGCCGTTCGCATGCATTTCACACGTTTCGCGCTCGCCCCCGCTGCATATTTCACGAGCTTTAATACTACAAATTGGCCTTAAATTGAAGAAATCACGAACACCGATCTGCTCCAAAATCTTACAAATTTTCGTGTGTGACCGTGGCTGGACCGTTCGATTATGCCAAAACAAACCTTGAAATGCACTAAATGAAACATGGGAGTTAAGAAGCCAGCAGGTGGAAAACTTTGATAGCACAGGTTCTAACCATATAATCAAAAGATTAGTTGGCAACACTGCTTGTAGCGCAAAGAATAATAAACATTTCCATAAAAAGTAATAAAAAAGTGCAACGCTGTTGAACTGTTGTTCTAAATTGAAAAAGTGTGTTTAATTGTTGAAATCGGGTTGTCAAAGAATTTAAGAAAACAATAACAAATTGAATTTATTAGTTAAATTTAAACTGCCATATGGTCCGCGTTGCCAACTCAGCTGGCCGCCCAACAACAATCACCGTTCACAACGAAACGTAACTCGCTGTGACTGGCAGCGGCATCTCCCTCTTCCTTTTTCACTTTGTGCGTGTGTGTTTGATGACGGAAAATTGCAAATAGATCGCTGAATATGGCTAAAAAGAAAAGCGAGGAGCATTCCGGTGCGGATGCGAACGACAGCGACTACACGGAGGAGCCCAACTTCGAGGATCCGCCCAACTTTGTGGACAACATCGGCGATGAAGGTAAAATGCCCGAGTGCCAGCGCAGCACACGCGGAAATCTAACCTCAATATGAAGGCGGTGTGCGAAAGTTTGCATATTAATTAATTGCATCCGTCATGCACTTGCAGATCTGCTCGGCGACATGCTGGCGCAGCGCCCCTCGGAGGCCGACGGCGTGGAGAGCGTGGTGGTCGTGGACAACATACCCAAGGTGGAGCCGGTGCGCCTGGAGAAGCTCAAGTCGGTGATCAACAAGCTCTTCTCGCACTGCGGTGACATCGTCAATGTGGTCTATCCCGTGGACGAGGAGGGCAAGACCAAGGGCTACGCCTTCATGGAGTACAAGCAGGCCGGCCAGGCCGAGGA
The DNA here is from genome assembly GCA_018150695.1 of Drosophila oshimai. Taxonomy (NCBI): domain Eukaryota; kingdom Metazoa; phylum Arthropoda; class Insecta; order Diptera; family Drosophilidae; genus Drosophila; species Drosophila oshimai. The sequence continues at coordinate 8,206,051 of JAECWM010000224.1, forward strand.
GGCCGTCAAGAAGCTGAACAACCACCGTCTGGACAAGAACCACACGTTTGCCGTTAACCTGTTCACCGACTTCCAGAAGTAAGCTGAATTAAATGATGAGTTTCCGAACCATTTATTAACATCTACACCTCTTAGGTACGAGAACATCCCGGAAAAGTGGGAGCCGCCCACCGTGCAGACCTTCAAGGTGCAGAGCGACCTGTACAACTTCATCAACGACCCGGACACCTATGACCAGTACTGTGTGGCCGCGGAGACCGCTCCTAACTGCGTGCAGGTGGGTTTCTGGCAGAACGTCCTGCCCGAGCCCTTCGAGCTGGAGACCCGCGAGCGTTTCACCGACACCTTCGTCAAGTGGTCGCCCCTGGGCACCTATGTGGTCACCTTCCACAAGCCCGGAGTGGCCATCTGGGGCGGCAGCAGCTTCCAGAAGATCCAGAAGTTCCCCCATACCGGCACCCAGTTTGTGGAGTTCTCCCCCTGCGAGAACTATCTCGTGACCTACGGACCCACGCCCACGGGCCAGAAGATTATCATCTGGGACATCCGCACCGGAGCCGAGAAGCGTTCGTTTGTGGCCGACGGCATGTCAGTGCTGTCCATGTTCCGTTGGTCGCACGATGACAAGTTTGTGGCCCGCATGGGCGAGAACTCGATTCACATCTACGAAACGCCCTCCTTCTATCTGCTCGACTTGAAGTCGATCAAGATTCCTGGCATCCGTGGCTTCTCGTGGTCGCCCACGGACAATGTAATCGCGTACTGGGTGGAGGAACAAAACCAGATACCCGCCCGCGTCACCCTGATGGAGATCCCCAAGAAGCGCGAGACCCGCAACAAGAACCTCTTCCATGTGGCCGACTGCAAGTTGCACTGGCAGAAGTCCGGCGACTACCTCTGCGTCAAGGTCGATCGCTACTCCAAGTTGAAGAAGGACAAGAAGGACCTGGACGTCAAGTTCCTGGGCATGTTCTACAACTTTGAGATCTTCCACATGCGCGAGAAGGAGATCCCCGTGGACTCTGTGGAGATTCGCGAGCTGATCCTTGCCTTCGCCTGGGAGCCCATCGGCAACAAGTTCTCCATCATCCACGGCGAGCCCAATTCCTCCAACGTGAGCTTCTACGAGGTGAACAAGGGCGTAAAGCCCAGCCTGGTAAAGCGACTGGAGAAGAAGTCCTGCACGCATCTGTTCTGGTCGCCACGCGGCCAGTTCATTGTGATGGCCAACCTCACCATGGGCACCTTTGAGTTCGTGGACTCCACCAACGATTACATCATCAGTGCGTCGCCGGATCACTTCCGCGCCTCCGAGGTCGAGTGGGATCCCACTGGACGCTACGTTGTGACGGGAGTCTCCTCCTGGAAGGTGAAGGAGGACACCGGCTTCAACATGTACACGTTCCAGGGCCGCATCATCAAGCGCACCATTCTCAAGAACTTTGTGCAGTTCCTGTGGCGCCCGCGCCCACCCACTCTGCTCGGCGAGGAGAAGCAAAAGGAGATCAAGAAGAACCTGAAGAAGTACTACGCCGCCTTCGAGCAGAAGGATCGCCTGCGCCTCACCCGTGCCTCTAAGGAGCTGCTCGAGAAGCGCTCCCAGCTGCGCGAGACCTTCATGGAGTACCGCAACAAGCGCATCGCCGAATGGGTCGATCAGAAGAGTCGTCGCGTCATGCTGCGAGGGCGTAAGTATTTTCAAGAATTTGAATTGGCTCTTCTAGCTGAAACTGTTCTAGTCTTAAACCTAATTTGACTTTAACCAACTTCTCTTAAACAAAAATTTCCTTTCATTCAAAAGATGTGGACACAGACAACTTGGAAACTGAGGAAGTGGATGAAGAGATTGTTGAATTTTTAGTCAAGGAAGAAGTCACCCTGCTGGAGTAAACGACCCCCCTACGCCACACACCCGCTGTCGTCCCCTGTCTACTTCGAAGCGATCCTGTCGCCTCACATTTCGTGTCCGGGACGCGTCTACGCCCTGGTTGATGCCAGGGCCCTAACCCATTATCCAAATTAGTAGCGCGCCTGCTTGCATTCAACTTTAAGCGGAACCTTTGCCTATACATACAACATACGAATTATAAGTCCTAAAGTAGCAGCCTAAAACAGTTCAAGAAAATTATCACTTGCGAACAACATAACACTTAATTAAATGACATTTATTGAGCACACCCCTCCTTCCAGTATGCCTAAAAGTAGATTTGCGATGTATTTGTATGTAAACAGCAAAAAGAAAACGAAAACAAAATATGTTTGGGGTATGTTTTTATTTCAAAAAGTCGATTAACGATAGGTGAGCAGGTGAAACATTGAGCGAGTCGGTTGCCATTAGCAACCTGAAAAAAGTCAAAGCAGGCGGAATAGTGTTTACTTCTGCTTTAGTTTATGTTTTAATTATGGATGCCGCTTCGCCCAAAAAGAGTGGAAAAAAGAAGCGCAAGACCCACACCACCAGGGGTTATAGGAAAAGGGAGCAGGAGGTGCAGAACTTGCTAAAGGATACGGAGAGTTCCGCCTCTGGTCATGAATTCGATGTGGAGGCACTTAGCGTGCAGTTTTTCCATGGAAACGAGGACGAAGGACTGCAGGAGCAGGACTCACCGGTGCAGGAAAGAGCCGACAAGGAGACAGACGAAGATTCTGGAGGAGAACTGGCTGTGGAACCCTCGGAATCGCCCACTCAAACATTTATACAAATTGATCTGCAGGATCCACCGCTGGTTTGGAGTCAGCTTTTCAAGCAGCGCCACTACTACGATGAGAGTTTGCTGTACCGACCCAGCAATACCCTGCACTTTCAGTTGCAATTAGGTGACTCCCGGCTGAAGAAGTCACAGATTCGCATGTTAAATCGCTACCAGGAGGAGGCTAAAAGCACGGGTAGCAAGCTGAGTCCTGGTTTGATAGCCCAGCTGAGTGCGGTGAATCCTCCCAATTTCCTAAAAGATGGTACATTGTATCGGAGTGTTTGCCACAAGACGTTCAAGAGCGTGTTCTTTGCCCCCATTTCGGCAGATGAGATCCAGGGTTTGCCCACCAGACGTTGCCTGAAACTGAGCCTAAAACAACTTCGTTTTAGCTTGCATCCCCAGCTTCTGGAGGAGCACCGATTGGCTCAGCAGCTGGAAGATCTCTTTGATCTATACAGCCAACAGAAGAGGCAAAAGATTTGTCGAAAACTAAGGGAGGAACTGGAGATCGCCAGGCAAGTGGCTCTTAAGTTACTTTCATCAGCTGGCGAGGATCAAGCCGCGGAGGTTAAGAGGCAGTTGAGGCTCACCCAGCAGCTAAGGCAGCGCTACTACTCGGAGTCGGCTGCCCAGCGTAGTCTTCTCCAGCGCCTGCTGAGGGATTGGGCCAAGCTAAAGGAACTGCGTCGTCAGCAGCGCTTCCAATGCACTCGGTTCCAGCTTGGTCTGCAGGTAGTGCATCCTCCCGACCTGGAGGCTTCCTATTCCGCCTGGAAAGAGAGTTTTGAGACAGACCTTACCGAAGTCTATCGCGAGCATCTAGAGGTTTTCTACACCCGACTGCGCCTGTGGAACGATCAAAAGTCCAGGAGCAGGAGGTCGCCAGGCCAGTCGAAGCCTCCACGGAAACCCCAGTTCGATAAAGTCATGGCCAGTTTGAGGAAGGAATTCGACAAGTCGTTTAAGGACCCCGAGGAGCCGTTTGTGGAGATCATCCGCCTGCACGCAGACGAGGTAGCTGCTAGGATCTCCATTCCAGGCAGCGAACAGCTGCCCAGGGCCCGCAACTACTTCCTAAAAATCTTCCTGGACGGACAGTTCGTGGGCCAGAGCAGGAGCTATCGCCTGGAGCCGGACCTGCAGATATGCATCAATGAGTGCATCGGAGTCCTGCTGGAGAGGACACTGCCGGAGAACCTTAACATCTGGGTGTGTTATTACTTTGGATACGTCTAATTTAATTTATAATTCATTTTATTTATTACCTTTAGCTCTATGAAAAGTCCACCCTGACTCCAAAGAGTCACCGCCTGGCCCAAATCACCACGCCGCTTTTGTTAAGCTCCAAGGATGATGCAGTGCAAGAGAAGCTTACTTTTCGGACTTCATCCTCAGCCTCCACCCAGTTGGCGGGCGATGTGTCTTTGTACTACGAATACCGCTCCACAGAGGGATGGGGAGGAGGCCACACTCTTGACGATGTGCAGAGACTTCCGGAGGCAATGCGTCAGACTTTGATCCCTCAAAGGCTCCCCGATTTGCCTGAAGCCTCCAGAGAGATAGTAAGCCCTAGACCGCCCAGTGGGAAGGCCAAGAAGAGCCTGCTGCCTCCCCTGATCTTTGCAGAGCAACAGCTCCAGTTCTGTGCCATTGAAGTGCTTTTGGAGAACAGACGATTCCAGCTACTCCGCTCACGTCATCAGCAGAAGAATCTGCACACCAAGCTGCTCCGCTTTGTGCCCGCTTTAGAGCAGGAAATCTCGGAGGAGGAGCCGCTGCCAGATGGCATTGGATCCTTTCAGCTGCTGGAACCAGGCACCTACTGGAATCCCATCGATCTGCACAAGCATCGCGGCCGCAAGTTCCTCCAGCTGCTGTACGAGGTGATTACCAGTCAAAGTGCCAGGAGGGCCAAGGCTTTGCAGACGCCTCTTCCGCTGCTCCTGCTGGCCGAGGACTCGGACCACTCCTCCGCCAGTGGTTGGACAGCTCTGTGGCGGGCCATTTGCTCCTTATTCCAAGCCCAACCCATGTCGCTGCCCAGAGAGCCGTCGGTTTGGTCTGGATCTGGTCAGCAGTCTGGCCTGGATCTCTTCAAGCATTTCAGCGTTTCCCTCCACGTGGTGAGGGCCACTGGGGTGCCAGTGAGGAGTCGCCACATCCTGAACATCAACGAACGACGCGCCAGCTCTAGTGGCGACATGAGCTCCAGCTTATTTGTGACCCAGAGTGAGTACAGATTAGTGATTAAAAGTTCCTATGTTTGTATTTATTAGTCATATTATTTGAAAGGTAGCTCAGATTATAGGATGTGGGGTATCCAAGGAGGATGGGTGACTCACTTTACTGCAAATATATAACAAAAAAGAAATATATTAGTCATAATCTCTTTAAGAAAGCTTAGATAAGGGTATTTGGGGATTCCAATGGAGGTTGCTGATTAGTATTACTTATTAAATTTCAATTAACTATAAGTACAATTTAATCTACATATATTTTCGTAATGATTTTGATAACTAAAAGTTTCACAGATAGATTTATAATAGCTTACCTGTGCAATCCTTGTATGTAAATATTCATAATATTCATAGTGATTGCCTCTTCCAGCTCTCATGTACTCCAATGTCCGCCCGTTTGTCACCCTGAGTTACGGACAGCGTTTGTGCCGTAGTCGCACTGCCGAGGGCAGTAATCCCACCTGGAACGAGCAACTGCAGCTGCAGATCACCAGTCAGTTCGGTGATCTCCGCGAGGATCTGAAGATCAGCCTGTTCGACGAACTTATTGAGCAGCAGTACAGCGACGAGGCCTCCGATTTGTATCAGAGGGTGCAGTGCAACTGGCTGGGCGAGTTCCGGGTGCCTATCAATAGCCTGCTTGCCAGTCGGAAGGTCAGTTAGTTTCTCATAAATTATGGGATAAAATAACCATTTATAATCCTCAGTTTGAAGGCTGCATCGAGTTGGCCATGCCCAAAGTTCTCGTGGGCTACAAGCGACCTCTGATTGACTCGGTGACCAACATGTCCACGGACCAATATCCCGAGTTCAAGGAAGCTGTGCACCTGTGGTTCTACCTTAGCATAGAGCCAAGTAGCGGAGACTTATCCCCGATCCAATCCAGTGCCTTGGCCTGTGCCGAAATGCCGGAATTGCAGCAGTACCTCAGCGAAAGGCGATTGGAACTCCTGCAACTCCTGCCCCAGCCGCAGCGTTATGTGGAGCCTCTGGTGTGCACGGCCCAGGGAAAGAGGGTGTGCCTAACGAGACTCCTGGAAGCGGTACCCCTACCTCCATCTGTGGCCTCTGGGGAAAGTCCCCTCGAGGGCTCCTGCCGCTTCGTTTCGCTGCTGAGTCAGTTCCGCAGCTACGATCCTTGCCAGGGATTCCGGGGCGTTTGGCTGGACAATCAAACCCTGCTGGACATCACCTGGTGTTCGGTCAAGGATCTGGGCGTCCTGCTCTGTAACTACATGCTTTCGTTGGGCCTGGAATGCTGGCTTATCCTCGGAGTGGCGTGTCCCCACGGCGAGTGCTCCTTTGTGCTCTTTCGCCACCCGGAGACCGCTGAGTTATTCTTCGTGGCCCCTGCCACTGGTAAAAGATACCTACTGCAGGATGTCCATTGTCCGCTGAGACGCATATTTTGTGTAGTTGGAAAACAGAATGTAAGTTAAGGGTATTCCCCAAGTCATGCACTAATTGCTCATCCTGTTCCAGATATATTTCAACATTCAAACGGAAAGCCGTGTCAGCATGACAAACTTTAATCTTCAGGATGGCGCCTGCTGGTTTCCACTCTTCAGCCGGCGAGTTCCTGCTCCCCAGAGTGGTGTCCAGAAGTTGGACTACATGTACAAGAGGAGCTACGATCTCAGCCAGCTGCAGAAGCACATTGAGCGCAAGATCATGAAGAAGATTAGTGCCTGGCGCACCACCAGAAAGACCATCTGGAATCGGTGCGTATTTCCTGCACTTTCTAATGTATTACCAATTACTTAGGGGCTTATCCACAGAGCCTTTCAACCGCGACTGCAGATAATCCTCAGCGACATGGAAAGCCTGTCCACTTTTTCCAGAGGTCGATATGATGAGCCTGTTTACAGCGAGCAACTGGAGCGGGAATATCCCAACTACAGGGTAAGCTCAACTTTCATATGAGAGTTATTGTCAAATGAGTCACTGCAGGATATCCGTGAACTTTAATTACTTTTCCGTCATTTCCCAATCACTTTAATTAATGTGTCAACAAATTACATTATCATCACCTTAATACATAACGATGTGTTGTTTTTTAATTAAAAGCTTAACATTTTTATTTATTTTTAGAATTTGAATCATTGATTTCCTGAGTTATTTTAAAGGCCTTTTTTCCATATATTTATTTATAAAAAGGTCAAATAGTATTTGTTAGAAACAAAGTTTCATTGGCACAATTACTGAGAATTTTCCGTTGATAAGATTTCACCCGGTGGCTTTATCAGTGGCTCGTCACAGACCACAGATTAGAGACCACAAACCCCAACCCTACCTCACCCCACTCATCAATCAGTATCGCAATCGATCACTAACCCCACACCGACTTTCACCCACAGCTCTACGGCTTCACCCTAAACTTTGCATACACCAATCTGGCGGCGATATCGGAGCGCATCCGGACCACCTGCATCCACTACAACAACGACGCGAGCGTGGAGTTCTGCGTGGCGGTGCACCTGCACGCCCACGCCAACGACGTGCTGTCCGTGTGGCTGTTCCTGCTCTCCGCGGTGCCTTTGGTGGTGTAATAGTGTGATTCAGAGCCCAAATGCCAGAGGCAATCCCCCCGCCAAGTGGGATCCGCTATCAGTTTCAGCTTACAAGTGCAAGCGCAGCCGAACGGACTGATTTTTATCAACTGTCGGCCCAAACGAAATCCATTTAATTTGGTTTACAGCCCAAAAAATGTATATATATGTATTTATAGAAAAGAAGCGTGTTGTGTGTACGTATGATAAGGCGATGACGGGGACGCAGGTACTAGGTGCCAGGTGCTCCTCACCTAGCCGCCTGGGTTAGTTCGCCGCGCACCCTGAGACCGTCGATACGTCGCCTGATTTCGATTTCACCAGCCAAAGTTTCGAAGCATGTTCCAAAATCTAGCCGAGGATTATGCAAAGTTCAAGCGCTATGTGAAATGGCTGTACTTGCTCTACGAGCTGAACACACAGATCGCCATCTGTGAGCCCTGGGAGAAGGTGTTCTGCAGTGAGTAGTCCGTGCTTGTGTCCTCGGAAAGATTAGGCCTCGAACTCACACCATACGTAATGCGTATCTATAGAGTTGTTAGTTTGTCTTTACTCATCGATATCTTATCTATGCCGGTCAGTCGGTCTTAGTCATGTCATGGAAGGCAAACACCCAACCTACCTGCTAATGGATTGCCATGTCTCACCACTCTTTTTCAGATGTCCTCCTCGGCAGCTGCTTCTCCCTGATCATGTACGCTTCCTTCGCATATGTGCCGGGCTATTGCCTGACTGTCTTCCACCTGTTGTGGCCCCTGACGAGCGTGCAAAATCTCAGCAGCGCTTGCAGTGCGAATATTGAGGGCTTTTGCGGCAACGAAAGTGGAGCAGTCTTAACATAATCTTAGTTTAGCTTATCGTAATCAATAAATTATTTAAAACGTAACGACCATGACGTTTTAATCCGGGTAATGTAGCGGGCAGCTTTGTTCTGGCGGTGGTAAGTGATATTGGTGAGGAACTTAGCTAACTCTCAGCTATTTTTGATGGCTGGCAATGCTGGCTATAGTGCTTTAAGCGAAAAAGCAACGGGCACACTGCTCGTTTGTTTGGGTTTTCAGTTTTTGTAATTTTATTGTTAATAACTAATAGTTTACACCATGTCCAACGACAAACGCACCGTTTATGTTGGCGGCCTCGCAGATGAGGTAACAGAAAGGCTGCTCAACAATGCCTTCATACCATTTGGGGATATTGCGGACATACAAATGCCGGCTGACTACGAGTCCCAACGTCACAGAGGATTCGCCTTCATTGAGTACGAACAGGGCGAGGATGCGGCTTCTGCTATAGATAACATGGTAAGACGGTTAAGAATCCACAGATGTGGTAAAGTAAAACCCTTCCTACAACTTACAGAACGACTCCGAGCTGTGTGGGCGCACAATCCGCGTGAACTTGGCCAAACCTGTGCGCGTTAAAGAGGACAGTTTCAAGCCCGTTTGGGCGGATGACGACTGGTTGCAGAAGCACGCGGGCGCCACATTGCAACCGGAAGGTGATCCGGAGGCGGAGAAGGTGGAAGCCACGCCCTCCACGGGGCCGGCGGTGATTGAAAAGGCCGAGAAGCGCAACCCACAGGTGTTCTTTGACGTGCGGATTGGCGGCAACGATGCCGGTCGCATTGTGATGCTCCTGCGCGCGGATGTGGTGCCCAAGACGGCGGAGAACTTCCGCCAGCTGTGCACCCACGAGCAGGGCTACGGCTACAAGGGCTGCTCCTTCCACCGCGTGATTCCAGAGTTTGTAAGGACTTTATTAAAGAAACTTAGTAGCTACCAGATTAACATCTCTTTTTTTCTCCCAGATGTGTCAAGGAGGTGACTTTACCAACAACAATGGCACTGGAGGCAAGTCCATCTATGGCAAGAAGTTCAACGATGAGAACTTTAACCTGAAACACAATAGTTTTGGCACCCTCTCCATGGCCAACTCGGGTACCAACACAAATGGCTCGCAGTTCTTCATATGCACCACAAAGTGAGGTTATTTAACTGATATTGCCACTCTTTACCTTATTAATCTTGTTTTCCTCCAACAGAACCGACTGGCTGGACAACAAGCATGTGGTCTTTGGTCATGTCATCAGCGGCGCGGAGGTGGTGCGCAAGATGGAGCGATGTGGCTCCAAGACGGGCACTCCCAACCAGAAGATTGTCATCTACGCCTGCGGGGAACTCAAATAAAGAAGATTCTTTACATAGTTTACTCTTCAACGATCTCATTTATTGAAAAATCCACTAAGTCATAGGTAAAAGCGCACGCAGTGCACTCTAGTAGCCTACTGGAAGTAGGTCCTTGGCTTCCTGAACGAGAACAGCTTCCTGTTGCCCTTGTGGTGCACACGCTGGACCAGAGGGAACTTGATCTTGGAGTCGTGGAACTGCTTAACGTGCACGCGGCGCGTCTTGGCGGCGGCGATCGACTCCACCTTGATGATCTGGATGGAGTGGGCACGGGCACGGTGGCGGGCGCCCATGTCGCGGTAGCACTGTGTCACGGCACCGCCGACGGTCAGGTCACGGTACTCGCGGTACATGTTGTGGGTGCCGGAGCGGGAATCGTAGCGCAGCCAGATGCCGAAGTTCTTGATCTTGATCGGGGAGGTCTCGTACACCTGCTTGATGGACACAATCTCGCCGGTGGTCTTCTTGAACTTCTTCAGCTGGCGCAGGAAGTACCAGAAGCGGGATTTGGCCACGATGTTGTCGGGAGCGAAGATGCGCATCTTGTAGAGAGGCGTCTGGGGCTCCTTCTCGCTGGGCAACTTGCGGCCCACGACCTCGTACTCCTTCAACTGCAAATGGAAGTTTATTTTAGTACAATCGCTTTGTAAACAAATGCGGCGACCAACACACGCATGTCTGTTAGATTTGAAGGTTATGTTTTTGACGCAGCGCAATTGTGATTATTTTTTAAGAAAACTATTTAAACGGCTTGCATTGGCTGGGTTACAAATTGCAACCTTTCACAGCTTCTACACGTTCTGTTAGCTTAATAGTAGAGGGCCTCTTATTCGTTAGTAAAGACGACAAAGTGAGTGCCCGCACGACACTTTGTTTTCTCAAGTCGTTTTTCACACAGAAATGGCCCATTTTCACATATTTCAACGATTGCACTGCATGCGCTGCGAGTTCGCCTGGTTGTTGCACACATTTCTGCCGCAAATTGTGTTTGTTTAAATCGTTTTTTTGTTAAATACTAACCAATCCCTTGGCTCTCATGTTGGACGTTCACGCGAAAAGGAAACGGAAAGAGCTTGTCAAATCGATATGATACTGAATCTCGATTTCAGGGCTGGCGAAACTATCGATAGCTGTGCTGAGAAAAACTTATTAAATTGAATTGGACAATCAAGTGAATTTACAAGTAAAATTTATTAATAGTTTGCTCAATTTAAAAGCATAACAAATAGTGTATATGCTTGATTATACATTTTTCAAGGTTTATCTATAGCCCCTCATTATCGATGTATCGACACTGAACTGAATTTTAAACGATAGCGATGCTCTCCGCAGGGTTGCATTTTTGGCAGTCACACCAGCACGCTGCGCGAGCTATCAAATCTTCGCCCATCACTAGCTTCTGCGCGTGTTTCAATGGCTGAAAAGAATATTGCTAAAAAATTGTTTTTTACGCGTAATTCGAGCGTTTTCCGCAGCCAATTTGTGAAATTCACGAGCCACGTAGAATACTCCAAGTGTTGCACACGCACACAATACACGGGGGAAGAGTGCGCGAACAAAGTGAGCAGAATATAAAATGCAAAGCGTGGACGGCGACGTGCGAAAAGAAGAAAATTTTATACCCCGAAAACGAGACGCGCAAAAAGGCGAGGAGGCGACTATTTTGTGGCCGCCGGAACTAAGCTAAAGTCTTGCGTGCAGTTGTGAAATCTGCTTGCATAACGCAGTTTCTCGAATCCTGTTGTTTAATAAACAATATAAACCAGGCGCAAATTGTATAAGCACAGAGTCGTCTGGGCGAGGGACGGGCACTCAGAGAGGGGTGGGGGCGCCCCGTTCTTGCGAGCAGTCTCGGCCAATCCGCTGGGCAAATCTCTCGGTTTCGGTCTCTTGCTTGGTTCAGTTGTGCAGCGAACTTCCGTGAAATTGGTTGTTGTTTTGGCCGTACGTTCTCTTTGCGGTTTGCGCGCGTAAAATTCATCTCCTTTGCCGCCGTCTCTCTCGCCGTGCTCTCTTTCTCTCTCCCGCCCGCGCCGTCTGCTTTTTGGTTTGTGGGAAAATTCTACCTAAGCACACGGTACAGCAACAACAACACGCAAAGCAGAAACAGCAATAGCGACAGCAACAACAACAAGAGCAGTCGAAAAAAAAACAGGAGGAGAGCAGGTAAATAAACGTGCATAATTGCTGTACATGTGATTGTAGTATCATTCCAAGAATATTTTAAGTAAATTCGTTTATTTTTAGCAGTAAGTGGCTCTCTCGCAAACGTTTTGCTACCATTTATTTCGGTATTTTCAATTATTTAGCATTTTGCCTTGTGTGTTTTGCCATTTGTGCCAGGGCTGCAGCACACACAATGACCGGTGACTTCTCTGTGCAAAATGCAATGTTTATGCACACGTACTGCAAATAGTAGCTGTAAATATTGTTTAACAAGGTGTATATATAAATAATCGCGTATATAGGCCCGCATAAACGCTAACGTTCTCTTGTTGTCACTTTCTTGTCCAAATGCCAAACCTAATATCTCACGTAATAATAAATTCACTTCATTTCGTTTTCAGCTGCGTAGAGAACGACCACGAAAATACAGAGAGAGCGAGAACCGGAACGGAATCAACGCAAACGGCATGCAAAGGTAATAAAAATAATCATTTTCCCCCGAAAGTGCGTTTAATCGATTAACGCTCTGATTGTTTGTTTTTCATATGTTTTGCTCGGAATGCAGCGTGTGAATGCAGAAAATATGATGGAAGCATTGGATCAGCAACAAGCCAAGCTAACGTCTAACCGAGATGATGGAGAAGCGGGAACAGGAGCGGAGGCCGGAGCGAGCACGGGATCGGCAGCGGGAACAGGAACAGGAGCTGCCAGCGAGGAAGACGACTTCGAGGAACCTCGTCGTGCGCTGGTCCTGGCGAAGGAGGAAAGCGAGACTCAGCGGGACGCTCGCATTCAGAGCGAGAACAACAACGCCGCGGAAAATGTCGAGGAAAAGCGAAAAAAGAGCGGCGATGACGTGATAGACTTAACCCTGGCAAATGGCCAGGACAGTTGCGATAGGAAAGGGGACATGGCCGGTGATGCAGAGGCATCCGAAACGGAAGACACAGAGCTGGCAAATGAGTCTGTAGAGGAATCTCCTGTCGATGTAAAGGAAGATCCAGAAGATCTAAAGAAGGATCCAGCATCCCCTCCCGAAGATACTCTAGAGGAGCTACATCAATTCCCCAAAATTCCGCTGCAGGAGGATGTCATACTAGAGACCGAAGTGGACGATAACGCTGATTCCTTAAGTGATAAAGAGATGAAGTTTATAAACGAATCAGGGGAGCCCAAACTTGGAGCAGAGAGTGAAGAGACGGAAAACCTGGTAGAGGAACCAGAGAGTGAAGATGTGGTTGCCAAATTTGAATATGAAGATTCCGAAAGCGAGGAGGAGGACACAGTATACCCCCCGCCAGTTATAGATCTTGATTCCGATTCTGATAGTGAGAAGGAGTTTCTATCTATTAAGGATCCCAAGAGTCCTGTTTTGGAGAGTGAAGAAGATAAAACAGCGTCCCAGTCTTCAAAAGATCTTTATAAAGATGCAGTTGGCGAGGATGTGTCCACCGCAGAGTCAGAACAAGGCTTAGTTCACGAAACGCCCTCACAACCAATACCTATCGGCGAATCTCATTTGGAGGAGTCGGATACAGTGGATTCTCCGTTGTTAACCATGGATGTGGATCTTCCAAGCAGCGAAGACGGAGAAGCGAACTCTGAAGTCATCAAGATTGAGTCGGATTCGGAAGATGAATTTCAGAGTGAGGGTGTCAAGTTGAAAGAACCTACCGCCGATCTCCTGCCGCCAGTCAAATTAAACGGGGCTCATCAGGCTTTGAAAGAAGAGGAGCAGGAGCCTGAGCCACTCCAGCTTGAACGAAAAGTGGATACAAAAAAAGAAGAGCCAGAAGAGCCCAAGCAATTGTCTGTGATAGAAAACCACACTGGCCACAACAATAAAGTGGAAGACACAACCGCTCCCCAGGAGGCCCCGTGCTCCCTGATCCTGCCCAGTTGCAGGAGTCGTAGCAGGAGCACAAGCAGCACCATGAGCTCCGCCTCGCAGCCCCAGCTGGTCATCGATCACCCGGAAAGCGAGCACAATGTCAGGGTGCAGACGCTGAAGCTTTCCCTGAAGCGCAGGCGCAGCAAAAGTTCCTTCGTCAGCCCACCCGAGAAGGAGCCAAAGGTGGAAACAGCCGGCTCCTCATCGCTGCTTCTGCAACGCCTCCAGGGAAATCCCAATGTGGGCCCACCCGTTGCCCCGGCGGAGAGCCAAGTCCTGAGTTGTGCAAAATGCAGTCTGCAGTTCGAATTTGAAAGCTTTCAGCAACTTAACGAGCACCAGGCCCAGTGCAACGGGATCAGCAGTGTAAGCACAAGCAGCTCCTTGCTGCAAATGAAGAAGGAGCGCTTCTTCCGCTGCGTCCAGTGCAGTAGCGTGCACCAGTGCTGGAACTTTTTCCTCCATATGCGGGAAGTCCATCAGCGCTACATCTGCCTCTACTGCAACCACGTGTATCCCAGTGTAGAGAAGCTGTCGCTGCATCTGGAGAACAAGCACGACATCGACCAAAGTCACTTCGCCAAGGATGCGTGGATCTTGCAGCAGAAGAAGGAGGACCGGGCGAGGCATCTCGTCTGTTGCACGTGCCAAGCAACCTTTGTGCAGGGCTCTGAGTTCGAGGATCACGATTGCTCCCAGCTGATGCAGCCGTGTGCTTTGTGTGGCCAAAAGGGTTGCCATGCCATGGGTTGCAAGAATAACAAGCGGAAACCGGTGAGAAAACGGAGAAAAGTGCGAAGACAGCCGGAACCAGTTCAGCCACTTCCGCAGGAGATGGTCGAGCAAGCCCTCGCCGATGGAGGAAATACCCGAACAGGAGTCACTGCAGTTACAGCACCATTCGGAATTTCATCACCTTTTCCCGGCTGAAAACAGTAAGTTGCACTGGATAACTTTTGTTTGGAGCAGATTATTAAATCTTTCTATAGTTCCAGCACCCGAGCCCGTCGAGGATCGACCAGCGTCTCCCATTCCCAAGTTAGTTGTGCCCAAGATCATGTTACGGGTGCCCAAAGAGTTTCAGAAGTCTGTGGACGCTGCTATAAGCAGCACCGATACGGAGGACGAGGATGTAGATACGACGCAGCCCGTGGAAGAAGCGTCTCCTGCGCTACCCGAGGAATTACTCATTGAGGCACCACCTCCACCACCGCCGGCGCCCAGCTTCGACGACTCGACTACGGCCAAGTTGAACCGCGTTCTGGCCGAATTGGAGCGCACCAAGCTGGACATTGAGAGAACCAAGGCCGATATAATCACCAAGAAGCAGGCCAAGGTTATTGTCGCCCATGCTGAGGTGGAAAACATTGGGCCCCAAGTGGAACATCCTCCACAGCAGTTGCAGATGCAGCCGGAGGAGCAGCGTCGTTGGTCGTTGACCCCGCCTGCGTCGCCCCACAACAATCACGTTAACCTGCCCGAACCCCCGCCAGCTGTGATCACTGAATTCCAGGATCAAGCCGATGCAGTGCGTCGCAACAGCCTCGGCAGTGATTGCATGGACATAGAAGACAGCTTGAATGGACCGGAGATGGAGGATAGCAGGGATAAGCAAGAGGAGCAGGAGGAGTCTCAAGAACCAGCTCAGCTATCCCAGGAAAGCCAGGAAGCATCTGAACCGCGCCCTACGACGCCTCTCCCACCCGCCGATGGCATCATAGTCGCTGGAGAGGAAACGCACACGGTGGATCTGCAATTGGATCGTCCTCTGGACCGATTTGCGATGGTAGAGTTTGTGCGACTGTGTTTAAAAGCCGTTTATCCCGTTTGTCTGTACTGCAATCACGCTCGACGCATCGCTGTAAATGGGAAGCAGCTGGTTCTTCATTTAATCAGCATGCACCGGTTCACAGCTACTGTGGATAGTATCACGGCAGAGGAGCTGCATGCGGAAACGATTGTGGCCAGGCTGAAGAGTTTTCTTCCCCACCTGGAAGAGGAGTACTTGAATTCGGCCAGCTGCTGCAGCCTGGATGATGGCAAGTACGTGGAGTCGTTTAACGAGCGAATTTACGAGTGCTTCACTTGCCGCTTTGTGACCTCCACGCACAAGGAGCTTTACACCCACAACAGGAGGATGCACATAAAGTCAAACATAACGTGCGTCATGTGCCAGACGAACTTCTACAGCTACAGCGAGATTCTGTGTCACATTTGTCCGGGCCAGAGGGCCGGGAGTATTTATGACCTCCAGTTCCGGTGCTGCCTGTGCGAGGTAGCTCCCCTGCCTTCCGCCTTTCGGCTGATGGTTCATCTGAGAAAACAGCACCAGGCGTGCGACATCTGCCTGGAGGATTGTCAGACCCAGGCGAAGCTCTCGGCGCACGTGTGGAAGCACAAGCTGCTGCACTTGTGCTACCGCTGCGGTATTGCCTATCGCAACAAGCAGGACATCTCAAAACATCTGTTCTGGAAGCATGGAACGGAGAGTGCGGGATGCAAGCAATGTCTGCAAAAGCGCTGGCGCCATGTCTACCACTTTTGTGTGCCGCCTGCGCAGTTCCCATGTGAGCAGTGCGGCTTTGTCTTCAGCAAGGCCATCTACCTGGAGGTGCACCAGCGGATGCATTCTGGGGACTTCCGCTATGCGTGCACGGAGGAGGGCTGCGAGGAGAAGTTTGTGTCGCGCAAGCTGCTGCTGAAGCACGCAAGCGGTCATGTGGTAAACGAATTACCCCAAGCAGCATCCGAGGAACCCACTGTAGATGCAGCTCCGCCCCAGAAGCTGGAAGACATCAAGAAGGAAGCGGAGGAGGTCAATCAAACGGATGATGGAAAGCAAAACGAAGAAAAACCACTGGCCGAGGCGAAAGCCAATGAAGAGTCTGCCAAGAAAGAGGATCCGGACAACAAGGAGACTGTAAAAGAGCCGCCAGTCAATAAATCCGAAAATCGCAAGCGGCGCAAGAAGTCCAAGCGCAACAAGGAATCCCTTGAGGACCTCAATCTCATTGCACCCAACCTCTCCGAGTCGGATAGCAGTGATGACAGCGATTCCGACGCACCGAGAAGTAGCCACCAGGAGCAGCCAGTACTGCCCATGCGATCATCCGTGGACGATCTGGGCATGCCCAAGGTGATGCTGTCGCCATCCTCGGAGAGTGATGCCGACGAAACGGATGGCAAGCCCAAGCTGGAGGACGAGGATAAACCTTCCGAAGGGTCTAAGGAAGAAAAGGAATTGGAGGGTAGCAAAGGCGAAGAGGACTCTGAGTCCAAAAAGGAGGAAGAGCTAGTGGATGTGTCGATTTGGAAAAACCTTCTGCAAAACCAGTCGGTCAATCCGGAGGAACAGGAAATTAAGGAGGAGGAAATTGATCCCGAGGTGCTAAATCAGCCACCTGCTAAGTTGCATGTGGCCTGGTCTGATCACGATTACTGCAAGCTGCACCGCACGCCTCTACCCTCGCCCGTCAAACAAAAATCGGCTCTTAAATCTTCCAATAGAACGCCTGGTCGAAACGCATCCAGTGAAAGCGATAGTTCCAGCAGCTCCAGTTCCTCCGGCTCGGATTCTTCAAGTTGTTCTTGCGGCTCAAACTGCAGCTGTAGTTCCAGCAACAGCAGCAGTTCAAGCGATGACTCCGACGACTCGGACAGCTCCAATGCTCGAGGATCGCCCCAAAAGCGGTCTCGCAAGAAGTCCCTGAAGCAGAAAAAGAGCGCGGAGTCGCTCAAAAGGGGACAGCAAAACGAGCGGGATCAGGAGGAAGACATCACTGTGAATGCCGAGAATGAGAATAACCCTGCAGCTCCACCCTCGCCCAAGCCACCCATGTACAACGAGTCGGACTTTGATACTGCTTTCTCGGATACAGATGAAGAGTTCTACGACTCCCATCCCCAGAAGCTGGCCAACGAGCTGCTGGCCCAGAAGCGCGAGGCTCTTTTGGCGGAGCACGCTCCTTTGGGACCCAGCAACAGTTACGACATTGTGGAGAACAGTCGTCCTTCGACCCCTTCTCTTCCAGAGGAGGCGCTTGCCTTTGCGGAGAAACGGGAAAGGGTAAGAAACAAAAAAAAGAAGCGGGAACGAAAGTCTACGTGTAAATCTGGCAAGATGCCAGCGATGGCAAGTACTCCCCTACCCATGGATGGGATGTCGGGAATAGTGGCGCCCCTGGAGCCCCCCACACCCATACAGTCTCACCCAGAGTCCTCGCTGTTCCCTGTCACGCCACTAACCCATCGCCATCTGCACTCCTCGGTGACCAGAATGAGTGAGGGCAGCAGCTGCTCCGATGCTGATGGCCAACTGAAGCGGTCAAAGCGCCAGCGGAGACCCAACAAGTTCTACGGCTACACGAGCGACGATGAGAACATGAGCGCCGTCCTAGCGCCACCTCTTCAGGTGGGAATGCAACTCATTAAGCCGCAGCCACCACCACAGTTGACCTGGGCCAAGGAGGACCTGCCCACTCCTCCCAAACAGCGCAGTAGGAACAATAATAACAGTCATCACCATCACTCGCACAGCAATGGAGGAACTTCACTGGCGGGATCTTCTCGGAAGAGGAGTAAGCAGCGGTCGCTGCTCGGTGCGGGAGGATCTCGCTCAGCCAAGCGGCACAAGCCGGATCGGGAGGATCATTTGCCACCCATTCCAACGCTCAAAATCCGACCCAGTCTGCTGCCCACCACTGCTCCGCCGACGGACAGCAGTGAGAGCAGCTCGGAGGACGAGGATGCGGAGATTAATGTGACCAGTTTGGTGCCTCCGACTCCACAACCGGTGGCGGCTCTAGTTTTGCCGCCGCCTCCAGTGGTTACGTTGCCAGTGCAGCCGCCTCCGCCAACGCCACCTGCAACCACTGCTTTTAATCAGCCCATTCCACCCGCCCTGCTGCCCAATCCCGGATTCGCTACGCTGCAGTACTTCAAGGCCAACAACATTCGGTATCCCATCCGTCCTCCGGCGGGAGCTCGCCTTGCACGCGAGGGGGAATCCGTGTACTGCTACTGTCGCTGTCCGTATGATGAGGTCTCCGAGATGATTGCCTGCGATGGGGACAACTGCCTGATCGAGTGGTTCCACTTTGAGTGCGTGGGCATCATGGTAGCGCCGCAGGGCAAGTGGTTCTGCGCCGAGTGCAGGCCCAAGTACTCGGAGGGCATCTACCAGGGCGCTAAGCCCCAATGAAGGAGCATGGATTAACTGCATCATTGGTTCCTCTAACCACAAAGAATCAACTTTAACTACAAACCCCACTACAGAATGGATTACGCTTATTAATTGATAAAAACATGTAGTCGTTTACGCTCGGCGAATGGCTGAGAAGAGGATATCCCTTTATCTTATCAAAACTAAACTATAAAAAAAAAAACATTTAGAGTTAAAGTACTTGTAAAAATTGAAAGCAGATCGTAACCCCAGGCTCAAAGTAGCTCTCCGAGGAGAACCTAAGCGAAGCTAATGCTAATTCAAATATCTGCAACAAGCTTATCAAATTATATATATTTCTATATCCACTTAAATCGTATGTAAATATCGAAAGCTGCATATTTCGTATGCAATTTGTAAAATAGTTAGATTACGCGAGAGGTCCCATTACCACTTAGGATTTAGGGTTTACACTTATAAATAGCAGTCCCCAAGTATAGTTCATAACTAAATCTACATAAATATACATGTAATGACTATGATTAGAACACAAACAAATCGAAAACCAGCTGCAAATCGGAATGCAATGGGTGTTGAGAGAAATAAACATGCAACATTGTGAGACGTATACAACAAAAAACTATCAAAACTAATTGTTGTAATTTATTTGGTCACTCGCCGAAAGGACTAATATTGGTTCATCAATTTATATGGTAATCAACGAGGCATTTGGAAATATAATTGGGTTGGGAGTTCTGCTTATTAGTTGATGAGGTATACCGCTATTAGATTGTAAATTATTGAAGGCATTAGATTGTGAACCCATCCACATTTATTGAAATATATTTATGTCTCGGTTTAACTTATAATTTCAGGGGATTCTACAATACCTTTAACATTACTGACTATACCTTTACAAGTTTTCAAGGACAATAATAATTATAATATACAACAATTACTAGGAATTACCTAAAACAACGATAAAATGAAACTAAATTTCTCGTAAAGCAAATGAAATAACTCTTCCTCAAACATTGTGCCTTCAGGGAATTCCTCTAATATTTGTTAACCCACCAATCCGGGCCCGGGGTTTAATATCCTTAAAAAGAATTCCACGTTCCCGGCTCTGATTATGCCCAAGTAAATGCAAATAAGCCACGACAAGGCGGCTAATGTCGTTGTAGTTGCGCACGATGAATGGGCACGAAAGGCGCCAGGGTCAGCGGTGGGGTCATCCATCTAAATCCAACCAAACCAGCCATCCACCCAGCAAGTCATGAAGGGGGTTTGTTTACCAAACAGCACGTAGATTTAATTGCTATTATGGGCAGGAGTCGCACCTGGACAAACGAAACGGCGAGCGAGTGCCTGTGGCGAGTAGAAGCAACAACCACAACAAAGCTCAATTACAGGTGGTGCCGGGGGTGTTTCACGGGCTACTTGGGTGGGTGGTGACCACTGGTCTCTGGTCGGTGGTCGGTGGTCAGTGGCCAGTGGTGTGCGTGCGTAGAAATTACCATAAATCTGATGGCTCGAATAAAAAAGGCTGCTCTGGTGAACTTGGCCAGCCAGTTCGTGTTGAGTTTTCGCGGCGAGCGGTTTAACCGGAAACGTGGATAGCGGAAAACGGAATTTTGAATATCGGCCGACCTGCGTGTCCGTAGTGAGTCGTCTGTGTTTTGCCATGTCCACGGGACATCCCATTGCTAAGCAAACAAAAGCCCCTTTATCGTGCCTGGCTGGTTGCATTTGCATCTAGGAGGAGGCCATGGTTCGTCGGGCCTCCAGTGTTCCGCACTTAAACAGCAGCGGCGGGAGCAGTGCGGATAGTGCCGGAACGTCGGGCAGTCGACGTGGTCGGGCACCCGTAGCCGGTTCCCGGGGCCGCAAGCCACCCTCGTCCAATTCCTCCGGTCAGAATCAGCGCCAAAACTCCGGGAGCAGCAGCAGCGTGCCCCGATCCCGCAGCCTGACCAACGGCATGCGCCGCCTGAGTCCTCAGAAGGGAACTGGAAGTAGTGGTGGCGGTGGAGGAGGTGGTAGCTCCCGCAATACGCCGTACTTTCTGCGTTCACGTGAGAATGAGTAAGTGTGGGATTAGGATTGCGATGCTTCCCACCGTAATCAATAGGCGATAACTTGTGGACTGTGGAGACTTACAAATAATATCGTGCAGGATTTCAAAGACGTCACTAAAGTCAAGCCAAGATGGTAGAACAAAACACAGACCCATTTCGGCTTTCACTTTCAAAATAGTGGAAGAAATTGCATACAAAATTGTATTTATTTAAATTTAACAACGATATTTTAAAGTATTGTCATAAAAGATTAAGTTGTTAAAGAGTGGAAGAACAGGAACAAAAAAACACTCACTGTAAAAACAAGTTCAACATTGCATTCTAGTTTTTTTAATCAACTTAGTCAATGGGGACTGTACAATATATTTTTAAAAATTTAATAGGTAAAGGTATATTTGTAAAGCCCTGGCAAAGTCGTAATATAGACCATTATTTATTAAATGTGTGTCTATATGGGGGTACCGAGAAAATGTTTCAATTTGCATTGGTACGTTTGGCAGGGCGGGAAACGGAGAAAGAGGAGTGGGTAATGATAACACGACAGGCCAGGAGCGGCTCACCCCTAATAGGCGATCCATTAAAAATCCTCGAGGCGAAGGAAAGGACGAAAAGCCACAAGCCAAACCATAATGACCACGCACAATAATCCATGAGACAGGACTGACGGACGGACAGTCAATCAAGCGGACAGACAACCGGACGAGCAGTTAGCCGCACTGACCGGCCTCCAGTTAAACACTTTGGGGGAGGGAAGGAAAGTATCCGTAGAGATCTGGGGGTTGAGTTCCGAACGAGCACGACACAAATCGATTTTGCAATTAAAGCATATTGAAGTTTTTATGGTGTATGTGGCGTGGCGTATGACCGGAGTCGAGAGCGAAAGTGACATGTTTATGTTAGTTTTTATTTTCGATGTGGGTTCAGGTGAAACAGACACAACGGAGTTAAGGTTAAGGACCCCAGTTCCTCAGCTCGCTGACAAGTGGGTTAAGTGCGAGTTTGTGGTTAGTGGATCATCAATTATTTAAGGAAGAAAAGGAGCTCGGTTGGTAGAAAGAAAGTTTGAACCAACGCAAAGTTCACCTAATTATCTAGGCCATATTCTGTGTGTATTCTGCTTTTAAGTACGTATAATTTTATTGTTCCACTATGAGAAATATTGTTTTAGTGATATTCTCGGACTGCTTAATACTATTTTTGATGTACAAGGCCACAATTGACACCTATGTCCATTGGTAATTTAATAAATTGCCTGGATATATGGGACCTGAGTTTATTTTATAGATACGATGTGATTAATCCCAGCAGGCTAACGGAATTATGGGCGTTATAATTATTTTGGAGCACGCATATGTTTGAGCCTTTTGATTAATTAATGCGCTGATAGCCAAATGATTGACGACACAAAGTGGAAATGGAAGTGCCTTAACCATTAATGTACATATATATTCCCATACATCAACTAGATATAACCAGAAATTGGTATACATTAGCTAAATACCCAACTGTAGAACACTCCGAAAGTGAATTCGCGTGCGTAGCCGTGGGTTTGCAGTTTAAAAATCCATATGGACTATATTGTGTACACATCAATATGGATTTTGTGGCATGCACAAACCGAGTTAGGTCATAATTACGCCCCCGCAGATAATCAAGCCTGACATTTCGTTGCCTAAACTTTGCATGGCTAGTAATGGCTAGTCTACCACCAATTCTCTCGGATTCGGAATCGGATTCCATGACTGGTATATAAAAGTGAGAGTTCCATTTTCTCACTCGTTACACTTTATTTGATTCGCAAACAAATGTCATAGGAAAACCCGTATTTTTAATGTACATTGGATTTAACTTAAAGTTTTTCGTTGCTTTTAGATATATGATCCTCACAAAAATAAACAATGCTAAGAAGTAGGCATTTTTTCAGTAATAAAACATGTTTCCTTTTAAGTCAAAACCTTAAAACAAAACATAACATAAGAATAACATGTTTTAAGAATAACATGTTTAAATAAAAACATTTCATTGTTTCCAAAAGGGAAAATAGACATACATTAAAGCCCGAAATATTTGTTAAAATAGACTGATATAATATATTTTTAATCATAATCTATACAAAAGATACAAAAGATTATCCAAGTCAAATATTCATTTCAGGAAAAATCAAAACTTTTGCCTTAAAATAGACAATCTTTAGATTTGTTATAAACCGATAAATTATTTAGGACCGACTGTGGCAGACCAAAAGTTGATTGAACTTTCCTTAGCGCTAGAATCTTAAGTCGTCAATCCCGGGGATTCGTGTTAATGTTTCACCATTGGCGCCTCCTGAAATATTTACCAAGAGTACACAGCAGGCCCAAACTCATGTCTGATTAATAAAGGTAGACTGAAGTATGGCCATTAGGGCATGAATGTTTAACAAGTCATTTACGTGAAAATGTTAAATGTCAGCAATGTGCCACACACACAATCACGCCAAGATGGGACATCGCACATACGCCGCGTTGTCCGGCCTATTTGCAGTTCAATAAACTGTTTGTATTGGAAACTTAGCTTGCTTTGTGGGCTTACCAAAAATTTAATGGGATAATTGCCGGGCTAACGAAAAGCTGAAACCAAAACTTGTGCAAACCTAAATCAATAATTTAGTGCTTAGAATTTACATTATTTCCATATTACAGCAATAAAATTTCTTCGAAACGAATTTGTTAATCCAATTGAAATGCGACCTCTGACTCCCGCTCACCTTAAACTAAAAGCGAATTAGTGTGAAAAAGGTGGTCAAATGAAACAGAAAAACCCCGAAAGTAGCGAGGCATGCCATCCACCCTTAACCTTGGCTATTTATAGGCCGGGTACCGTCAGAGCTCCATCAAGTTCAAGGCAATTCCATAAATTCTGGGAATTTGCTGGGGCCACAACAATGGGAGTTCCTAAAACAATGGAGGATTTGTTCCACTTTGATTGATTAATTGCGATTGTACGTTTTTTAGGTGACATTTGGGTTTTGAATCTGAGAGCTATGTACCCTTTGTTTTTAAAAGGGTATATAAACATTACAATTGGAGGTGAATCGAGGTTTTCAACTACACCCAAGTGTATCCGAAACCATGAAGTTTAATCTCATATGCATTACTTAATTAGTTAATTTGATAATGATATTTTTAATATGAAACTTTCATCACCCCAGGATTGGTAGTGCTGATACCCTGGAAATCGTGGCCTCCAAGTCCACGGGCAGCGAGGAGTGCTCCACCCCGGAGGACAACATTAATGTGGTGGTGCGAGTGCGTCCGCTAAACGATAAGGAAAAACGCGATCGCCACGGATCCACGCTTCAGTTTCCCGGAAACGGGCAGGTTATAGTAAGTGTTATTCGCCTGTATTCTGTCATGAGATAACAACGAATCCTCTCCAGCTGGAGGGCAACGATGTGGGCCAAAAAAGGTCGCACAATCGCGACAGTGTCCGCGTATTTACCTACAACGTGGTCTTTGAGCCGGGAGCCACGCAGGAGGACATCCTGGACTACTCGGGCATCAAGCGCATCATCGAAATGGGCATCGAGGGATTCAGTTGCACGGCGTTTTGCTATGGGCAAACGGGCTCCGGTAAAACGCACACGCTCACTGGACCCCCGGATTTGGTAAGTCTGAGATTTGTCAACTTAAAAACTTTATCATCACCTTATAAACATTTGCTCTGCAGTTCGTTGGCAAGCCGAATCCCAAGGATCCGCGCCATGGTCTCATCTTCCGCTCGTTTTTGTATCTCTTCCAATTGATTAAGAATCGCAAGGACGTCAACTACGTGCTGAAAGCCTCTTTCATGGAGATCTACAATGAGCGGGTAAGTGGTGCCCACTTTAATAACACCACCCACAGCTTGACCTCAGGACATTCAATTTAAATACAAATTGGATTTGCCATAATACTGATTGCTCACCCGCAAACATGCATTGCACTGACCTCCATTTAATGGATGTCAGCACGATGTCCACCCCATCCCAAAACTAGCCGTCCCTGTCCACCCACCTTTCGTGGTTTGTCACGATGCGTGATATGTTTCTGCATATTGCGTGGCATTTCCAATGATTTGTTTTCTTAGCCCACCTTCAATTTCCTTATTGGTTTCGCAAATTGAATTGAATTTTAAATTTTGCCCTCAGGTAATCGATTTGCTCAATCCGGGAAGTGCGCGGAAACCGCTGGCGGTGCGCTGGTCCAAAAAATCGGGTGGTTTCTTCGTGGAAGAACCTCTTTACGGTGGATTGCGAGGAACTGGATGACCTTCTGGCCGTCCTGGAAGAGGGTAAGGAATTTAATTTCGGTTTCTTCTTGGATAGATTGATAAATTTACTAAATCGTCTTGCAGGAATGAGAAATCGAGCCGTTGGCTCTCATGCCATGAACGATCACTCCTCGCGGTCCCACACAATCCTGACAGTCCACATCCTGTCCGATCAGCAGACAGATGGAGGAGTGTTCCTCTCCAAGCATGGCAAGATCAACTTCGTGGACTTGGCTGGCAGTGAGCTGACTAAGAAGACCATGAGCGAGGGTAAAACCCTGGAAGAGGCAAACAACATCAACAAAAGCCTCATGGTTCTGGGCTACTGCATCTCCTCGCTGAGTGACTCCAAGAAGAGATCGGGTCACATTCCGTACCGAGACAGCCAGCTCACCAAGCTCTTAGCCGACAGCCTAGCGGGGAATGGGGTGACCCTGATGATCGCCTGCGTTTCTCCTGCTCACTACAATCATGCGGAAACCCTGAACACCCTGCGATATGCCTCCAGGGCGAAGAGGATACGCACCAAGCCCGTGATCAAGATGGATCCAAGGGAGGCACTGATTCTCAGTCTAAAGCGTGATGTCCATGCGCTCCAGATGGAGAATGAGCACCTGAAGGCGGCGTTGAACCTTCACCATCAAGCGCCTCCGAATGGTGCGGGCGCAGACAATCTCCTGGAGCTTCAACTAGACCGAGTGAGCAGTGGTGGTGGTGTGCCAGTGCCCAAGGTGGATCTGCAGCGATTACCTGAGCTAGATGGCTCCGAGCTGGCGGAGCTCGTTAAACTCTACATGGTGGAGAACGAATCCCTGAGGCAGGAGAACAATCATCTCTTCACCGTGCGAGAGACCATCCTCAGGGATCAGGAGATCGTGTGCCGGGAGAACGAGCGCTTGCTGAAGAAGCTGGAGGATGTAAACAAGTGAGTGGGATACTGTTTTAGATGGGCTGGGTGGGTTATTCCCTAATTATAATGGTTTTGGATGGGTGTCCGGGTGGCAGTTCCTTTTCCAGGCTTGGCTCATTGTTCTCTACCATTTCTGACTCGTTCTAGATCGATACCGAGCGGGGACGAGGACAATGAGCCGAGCAAGGAGACCCAGACGAAAAAGGGAGTGAACAAATTATATATCAGACGTTTTTTACATTTTAACATGTTTTTATCGAATGTGTATTTGTTAATGTTTTTCAATGACAAACCTAGAGTGTGACTAGTTTTATAAGGATTTGTAATAAAAGTTTGTTTCTGTACCTACGAAGTGAAAAAGATAATTAAAATGGGAATTTATCAATTTATTAGACTAGGTTCCTAAAGGTTTTTTCATTCGAACTTAGTCTAAGGTACTCAGTAAATGGAGTTTTTTAATATATTTTAAAGTAATGCAGGTCTTATTTTTCAAAAGTTTTTCAATTTTATGTGAATATGTATTTTAAAATTTTATTTTATTACAGAGTCTGTGTTCGCTCACCTTTGATACCAGCACGCCCAGCTATATCTCCAACCACAGGAAAGGAAACGCCTGGGACTGAGATCTGGACCAATCCGGAGCCACTTCAATCTCCTCCAGGAGCGGTTTTGCCACTCGAGCAGCGCATGTCGGAAAATTCTGAGAGGAGGACAGATACGGCTCAGAGACGTATTGACCAGAAACGCATAGCAAGGAACATCCTCATCATGGCCAATGCGTTTCGGAAACCAGACTCAGATTTGGCCAAGGAGCTAAACATAAATGCGGTAAAGACAGTCGCAAAGCAGTCAACCGATTTTATGCCTGAGTAGGTAAACAACTTCACGCTGAATAACAATAATTTATTAACACTTTTACTTTCAGCATGCTAACATAAAGAACTGTTAACTAAAACACTATGATCTCAGAGGATGATATATATTTTTGTGAGCAATGGAATCGACGATGTTAACAATTAAAATAAAACATATCAAATGCAATTCAATTGTACAGAAAAAGGGGGACGACTTACATAAGTCTGCGGACATAAACTTATTAAATTAAACTACAAATAATCGCGGCAGGTGTGCCCTACTGGAGACCTTGCTCACGACTGCCTCCGAAGTATCCCCCTAATCAGCTAAAGAAATATGTGATTATTGTGTTGTCATAGCCTTCTGGTAAATGACCGATTTGAACTTTATTTTGTAGTGTTTTGTTATTTACATGATTTGAATAGCTTTCATTTTGAACAGAACATTTAAAGACATTGAAAATATTTTAAACTAAATTCGTGTAAAAGGTTAATTTTCTAATTTTGATCTAAAATTCCAGTTGTATGCACACCGCCATTTTCCAAAGTGGTCTTGGCGATTGTGGACATCTTCTCATTGAGCGCCTTGTGATGCCTGGAAGTGGCTGCCTGCAGGTTCTTAATCACTCGTTCAGACGCCTGAATGGTCAGTGCCTTGGTCATGTTGAGCTCGTGCTGTGCAGTTGGCAGATTGAGACTGACAGCGCGAGATGATCGCGATTGTGTCACAACCATAGAGTATATATCAATGGCAGCATTTGCCAGTCGTGTTAACAACACTTGCTCGTTAACTATATTTTTGTTGTAGCGCAGCAATAGCTCTTCCACCGACTGACCAAAAAGATCAATGCAATGGGCCGTTTTCTTGGCATAGGGTAGGAGGTCATCCACCACGTGAACACTTAGATCAGTGCCGCCCAGGCCGACGGTCGAGGCAGCCCGCTTTGAGGCCTCCTTGAATATCAGTCCCAGGTTGGCGGAGGGATTCTTAAATGCGCGCTGCAGTTCCTTCAAATGCGATCCCGCATATTGGATGCCAGTCAGTGCGATGAACAGCCGGAGAATGTCGTTTGTGCCCTCGAATATGCGGAATATGCGCAAGTCTCGCATGACTCGCTCTAGACCAGTGTCCACCATGTATCCCATTCCACCCAGAATTTGAATAGCCTCGTCGCACACGTACCAGGCACTCTCCGACGCATAGATCTTTGATATCGCGGCTTCCAAGTGGTAGTCCTTGCTGCCTGCGTCCATGTTCTGCGAGATGGTAAAGGCCATAGATTCCGTGACATATTGCTGGATGTTCATCTGGGCTATTTTCTCTTGGATGGATCCGTAGTTCTTTAGCTTCTGTCCAAATTGCACACGATTGTTGGCATGGTCGGAGGCCAGTTCGATGCATTTCTTCATTGTGCCTGAGAGCGTGGCTCCCATTCCGAAGCGACCATTGTTTAAAATATTCATTGCCACCTTGAATCCATCCCCCTCCTTGCCGAGTACATTTTCGATGGGAATTTTCACGTCTTCAAAGTAAACCTCCGCCGTGTTCGATGCCTTGATGCCCATTTTCTTCTCCGGCGGACCATTGGTAACACCTCCAAAAGATCGCTCCACGATGAACGCAGTCACCTTGTCCTTCTTTCTCGCCAGTCTTCGGATCCACCTGCTCGGTCTGAGCAAAAACAGTCATGATTTCAGCAATTCCTCCGTTGGAAATCCAGATTTTTGAACCATTGAGGACAAAGTGTTTCCCGTCAGCACTTTTTACAGCGCGGCATCTTATGGAGCCAGCATCGGACCCAGAGCTTGGTTCCGTCAGGGCGAAAGCGGCGTAGACCTGCTCGGAGGCCACTTTGGGCAGGTATTTCTGCTTCTGCTCCGGGGTGCCGTACAGCAGAATTCCCTTGAAGCCAATACTCTGATGGGCTCCGATAGTTATGCCCAGACCCAAGTCATTGGCTCCCACGATGAGGCACAGCCTGCCGTACTGCGTGTTGTTC
The DNA here is from genome assembly GCA_018150695.1 of Drosophila oshimai. NCBI lineage: Eukaryota > Metazoa > Arthropoda > Insecta > Diptera > Drosophilidae > Drosophila > Drosophila oshimai. The sequence goes on from JAECWM010000224.1 coordinate 8,235,069, forward strand.
AGGCCCAGGCCGCCGTAGTCCGCGGGCACTTGTATGCCAAAGGCACCCAGTTCCCACAAGGCTGTCGACGTGGTGTCATCTATTTGGGCGTTCTTATCGTTTCGGGCAGCGTCGTTAACATCGGAGAAGAACCTTTCGAACGGATCTATCAGGCTGTTGGTCAGGTCCTTCTGATCCTCGGTCAGCACATCTGGATACGGGAAGACTTGGTTCGACACCAACGACCCCCGAAATATGTTGGCCATGAAGGACTCGTTCTCACTCGCCTTGTCCTTGTTCCGGTTGGTTTCTGCCGCCAACTTGGGACTGTGCGCTGCTATGCGCCTGCAGAAGGTCGCATTTCCTGCTAACTTGCCACTATTTAGGATCGTATATCTCCACATAATTAAGTGTTTGTAAAATCGCCCTTTGTACCAAGAGGTTTGAGTGTGGCCACATTCCCGATCACCCACAACGATTTCATCATCACAGCCTTGGGTAATTTAATTCGGTATATTTTTGAGCTTGCTTTAAGTATTTTTTTCATTTCGAAAAGGGTTTATTTGAGATACATGGTTGGTTTTTTAAGGCTTTCATTTACTTTTTAATGAATTGTAATTTCAAAATCGTTATTGTTTCTTTGCGAAAAGTATAAAAATCTGTAATTAAATTTCCAAACAAAAACTAGTCAACAGCTGGGCGGAAAAGTTAGGGATGTGAGATCATTTGTTTTGATACGATGAATATCGAAAAGCATTTAACAGGAATGTTGGCATTTCCAACAGTTTAGGTATTTCCTTTTCTCAGTTGCTTCACTAAATTATAATTTTTCTTATTCAATTATTTAACAAATAGCAAGTGCACCTTCTGATGGAAACCATTAAATTTCCGTTCAGTCGATAGTTTTTTAAACGATGATATTTGCAGAGTTTCTCCCACCACCAACACCACCACAAGTTGCCGCACGCCACACGTGCGTTTCGAATTGTAAACACGCGCTGGAGTTGTAAGTAGTTTCGGGCTTAATAAAATGGGTGCAACCAAGAACCTGGACTTGATAGGCACCATCGAGGATGACGCTGAGGTGGAGAACCTGTCGGAGGACTCCGACGCGGAAGTGGAGGTAAGGAAATTACAGTTTTACTCCCAAGTAAAAACTGACTCTCAGGTCTTCCACAGTACCAACCGACAAAACTGAGACACAAAAAAGTCACAGAGTTTGAAAAAGGCTTCGAGTTTGTGTCGTCGGTGAAGGAGTACAACCAGGACACCTGGGACGATCTGATGAAGTACGTCAAGCGGAAGGCGCGCACAAAGACCGACGACAAGATCGCCGCCCGCTTGCAGAAGAGAGGTGGCGCAGAAGCAGTGGCCGCGGAGCAGAGCGATGGCAGTGAGATTGATCTCTCCGAGGACGAACTGAAGCACGATAATCTCCGCCTGAGGGAGAAGAAGCTGTCCAAAAACAAGAAAAGGAAGGCGGGCGAGGAGGACGAAGAGGATGAGGGCGAGAAGATGCAGTTTGACGAGTCTGTGGAGGCCAACGAACAGATAACCTCCTTCTACCAAATGAACCTGTCGCGTCCCCTGATGCGAGCCATCGGTGTGCTGGGCTACATCTATCCCACGCCCATTCAGGCCTCCACGATTCCGGTGGCTCTCCTGGGTCGCGATATTTGTGGATGTGCGGCCACGGGAACGGGCAAAACGGCAGCCTATATGTTGCCCACACTGGAACGCTTGCTGTACCGTCCTCTGAACAACAAGGCAATCACCAGGGTGCTGGTCCTGGTTCCCACCCGTGAGCTGGGTGCCCAGGTCTACCAGGTTACCAAGCAGCTGTGCCAGTTCACTAGCATAGACGTGGGCCTGGCAATCGGCGGCTTGGATGTAAAGGCCCAGGAAGCTGTGCTGCGCCAGAATCCGGATATTGTAATTGCCACACCAGGTCGTCTCATTGACCACATAAAAAACACACCCAGCTTCACTTTGGATTCCATTGAGGTGAGCAAACCAAAGCGCATTTTATTTAATCCCTCATTTATGATGATTCTCCATCCTTGCGCTCTGAGCTCTTTCCGGAGCTAAGAGGAAAACTCTGGTTCTTGCTTCTGCGAGGCAGTTGCAAGCTGATCTACAAGCTTTACCCATTTTACGACACATTTACTTCCTATTCTAAAGTCTTTTTTCAATCCCCACCAGGTTCTCATTCTGGACGAGGCCGATCGTATGCTGGACGAGTACTTTGCCGAGCAGATGAAGGAGATCATCAATTCCTGCTGCAAAACACGTCAGACTATGCTGTTCTCCGCCACGATGAGCGAACAGGTCAAGGATCTGGCTGCCGTTTCTCTGGACAAACCTGTAAAGGTGTTCGTGAACAACAACCAGCAGGTGGCCTTTAATCTGCGCCAGGAGTTCATTCGCATTCGTGAGGACAAAGAGGGAGATCGAGAGCCCATACTGGCTAGTTTGATTTGCCGAACGTTCCACGACCACTGCATGGTGTTTGTGCAGACCAAGAAGCAGGCCCATCGACTCCACATTTTGCTGGGACTTCTTGGCGTCCGAGCTGGGGAATTGCACGGCAATCTTACGCAGCAACAGCGTCTGGAGTCGCTCAAGAAGTTCAAGGAGGAACAAATCGATGTGCTGATCGCCACCGATGTGGCAGCTCGTGGTCTGGACATTGTGGGCGTAAAGACGGTCATTAACTTTGTGATGCCCATCACCACGGAGCACTACATCCATCGAGTGGGTCGTACCGCCCGTGCTGGACGTGCTGGTATTTCCGTTTCGCTGGCTGGCGAAAAGGAGCGTAAGATTGTTAAGGACATTATCAAGAACGCGGAGAGCACCATCAAGAATCGTATTATTCCGCCGGAGATCATTGAGAAGTACCGCAACAAGCTTACGGGCCTGGAACCAGAGATTCGTAAGCGCTTTGGAAAGGATAATTCCTGGGTTTGCAGGTAATAATTTTGATTTCCCTTTTAGAAAACATCTTGGATGAGGAGCAGGCCGAAAGGCAGCTGGCCAAGACGGAGCAACAGTTGTCCAAAACGGAGCGCAAGCTGCTGGGCCAGTCCGGCGAGCGACGAGGCTGGTTCCAGACCAAGCAGCAGCGCGAGGCTGAGAAGGACCGCCTGGCCCTGACCGCCGGCGACGAGGAGAAGCCAGCTGGTGGCAAGGGCAAGGGTAAAGGCAAGGCGGCTGAAAAGCGCAAGCGACCGGAGTGGGGTGGCGATGGCGAGGATGGGCCGTCGGTCAAAGAGCTGGAGGCCAAGCGCCACAAAAAGAAGAAGGAGGAGCCTCGAAAGAAGACACCTGAGCAGCTGGCCAAGGAGCGGGCTATGAAGGAAGTGGAGAAGGTCTCCCTGGTGCGGGCTAAGATGGCCAAGCTGCGCAAGCGTCCGGGCAAACTGGGAGCCGCCACTGAAGCCCACAAAGGCGGTGCATCGGACAGTAAACCTAAAAGACGCGGTCCCCAATCTGCATTTACCAATGATTTGACCGATGTCAGTCGCGGTGGAGCTCTGCGTTTAAGGTGAGTTTTGGACTTTTTTCAATGGATATCTTTATTTATTACCCTCTCCTTCAGATCCGAGGCCAATCGGCACAAGAAGATGTCCCATATTGCGGCTAAAAAGAAGGCGAGTGGCGGTCAGAAGAAGGTCAGCGGTGGTCAGAAGAAGGTCAGCGGCGTAAAGCTGACGAACAAGGCGGGCAAGAACAAGTTCAACAAGGGCAAGAGCTTCGGTGGACCGCGATTCGCTAAGAAGGACAAAAAGAAATAGATATACAAAATGTCTAGTTGTTTGCAATGTTAAACCATAAACTTGTAAAACAAAACTTTTACTTCCATAAAGGTTTTTGACTTGTTTTGTATTACGTTTTGAAAATGCATTAAAACTTTGGATTCCTTTATGTTTATATGAAAAATCCCCCATAAAGCAGAATATAACTAATATTTTCTGCACTATAAACTACTATTATAAAATTAAAAGCAGAATTTTAAGTTGGCCTTTATACATCCAACAGCTAAGAAAAACAGCTTTGTTTAATTTTTTGATTAAACTTATCTTTAAAATTAGCTTTTGAAAAGCGCGCGTTATTAATCGATTGTTTTTCCAAGCTCTCCCAAAACAGCGCTTTCCAACACCGCTTTTGCCATTTCCTTTTTTTCCTTTCGCGTTTTGTGCGTTTTTTTTCTGATTTTGGCCACAACAATGTGCTAGAACCCCCGAATTTGCTTTAATATTTAGCCCAGAAAGATGAGCAGCCACTGCGCCTACGGTCCTCCCAGGGAATCCGACTCAGACAGCAGCTACGATGGCTTTTACTTCTCGGAGGAGGTAATTGCTCCTTTTGCAGATTGGGAATGCTTCTAACAATGAACTTCCTATCTCGCTCCCAGGTGAAACGCCCAAAGCCCGCTCCCTATGTGGATCCCGAGCAGAAGCTTTACACTGCCCTGATTGATGGGGATCTCCAGACGGTGCAGCAGGAGATGCGCAGTCTCGTCTTCCATGTGGACCAGGCCGTGAGGGGCGGACCCAGCATGCTGATGCTCGCCTGTCGCGAGGGACACTACGAGATGGTTGAGTGGCTGGTGGAGAAGCTAAAGGCGAATGTGAACCGGCAGATTGACTCCCTGATGCCGCTGATGATGGCCTGCGATTGCCATCACAAGGATTCCTACCTGGCGGAGAAGATAGTGGGCCTGCTGCTGCGCCACGGAGCCGTGATCAATGTGTCCGACAAGTACGGAATGACTCCCTTCATGTTCGCCTGCCAGAACGGATTCGTCGGCGTGGTGCGTCTCATGATCAAGGAAGTTAGCTTCGATGCTGTGGATAATCAGGGTTGCACGGCCATCTTCCATGCCATCGAAAAGAATCACGTGGAGGTGGTGAAGCTGCTGGTGGAGGCGGGTGTGAATGCCACGATAGCCAACAACAAGGGTTACACACCCACCCAGGTGGCCGAGTGCCATGGCTACTACGATCTGCTGGAGATCCTGCCGCGCCCAGCCTCCTCCTACCTGGTGCCCACTCATTTTCTGGGCTACAGCACCCTAGGAGATCACATTCCACGCATCTTCTTGAAGAGGGACTGCCCGGAGTATTTCCAGGAGCTGCACTCCATCCTGCAGTCCATCAACGTGGGCAACATGCTGCAGCATTTTGCCATTGCAAAGATCTCGCTGGCCGAGTTTCTGGTCATGGATGACCAGTCGCTGCGGAAGGTGGGCATCGAGTTCCCCATCTACCGCAACAAGATCTTGAAGGGCATTCTAGAGTAAGTAAATTTCAATGTTTTCCATGAGCACAACCAGTAACTTTTTTACCCATGCAGCTTTCACCTTCATCACTGGTCCAAGAAGGCGGTAGCTCGCGTCAAAAAAGATGGCATGGACAAGTGGGTTGGTCATTTGTAGTACTATGCACTTAATTAATCCCTTAATCCCCTCCAGCTTCTACGAGATTCTGATGATTGCCGCCAATCATCTGCAGCAGCTGGTCATTATACAGGCCTCCCTGCGGTTCGTCTTAAAGAATCAAAAGGAGAAAAAACTGGGACAGCCTTCGGACTCACAGATCGCAACCCTTCAAAGCAATATTCAGGGATATCGCGACGCACTCAACCAAATGACAAAGACCATTAAATACGTACGTTTAAATAGTTCTAATGTCAAACATTCCTCACTTATTTGTATTTAATTACAGCTCGGTTCATTTAGTCCTGCTCAGAGCCCGCTGTTCATCGACTTTGATGAAATTCTGGCAGAACGGAAGCGCAAGAAGGTGCGCAACTACTTCAAGTACACCACCATTATCCTCGGAATCTCAGTTTTCATTTGCCTCAAGTGCAAGTGGTTCTCATAGTATTTGTAGCGGAACAATCCCATTTTTTCCATTTTAACGTTTTGCTGTACAAATAACGTTGTTTTCCTTAGCGCTCTATGACTTTACAAAGTTAAATTCGCAAATCAAAATAGTTTTAGTCAGGAGAGTTAACAAATGAATCACAATTTATCAAGTGTTACTAAAGCTTAAAAGTTTATCTTACTTAATAAATGAAATGCTGTAATCTCAAATAAGTTTAACATGTTGTCAAGGCAATATAATTTCAAAAGCAATGTAAATGAATCAAATGTTACCTGAAACTCATAAAATTACCTGAACATAAATATCAAAAAAATATTTTAAAAAATGTGTAAAACAAAGTTAAAGACAGATCACAATAATGTTGACCTACGTTTAAAATGTAGCAGAAATCCTAACGATTGTAACAACACCAATTAATAATTTACATATACCTACATATATTAAAGAAATAATAAAGAAATTGTTATTAAATCTTAAAGTGTTACCTTTATTATTATTTAGGTTACGAAAACTGGATGGGATCTATATCCATATATTTATTTTATTAACTTCTAAGCCGGAATTTTTTTATTTCATCTTTTACCAATGAAAGCTGTTAAATATTGAAATGCAAAAATATTAAAAATTCTATACATTTAACCACTACTCCCCACAAAGAGTTTTAAACTTCGCGGGCTGTAAAATATGTATTTTAAATACCAAGAACTCTGACTAAAAATGTTGCAGGATTTCAGGCCACGATCACACTGCAAGGCAATCAGCTGATTTCAAAGCCAAAACAAAACAGTTTTCCCGCCATGGAGAAGGACTTGGAGCCCGGAGTCATCCGGAAACTGGATGAGGTGGTGGTGAACCGTATAGCCGCCGGAGAGATTATCCAGCGACCGGCCAACGCCCTAAAAGAGCTGCTCGAGAACAGTTTGGACGCCCAATCGAGTCACATCCAGGTGCAGGTGAAGGCTGGTGGGCTGAAGCTCCTCCAGATCCAGGACAATGGCACAGGCATACGTCGCGAGGATCTGGGCATCGTCTGCGAGCGCTTCACCACCTCCAAGCTGGCCCGCTTCGAGGACCTGGCCCAGATAGCCACTTTCGGGTTTCGAGGAGAGGCCTTGGCCAGCATCAGTCATGTGGCCCACCTGAGCATCCAGACCAAGACGGCCAAGGAAAAGTGCGGCTACAAGGCCACCTATGCGGACGGCAAGCTCCAGGGGCAGCCAAAGCCATGCGCTGGCAACCAGGGCACCATTATCTGCATCGAGGATCTCTTCTACAACATGCCGCAAAGGAGACAGGCTCTCCGTTCGCCGGCGGAGGAGTTCCAGCGACTGTCCGATGTTTTAGCCAAGTATGCTGTCCACAATCCCCGTGTGGGTTTCACTCTGCGCAAGCAGGGCGAAGCTCAGCCCGCTTTGAGGACTCCGGTGGCCAGTTCTCGCTCAGAGAACATTCGCATCATCTACGGAGCAGCCATTTCCAAGGAGCTGCTGGAGTTTAGCCACCAGGATGAGGTATTCAAGTTTTCGGCCGACTGCCTGATCACCCAGGTCAACTACTCGGCCAAAAAGAGCCAGATGCTGCTGTTCATCAACCAGCGACTGGTGGAGTCGCCAGGTGAGGTTTTAAACTTACTCCTTTAATTCCCATATCTCTTATTCAATCCTTTCTGATCCCTCAGCTCTCAAGACCGCCGTGGACTCTGTGTATGCCACCTACCTGCCCCGTGGCCACCATCCCTTTGTCTACATGAGCCTCACGCTGCCGCCCCAGAATCTGGACGTGAATGTGCATCCCACCAAGCACGAGGTGCACTTTCTGTACCAGGATGAAATTGTAGAGCGGCTCAAGCAGCAGGTGGAGGCCCGTCTGTTGGGCAGCAACTCCACCAGGACCTTCTACAAGCAGTTGCGACTGCCAGGAGCTCCAGAACTGGACGAAACACAATCGGCGGACAAAACGCAGCGCATCTATCCCAAGGAACTCGTGCGCACTGATGCCAGTGAGCAGAAGCTGGACAAGTTCTTGGCCCCTCTGGCCAAAAGTGACTCTGGTGTGTCCTCCAATTCCTCCCAGGAGGCTCCACCTTTGCCAGAGGAGAGTTTTCGTGTCACAGCGGCGAAGAAGTCCCGGGAAGTGCGTTTGAGCAGCGTGCTGGACATGAGACAGCGGGTGGAGCGGCAGTGCAGCGTCCAGCTGAGGAGCACCCTCAAGAACCTGGTCTATGTGGGCTGTGTGGACGAACGGAGGGCTTTGTTCCAGCATGAAACTCATCTCTATCTGTGCAACACCCGCGGCTTCAGCGAGGAACTTTTCTACCAGCGGCTGATTTACGAGTTCCAGAACTGTACGGAGATCACAATTAATCCATCACTTTCTCTCAAGGAGCTGCTGATGTTGGCGCTGGACAGCGAGGCCGCCGGCTGGACACCCGAGGATGGGGATAAAGAAGAACTGGTGGTCACTGCTGCGGAGATTCTGCAGACAAAGGCTCCCCTTATGCGCGAGTATTTCGGACTGCGCATTTCAAAGGAAGGACAGCTGGAATCCCTGCCCAGTTTGGTACCCCAGCATCGTCCTAGTGTAGCCCACCTGCCCGTTTACCTGCTCCGCTTGGCCACCGAAGTGGATTGGGAGCAGGAGGCTCGTTGTTTCGAGACTTTCTGCAGGGAGACGGCTCGGTTTTATTCGCAGCTGGATTGGCGGGAAGGCTCGGCTGCGGGTCATCCCAGGTGGACCACGGAGCACGTTCTCTTTCCGGCTTTTAAGAAGTATCTGCTGCCTCCGCCACGTCTCAAGGATCAAATATATGAGCTCACCAATCTTCCCACTCTGTACAAGGTATTCGAAAGATGCTAGTTGGGGTTTTTTAATAACCTTTATATTTCTCTTTTTGTTAAACAATAAATATAATGTATGCTTTTAAGACTAGGTCTTCTAGATCACAACATGTTTTGGGACCAGGTTTATTTTCTGTCTATAAACAGAACAAGGCATTTTTAGATTGCTTTTGGGACAGCTAACTTTTGATTCAATTTAATACAAATCAGGAAATTTTAGGACTGTACTGCCAAGATAACAAGAATTTATTACAGATTCTGTTTAAAGTTTATGATGATCTCCAGGATCAAATCAAATTTCGATAGCGAAAGCTTGTTGTTGCATAGTCCAGAGGTTTTTTTAAACTTGCAAATAATTAGAATCTAAAAAAGAACTTGTAGTTTAGAATTAAGCGTTCAGATCCGGTTGACGGATGCGTGTGACCCTCTCTGCATTCTTCACGTGCTCCTTCAACAGGCCCATGATCTCAGTGTCGTACTCCTTGGGCGTGGGCTTCACGTCGGTCGCCCAGTAGTAGATGTCCCAATCATTGCTCACTCCATTGATCAACTGATCGTAGAGGGCCGTCTGCTCGGCGCTGAAGCTCTGGAGGTGCTTGGCCGCAAAGGTGCTCAAAAGAAGATCGTTCTCCAGCATTCCGCGCTTGCGTGATTGATACAAAAGCCTGGAGGGGATTGGGAGAGAGTTTATAAATAAATAGTAAACAGAATATAATAAATAGCTTAAAAAATAAGGTGTAAAGGTAGTAAACCCACCTCGACTTTCGAGTTTCCAACGGCTCATTGGGACGCATAGGATACTCCGGCAGGGGGAGATAATCCGGGTCCTCGTAGTCCACAATCACATCGTCAAAGGTGCTGGTCAGCGACGGTGGAGTGTCCTTCAAACTCGATGCACAGCGTCTCCACGGGAGGAAAATCCAACCCGAAATGTCCATTGTCATCTGGTCATTGCGAAATTATAAATAGAAGACATTAAATAAATGCGCAAATTGCACCGAAAAATGCATTCTTATGCAACCGGTTGTAGCAAATACCAAGAGCTCACCCTAAGTTGGCGCAGCATTTTCAAGCCCTTGCACGATCTATTAAATTTATAGGAAGTTTTCCTTGCAAGTGTTTAGGTTTTTCAAATTTATTTTGAGTACAACTTTGGAAAATCAAAATATTTTGACAACTTGCCGGCTGCTCGATTTGTGACTAAAAAAACCAAACATGGTATTTAGTATTATTTTGAGAACAGATATATTTTTCAAAACGAGTCTGCATTTTTACAAAATCCACTTACAGTCACACTAAAAATTTTTCGAACGGTGAACGGTTGCGCTGCGCACGGAAAAATTTGGAAATTTACGTCGTTTTGGGTAAACAGCCGGCAATAATATTATGAGTTAACATTGTTTTTCTTCCGTCGCGCTTCGCGGGAAAAAAACCGAAGAACAAAGAAAGTGAAGGTCGCATCATGAGGATTTAATGGATAAATAAAAGTGTGGTGTACTTATCCAGCGATAATAATAAGCGCGCAAAGCGTTTCCAAAAAAAGTAAACAAATAAAATGCTTGGTTCAATGGAAATCTGAGTAAAAAAAAAAAAGTTACCTGTTTTTGTGATTTCCTTGCCTCCCTCTGCGTTCGCGTGTGTTTGTGAGAGTTTGATAGTGTGAGTGTTGTGTTTTTTTGTGTAAAAGGAAAACAAAACGGAAGGCTGAACAACAACAACAACAAAAGTGGTGTGTGCGAGGAGAGCGGCCAGCGGCAAAATGCCGGCGACAGCGAATTCGTGGGTGTTGTTGCTGTTGTTCGTCGTCGCCGTGGTGGAAAGATGCAGCAGCAACAGCAGCGGGCGCACCAGTAGCTACAGCAAAGTCCAGTGGCAGGAGCAGCAGCAACAGGAGTCCACCACTTTGCGTCCCTTGCCGGATAAAGGTACGTGTGTTATCTCATCTCTAGCTCTCTGCGACCTCTCTCTGTCTCCTCCTCTCTTTCGCATCTTAATTGTTGTTAATCTGCGGTGCATTAACCTGCCAGCAAACGCCAAACGTTGGCGTCGCCTGAGTAAACATGCTCCCTCCCCTTCTGCCCCTCCCCCTCTTTCGCTCTCTCCCACTCCCTTTGGTTGTGCCAAAAATAACAACTGCTCTCCGTCTGCCATTCTGTCTCTTCGTCTCTCTGTTTTTTTTTTTTGTTCCTTGTGTGTCACCCCCCCTCCGCCCGCAAGCGTTCGTTCACTTTGTTATGCAAATTCCTTGGTTTCCTCGCTCTCAAAAATGCCGCAAAACAAATGAAAAATAGAAACAAAAACAAAAACAAGTGTATATGCAAAATATTTTTGTCGCTTTTTTGCGGATTCGCGTGGAATTTTCACGCAACAAGAATTAAGTAAAAATATTGGTGCACTATGGTAACAGAAAATAAAATATAAACTAGTCGAGATGCAATTTATTCTAACTTAAAGTGATTTTTGTTTTTTAAAAGTTTCCCTTTGTTGAGAATTTTTTTTTAGATAATTGAGTTTAGCAGATTTTAGTGTGTTTTACATGAATTTGGTCTTAAACAAAATACAGCGCTCTTGTTTCTAAAATAAAACTTTAAAAGCGCATGGCTTACAATAAATAAATAAATAAATAAATATTTCTTAAACGTCAGTTATATTTAAATAACCTCTAATTTAAATCACAAAATCAAGTCAAATCTCAATTATTTGCTGATTATAATGACAGTTTAGAACATTTTTTTTATCAAGCTTAGGTTACAAATTTTCCAGAACAAGTAAAAATTACAGATAGAATTTAGAGTACGCCTGCCTCTGTATGAACACACTTATTGCCCCGGAATATTTGCACAGCAACAACAAATAAATTTAAATAAATTATGTACATACAATGGACTTCTTGACTTGGCGCGCATTATGCATGCACATGATCCATGACCCGAGGGGTCCAAAAGTCTCCGCACAAAGGCCACCATCTCGTTAAGATACAGATACAGAGGAACGCAAAAAAGTAAATAAAATTAAAGTAAGCATTTCCTCATTTGAGGCGATGCGATGCGACGCCAGAACTTTGTCACAATTTAAACGAGGAAAATGCACAGAAGGCACCGAAATCAATCAAACAAATTGTCTGTCTCACAATCCCAACAGAACAACAGGGCAAGGAATAAACGACAGAAATAGACAGGGCCGGGAATTATTCATTTATTAAGATTGTTCACTTAAATATTCCACTCTCTTGGAATTCTATCTTTTCATCCCTATAAAGATACACTTTTTGTTCTTCAAGTACATGGTTTTTTTTATTTTATGATACTAGATTTTAATATTGTCCTAGAAAACAATACAAAATTAAAGTTTTTAGGTTGTCTTCTAACAAATAAATGAATTTTACAGCTGTTTTGAATATTTAATGTTCTTAAAAAGCTTCTCCTTGTTTATTTAATTATTAATGGTATAGTCATTAATAAGAATGCATTGACATTTTACTTTTCATTTGTATCGAATCTTCAAGGTTGTTCACTTGCTATAAAACAAATCGCATATTTCAAAACCATTTTCAAATAGCTTATCAAGTAAAAGGCCTGGATTGTTTATATTTTCAAAAAAGAAAAGAAAAGATTTTTTCAAGGTTAGAAATTTTTCTTTCTCATAGTTTTAAAAATCAGTTTTTCTGCTTTCGAGCCAATTATTATAAGTGTTGACGGATAAGCTATTCTCTGTAAACTGAGTTATATTTTTTTTTAGTTTTAGAACAACTTATTAATAAGAAACTATTCGCCGGTACTACAAATTAAATACGATTTAACTAAAAATTACACCCATCTATTAGATGAATTAAATGAAGGACTGGCTGTATTTTAGCTGTACTTGATTAATCTTAGCCCTATTTTTTTATATCATATAATTTGTACCTGGCGCAGCCTCTCAACAGTTCAACCATTTTGCAACGCAGCGACAATTTGCGGGCCGTGCACAAATTTGCGTAGCCGACTGAAGTGTGTCGGTTGTAAGCGTTATTATTCCGCCCCCGCGGGTCATCAGGAGCGGGGTCTCAGGGGAGAGGGGAGTGGAGGGGAAAACGGGGGTGGGTGTGCAACCCCTACCTACAGTAAACCCTCCACTTTCCGTCCTGCCTTTGCTGCCTTTTCTGCTTGGACCATCCTGGGCTGGCGGAAATATTGCGGAAATCGTTTATCATGTCGCCAATGGCTCTGTTTTAATAATTGCTGTCCGCGTTAAACGGGCGAAGAGGGAAAAAGGAGGGGGGGGGGAAGGGAAAACCGGAAGGTAAAGTGGGAGTGGCACGCCTCATTTGTGTTCACGAACGGTTAGCAGAAGATGCGATGAAAGCACACCGATTGGCACTAGCAATATATTCATGACTGTTAGTATTATTTCGTTTATGCGAGTTCTTTTCACTAAACTAATTCATGAAAGATCAAATTAATGAACTCAACTTACAAAGTAATGATCTGCTCTTTATACACAAAATTCTATTAATTTCACTTAAAACAAATTATAAGCAAAATAAACATGTTTTCAAATCAGTGTGTATTGATTGTTTTTTTAGCTTGCTAATATGTTGCTAAGTCACGAAATATTTTGCTGATAACAATTTGTAAACAAGGTGCAAAAGGCTAAAAATTTGTTTCATATCGCTGGTCTATTGTACAATTTAATATTGCTAATGGAAAAAAATATAACCTATATGTTAGTGAAATCTTAAATATAGCTGAAAAACAAGACGATATTTTGATAGAATGATTAACAAAAACGGCACTTTTAAATTGTTTAAAAAATATTTAAAAATTATGCTTTATTACTTCTCACCGTTTTTGACAAAAATTGTTCAATTTGATTTCGTAAAGTGGAAGGTATGTAAAGCTTACTACTTATATATACCCAAAACATGCTTATTTTGAGTGAACTCACTATCGCTAACAGGCGGTGGGAGACCATTCATCATCCCCATCTGTCAACGCACAAAGTTCGAAGTCACCTTAGACCAATTTTTTTTTGGGCTGTCGTATTTATTCTCTCACTCCGGTCCGTCCAAGTTCCACATTCAGTTTGTTTGTTGTTCGCCTCAAGTTCAAGAGCAAACGATAACCTGTCCGCAGACGATTAAGTAACACCAACAACAACAATAGCAACAAACAAGTTTGTAAGGCGAGTTACAAACACACAAACACACAGACACAGACACACACACACACAAATCACACCTGCTTAAAGAGCCAAAGAAAAAACGAAAACGAAAAGCCAGAAAGAAACAATTTGCCTTCAGCGGGGCCAACAAACAAGTAAGCACAAGTTGGCCAAAAGCAAAGCAAACGCGGCCCAAAACAAACTGGACAAGCCGGCCGGCTTGTGAGGAGCAAAAAAAGGGAAAGAGAGTGGGTGATGGTGAGTGGGGGAAAAATCTGGTGGGCCACAAAGTTTTCAGGATTCCCCACTCTTTTTTTATATATATACATTTTTTTTCTGTTGCCCTGCATAATTGAGTCTGGAAATTCGGTTAAGCCAGTAATTTGTTGCAGAACAATTATGTGGAAAATCCATTCAGGGTTTCTTCCACACATAAAGTTCACTCCCTTTTTTCCCTTTTTCCCCCATTTGCGAATTTTTATGCAAGACGTTTTTTCTCTATTGATTTATTGTACAATTTATTGTTGCCGCTCAATGCAAGCGAGCTGCTGTGTGCTGTCTTTATTGTATTTCTGCCGGCTGCGAAGCACATTTATGGCCCGTCTGGCTTCCAGTGACGCACCACCGAGATGGGGATTGCACGGAAAAAAATCTAGGATCAAGCCGAGAAGAGCCGAGGTCAATATGGCCATTTAAATTTGAAAGACTGAAATGGTACGTCCTTAAAGGCGATTCAGATGAAGAAGTATTTTGTTTAGACTGCTTTAAACTTAGTTATTATACATTACTAACTACCTCGTATTAAGCCAATATGTGTTGTGCTACAGATTCAGTTTGGTGACCCCGATTAAGCCAGTTACCATATGCTGAAGATGGGGTTTGGTGACCCCATCTCTTTATCATCTTGCTTTGCAGAAGGATAAACAAGACATGGACCTATGAGGTGACGAAATAATTGTGATTGATTCAAAAATAAGTTCATTTAAAACACATTTTAAATTTGTATTCCCGTTTTATTGTCAAGAAAATCGTTTTGTTACAATACAAAAAGGAAGAAAATTATCGAAAAATATTTTAAATTAAGCCCTTTTTGATAAATGAAATTTGTGATATTAATTAATATGATGTATGAGACCAGATCTCATATCCCACAATTTTTTTCCGTGTGGGTCTAAGAACTGGAACCGGCTCAGATCGGTTTGTTCGTTTGGTTCGTCGAACAAAGACACCAACAACGCCAGGGGGTCTAGACAAACTGCCCAATATGGTCATGTGCTCAGGACAGTTGGCCAACCAACCAACCAACGCATATGTTCTGTTGTCATCATCAACGAGATGACTTGACTTTCAGCCAGGAACAAAAACTTGAACTCACGAATTCCCGTCAAATGCAATTGAACTCAGCTGTGGGATTTTCCTGCATTCGCTTTAGTGAATTTTTTCTATGCATCCCGGTTTCATTTATTCAATTTACCATTTCATTTCACAAGAGCTGAAAAATGTCAATTGAAGAATTGCAATTAATTAGATGGCAATTAAAAATGCATTGTGCTCACGAAATGAATCAGCATTTGCATGGTCATCAAAATATTGCCAGAAACGGAGGCTGTACACTGAAAATAATCGTTGCCTGAACAACATTAATTTAATGATACTAAAGCCAATAAATTTAAGGTAACTATTATTCGTTTTAGATTGAAGCACTTTTTTTAGTGTTTTTTAAATTGCTAATATTTTTAGAGTTTTTCTATAAAAAAAGTTTATTATAAATTTTAAAAATTTGTTAGTTAGTGGCTACTTGAGAGTAATTGGCAATTTTAATACTTTTTCAGTGCTGTGCTTCTCTGTCACGATTTTAATTAAGCTTACGCTTGCTCACACGTTTTAAAAGTACCCCTTATAAAGTAGCTAGTTGTTTGCTTTTTACAAATTTGAATAATTAATAACCCGAATGTTTGTCAAACGTGAATTTACTTTTTCCATTTGCACACTCATTTACCCACCCACAGAGTGCACTCAATTTAGTTTTAATTAGCAATGAGCATGAAATAATTGTACGAAAAGCTACAAACTCAACGAGAACCTCGAGTGGACCTCGCCATTTGTGCCCCTTTTCCCCCTCCACTCATTGCATACTTTTGGCTTCATTATTTTTTTTTTACATAATGAAAATATATTTTATAATTGCCTGGTGCCGAGAGAGAACGAAAATGTCCAAAGTTACTTACTGGAGGTCAAATACTTTTTCGCATTCAATTGAGGGTTAAATGAGAAGCAGAAGTTGTACACAGATACTTTTTGCATATACTTTTTCGACTCTTAAGAATGTCTAGTACCTTAAATTAAATCTGTAACAAATCTGTTGAAGTTTCATAACATTTCCCATTCATGTAACCATCCCATAATTAGTTTTGGAGAACAAAATTGAATCCCCAGGCCAACATAATGGTAAAAGCTCTTCCAATGCAGTTAAACTCTGAAATAGCAAAGGCATCAAATACAATGGCCACTCGTATAATCTCTATATATGGTCAGCAGTCGATGTTGATGTGATGTTTTGCTGGCCAGTTTTCTGTGGCATCGTTAGAATATTGAAAATGTATTAAAACAGCTCTACGGATTTTTCATTCAGTTGGGGGAGGGGAGGGGATGTGGACTGAAGAGTGTGGGTGCAACGTAAGTAGTAAATGTTATACTCGTGTAACAACAAAACCGCAAAGCCAAACCAATCATCCCCCCATAAACTCTTTTCCTTGGTTTATGCGGCAAGCCATTTTACGATCAAACAAGTAACAAGTGGTTATTTTTTAAAACAAAGAGCAAAAAATCAGTTGCTAACTGCAGTGATCATTTCAACATATTTTCAATATATTAAGTTTGGTTTTAATGGGTAAAATTAGGTGCAGACAAAATTCATAAAATGCATCATTGAAGTTTAAATTGTAAACATTAAACTAAAAAAAATACCAAAGAAACTTAGGATGAGAGGATGGCTGGGTTTCTGAGCATTACAATTGTACTTTGATGGGATTAAAAATATAGTACCCATTGATTTTTCAAGATTATTATAATTTGTGTAGCTTTTTGGTGCCTGCTCTTTGCGTTGCGTCCATGTAACATTTTACAAAGTAATTTAACCGAACGACGACAGGCGGTGTTATGGACAGAGGATTGGGAAAAAGGGAAAATAGGGAAAAAGGGAGGTGGCAGGCAAAACGCAAATTAATGATACGCAATTGCGGCAAATCGCACGCTTCCATGTGGGCGACGTTTTGTTTGAAGTGCACTTTGTCCTCTGTGTGTGTGTGTGTGCAGTGGGGCAGTGTTATAAGGGGGTGGTGCAAGAGAGGCAAAGGGGTCGGATGTAATTGCAAGCTGTCGTTTGCCCGCTTTTTCCCATTTGGCCTGCTGCATATCCGACTCCGCATTTCGTTGTGGTAGGTTCTCAATTAGTTGTATTAATAACAGTCTGATGCCCCTCAGTTTATACGAACTGAAGGATTACAAGACACAAAATCGTAAAAATAAAGTCTTTTGCGAAAAACAAAAGGGGTAATCGATGTAACCTCAACATAATCAGTGATTTTTCTTTTCGTCAATCAAAACAATTTATCTTAGTAATAATAAAAAAAATAATTTTATATGTATCACTGGGAAAAAAAACAACTATAAATTATGCTTTCCTAATAAAAGATGCACTTCTTTGCCCAAAGAAAACAACAATTGTGTTCCCTATATTATTAAAAAAAATGTACTTATATTTACCATGAAGGGTAACAAGTGCACTAGTCCTACCCTTTTAAGTACAGCTTCCTGGATTTTCTCTTTTTGTGATGTTTTCTTTTTTGTTTTAGCATATTTGTCTACCTTTGGCGCACTCACCAGGTCGTTTTTGTTTTTGCTGCTGCTGGTTTTTGTGCTGTAATTTGTTCCTCTTTGTTTGCCCGACTGCTGCGTCTGTTATTATAAGCATAGCTAGCGTAGCGCTCCCGACGCTTTACAAAATTGTTTCCACTCCCCTCGGTTCCATTGCCCCGATTTTCCATCTTTTGTCTCGCCCTGTCCATTTGGAGTAACTGCTTCCTTCCATCCTACCATCCTACCAGCCCGCCCACTTCCCAGCCCCCGGTTAATCACAGTGCACGGCATCTACATCTACTCGTACATCTACAGATACATGTTGCAATAGCCATCGATGATAAGTCCTCCTCGTCGAAACATGTTTCACATGCTCGTTGATGCGTCGCAACTTTGTTCTCTAATTTATGGCTTTGTCCCATCAATCGACGGGGGAAATTTGGTAGGGGGAGGGGGGGGCATCCATCTAACTGGATGTCAGATGGGTGGGCAGATCCTTATCAGAGGGACACGCGCCGAGGAGCCGAGACAAGCGGGCCATGAAATATGAGCCTGACTCGCATTAATTGTTGAGAGCCAGCCCCCAAAAAATGTTGATTAGTCGGGAAGTCGGGTTCCTCAAACTGTAGTTCCACCTATTTTGAAAACGTCCTTAAATAAGGCTTTACGTTTCATTATCAGCTTTTGAGCTTTGAACTTCTAAAATCCAGTGTACTTGCTCTGGAATAAAAAGTTTTCTTTCTATTTTAAGTGGTTTTTTTTTTGGTTAATCCATAAAACTCTAAAGTAACTAAACCATCTTTTTCACCAAACACATTTCTCAAAGTGCAGCTAAACACTATTTTAATTAAATTTCTATGCAAATGTGTGCTAATGTGTGGGGGCTGCTAACTATTTAATTAAGAAAACGGTTTTCAGGCCCAAACACAATTTAGGACCGCAAAAAGAATGCAGGGGAAATTGAGCCTAAACGGAGGCAGAACGAACGGGCCTAAACAGCAACAAAATTTAAACTAATTAAAATATTTTCCCCTATAAATCAGCTAAATTCCAACCACCAACCCATATCCCTCTCTATGTTATCCTTTTCCCTGCGATTTCCCATTGCCCCTCAGTTCATTTGGATAAGTTTTCAAGCGCGTTATGCGTGGCTGAAGGAGAAAAGTGGAATGCGAGAGACAGAGTTTTGTTTCTCTTTGCCTGGTGACAAAGTTTGTTAGTTTTAGCGCCAATTTTAATGTGCAAACTTTTGGCGGAGACTGTTTTCAGCCACTTTTTGCCAGCCACTGTGCGGCCAAGGGGTGTTTCGAGGGTGAGAGATCGCTTCGGGTTGAATGATTAGCAAAAGTTTTTCATTTTCTGTCTTCCCTACTTATAACTAGGAAATTAAGTATTTTGTGCAGTCCAAACTTGAACTAGATTAGAAAAGGGGTCGTGAAAGTGTAGTAATTTTTCGTGGAAAGCTGTTTTGATGAAAATTGGTTACATAATGCTAATGAAATGAAACAAGAGCGGAAAATATCTATAATCCCTCAACAAGTATGGGAATTTGTGAACTGATTCTTTCCATTAACACCTTCAAATCAAAAATCAATGATAGCAAGTCACATCAATCAAATTCTTTTGTTTGGGCCTTAATTAATTACTCTGCGTTTGCCATAAAAACTTCCTGAGCTTGACTTTTTTTTTTGTTATTTAATATCCACTTTTTATAAATTGCCTTAATTGTTAAATAAAAAAACAAAGCCAAAAAAAAATGTGAAGGGATAAAACAATAAAGCAGCGCAAAGTTGCAATTCATTTCCACAATATTTGCAGTGCCACGCCGTTGATGATTTGTGTAATTTGCGCCTGGCGAACCATTTTTCAATTTAATGAAAGCGGAGTGAAAGAGACGGATCGCATCCGCCGTCCCTCTCCCTCTCAACCATATCGATATACCGATATGCTGACAGAATTTCAATTTATGCTCGGGATAAAGCGTAAAAAACACACTTTAATAAATGTATACTGTAGGCATGAAATATATATCAGAGATATATTACACGACCCGCGATTGGGTGCACAAACAAACAACATGGATTGTGGAATGTGTGGCACAGACATGCGGATTGATGGAGTGCTTAATTGACAAATGATTGACAACTATGGCATTTCAGAAGCGCAGGGAAAAAACTTAACAATTTATAAATGATATGTAACCTTATGGTTTGGCGGGCCATCAATGCGTTCATCTGATATGTAACAAAGCAATAAAATCGAAAAAATATAAAAATATAATAATTGAATAGGTCCGATGGTTTTTTATTTGAGCAACGCAATTTTTCCAGTATTTTTTTTTTAATTCCATTTGGCTCACTAGAGATAAAACCTTTTTAGCTGCACATTTCTGGAGAGCTCTTTTTCGTTGCCAACTCTCAACCCTCTGTTTAAAGTCACAAAAGTCACCACCAAACCAAACCAAACCAAAAAAAAGGAGGCCAACCACCCAAGCCAATCCCTTTACTTTTCATCAATCTCTGTTAATCATTTTTCCCTACATGGGAAAAATGGAAACTGAGCCATATTTTTGCGTAGAATATTTTTTCTGAAAGTGCGACGAGGCAAATAGCTACGATGGGAAAATCGGAAAATGTTTTTTAGTTCTGCAGGCACCCGCAGCTTTTTTTTAACACGCCAGTTTCTCTCAAAGGTCCTCACTATTTTTCGGATATCAATTTTGCTATTGAAAATGTGTGGCTAGGGGATTAAAAAAGAAATTCATTAAAACTTATTGAGTCCTCAATTAAAAATCTAGTGTTGTTTGTTGAAATTATGAGACCAAAAAAAAAATTAAACGGATTTCTTTATCAATGAGCTCATTGAATGTGTTTTAAACTGATAACAGCATACTAATTAAATCTAGTTTAAATGTGTTAAAAGAACATGCTACTGAATCGTTAAAAAAAAATATAAAAAAAGTTATTACTGTTTCATATCAGCACAGCCGCTAACCCCTGACATTTTTTGGTTTCGTTCACTTCACTTTAGTTTGACTTTAAGAAATGTTGATGGAAACCCTCATATTTTTTGTTCATTTTTTGTTTGTCTCTGTTCATTCCACTTTTGTGGTTGCTCTAGTTTTATTTTAGCTGCTATTTAATTTTTTCTTTACTATTCTTGTACATTCTGGGAAATTAAAATGAAGCTTTGTTTCAATTTGCTGGCTTTTGTTGTGTGTTTGGAGTGCAAAAATTTTAATTTCCTCGCAGCCACAAAAGAATTCGCAGCTAGCTAATCCAAGGGACAATGAAAGGACAGAAATAAGCAGAAGTTTAGGGGGAAATCCGCATCTGTTTGCGTGTTTGTTTGTCGTTCTGTTCCCCCCCATTTTTTTGTGTGTATCTTTTTCTGTCTTTTGAGAGGAGCTGCCTTTCACAAACAGACACAGAAATGCTCACCTTAAACAAACACAGAACGCCGCGCCGGGAAGGGGGCCAGAGACTGGCTTTATACTCATTTACAGCTGGAGCTTTTAATCTTAATTTTATAGTAGTGCAAAGCTTTGGCTTCGTCCTCCAGGCAAAAACAAGCACAGGACCAGCTCCAGGACAGGACCCTCCTGTCGAGAGTTGGTTTAGACCCGCAACTCCGCTTTCAACAGTCTATGTATCTCTTCAGCACTTTTTAGTGCCACTTTAGAAGTTGTCGGGCCCTGAATGTGTGTGCATGGTTCACATTCATTACTGCAACGCTCGAACTAATTTAATCAGTTTAAATATGCATTTGGTATGCACAACATACGCACACACTCACACTCACCCTCTTCCCGAGGACGTCCAATTAGAGAGACAATATTATAACAGAATTTGTATTTACAGTGTGTAAATTAAATGAAATATCTCGTGGGGCTTCCATCCAATTAGAGTCCCAAAATATTGCATAATAATCTTTCTATTAATACATCAATTAAATTTAAGTAGACACGTTGATATTTTCTATAGGCATATTTATTGCAATTTTAATAATAATCTCAGAATAAACATGTTTTTTGAGGCAGTATATTAATTTAAATTATAATGCTTTCAGCTTGATTAAAATTGGGAAAACAGTACGCTTCAATTATTTTATAGGCTTTTGGAAATACGGTCTATAATTTGGAGACAAAGAAGCATGGAGTTTACTAAAATGTTATACAATAATTTTAAACAAAATTCATAAAACCTTTTAACAACAACCAGAGCTACATTTTTTCTTAAAATATTTATTTATTTAATAACTTGTTACTTCATTTTTGTTTAAGAAATGTAATATTCTGTTATTTTTTAAAATTTTGTCAAGCAAAATATGAATAATTTGATTTGTTCAAAGCAAAATATTTAGTTAACTAGGCTGAACTGAAAACTGAATACAAACATGATTTGTTGTTTTAATTGAAATATAAGTTTATTTAAATTAAGCAAAATATTGTCAACTTCTGCAATGAATTACACTTTGTTCCTGTGTGTTGCTCTGAGAAAATGCAAAATTCCGATGCCATAAGTTAGCACTCGGTAACTACCAGCAATCTGGCTGCGACTTTCCCATTTCCTCACCCACTTTGCCAGACAAATTGGCTTCAAATCTTTTGACATGCTACGTCAAGTTTGTCATATGTCCTGCGTGCACTTTGGGATGACAGGAGGAATGTGGGCAACCCAACCTCCTCCGGGCGGGATACTGGAAAAGCCAGAAAATTGTTTTAAAGTGTGTCAGCATTTCCCTCCCAGTTTTCCGTCTGTTCTTTCTTCTCTAACCTACAGCCTCCCTTTTTCCCTCATCAGCCGTGTGTTTGGGCAAAGTGAAAATGCTTGGAATTTTAATGAAGGAGGTGGCTGGGCAGTCGGCAGAGATTTGTCTGGTATCCTGCTCCTGCTCCTGCTCCTGCTCAGCCTTCAGTCTCAGCCTCTCCGGCGGCTTACGACTCCGCCGCGCGACTGCTTTGCATATTTTTCCATTAAAAACGATTTAAATACCTTTTGCCATGTTTTCTTCGCTATTCTTCTTATCGCAGCCGCTTTCGACACTCGGGCCAGGAAGTTCTCGGCCCGTTCTAAGCTGGCTAAAAAAAAATAAAAAAAGAAAGATTGAATTTTATAATAAATTTCAGCAGGCTTAGGCGGTCGATTGCGGGAGGGGCAGACTATCTAAAAGCTGTCGTTCCTCAGTAATTTATAGGTGGCACGGGGCTCGGATCGGGTTAGCCAATATGTATCCTCTTAGCATTCCTAATGCGGTTCAGTTTGCCCCTGCCGGAATGCAATTGAAATTGAAATTGCCATGTCAAAAGGTAAACTAACGTCTGGAAAGCGCAACAAATTTGTTTGACTCTAAATCTAAATGGATTGTAGCTTATTTGAAAAAATTCTGTGATAAACACAATGTTAACAACAATCAGTCCAAAAGCTGTAGATTTGCGAATTTAAAAGGGATCTGTAGTACACCAATATCAATATTTAAATATATAAAAGTAATTTACAACACATAAATCGATTTGATTTACAAGCACTAAAGAATTTATTTCCTTTCTTTCCAGGTAAGTCCAAAAGTGCTATTTAACCAACCGTGCTAATTTGCTCAAATGACGCACTAACCACAAACGGAGGTCATCATGGATTAAATTGACCAAAAATCTTCCGCCTAATTGTGCGCCTAATCGGGACGCATTAAATTTATTAAGTACTGCACATTGTTGTCATCATTACTGCGAACTACACTTGGCTTCTTTATTGTTATTATTATCATTACTTTTATTATGCTTGTGATTGCCTCAATACAAAAGGCAAGAAAAAATAACCGCAAAATTGCGTTTTATTTGCCACACATTACGTATACGTCGCGTAGACATCGCGGTGCCATCAACTTCAGTGAAGGCATATAAAATCAACTTAAGTGCACTGAATTAAATTCAATTAAATTTATAAAAATAAACTTGTCATGTAGGATTCTTTATTTCGTATTTATCGCACTAAATCCGTTCTTTGTTGTTCGCTAAAATAGTCATCTTTGCTGCACATAATCCAATACAAATATAAATATCAATCTAAGACACCTATCATCTAAATTGAGTTTTAAATGTGCTGGCAAACTTTATTTAAAGTTGGGAATTCAGCGAATGGCATTCCAAAAATAGCTCCGGTTCGAGCAGATAAATAAATGAAATCATTTCCAAAATTCAGATTTAATTTATTTAATAGAAATATTTTTGCAGCAGCCGGCAGCTGTTTAAACTTGGCCAAAAAGTTGAAATATTCGTGAAAGTAAACAGAGCTAAAATACATAAAACAATAGCTGGACTATCGAAATACCCTTGTTTAAGCATAAATATGCAAATTACGTATTTCCTTAGTGAGAAATCTAAAGCGAATATACCCGAAAAACCAATTAAAGTGAATGAAAATATTTTAGCTAGAAGAAGATGACCACAAGGAATTTATATCTTAGACTCTTGGATTGTGTATTTTGCATTGTTTATGTTTACTTTAATGCTATTGTGCGAACGGTTTAATCTTTCGACAGTTTGTTTATTTTCACAACGCTCTCTTGACCAACACTATTTTTTTCTTTTTCGTTTGCTTTCCACTTCCGATTTGGCGATTGGCCTTAATTTTCTTATTTGTAGTTGAGCATTTATGAAACTTTAAAAGTTTAAGTTCCTCGGGGTTCGGGGCAAAATCCATTTTCCCCTCCGACACTTGGCGAACTTTATATCCAGGAGCAGGAGCTCGAAAGTTGGCTTCTGCTCGAAGGCTTTGAGTACTTCATTAGGGCGCTTTGTTACTCATTATGTGCGCACATTACTCAAACCAACGAGCAACTTTTCACCCGCACACACACACACTCTCGCAGCCGTGTACAAACACCGAGGCGCAAACATACATATGCATATTTAATGTTAATCCTTTTTCAAAAGATTTCCCACCCACTTGGAGCTCTCTTACACTTTGAGAAATATTTTCTATGCTTTATCAAATTTTGTCTTAATTTAAACATCTTAGTTTTAGGTACTCATTTAATATCTAACAAAATTAAGAATATTTTGAAAAGTAATTTTTATAAAAAAATCGAGTTTCAAAGTAGTTAGAATATATATTAAAAAGGTTCTGTTTAAAAGAGAATTAGCCATTAAAATTGTATAAAACATGGAAAAATAAATTACAATACAAATGTGTTTTTTTTTTTAATTTCTTTTTAATTTCAAAAAGTATTTAATTTTAAATCAATTCTGAAAATTTCTTTCTTTGTTTTTATTTGTTATGACCTGAATTTAAAGGTAATCTTTTCCTTCAAGAGAAACATCTCCCATTAAATTGATTTGAGTGTAGTTCCTTGGGGTTCCTTGCCATTCCTCGGCTGCTGCCCTTTCGGTTTCAATCAACGGCAGCCGCAGCAGCAGCTGCCTGAATATTTTCATTATTAATGCTCGCCAGCAGTCATCACATCTCCCTCTCATTTATCCCAGCCCCCATTCTCCGCCCACCTGAATCCCCACCCAATGCCACAGACTTTTCCCCCACCCCCCCCCATCCCCAACCCCCTTTACACCAACCAGCAGCGTCTGCGGCCCAAATGCTGACTTGGCTTTTTGTCTAGAGTTGCAACCACATTGCGTTGGTCATGGGCAGACTTTGTCGCTCCGAGTGGGTTTCTGTTTCCTGTTTCTCCCCCAGCAATTCTCCCCTGCTTTCCCCTTTCCCCCCGCCCCCTGGCTTTCCCCATTTCCCAGACGCTGAGTTGGCCCTGTCTTTCTTACCTGTGCCAAGTTTTACGCCGTTCTGCCAAATCAATTGTTTGTAATGAACTTGCAACGGTGTGCTGCCAGTTGGCAGTGGCAACCACTGTGGGCTGTGCGGCAGAAACTAGTGGGCAAAATGAAGTGCACTTTCGTGTTCAAGTAATGTGCAATGAACATTTGTTTCAATTATACAGAAAGTCAGAAAAAAAGTCAAAGTTAAGTAAACAGAATTTAAAGGGAAACATTAAGGTTGAAAATGTGTTTGGAACAATAAGAAGAAATCTTGTAAAATACAAATAAAAGCAAATAAATAATTGAGACCTAAGCGAAATAAAAGAAAACATCAAAAACAAATTAAAAGTTTATAAAAAATGTGCGCCTTTAAATTTAATTTCTTCTTTTTGAAATAATTTATTTCAATACGTAATTTTATGAAATATAGGTCAACATTTCCATTTTACCCACCCCACTGAATGTTAAATTCAAAGTATCTACCCCAGGGCCCCTTAAGATGCTTCTCGTGTTCATCCTGCTTACGAGAATCCCATTACCGCAACAATTGAAATTAATTAGTGCTGTAATTTGATTAAGTACAAAAGCTCATTCCTTCACTTTCCCCCCATCACCCTGTAGTCTGTAGTACCTACTTTGTCGGCTGTCTGCATAAATATATTAAGCAACATAAAGCTGCCCAAAGTATAAGCTGCCAGTATTTGCATTTGCAGGCCCAAGAACTTTTTCTTGCTTTTGTTTCTTCATTAACTAATTGCCCCCGGTTTTCCCAAAAGATTCACACTCCTCAAAAAGAGAGACCCACGAAGAAAACGACACGTGTTAAGTACATATGTAAATGAAGCACCCCATGCCGATCCCAAAAGTCTCGAGAAACCTGCCACACCAAAAAAAGCAACTCAATATAATTTAAATGGTTTTCTGGTGTATTTTTAAAGGGTATTTTTGAGAGTGCACACACACAGGGTTGTTTGAAATAAATTATATTTAAGGAACATGTTAAATTGTCTTTTAAAAATAAATCTCCATTGAGGGTAGGTTTTCTTATAAGCTAAAAACTTACTTTTTAAATAAGGGTTTTAAAAAATAAGGAAAGAAAGTCTTTACACGGTATTTCAGGGCACAGGCTTTACAGAACCAAACCTTTTACATGGTTTTCATTGTTTGTTGACTTGTTCGTTGCTCTGGGGCGTGAACTTTGCATCTTCGCATCTCATTGTCATCGTCGTGTTTGCCGTCTCCCATATTGAAAATTTAAATTGGAATGGGTGGGTGAATGTGGCAGTGGCAGTGGAAGCCGGCAAAGATCTGTTAACATCTTGAGCCACATTGACGCCTCGATGTGAAACATTTACGCAATCCCCGAGGATGTGGGGCTGGGGCTCGGGGGTTCCCTGCCCTTCGAGGGATTTGTTTCTTGGCGTGCCTAGGCTGATTATGAGTTTTCTTTGAGGAAATTGGCAATTGCAAATCAATTTAGGCAACAACTTTGCATAAATCAAACGCTCCAGCACCGTCAGCTGTTTGAAATGTCTTTGGCAAATTGGAAAAGCGAGCAAACACAGAGACATATGCTGGTGGAATGGCATGTTATTCTTTCAGTTTATTTGCCAAAAATGAAATAAGGAAGCAATTTTGCAAATTTACAGAGGAGCGCGACCAGAAAAAGTTTTTTCCCCCTTTGCTCCTCTGGTCTTTTGGGTCATAACAAAGGCTGGGAAATTTTGCGAAGCAAGCAAATACCAAAGCGAGCAAATGCCAAGAAAAAAATTACCCAGAATTGTACACAAAATAAGTAAAGTGATGCAAAATACATAAAATATATGTGCTCGACTTCCTCGCATTTGTCTGGCGATTTTGAGGGGTTTGTTCGGGGGGTTTTGTGGCAGAAGGAAAATCAAACCAATCCTGACCGAAACCCATTTGCGCCTTGGTATCCACACTTGACTGATTTTACTTAGCTTGGACTCGGAATCGGAATCCTGAACACCACCTCCTTCTATGTCAACGTCTCTCTCAATTCTCGGTTAACGCAAAGCAGCTCAAAGTGATTGATGGTCGGATGCATAAATTATTGATGGCCAGCAGACAATGCCTCAAGTCTGTTGAAGATGGCCAAGAGAAAAATTGGCCTGAAAGAGAATGATGTGCCAAATTGTTAAACACTATGTTAGCCTTCTTTTTTGTGGGTTATAAAAAGTAAAGCAAAAGTTTAAGTAAACTAAGGATTAACAGGTTTTAACGCTTTGTTGAGACACAAATATTTTTCAAGTCAAGAATTAATGGTTAAATGTTATAGAGTGTATCCAAAGTTCTCCACAGTGCATACTTACCAAAATTTCCATGATTGCCACAAAATAGAGTATATCCCAACAATAGCTTATTCTCATGCTTCCTTTGAAATTCCTTGGGTATGGATGGCGTTAAAAGCTCTTTAAAGATCTTTGCTCAATGGATGAAGCAAAAGAGGCGTAAAAACAATTTAAGCGTAATTTGAAGCTTAAAGTAAACAGACAAAAAGGGAAACGGAAACGGAGAATGGAGACGGGAGAACGGAAGACTCGGAGGGTTTGTTGCAATTGTTGGGTGAGTGATGATGGCAAACTTTGACAGTTTAATAGCCCCGTGGACACTGTTTCGTGGACGGCTGTCAAATGCTGCCTAATCATTGGAAAACACATAAAAATTCCACAAAGTATAGTAATTCCCCCCACAAAGTGACGTTCCTTAGGTTGAACGAAAAAAATTAACTGGAAAAGTGAACGGAAACCAAAAGAGGCTCTTGTGTTGCGGCTTGAAGGATGTTCTTGCAAGTTGCATTTCAATAGATTCTCAAGTGGCGAGTCCATCAAACTGGGCCAACTTAGGGTTACTACAAGCCTCCTTCTATAGCTTCAAGTACGCATACATTTTTTTAACTCATTGCAACAGTTTTTTCTCTCTTAATTTTTCCCCTGCACTTTACCACCCCTTCGTTTTTTTTTATTTGTACCCAAGTGCTTTAAGCCTTTGAAGCTGAGCAGCTTAGGAGCTTTGTAGCTTATGCCGAAAGCCTTGTGGTTCCTTACTTGATGCCCATATTTTGAGAAGGTAACAGCAACAACAATCTCTGGTTGTTTAAAGTTATACCAGCTGCCAATCAATAGCTGCAGGAATGGGGGAACGAGATAGGAAGGGGCTTCTATGGAAATTGAAATCGTTGGGCATAAGTTTCACACAAGCGTGATAAGAAGGCTTCACATGGGAGGGATAGGCAATATGGGGAAAATGCACAGAAGAAAATAATGTCCTTTTTTGTTGGTATTGATTCGGGAATAAATGAAAATATTACTTAAAAAGTTCAATATTCCGAAGTTGTTGGTAACTTGAATCTATCGACATTCATCAGAGATACTCAAAATAGTTTTTATTTTAGTAATAAGAAATTACCAATAATATCGATATTTTTCGATGGTTCCTTCTAGAACATCTTTTCGTAACAATATAAAACTGAATGAACTTTTTAGGACAATTCCGTTTACTTTTACTATTTCAACAGTATCTAAAATAAATGAGATATCAATATGGAACTCAGATTATGATTTTTTTTCGCTGCATGGAGTTTTGCGGTTGGGGTAAAGATGTTATTGACATGTGTCACATATGTCTCAATGCTTTGGCGGAGTGGAGTGGAGCCGAGTGTTAGAGCTGGGACAGTAAAGTTGTTGAGCTGTCGGAGGAATGTGCTCCCAAATTGCCACATAAATATTTATCGCACACTTCGGGTCGGAGGATATCATTTATTCATTTATCCAGAGACTGAATTTCCGCTTATGCCGTATTTATACATATGTATGAAATTTTGATAGATTTACGGCTTCCCAAAAAAAAATAATTGGGTTTTGCTTCAACAAGAGGCAAACAAAAAGCAACAAGGAAATGTGGCTCATAGAAATTTGATTAGCTACATCAGGAAAAACAAAACGCAAAGAGTTTCCAAGCACGAGGAACGTGCTTTTTCAGCACACAAATCTGCCAGTTATCAAAAGTTCAGCCCGGGGCCAAAAGGTTGCTGTCCCAGAAACAAAACCATAAATAGCAATGGAAAATTGAACGAATCAAACTTTCCGCTGTGGTTGAAGTAAATATTTATATATTTTCGCAATCAGCTTGATCTAAAACGTCAAGGTTAGTTTCAACTCAGTGGGGCAGACAAAAATACACAAAAAAGGGGCAAACCCGTAGAATGCATTTCATTGTTTTCGAAAAAAGAGTTTACTATCTCTTCGCAGAAGAAAACAAAACAACATACACAGTCCAATTAAATGTTTCGCTCAGGGTAAGTAAAAGAATATTTAATATGCAATATAATATTCATGCCTCGGCCTTAGAAAGCTTGTCACTCAGTCACTTTTCGTGTTACAGTTTCTCGTTCTCTGGCTTCCAAGCCCCTGCCCCTGCCCCTTAGAAGGCCCAAGAAGTCCGTCTGTCTAAACTAGTTTGCTCGGTTGATTGGCTGACTTGGGGCTGCCGGTTAACGACTTTCCAAGTCCAAGTCTCCCAGAGATCTTTGGACACGGCCCACGCAGCACCGCTGGACTTGGGCTTAATGGCTTGACCCAAAAGATACGGCTGAGAAAATCAAAGCGAGTAAATATTAATGACAATGTCTACGAGAGCACACATTTGGGAATTTGAATAAGTTATTGCACATTTACAGCTCGAGCATCACATTCTAATCTGCTTGTGCCGGCATAGCCGAGTTATCGATTTCGATTCTAGATTGATTTCCAATGTGATTAGTTTACCCTTAAACCCTATCGCAATCTGTGTGTGGGTTCGAGCTGGCCCAAGTTGAAACTTGTGTTTGGTCAATAAGAGGAAAATGTTGGGACCTCAAGGCGAGTTCATAAATAATGGAAAAGAAGCTGTTCAGGTGAGGTCTCAGGTGTGAAGGCTTAAGTTGATAAGGCAGGTTCTGCCTTTAGATTAAATCTCTTCTTTGTTGGCTTTAGGTCTTGTGTTTATTTTACATTTTCTGTAAGCTTAAGGTATTTATTTAAAAGAGGCTTTGAAACAAAAATTGAACTCCTTAAGGAAACATTTTTTCGAATTAAACCTCTTTATTAAATTAACTCTTAAATCGAATTCTACATAAACACACAATTGCGTCATAGGTCAGACCATTTGTTTGCACAACTTAAAGGTCTTTGGTCTTG
Source organism: Drosophila oshimai (assembly GCA_018150695.1). Lineage (NCBI taxonomy): Eukaryota > Metazoa > Arthropoda > Insecta > Diptera > Drosophilidae > Drosophila > Drosophila oshimai. Next base: position 8,265,739 of record JAECWM010000224.1, read on the forward strand.
GATTTCCCCTTCAAGAGTTCACACCGATCCAAGGAAAAAGTTTAACTCAGCTTTACCCTTTACCTTAATGAACAAAACCAAGGCAAACAAAAAGCATTGAGACGAAAGCAAATCATGATTTGCCAAATCACAGACTCCCCTTCATCGGACTTCATTTCTGCATTGTTTCCCAAGCTTAATGTGGGAAACTTGGCTGCAATTACAAAACTGCAGCGACTGCAGGAGCTCCTGAAACCAAAAACCAGTAAGTTAAAGCCAGTCAAAAGGCGCAAATAAAATCAGGAAAGTCGGGGCGAAAAAAAGAGGGGACGAGACGGGGAAAGGAGCCTAACAAGTTGCAGCTGGCATCAAATTTCTGCATCTAGAATGACACAGAACGAAGAGTTGCCCCAAGGAGCTGCAGTGCGATGCAGTTGTGGCTCCTTTTTTCTTCCGATTCCTCCTCCTCCTTTTCTTTGGGCCTGCTCTTTTGGCCAACACATGTCCAGGGCCAAGAGCAGTTGGCAGGCAGCAGACATCAGACTTACGACACAGACGAAATGATAAGCGAGCCAAGTGCTCGCGACGTTCGAGGAACTTGCAGATATATCTAAATATATACATTACATGCGTGTGCTTGAGTGTATCTGTGTGTATATATATCTATATATATATTTATTTCATTTATCAGTCGTGATTTTCCCTTTATTCTCGTCGTATTCTTTGTTCTGGTCGCCGTTCTGAACCTGTTCGGTTCAACTGCAGCAGCAGCAGCAGCAACGTGAGCAATGCACAGCAGCAACACAAACACACCAGCAACATCTTGTTGAATCACAGGAAAAAAAATGAAAACAAGGAAGCGGTGGAGTCGGGGGTCTTGAGGGAATTAAACTTATCAATACCGACGCTTTTGTACACTACATGAAAACTATATGATGGGTTATTAGTATTTTAAATAAAGTGTTGTTAGGCTTAAAATACTATTTCAAACAACAATAATGTTAAGTTATTTAATTTATAAGACCCTTTAAATTTATTCTGAACTTCATACCTGTTTTTAAAATTAAAGATATTCTTTATCGATTTTCTAGTATTTTCTACCTCTTGGCTAGAGCACTTGTTTTAGTAATGGATTATTCAGTTGATTTACCCAAATAGCTCAGCTTGCCAAATTGAACATATCAAATGGACTAATAAAGCCAGTGAATAACAGCAAACCAACTGACTTCCAGTTGCAGAACACGGGACATCAAAAAAATACCAACAATCCAGGTTGGGGCAGAAGGTAAATCCTGGTCCCTGGTATCGGTCATTTTTGTCTGAAGGACAAACGCAGTCCAACAATTCAGGAAAGAGAGTCAAGGGCTGGCGGGGAATTCGGTGAGCTCTTCATGGATGGTTTTAATATGTTCTCGAGGGTGATTCAATTACGTGGACTGCTCCTGTCTCAGTTACGTGGCTGCTGATGCTGCAGCTCTTTGGTTGTCCTGCTTCTGATGGCACTGGGCAAATATGATACACAAAGAAAAATTACTTCCAAGTTGTTAACTTACTTGAACTTATTAAATACTAGGCAATTTTTAATATTTTACAATTATAAATGGCCACACTGCGCCCAAACTATGTGCCCATGCTATCAAAATAAGCAACAAATAAGTTCTCATAATTTATGAAACAATAGTAAAGTTTGTGGTCACAACGGACTTCAGATACCAAATTAAATTGCCTTAAATCAATTTGGTTCGTTTGTGGAACAGTATGAGAATACAGAACTGATATTATTACGCTTTTCTCTCGGCTTGTTTACCTGGGACAGGTGGAGTCAACTGTCTTTGTTGTTTTTAATGAGCAGCGATGGGGGCTGCATGGAGAAGAGAGAACGAGATAAAACGCAGTACGACAGGGGGTTAGAGTCAAGTGCAGACGAAGGGCTTTCGGTGGGTCAACAACACTGTGGCTTACCAGACTAACCACAAAATCGCTTTTGCTTGCCTCTGCACAGTGAGCCCCAAGAGGTCACAGGTTTTATGAAAATGGTGACGAAAACTAACGATGGATCTTGGTTCGTATGTGTCCCCAGATTACAGACTGAAGAAGTAAATCCTAGCTGATCGGTTTCGCGGATTTTGTAAATGTAATTTTTACAAGACTAAATTACAACATAAAAAAAACATTGAACCGGCCCGAAAATTTTTTTCTGGTAGAGTTAATTTTTTCATTAAGAAAAAATAAAAATAAAATTTTTTAAGCGAATTTTTTTAAAGATTTTTTAAGTTTAAGAAAAAATTTTCAAAGGCCTTTACTAGATTTTTTATCTCGGGTTGTGTCGACCGATTTGGATGTTTGATACCAATTATCACTACCAATAAACTGATCTTTAACTTTGCCATACAGATCATTTGCATTCGATAAGTAATTTGTCAGAGAGCTCAACAAACACAAACTTTTGAATTTTTCGTTTTTCCCATATCTTAAACACTCGAAGAAAAGTCAATGAAACAATGGTATGTAATAAAATGTTTGTATTCACATACACTATCAATATGTAACTAACAAATCCACATCAAATATCACTCTTAGCTTGCCTCAGGACCACGACAACGACGCGGTGATAGAATGGTCGCATTTTTAAAATTTTTTTGTTTTTGTATTTAGTATTTTTTATATATTTTTTAAGTGTTTTTTGTTTTTATATTAGTTTACATATTTTGTTGTATTTTGAATTTTATTATTTTTATTTTAAAAAATTTTTTTAATGTTTTTTTAATTGGAATTTTTTTTAGGAAAATAAAAACAATAAAATTCAAAATACAACAAAAATATGTAAACTAATATAAAAACAAAAACACTTAAAAATATATAAAAATACTAAATACAAAAAAAAAAATTTTAAAATGCGACCATTCTATCACCGCGTCGTTGTCGTTGTCCTGAGGAAGCTAAGAGTGATATTTTGATGTGGATTTGTTAGTTACATATTGATAGTGTATGTGAATACAAACATATTATTACATACCATTGTTTTCATCGACTTTTCTTCGAGTGTTTAAGATATGGTGAAAAACCGAAAATTAAAAGTTTTGTGTTTGTTGAGCTCTTGCTGACAAATTACTTATCGAATGCAATGATCTGTATGGAAGTTAAAGATCAGTTTATTGGTAGTGATAATTGGTATCAAACATCCAAATCGGCCGACTACAACCCGAGATATGAGAAATCTAGTAAAGGCCTTTGAAAATTTTTTTCTTAAACTTAAAAAATCTTTAAAAAATTCGCTTAAAAAATTTTATTTTTTATTTTTTTCTTAATGAAGAAAATTAACTCTACCAGAAAAAAATTTTTCGGCCGGTTCAATGTTTTTTTTATGTTGTAATTTAGTCTTGTAAAAATTACATTTACAAATATCTCGCGAAACCGATCAGCTAGATTTACTTTCTTCAGTTCTGTAATCTGGGGACACATACGAACCAAGATCCATCGTTAGTTTTCGTCACCATTTTCATCAAACCTGTGACCTCTTGGGGCTCACTGTGTCTGACAGATGTCCCAGAGCCAACTCAGCTCCCCTCTCTTTTCCACCCTCTACAATATCCTGGTCTTTAAAGGATTTCGTCGTCTGGCCAAAAAGTTTTCGTTTAAGTGAAAATCATGTTCGTCCTCGTTATCCGTTGGTCACGTTTGTCTATTATTTTGAAATTTCCCCAGGCTGCGCTTTACCAGTAATATTTTTATAATGCCCCTTCGGCTTGCCGACAATTTGTTTGCCAGAGAATTATGCGGTGATGAATGATATCTCATGTATTATGTACTTTATGCTTGTTAAAGGAGAGCTCTCAAGGCAAATATAGATCATAGAACGGAATGGAAATGTTCTGTTCAACTCGTTGAGAAAGCACCCCTCATGTTGGATCCATTATAAAGCAATTCCCAGAAAGATCAGCTGGTGTACAGAGAAAAAAATATTTTATTTAATTTTTAAGGTTATACAATACAAGTTTAAATAGTTCTTCCACTTGGAATTCGTATACATTTATCAGTGACTCATTTGTGAAGGACTATAACATTTTTTCAAAAAAGAATACTGTTTTTTTTCTTGTGTAAAGATCAGACAACGCCATATGCACTTAGATTCAATCCAATCTAAAGTTAATGTCTCAATTCTTATCCAATTATCCCATTGTGTCAGTTTCCGAGTGTTTCGTGTGATTTATGCCACTTGAGAAAACAGATAAAACAGATCAACGCCCGAAAACTTTAATGCGATTTAAGGGGATTCTCTCGTTCTCGTACATGCATATCTCGTATCGAATAATTACAGAAATAGAGGGGCAAATAAAAATTATATTGTTCGGAGGCTCAATGGCTCAAAGAGCCCGCACTCTGCCACTTAGCTAATGAAAAGAAAGAGCCCCTAAGAGAAATGCGAACGAGGCAAGAGGAATGGGGCGTGCGGCATGCTAAGTGTAATGGAAATTTTTTCCGCCAGCCAGTGAGGCAACTGCTCCCGTCCTCTAATCAAACCCAGGGCTAATTGAGGCCTCCTCGCTCGATTTCCCTCTTTTACCCCATCTCCTAACTGACTGACTGCCTGGCTGGCCAACATTCCCCAGCTTCCATTTCCTCTGCATCAGCATCAGCATCGCCAAAGAATACGGCCGTATTGTGAGCAGTTTACGGCAGCTCAGTTTAACATTCGCTTTTATGGCATTTTGATAGCTGCAACATCTTCTCTAATAACTGCCCAGACAATGGACAATGGGCTCTGAATAGCAGTCAGTTCTCAGTTTAATAAATCGATGGCTGTTTGCCGAAAATAAATGTTTGTTTATGGGGCCGTTTGATTGCTCATATAAAAGCCAATTCAATTTGTGCACAAATTAATTGAAATGATTGATTTGTTAGTGTGAACATGATCTGTCATAAAATATTGAAATGCTGGCTTGGTAGTGAAATATTAATTATAATAAATCAAAACCAATTTTATCAAATCCTTTGCAATAGCTTCAGAGATGTGTACAAATTATTGTTATAACTAATTGAATATCTCTTTGTATCATATTTATCCATTTTTCTTTCACAGTTTGGTTAAACCACTCTGATTTATATATATATCTAGTCTTTAGACTTTTAATAAATTTGTATAGTTTTAAAAAAAAATTCTCCAGCTGTATTTTAAGTGAGGTAGTTTAACGCTCTTCAAAATTAAAATAGTTTCACACCAATTTTAAAATCATTTTAAAATGTGCTGCAGTACAAATTGTTTTTATGTACAAAGCCATATAGGAAAATATATATTTACTTATGAGAAAAATACATTTCTTGAAATTTAATAAATTGTTTATAAACTCAAAGAATATCGGAATATTTGTAATTGTTTTGTGGTCACTAGTAAGTAAGTTAGCTTTTAATGCCTTTTAACTTCTGTATGTCCCACCTAAATATTTTATTTTATTTTAAGATGTTTAGGTGTTATTTGGTATTCCCAAGGCCGATCATGCCCACTGTACAGTGCAACATTGTGCCCTTGTCACGTTTGCCTCAACTATGGAAGCGTGTGTGCCATGCCAACGAAAGTGTTGTCCGCTCCTCAACAATTTTGTTTAGGGGGAAGGCTAGGGAGGAGGGCTATCGGAAGGCCTAAAATCCCTGGGCTGCTACTGTTGCCACTTCCCCTCCGCAGATCTGGTTGGGTGGCACCTGCGTTGATTACACAATTGGGGGAGTCGAGACATTGTTGGCACTGTAGACATGCCACTGAAAGATGATGTTCTTGCGGGAAGAGATCCTTTTCATTGCTGTCGTTGCTGTAACTATTTTTACTGCGACTTTCATGCCCGGCTGCCTCTCTGAAGAAGGTCTTACTTTCATCGTTTATTGCACGGAAAAGTTTTGCAATAATTTTTTATTTACTTGGCTTTGCCTCCTCCTCCTCCTTCTCCTCCCACACCCACTAGTATTTTTTATTGCTTGGTAGTGTGACTGGGAAATGGGAAATACTAGTTGAGGCAACAATTTCCTTTTATCCCCCCAGAAAACTTTGCCACTTAAAATATGTGTAGCTTCAACTTCTGGCTTCCCCAACCCAACCCAACTCTTTTGGCAGGCTAATCATTTGGAGCGTTTCTTGTTGCCAATGTCAAAGCGATAAAAATCAAACCTCTAAGAGCAGAGGTGGGAGACACGTTTTAAAAGTCATCAGGCATCAGGCAGCAGCTCCACAAGTGCCTCAAAGTGCTGGCCACCTCAAAGGATCCAAGGAAGTGCTTTCGTTCGCAGGGAGAAGCCAGATAAAGTGAATAACGAATTGTTCGGCTGAGAGGATAATGTGGGATATCGGGGGCCCAAAAACATTGTCACCCACTGTCGCAATCACTTCAGGCGAAGATGTGAAGTGGCTCTACACAATTCGAGTTGAGTAGTTGGGTAAATAAATTGGTTGTTCTACATGGCGTGTGTGTAATATGTGGTTAAACATTGTGTATACGCCGGTTAGCACACATGTGCCGAATTGGGCGGAAAATGCTGTCAACAACTTAATGAACTTACCACAAATCAAACTTAACTGTCATTCTGATCCAAATTCACACGACTTGGCCTGAACAAAACTGAACGAATTAGCAATGCCTTACCATTATATATAACGTACGCTCTATTTTAGAATCCTGCATATAAGGAAAATGTCCCTGCACTTCATGAATAAAACACTCAAAAACCTAAATTAAATTCTTAACGATAGCTCTTCATTTTCGTTAGAGTGCTTTTAATATTCCATCAGCCTCTCTAATTTATGAGGCTTACTCTTCTACACGCTGTGTGCCAAAGTGTTTAAAAATGAATAGAAATCATCGATTGACTGCCGTTTGCTGTGGTTCAGGTTCAAGCTGGAGTTTTTGGTTCTGCAGCAAATGCATTCATTGTCCTCGTGTACGACAAGTACATGACAATGACAGACACGACAAGCCACAACACATCCACGCCCCGCCCCGCATTCTTCCTTCCCAACATCCTTCCTGACATCCTTCCTTCCTGCCCAGAAACAAGCAAAATGAATTTGCAGTCTTAGGAGCTGGGAAATCAATGGGAGACAAAAAGAGAATCATTTAGGGCCTCGTTGTTCGGCTCCACTCAACTGGCAGTAACAGAACTAACAACAACAATGTCAGCTAAAGAAGATTGATGATCGCTTACATATAAATCATAGTGCAGCATGAAAGCAGGGAGGCTGCTCCAATACTCGTAATATAACTTTTGCCACAACTAGAAAATTGTGTTTATAAACATTTATGAAGGAAATTTCCAACATCCAGAGGGAGATCGAAAAAGATTATGATGATGATGATGATGTGGAGTGGAGTGGAGTGGAGTGCAGGCTATGGGAGGCTGGAAAAGGCATCAAGTGCTTTAAGGTATTGACTCAAACCCTAACCCGAAACTCGAATACAACACGGACCGATGAAAGGGTAAAGTTTGCAGACGGCAGAGTAATGCTGCCATGGAAAGTTTGCATTGTCTGGGAAAAATTGTTTAGTTTTCCATACACTTTATTTTAATCAGTCAGTTCGACATTACACTATGCAAACTATTCATATTGATTTTCAAAATGAATATGTGTAGATGCATAGATATAGAAAGATGTTTTGCTCTCCTATGACAAAAACATTTAAAAAAAACTTTAAACAAAATATAAACCTACTTTTTCACAATCTGCAGTTTCCTTAGGTTCTACTTTCTACAGCCTCTTGATCAGAAACAAAAAATTTTATTACAACTTTTATTTTATTACAAATAAATTAAAAACATTTTTTTTATTACAAATAAATGAAAAATTTTTTTTTTTTGAATTTTAACTTTAATAGCTTTTTCATAAAAATGGTAGTTTTCCTTACCAAAAAGGTGTTGTAGTCCTTATTATTTCCTTAGCTCTATTGCTTCTCAAGTTTTGCCTCATTAATGCAAGTTTGGCCTTTAGGCAACCAAAAAACATAGCAATAAAATGCTTGAAAAATTGGTAGTGCGAGTGAGAAAGAAAGGCCAGAAGAGCTCTTTTAAATATTTGCTACAAAGTTTTTCCTCAAATGCAAAGAGAAAGTTTTGCAGCCCTTCTGCAGGATCTGCTCCTTTTCACAGTTTTCTCCACTTTCGTCCCTCGACAAGCGTTGATGATGCTGCAACTTTTTATGGTCCATCCGGATGCAAAATAATATCTCAATTTTTGGCAAAGGGGGGAATCGGTGTTTTAGATGGTCATGGTCTCGTTGAAAGTCAAATAAACTGGCTTATTATTTTTATGCAAAATTCACAATATTCATATTCAGGTTGTTTTATAACTGCTAGATGTATAGCTAAAGTTGTTTAGTAATTTAGAAGAACAATATTCTCATATTCTCTTCAACTGCATTCAAAACTTTTTGAAAAGGAACTTTTTGTTCACATCTGCACAAAAACAATTAAATTTAATAAACGAAATACTTATTTACAAGTGGTTACAGAGAAAACAAACAACGCTGGCCAATATAAGTAAAGTTAGGGTTAAAGTTTTATTTAACTTTTCCAAGTGATTTGGCTTTTTGGAGTGCTCTAGCACAGCCTCCATTTTGGCCATTTGGCTGGGCAGAATCACGTAATAAACTCGATTTAAGTGCCGAAAACATACGGCCACAGACAACAAACCGAGCGAGAGCAAACCGAAACCAAAAGCGCCGGCAAAGGCCAATGTCCACGACAAACAAGCAAAAGCCGGACACGGCTATCTGGCTCGAAGCTATCCCCAATTTCCACCGCCCACCACCCACGTCCTACCCACCTACCACCCACCTACTCAAACATGCAGTGATGCCAGCAACCTATGTTATTTCCAAAAAAAACAAACCAAAGGAATATATGTAACGATTGGACAAAACTAAAATTAAGAGTTTAAATAAAACACACATCCGGTTTAGTCATAGTTCTATCTATATTTTATTTATCTAAATTGGTTTTGTTTGTTCCTAAATAATGTTATGTGCTATTTTTAAAATTTGTTATTATTTTTAATGAAAATTGTTTGAACTCTTAAACACCACCCCTTAATCTTTGTTTGTCTAAAAATGAATGCATGCGTAGGAGAAAAATATAAAAGAAAGTTTAGTCCCGATTAAAGTTGTTTAAAAGACAGCTTCTTTTTGGTAAAAATCAAAATATTCCGGAGTATACAAATGGGAAAAGTATAAACTTTTTCGGAAGTCCCAAAATTGGCATCACTTGAGTCCCAAATGGTGGCTTTGTGTGGCCTGTATAGCATGTATGTATGGCAAACGTTTCCCCGTCCACAAGTCCAACTCGGACCCAAGTCCCATATCCATTTAAAGTGCATTTATGTCAATCACGCTCATTATGCGCACTCCAGTGCCTTAAATTATACATAGGGCCCGGGGCGGACGAACATGAAGGGATATCGCAACTGATTGCGATGTCGATATAAATGAAAATTGAGACCGCAGTGCAAGGAAGTTGAAGTGCCAGCGGAAGCCGCCATATTTGTATGTACAACCAGATGCTGACCGGCACCGCAGCAGGGAAAACGGAGGGAAAACCCCACAGGATGCAGCACAGGATACGGCTTCCTGATTCCCCCAGGTTGATTTTTTACGGATTGCTTTTTGATCATGGTCAAGAGCGGAAATCAGTTTCGCCCGCAACTCTCTTTGTCACCTTTTCATGTTTTTTTGTGTCACAGGAAACTGCTATTATGAAATGGATTTTTATGCTTGTTCACTGTTTTTTTTTTTTTTGTTGTTTAGCTGCATAGCAGATGCAATTTATTTGCACTACACAGAGAGCTACAAATACATTTTCATTTGAATTAAAATAACATAATATAAAACTGCTTTGTAAACCAAAATATTAAGACAAAATAGTTAACTTATTCATCAATTTGTATGAATTTAAACTTACCTCCTTTTGATAACTAATAATTTTTTTTAATAAATAATAATAACTAATTTGTTTGTAATGCACACTTCAAAATTTTTTTCTCGCTGTGTAAAATCCTGTTCGCGTTTTATTAAACGCTTTTTTATACCATCGAATTTTAAAGAGTGAAAAACGTCGCCTGGTTGCCGCTCATTAAAAGCAACTGCAAAAAATGTTGTGACACCAAAAAAGAATCTTCCCAGGGCTTTGTGCAAATTTTCGCAAAGTTTTCCATTAAAGGCGTAAGCAGAGGAAAAGCTGCGGAAAAGCAATGAGACGCGAGGTGGCGGAAGTAAAAGTGATGTGTGAACAGCAAATTGCACGAGCTGACAACGGAAATTCGTCGGCTGCTGGCAGTGAAAATGTTTACGATATTCATGGACTGAATTCGAAGTGGTGAAGGGTTCTCAAGGATCTGGGTGAGATGGGGTTGCTTTACATCCCGAATCGTTAAGTTTGTTGGGAATTTTAGTGGCAATTAAAGCGGCCGGCCGGCTTCCTCGATGTCTTGCAACATTTTAAGGATACTTGTGTTAAGCCATGAAATGTGTATGAAAGCATTCATTTGGGAATTTGAAGATTTTGTATGCGAAAAAGAATACTGAATAATGTATTCTTATTTTATTTGCTGGCTAATAATCTTTGCAAAGTTAACAGAAAAAACCACTTAACAGAAAAAAATGTAAGAATAAAAATAGTGTCAAGCATTGATTTAAACAATAATTGTTTTAAAATGAAATCCTACTTTTACAATTTAAAGAATTAAATGCAAATTCCGACTGCAATAATGTCAAATTAGACAGTGCGCTGGGTATTTTTCAATATCAATGTTTTCGACCTTTTATTGCCGTAATAAACAGCAATTGTCCTTAATTATGAAACCCGTCACGCTGCAGTTCGGAAGTTCAGACATCACAACATCACAAAATCCCTGAAATCTCTGGCACATTCCTCAGCTGACAACTCCCGCTCCCTTCTGACAACAACAATCACGGAAAACTGTGTGTTGCATCCCCCGCAGGCGTGGCACGTACTCCTGCCAACTGTCAACGCGTCATTCAGCGCGCTAATTAAGTGAAAAACTATGTTACACACAGACACACAACGCGCACAAACACACATCTTTTTGACCCAAAAAGCAAACAAAAACATGGACAAAAAAACAAGATGGAAAGTTTCTGTGGAGTGAATCGACCAAAAGTTACCCACTGACCTACTTCAAAATATGTTGCATACCACAAGGCTTTGAACATTACGTTCGTTTAGTTATCTTATAATAAAGAAATTAGATTTTATGCATAATCCATATTAAATTGTCGAAATCGTAAAAAAATGTACACAAGATCACTTTAAAACTTTTTAAATATATCGAAATTTTTCCATATTTTTAACTGGCCATTCTTTTCTTTATTTTTGAAAATCAGTAACTTACATTTAAAAAAATCGAACATGTCCTTTTCAACCATTAAGCAATAGGTACTACAAGCGCGCCAAAGTTGTTGACAAACAGGGAGGACGAGCAAAGGAGGTGGAGGGATGCTGAACTGGATCTGAATCCGAAACTTTCTGCGTTCCGTGTGCGCCCACATAATTCGCAACAGCGACAGATGCAAATTTCCCTTCGAGCCCAAAAGGCGCTTAACCCGTTTTCCCGTTGATGGAAAAACAAGCGGAGATTCAGGGCAGGGCAGAGGACAGAGGTCGGGCCCCACGAAATCAGAGCAAATAGCTAGGACAAAGGCTTAAAGGCTAAAGTAATAGGGTAGCATTAAAGAGATCCATCCAATTGAATTGAAAAAGAAAGCACCGAATAATAGGGACGAAGCTGGAAACTGGAAACTGAAGTCCGTCCTCCCAGCCAAGAGTCAATTAAAATTTCTATTTGATTTGGCAAATGTCAGTGGCAGGCAGACGTCGACTGGCAGACTGTTTGGCAAGGACCAGGTCCTGAAACAGAGACAGAGACAGAACCCACCACCCATCCACCCTCCACCAGTGGCCTTTAGTGGAGCACATCCCCCATCCCCTTTCGCTGACCAACTGCCAACAGCAGTCCAGACAGATAAGAGCAACTCGCAATTGGCTACAGGTAGACAGAGTAAACACAGGATAACGTCTCTCAATGTTCTCAAAACGAATTTCTCATGCATTTTAAGAGAGTGAAACAAGGTAATAAAAACTGTATCTAAAGTAGAATTTCTAAATGTAAGATATGTTAATTGAACAGATATGTTAATTTTTATCAAAACGTTTCATATAAAGGGTATTTGGCTCCATTTTCTTTTAGGATAAATGTTATTTAAAACATACTCAAAAATTACTCTAAATGTATCATAAAATAATATATTATGTTTAGGTACAAACGAAATTGTAAATTTGTTATTAAAAAAAATTCTTTTATTTGAAAATTGTTTTTAATTAACACCCTGTTGCTTTTTAAATTTACCCTGTTATTGTAGATTAAATATCTTTTCTACGTGTAGCTTCTCATATTTTTCTTATCTTTATGAGTGCTCTATATTCAATTTCCTGAGCTCAACTCCAACTAAAATCAAAAGAACTTCCTGTGGAACATCCTTGAACAAACGATTGGCATGACGACGCTGCCAGGTAAACGAACTCATGGGCCAAGGAAGGCAGCCATGGCCAAAGATAAGCTGAAGGGAAAATAAACCGAAATTGAGTGCATCCCAGCTGGAGAAGTTGGTTCAAAAACTGCATCGTCAATCCTTTATTTTGATTTTTATGTGGAGCAAGCACTAAACCTCAATATGAACTAAATCAAAAAAGAGGCGTAAAACTAATTTCAAACAGTGCTAAAGCCGCTAAACGAAATTGCAGCGCTCTATAATTTATGGGGTCATCCGAACAGCACATACTACCAGCATAAATACATAAAAAACACTATAACAAAAGCGGAATAGCTGCCGAAATTTATGACTTGCGGTTGCTACCTGAAATACACACCTGTGTGTATGAGTTCGCGATAAAAACTTTCTCTGGCGAAATGCGATAGTATTTGGTCCGAAAAGTATGCTACAATAAAGTTTATCCAGTGGGTTATATATTGCGATATAAGTAAATCGTTGCTCATAAGCCCCTATATTTAGAATTTACCGTCTCGCAAACTATATTTTTAGGTAGAAATAAGGGTTAATTAATTTGGTAAGGCAAAGGCTTTAATAATTTAAATTTCATGCCACAATTATTAGTTTTTCCTGCTAAAATCCACTCTCAGTTCAGTAAGACCCAGAACTTAAATATGATTAGTTCACTTTTAAAATATATTTACTTAGTAACTAGTATTTTAACTATAGCTTCTTCAAAACTTGATTTATCAAAGATAAATTGCACAGTCAATGGGACAATGGAAAGGTGTCCCAGTGCCTGTCCGGATACTTGTGAGTTTCTGAGCGGATCCTGCGTCGATAAATGTGGCGGACCATGTGTCTGCAAGGAGGGTTACATTATCGATGGGGATCGCAGGACTTGCGTTCTAAAATCTGACTGTCCCGTTGAAATGAAGCAGACTACGGTGTCCAGGCACTATCCCGTCAACATTGAGTTTTTTGGTTCCTACATACTTTTTAATTACTCGGATTACATAAACATCGAAGTTTTGGAGCCTTTTGTCCAAAAGTACAAAAATAAATTACTTATTTTTAATTATTTACAAGCGGATTTTATAACACATTAATATTTCTTTGATGAATGGTTTTCTTTGGAACATTTTTATTTAAGTTCTAGTTTAAAAAAAAAAACACAATTGAAATACCTTACAACTTATAACTTGACATTAACATTCAAAAGTGTTAATAAAGTGGTCTTATCTCTTTTATAAAATCTTACATCTGTCGGCTAAGAATATGAACTATTGTTACACAAAAAATTAAGTAAGTTAAATTAAATTAGTCTCCCTTTTTAATGGATTCCCCTAGCGGCGCTTAAATTAAATTAAATTAAATTAAAATAACAAACAATACCGACTAAAAAAAAAAGGTGTAGAAAGATTTAGGTATTGATTTATTTATTAGGAGTTTAGTTGCTGGGTAAATGAGTTTTAAAGCAGCATTTAGGGGCGGAAATTCTTAAGCACTCTAAGCCACCTTTGTGGTTGACGCTGCTGATGCAGTCTGCTTGTTGGCGGCTGTTTTGTTTTTCTGGCTCTGGCGCTTGCTGCTGGCTTTCGTGCCCGTTCGCCGTTTGTTGCCGCTGCGCTTTGATGGAGTGCGTCTGCGTTGGCCACGACGACCGCGCTTTCCCCGGCCCCCGCACCTGCGGTTGCCACGCCTCCGGTTCTTTCGGCCCCGACCCCGGCGACCGCCCCTGCCATTACGCCTGCCACCCCGCCGACGATTACGTGGTTCAACGACATCGATTTCCTGCTCCAGTTCCTCCTCCTCCTCATCATCCTCGTCCTCGTTCTCGCCGAGATCCTGGAGGTCGTCACTGGACTCTTCCTCCTCCGCCGCCGCCTGCTGGGGCTGCACTTCAGTCTGTGCCTTGGTGTCAACTGTGGTCAGCTGTTTGGTGTCCACTTTCTGGTGTTCCACCACTGCCTGGTTTTCCACGCCAGCCTCCTCCTCTTCCTCCGCCTCATTCTCCTCTTTCTCCTCCTCCTCATCAGCAGCATCGTCAGCTAGATCCTCCTCGTTCTCCAGGATGTCATCGCCATCCTCCTCGTCCTGCTGGACAGCATAGTACCTGGCATTCAATCGCTGGAGACGACTGATCTGCTCCAGACTTTGCCTGGGCTGGATACTGCTCCTTCTCGGCTTGGCCCAGGTGCCAGTTCCAATGCTGAGCAGGGCCACCAGGGCCACGAACAAGAGCCACTTCGATGACATGGCTGTTGGATGCGTTATGTTGCTGCACTTTCTGTTAGCCATGGCTTTTATGGGCACTCAAAGTTTAGCTTTTGGGCGGCTGAGCGGCTGAGTCAATATAAGCCAAAGATATTTTTGTTTGACTTGGGAAAGTGGGTCTCCGAAAAGTGGAGCCCCCAAAAATGTTTGTGCTATCAGGAAGCTCGCAACATTTGTGACACCCTCTTAGGCGCTAAGCAAATTTAAATTAGTTTTTTATTGTTTACGAAAAGTTAGAAACAGAAACAGTAACAGCTTCGACCCGGCTAATGATGCAGTCTTCCAGAGTCACGTACTCCGGCAGTTGGCTCTCCGTTGCTAATGTTTAATTGTAGGCACGTACTGTGGGGCTACAGCAACTGCATAAACATTATCTGACATTTTCAGGAAAGAGATTGGAACAGCAGGCTTTTCAGTGGGTGGTGAGGTGGCGTTAACACGTCTCCACTTTGCATATTAAATGGAAAAATAATTTGGCAACCTATTGGTCACAGCTGTGTGGATCAAGGAATTGAAATTTTAATTATTCGGGAATAATTTATGGGAGCATGCGTTGATTATGGATTTGATTACAAATATATGCATAAATATAAATCATTATAATATTTAAAGCTTTCAATTTTTTTTATAAAATATACTAAATATACATATATAAATATGCCACCATCATAATACTATCACAATTTGCACCACATAGAATGTTTCTTTATCAACAAAAGTAACAGACTTTCCTTTAAGTCATTTCGATTTCACATAAACCTACATTAATTCAGGATATCACTTAAGTGCTCAACGGTTGTCACAGTATAACAACATATATGTATTTAGGACTTTAATTAGATGCTAAAATGCAAGTCCAAACCATTTTGTTGGAATGAATTGCACTTTGGCAGCAATGGAACGTTTAGTGATTACCATAATTGCTTCGATTCCGCACACCTCCTTTCGTTCATTAAAATTCAAACATGGCAGAGAGCTTCAAATGATTGAATGGCTGCCTCGATATCCTTGATATCCTCGATATCCTCGTTTCCTCGTATCCTAGTTTCCTCTTGACTTATCTCTGTGACTGTGAGTGACCATTATTCCGTCATCTATCCGATTTCAGGTCCCTGCCCAGCCTCGTACTTCACATGCAACGATGGGTTCTGCATACCGATGCGATGGAAATGCGACTCCAAGGCCGATTGTCCGGATAGGTCCGATGAGGGCAGCGAGTGCGGTGAGTATTGGGATTCCTATTCGTATTCGTATTCAATATGTGCCCCGATCCGTGTAAATCCACAAGAGCTCCTGGCTCCCCGCTGGGGACATTAGCAGGCGGTGATTGCTTTATTATTGGTCTGACTGTTTGGCTGGAAAGCTTTTCGGGGCCATTCCCATCCCATGCTATTCCCAGTGTGTGTCTGTCCTAATGACAGGTGGGCGGGCGGACCTAAAAATTCACCGCAAATACATGGCCCAAAGTAGAGGGCCCATTCACTTGCTGGCCAGGCCATAGCAAATGCAATTAGTTGGCCAACCATTTTGACCAGGACAAATCCGTAAATTGAAAGAGCCGCGCAGCCATGACATTTTAAAGGCCAACTCTGGTAGTTTTTCCTTAATTTCCTTCGAGGACTCTGGTAAGTGGAAAAGCCACATGACTGAAATTAATGTGTAGACATTTTTATCTTCTCTTTGCACCCAATAAAAACAGCGAACAGCGAACTGCAACAATTGCTGGTGGCCCAGAGACAACTTCTGGCGTTTTTAATTTAATTTTTATGGCACTGCAGCCGGAGAACTCAGAGAACTCAGACGACAAATTGTCGGCAAATATTAATGCAACAGATTATAATAAATGTGCCTGGCACATCGCATCGTTGTTGTCATCTACATTTGCCCAACTTCATTCCCTCTCTTTCCCATTGTGTATTGCCCTCTCTCTCTCCGTCGTCGTTCGCGCAATTTCAATTAAACTGAACTGAATGCGAGCACATATACACAAACTTTATAAAGTGTTGTCACATATATAAGTCTCTTGATATATTGCATTTAAACTGGCCTCGTTACACTAGCGACAAAAAAGTTTCCTCAGCTTTCAGATCCTCAGTCCTCTCTGTGTAAATTTTATTCAAATTTATACGCAACTTTTAAATGAGGCTTGACTTAAATGTGGACTCTAGGGATTTAAAAACTGTGAATATTGGAGCTTTTTCAGTTTTTTAGTTGCTGAAAGGACATTTAAAATTCACAAACTTTAATGCTAAAGGACATTTCGTCCCCATTTAAAGGTATAATGTGTAATGCTACTCACTTTGAAATTGGTCAAGTTAACGAATGCATAAAAGAATGTCTGTCACAATTCAGTGATTTATTTTCTCTGAAAATTCGATGTACAATTTGCAAAGCTTTTCAATTACAGATTTTTATTCACTTGGTCGATTTTACCCAATCTTCTTATTTATTTACCATTTTCGAGTGTAACAGTTTTAACGACTTCTCTTTCCATACGACAAACATTACGTACAATATTATAACATTTTCCTGTTTTCCTAGAGTCATTCGTTTTGTGCTGCTTGTGAGCATTTCACAGATGCAAATTGTTTGACACAAATAAAAGGGAAATGTGCAGAGAAGAATTCAAATAACGCGTTGTATTCTCTCCGCATTGGAGGTCCAAATCAAAGGCAGCAATGACAATGGAATGACAGAGATGGGTGATGGGGTGGCGATATGGAATCCAGGAGCAGGAGCAGAAGCAGGAGACAAAAGCGACATCCGACCGACATGCGCGACTATAACCATAAAAGCCACATTGGTGACACATGGGAACGGCCAAAAATATTTTGCTTGCCAAGAGGTTAAGCTCCAGAGGCAAGCAGTGGACGTGTCCATGTCTCCGTCTGCCGTGCTTCCGTATTCCGTATTCCGTGCTCCAGTACTCCGTATTCGGTATTCCCGTATTCGCGTGGCAATTTGCATGGCGGCACTGGCGGATATAATACGTAATAAGCCCAAGGGCATACAGTCACAGTCACAGGGTCCCGAGTTTTACAAGTTTACATTTTTCATTCTCCCCCTGAATCCTGAACCCAAAGGAGCACGGAGTAAACGCGAAACTGAAACCAGGACCTGAAATTGTGCCCAGGGAGTCGTCGGGGATGCTGACCAAGACCACCAACAGGCAAAGTGGATCCCGGCATTTATTTAATCAACTCTGGCCCCCGAAAATGGTCAAAAATGATGTTGCTGGGCAATTGTTAAACATTTTCAAGTGCCACGGGGAGTGCAACTAACTGGAAGCAAAGTCAACCCAAAAAATTAACTGGCCATTTAGCGAAGCGTATTTGTCACAGTTCCTTTTTTATTATTTCGGTGGCCTCTCGAGGGTTGGCCATTGTCACCCCCTAAATTTTCCTTTTGTTTAGAATAGAGCTAATTGGGTAATGGCCATGAAAGGGGAAGGAAATGTAGTGGTGTTTTTTGTTTTATATTAAAATGCTAGATTAACAGATGGTCACAGAACCAATTTATTTAACTAAGAATATGTCAGTACTAGCCTAAAACCCTTATTTTCTTTTGATCAATATACAATTTTGGTCAAAGTTCATTTGGAAACAATGTTTCTTAGTTCTTAAGGGCTAATAAACATTTCTTTAATCCTGATAACCATATTGATGACACTCTAAAATGTGCCCCCAAATCCGGTAAAATTAAAAGTGCTGGGATTGCGAAGTTATTTCTAGGATTTTCCACTTAAAGTGCAAGTACAAACTTTTTTTATCTGGCGAAAGTTCACCACGACTGCCCTTGTTTGCGTGTTATTTACGATATCTCGCGAAATAATTCAACGATTTGTACGAACAACAGCAGCAGCAGCAGCAGCAGCAGCAACATTTTTTTGGTTGCCTCTGCCGAAAAGCGGACCAACCAAGACCACTAACAAACCCCACCATAAATCTTCATTTCGGTTATTGTTATTGTACGGGAGGAGTGTACTGGGTACTGGGTACTGAATTTGGTTCTGCTCTGCTTTCTGTTCCATTTTCCAGCCGAGGCGCCCAAGTGCAACGAGGGACAGTTTCGGTGCGGGGTGAGCCGCCACTGCATCCCGAACAATTGGCTCTGCGACGGGGAGTACGACTGCGGCAAGGGCGACACATCCGACGAACTCAACTGTAAGTAAGCCGCGGGCCTTGGTCTCTTGGACTGACCACCACCTCATCCTTATTCCCGTACTCATCTGCATCCACTTTTCGACCAGGTCCGAATGGCGCTACGCCCAAGTGTCGCGCCTTCGAGGGCGAGTGCCGCAATGGAGACTGCCTGGAGTTGTCCCGCTTCTGCGATGGCCGCTGGGACTGTGATAACGATGAGCTGCAATGTGGTAAGTGCATCGGTCAGATGACAGTAATTGCCCCGCCGAAAGGCAGCTCAATCGCTTGTCGTCGATTTATATATATAGAAGGGAAAATCATACTACATTAGGGTGTTCTAAAAATCTTAATATTATTTTATTTTCAATAAAAAACATTCTAGTACAAAGTCGGGTTTTTAAAAACCTAAGTGGTTATAGATATCAACGCTTTTGCTTACAATACATAAGTTTAAATTTAATAAAATTATCCAAAATTATTGTAATTATTCGGGAAAGAAGTACGTGTTTATCAACCTTTAAAAATAAAATATATGTGGGTCATAAATATATATATCCTGATCGTAAAATATGATGAAATTTTTAACTACTAATACTTTTTAAATAAATATAAAAATTTTGTTCACCTGTATCATTTATTTAGAATTTATTTATGGTAAAGTGTCATATTTAGAATCAGAATAGACAAGGATCTGTTGTTGTGGAACCTAAAGTTTTAAACATTTAAAGTTTAAAATAAATGAGGTTTTTTTTCAGTACATAATTCTGATATTTAACTTAAAACACTTAACCACCTTAACTATATTCCCCACTTGTAAACAGATAAACAGAACGCGGCCTGCGCCGCACTGAACTGCAGCTACAACTGCAAGCTGACCCCGCAGGGGGCACGCTGCTACTGCCCCAAGGGTCAGGTGCCCGAGTCGGCGAACTCCACCCGCTGCGTGGACTACGACGAGTGCTCCGAGCCGGGCACCTGTGACCAGGTGTGCCGCAATACGCCTGGCTCCTTCGAGTGCTCCTGCGTCTCTGGCTATGCGAAGAGCAAGGGAAAACGCTGCCGGGCCATCAATGGTAAGAGTCACAATTAAAGGGGCATTAGCTACACCAGATACAGATCCAGCTAATCCCACTCAATTTATAGTGCCACCAACGGAGCCGGCCACGCTGACTTTGCTCTCGCAGGACGGCATACGGCGCATCGGAACCAATGGCGAAGTCATCGGCCCCACGGGTCACAGGGATAAAGATAAAGATGCGAATGCGGATGGGGATACAGATGCGGATCATGACAAAGAGGGCAGCAACAGTGGGGAGCAGCTCTTGCCAACGCAGCCCGTTCGCTTTGTCCACGCCTTCGAGGTGTGGCATCGGAATCGCACCCTCTGCGCCCTCCACAACAGCTGGCACGAGCTCCACATGCAGTGCCAGCGCATCGATGACGCCCGGGTCAACTGGACGCTGCCCATCTCCTCGTTTGTCTCGACGCAGCAATGTAAGTGGTCCTTATCTTGACCCCTTTAGGCACCCTTTCAGAGAGTATTCCAGTTTCCGGGCAACAATACAAAATATTATTTTATATAAATGTAAGAATATTTACAAAGTGACCATCAACATTGGACCTGTTAAAGTAACTTCTATATTTTTTAAATTAACATATTTATGGCTATGATAAACCAATCCTGGCTTTTACATTTTATTATTATCACCATCGTAAAAACAATTTCCCATGTCAAAATAAATGTAAACTACTATTTCCTTTTAAAAAATTGTAATTCAAAAAATGTAATCCCCTTTATCAACAACCTTGTTTTAAAACCAATCACTATAAATATTAGGATGTCCCGGGCTTCGGTACTGAGAGCAGAACTTTCCAGCAAGTTTTCATTGTTTCTCTGAATATGATTTTATCTCCGTAGTTTTTACGGAACTCCGCCTGGACTGGCTGGCGGGTAATTGGTATTTGCTGAACGAGGACGACGGCCTGGTCTATCTGTGCACCAATGCGATGACCTACTGCCGCCTGATACTGCAGCAGGTGGAGCACATATCCTCACTGGTGCTGGACCCCACCAAGGGCTATCTGTTTTACACGGACTGGACGCCCAGCTTGTCGCGTTCGCTGCTCGACGGCAGCAATCGCACTGTTTTGGTTACCGACCAGATTTATCACCCGAGCAGCGTCACTTTGGACCTGGCCAATGAGCTCGTTTATTGGATTGATATCTACAAGGATGTGATAGAGCGTGTTAACTACGAGGGACAGAATCGTTGGACCCTGAAAAAGTCGCCAGATGTGAGTAGCAGAACTTGTTTATTGTATTTTAAAAGCCAGTAAGTAAGTTGTTGTCTGAGTTTGTTCTTAGCTGTTGTTTTTTTCAAATCAACAAGTAAACATAATCCATGTTTTTAAAGACTAAAAGATATATTATTAGACTTAGCTTATTTTTTAATATAAATAACTTTGTAAACATTAAAAATCATTTTATAATCATGTTTTGGTCAGAAAATCGATTATTCAGCCATCAACGTAGATTTTAGCATACTTTTTGGGGCTCTCAATGACTTATGATTCCTATTCTTCATTTTCTAGTCGCCCGTGCCACTGAAAACCATCCATGCCGTGGAGGTCTTTGAGAACACTATTTATTTAGCACCCTGGATGGACAACGCTGTCGTTACCCTAGACAAATTCACGCTCAAATCCCGCGTCCTCATCGCAAATGTGAGTCGGGGAGCCAATTTCCGTATTTTTCACCGCCAAAAGCAGCCGGAGGTGGCACATCCCTGCCGGGATAACAACGCCGGCTGCAACCAGATCTGTGTGCCCCAGTGGACGAAAGGCTTTGCCAGCGCCAAATGTATGTGCACTGCCGGCTACAAGTTGCACAATCAGACAACCTGCCTTCTCTCCGCCCTCGACAAGTTTCTGGTGTACAGCGACAAGCACCTGGCCAGGATCAGCGGCGTACCGCTGGACACAGAGCAAGTGCAGCAGCTGGAGCAGATGGGGCGAACAACCGGATGTTATGGTGCCCGTACACAATGTCTCTGCACCGCTGGCCATCGATGTGAATGTACGCGGCAAGGCGGTGTTCTACGTGATCGCTGATTCTGCACGCAACGAAGAACTTATATGCAGCATCCGGAGCCAGTCGCTCAATGGCAGTGTATCCCGAGTACTGACCCATGGTCTGAACAAGGTGCATGCCATGGCCTTCGACTGGATCAACGAGCACATGTACTGGTCCAGTCACAAGAACATCCAGGTGGCTCCGTTGCGGAACTTGAGCAAGGTGCTCACCTTTAGCACCGACTGTGATGCCATGTAAGTGTTACCGTAAATCAGTTAATATGTGGTGAAACTAATTGAATCGTGTCTTTTAAGGTCCCTGGAACTGGACCCTACGTCGGGTTTGCTCTACTGGACGCAGTGGTCGTCTCAATCCTGTGAGGCCGGCATCTACAGCGCCTGGATGGATGGCACCCATAAGGAGCTGCTGGCTAAAGGAACAACCGCGATGCCCATGCAATGGCCACGCAGCCTGGACGTGGATCGTCGAACGAAAGTGCTCTACTGGTGCGACTTCCGACTGGGCACCATAGAGCTCATGAAGCTGGATGGGACCGGGCGAGAGGTGCTTTTTAAGTCGGACCAGTTTCATCCGTACTCCATGGTGCAGAACAATGGTTTGATATATTGGGTGGACAATAAAAACTCCACGATTTGGCGGTTCCATGCGCATCAGGCAAACCTATCAAGCACGTTCAGCTCCACAGTGCATTTACAGAGAACTGGAAGAGCTGCTGATCTAAGGATCTTCGATGTGGCTACTCAGCCACTGCCACAAACACCAAGTGCCTGTGCGCAGTCCAAGTGTCCTGGGATGTGTTTAAACACGCCCAAAGGTGCCATATGCCGCTGTCCCGATGGGTTTACCCTCAACGGTACCGGAAGCCACTGCATCCCCCAGCTGGCTCCCTCTCCCATTCGTCCCAACTGCACCTCGGGATACATTTGCCGCAGCACCCGTCAGTGCATCGAAAGCAAGGACATGTGCGATGGTTTTGAGGACTGCGAGGATGGCATTGACGAGAGTTCTGATGCGAAGGGTCCCTGCAACCCGAATACCTGTGATAAAACCCTCAACTTTGTGTGCAATGGTCGCTGCTACCAGCGATCGCTCCTGTGCAGCTCCATTGCCTACTGCTCGGATGGATTGGACCAGGCAAACTGCGAGCACAGCACCTGCAACAGCAACGAGTTCACCTGCCAGAAGAGCGGACGCTGCATCCAAATGACCTGGGTCAATGACGGAGTTGTCGATTGTGGACCGGAGGATGACTCTGATGAGTCTGCGGAGATATTCTTTGGCAGCAAGTGTCCGGAGTTTGACTGCGGCAATGGGCGGTGTCGGCAGTTTGCCGATGTGTGCGACGGCATTGATAACTGCGGGTAAGCTCTCCAAAAGGCTTTTTATTGGATATCCACCTATTTAATACTTTATTATTTTAATGGCCAGACATAATTACACTTTATTTTCTTTCCCTTTTCTTTAGAAACAATGCCGACGAATTGGATTGTGAACAGGAGTGTGGTCACGGTGAGAAGTACTGCCGCCCCATTGGATGCTATGGTGAGATGCACATGTGCGATGGGATCCACGACTGCGAGGACTTCTCCGACGAGGCAAATTGCAACCAGACCAAGAGCGATAACCATCCACAGACAGGATGGAAGGAGCTTAGCGAGTGTGCTCCGCTGGAGTTTGCGTGCCTGGATCCGTTCGAATGCATTCCGAACTATCTTCGCTGCGATGGCATCCCGCACTGTTTCGACAAGACGGATGAGCTTAACTGCACGCAGATTAACGCCACCCGATTCGACATGAACGAGACGGTGATCTGTGAGCATCCAGATCGGCTGTGCGGCATTTCCAGGCAGTGTGTAACTGTGGATCAGCTGTGTGATGGCAAGAACGACTGCGAGGACACCACGGATGAGGGCTTCCTCTGCGCGGATAAGCTGTGCGAACGCGGGCACGAGTGCTCCCATCGCTGTCACAACACACCGGAGGGATATATCTGTTCTTGTCCGGATCACCTGTACCTGCAGCCAAACGGAAAGAGGTGCAGCATGCAGCACGCCTGTGATCACTGGGACACCTGCTCGCAGGTGTGCGAGAGTAGCGGTAAGGGCTACGCCTGTAGGTGCTTGGATGGCTTTGACCTGGGCTTTGATCGGTTCACCTGCAAGAGCACCGCTCCGGATGAGCCGTACGTGATCTTTACCAACCGGCAGGACATCAAGGGCGTCAACCTGAAGACGATGAACGTGGCCAATTTCTACACATCACTGAGGAACATAATCGCTCTGGATTTCCTGTACAAAAATGAGTCCAATGTGGAGATCTACTGGACGGATGTGATTGACGACAAGATATACAGGGGTCAGTTGGTGGGCGAGAGTCTGCGAAATGTGGAGGCTGTCATCCACTCAGGACTATCAACCACCGAGGGATTGGCCGTCGACTGGGTGGGCAAGAACCTCTACTGGATCGACTCCAATTTGGACCAGATCGAGGTGGCCAAGCTAAATGGCAGCTTCCGGCGCACGCTCATCGCTGGCAACATGGAGAGTCCACGAGCCATAGCCCTGGATCCGAGGGAGGGCCTGCTCTTTTGGACGGACTGGGATGATAATTCCCCGAGAATCGAGAGGGCCAGCATGTCGGGCGATGGACGACGCATGATCTCCACCAGCTGGCAGTTGAGTGCCGGCTGGCCCAACGGATTAACCCTGGATTACACGCAAAAGAGAGTGTATTGGGTTGACGCCAAGTCGGACTCGATTAGCAGCACCATGTACGACGGATCCGAGCACCATGTGGTTCTGCGCAACAAGGAAATACTCTCCCATCCGTTTGCCATTTCTGTGTTCGAGAACTATGTGTACTGGACAGATTGGCGGACCACATCGGTGATTAGAGCCAACAAATGGAATGGTAGCGACGTCCAGGTGCTGCAACGCACGCAGTCCCAGCCCTTTGGGATCCAGGTGCTGCACTCCAGTCGCCAGCCTTGGGATCGAAATCCCTGTGGGGAGAACAACGGAGGATGCTCGCATCTTTGTCTCTTGAGTGGTAGGGAAACCTTCAAGTGCGAGTGCCCGCATGTTATGCGACTGGATCCCACCGATGAACGCAACTGTGTGCCCAACGAGCAGGTGCTTCTGTTCGTCATGGTGGATGAGATCCGGGGAATTGATCTGCACCAGCCCAATCACCACACCATTCCAACCATTAGACAGTCTCCAAGGGTGAGTAAATTTTTATATATTAAATTTTAACTTATGAATTAAAGCGTTTCCTATCTTTTGTTAAGTTGGTGGCCCCACAACGCATTGATTTCCTAGTGGATGAAAGCCGCATTTTCTGGTCCGACATACAGCAGAACGAGATCTCAAGCGCTGGCATCTCCAACGGCCTGATTGAGCCCATAATAAATACTAACATTGAGAAGCCCTATGGGTTTGCCCTCGACTGGATTGGCCGTAACCTGTACTTCTCCTCGGGTCAAATTAAGTGCAATATTCTAGCAAGTAATCTTAAAGGGGAGTTTGTGACCCACATCCACGAGAACCTGAACATGGTGGACAGCATTGTCCTGGATCCGGCGAAGTAAGTCAAATTGGCAAGGAAACCTATAAGTTAACTTACCATTATCTTTTCTTTTCAGTGGAAAAATGTATTGGATACACTCTGCCTCAGATGGAAGCATGTCACAGCTGGAACAATCTAACCTGGATGGTTCAAACCGAGTGCTGATCTATGAGCACGAAAACAATCTGCAGAGCTTAACCATGGACTTTGACTCGCAGAGGTTGTACTACGCGTACGACAGCTCCGGAATCGCTTACTACGACATTCCCAGAAACGAGACGCACAAAGTGTTGGTGGCCAGCCAGATAACTTCGATTAGTTCCCTCACTGTCTACAATGGAACACTATATTTCCCGGAGAACATTCAGAGTGTAATCATGCAGTGCGAGAAGGAAGCCTGCTCGAACATGTCCTACCTGAGGGTCAATACGAGTAAGAGGATCTAGAACTTTAGAAAATATGTCGTTGAGTTAACCATTTGTCCTTATTGCAGAGAGCATTCAGAGCATGAAGATGTTTTATGCGGATGCGCAGACAGGCTCAAATACCTGTGCAAAGTGGGCCCTACGCGGTGGCTGTCAGCACCTTTGCTTGGCCACCTCGTCCATAGAGCACGTATGTCGCTGCGCCCTCGGCTACGATGTGGAGCCCAACAATCCCATCGGTTGTGTTCCTCGTGCTGAATTCATTTTCTACTCTATTGATGTGCTGCAGGGTGTGGAAATGATTGACCCATCGGAGCAGTTTGACACTCCAGCCCCGGTAAGAAATTGGATTACTCTCTCATAACATATTTTAACAATTTATCCCTCTTTAACCACAGGCCTTGGTACCTATTTCCCGAGTAAGCTCAGCCAGCTTTATCGATTATCTGGCCTCAACGGACACGCTCTACTGGGGCGACAACGAACTGGGCAGTATCTCCCGCGTGAAGCGCGATGGAACCGAGAGGGAAACCATTCTGGAGGCTCTTAATTTGGCGGGGTACAAGCAACAAGACTGGTTGGGTGGAATTGCTATCGACTGGGTGGCTGGAAATATTTATTGGAGCGACACGAAGCGGAATATCATTGAGGTGGCTCGTCTGGACGGCAGCCATCGCTATGTGGTGGTCTCAAATTTGGACAAGCCGACATCTCTGGCGGTGGATCCTCTGCAGGGTATGCTTTTCTATGTTACCCAACAGCATATTGGGCGTGTGGGCTTGGATGGCAGCCAGCCGTTCATTTTGGTCAACCAAACAAGAGCCAACTGGGCAGTTATGAATCTGGTCCTGGACATAGAAGCCACCAAGGTGTACTGGTGCGAGCGATATCCGGATGCCCTGATGAAGGTGGACTACGACGGAAATCTCAGGCAGCAGCTCCTCAACGAAAGCCTCAACAATCCAGTGGCGCTGGCCAAGATGGGAGATTATCTGTATTGGGCGGAGAACAAATACAACGAGGGAATCATCAGGGTGGCCCCTCTAGCCAATCTCAGCCAGTCGAAGGTGGTCCTCCAGACGGAGCAGGATGCCATTAGAGACCTGAAGATATACTCCAAGCACATTCAGCGGGGCAGCAATCCCTGTGCCCACAGCAACGGAGGCTGCGAGCAGCTATGTTTGTTCAATGGAACCAGCGCCATCTGTGCCTGTGCCCACAGTCGCCTGGCCTCGGATGGCTCCAGCTGCGAGCCGTACGAGAACTTCCTGCTGTTCAGCTACCGAAGCAACATCGAGAGCATCCACATGACAGAGCATGCCAATAAAAACTGGCCGGTTCAGATGATTTCCAATACCAGCTTGATGAGAAATGTGATTGCTATTAGCTACAACTACGAGGAGCAGTTGGTATACTACTCGGATGTCCAGCTAAGCACCATTAACCAGGCGTACTTCAATGGTTCCGGTCAGCGTGTCCTAGTGGGCCAGCAGGAGCGAGTGGAGGGTCTGGCCTACGACATTGTCAACGAGCAGCTCTTCTGGACGTCGAACAACAATGCGGCCATACGCAGCGTAGAGCTGCGTCATCTCTCTGAGCAGCCGGATCAGAACCAGAAGCATGTGAAGAATGTGCTCAATCTGCGGGAGAAGGACAAGCCACGAGGTATCGCTGTAGAGCCGTGTCTGGGGATGATCTACTGGACCAACTGGAACGAGGAGTCGCCCTGCATCCAGCGATCCTACCTCACCGGCTACGGAACGGAGATGATCATTAAGACCGACATCAAGATGCCGAATGCGTTGACTCTGGACCTGGAGCAGCAGAAGCTGTACTGGGCGGACGCCCGGCTGGACAAGATCGAGCGGACCAACTACGACGGCAGCAATCGAGTGGTTTTGGCCCACTCCACACCCAAACACGCCTTTGCAATGGCCGTGTACGGTGATTTGCTCTTTTGGACGGACTGGGTGCTCCATGCTGTGGTTCGGGCCAATAAATACACGGGCACCGATGTGCTCTTCCTACGGGAGCATGTGACTCGGCCCATGGGCATTGTGGCAGTGCAAAACAGTAGCATCAACTGCGATGCGAACCAATGCAAGATCCTGAATGGCCAGTGCGAGGATGTGTGCATCCTGAACAAAACCGGTCAGGCCACCTGTCATTGCACTCAAGGCGTCCTGGCGCCCGATGGACGTCGCTGCATTGCCCCCGTGAACACCAGCTGTGGCACACTGCAGTACAACTGCCACTCGGGGGAGTGCATACCCATGGAGCTGACCTGCGACAATGTGACCCACTGCGCAGATGGATCGGACGAGTGGCGGAGCTACTGCATCTTCCGGCAATGTCCGGAGACGCACTTCATGTGCCAGAACCATCGCTGCATTCCCAAGGAGCACCAGTGCGACGGACTGCAGCAGTGCGGTGATGGCAGCGATGAAACTGCGATACTTTGCAAGTGCCAGGCGGATCAGTTCCGCTGCGGAAGCGGCGAGTGCATTCCGCGAAAGTATCTCTGCGACAACATGAAGGATTGTCGAGACTTTAGCGACGAGAAGATGTGCGCTCCCACTCCCTGCGAGGTGGGCGATGTCACGTTTGAGCACTGCGGGAATAGCACCATGTGCATCATGCCCAGCTGGCGCTGCGACGGCGATCCAGACTGTCCGGACGGCACAGATGAGTTGGACTGTGCCAATCGCACGAATGTCAGTTGCGATCCCGGCCAGTTTCGATGTGCTGCGGGCAACTGTATCGCCGGATCCTGGCACTGCGATGGCGAAAAGGATTGTCCGGATGGAAGCGATGAGATGGCCTGCCGCCACGAGTGTCATGGGAATCAGTTTGCCTGCGACAACGGCTGCATCCCGGCCAGCTGGCAATGCGATGGGAAGAGCGACTGCGAGGATGGCACGGATGAGGGGCCGCAGTGCCCAAGTCGACCTTGCAGACCGCATCTGTTCCAGTGCAAGAGCTCCGGCCGCTGCATCCCCCAGAAGTGGGTGTGCGACGGTGAGAAGGATTGCCCCAGCGGTTTGGGAGATGCGGGTAGCGAGGACGAGGGACCCCAGTGCGGCGGGATCGCCCATGTTCCGGACTGTCCACCACCGGCTCACCTGTGCACCAGTGGTAAGTTCCAGATCAAATTTTAATTGCTTAAGACTTGCTTGTAAATCATTTTTTGGTTATGTGTAGAAGTCATAATTTATTTATTTTTTAATCTTGAGACTTGAAAATGTTAAATAACCCGATTATTCTCCCACAGGTCTTTGCATCGACTCGCAGTATGTGTGCGATGGGGACGAGGATTGCCCTGGAGGCGACGACGAGTACGAGGGCTGTGTTCCTGCCTTCCCACCCCATTTCTGTCCGGGTGGATCGCTGATGCACCAGTGTCAGGATGGCATGTGCATATTCAAGAACCAGACGTGCGACGGCAAAGCGGACTGCGGCGATGGTTCTGACGAGATGAGCAGCTTGTGTGCCCACACCCGGGGATGCAATGGAACAGACGACTTCCGCTGCAAGAACGGAGCCTGCATTAATGCGGATTTGCTGTGTGATCGGCGGAACGATTGCGCTGACTTCTCCGATGAAGAGCTGTGCAATGTGAACGAGTGCCTGATTCCAGACATTTGCGAGCACGAGTGCGAGGACAAGGTGGTCGGCTACAAGTGCCACTGCCGGCCGGGCTACAAGGTGCTGCCCAAAAGTCCGCATCTTTGCACGGATATCGACGAGTGCGACGAGCAGCAACCGTGTTCCCAGACGTGTGTAAACACCTACGGGTCCTATAAGTGCTTGTGTGCCAAGGGGTATGCCTTGGTGGATCACCACACCTGCAAGGCCACCAGCAACGTATCCATGGAGCTGATCTTCTCGAACCGCTACTACATCCGACAGGTGGACATGGCCGGCAACGGCAGCATACTTATCAACGAGCTTTCCAATGCGGTGGCTCTAGACTTTGACTGGGACAGTCAGTGTCTTTATTGGTCCGATGTGACGAGCACCGTGGGCACCATCAAAAGACATTGCCCGATGGAGAACAAGACGCAGACTTTGCACCAGGCCATGCTGAAGAATCCGGATGGCCTAGCCGTAGACTGGGTGGCCAAGAATCTGTACTGGTGCGACAAGGGGCTGGACACGATAGAGGTGTCCCAGCTGGACGGAAAGTACCGAAAGGTCTTGATCAACGAGTACCTGCGGGAGCCGCGAGGAATTGCCCTACATCCGTATCAACGGCACATTTACTGGTCGGACTGGGGCGACAATCCGCACATCGGAAAGGCTGGAATGGATGGCTCGAACCCCAAGATGATCATCCGCGATGGTTTGGGTTGGCCCAACGCCTTGACCATTAGCTTTGAGACGCAACAGTTGTTCTGGGGCGATGCCAGGGAGGATACGATTTCTGTGAGCGATTTGGATGGCAACCACACGCGTCTGTTGCTGGCCAGAAGCATCAATCCGCTGCTGAATCTGCACCACATCTTCGCCATCGCTGTGTGGGAGGGCCGGATCTACTGGTCCGACTGGGAGACCAAATCTATTGAGTACTGCAGTATCTACAACGGACAGAACTGTACCACGTTGATTACCACGATTCATAGACCGATGGATCTGCGAGTGTTCCATCCGTACCGCCAGCAGCAGCCGATAAGCGGCAATCCCTGCCTCGCGGCCAACTGTTCCACGTTGTGTGTTTTGTCGCCGGAGGAGCCGTACTACAAGTGTCTCTGTCCCACGAACTTTGTTCTAGCGGAAGATAAGCGCACATGTCGTGCCAATTGCACGGCTGCTCACTTCGAGTGCGTTAATACGTACAAGTGCATTCCTTTCTACTGGCGCTGCGACACTCAGGACGATTGTGGCGATGGCAGCGACGAGCCGGAGACCTGCCCGCCCTTCCACTGCGAGCCGGGTCAGTACCAGTGTGCCAACAAGAAGTGCATCCATCCGTCACACATCTGCGATGGCACCAATCAGTGCGGTGATGGATCGGACGAGCTTAACTGCGACAAGTTCACCTGTTTCGACACCCATCTCAAGTGCGGAGCGACAGCCAACTCGAGTGCCTTCTGCGTGGACAATGTGAAGCGGTGCGATGGAGTTAACGACTGTCCGGGAGGAGAGGATGAGTCCGCGTGCACGCCGCTCGTCTGCAAAAAGGATCAGTTCCAGTGCGGCAACAACCGCTGCATGCCCTACGTCTGGGTCTGCGATGGGGACATTGACTGTCCGGACAAGTCTGACGAGGCCAACTGTGATAATGTCTCCTGCGGACCAAATGATTTCCAGTGAGTACCCAAGATTGTCCTCTAAGACTATATTATTTGGCTTTTTTAATCTTTCTCTCTAAATACAAATACAGTATAAGCTGTAGATTTATTGTGAATGTTCTTAAATGGTACACTTGTTATGTATTGGAATTATTAATTTATTATTTTTAACAATTTAGGCTATCCACATTTTTACAATTTAAGTCTTAAAAATTTCTACAAGCTCAGTTGTCTAATCAGTTTCTTTATTTCTTTTTTTTTTTAGATGCAATTCGGGACGTTGCATTCCACTCGCCTGGCGCTGCGACGACGAGCACGATTGCCCCAACGGAGAGGACGAACCAGCCAGCTGCTTCACCTCCAAGGCCACCTGCGACCCCACCTACTTCAAGTGCAACAACTCGAAGTGCATCCCCGGACGCTGGCGCTGTGACTACGAAAACGACTGTGGCGATGGAAGCGACGAGCTGAACTGCCAGATGCGCAACTGCTCCGAGAGCGAATTCCGCTGTGGAACGGGCAAGTGCATCAAGCACAACTATCGATGCGATGGGGAGATCCACTGCGACGACAGCAGCGACGAGATCAACTGCAACATCACCTGCAAGGACACTCAGTTCAAGTGCGCCGCCTTCAATACCTGTATCAACAAGTAAGTGGCCATTAACGTATCCTAAGGGATATTACATTTTAAAAAAAGGGAAAGATTTGTTAATTCTAAAACTAACAATTAAAAATTACCCTTAATTTCTAGGCAATACAAGTGCGATGGCGACGACGACTGTCCAGATGGATCCGACGAGGTGAACTGCACCTGTCACTCGGATCACTTTAGCTGCGGCAACGGCAAGTGCATCATGTCCCGCTGGAAGTGCGACGGCTGGGACGACTGCCTGGATGGCAGCGACGAGAGCTACGAGACCTGTGCCAAGATCCACTGCCATGCGAACGCCTTCAAGTGCAACAACTCGCTGTGTATCCGCAACTCGGCGCTCTGCGATGGAGTCAACGATTGTGGCTCCAGCGAGGATGAGTCGGATGAGGTTTGTGCGGCGTTGCCAAAGTGCCGACACGATCAGTTCCAGTGCGAGAACGACGACTGCATCTCAAAGATCTTCCGCTGCGACGGCCAGTACAACTGCATCGACGGATCCGACGAGATGAACTGCCAGCCGCCGGTTTGCGGATTCGGTAGCTGCTCGCAGATCTGCATCGAGAAAAAGGCGGGCCACTACAATTGCAAGTGTGCGGATGGTTATCACAAGGGGCCGGAGAAGAATGCCACATGCCTGGCCTCCGGACCGGATCAGATCCTTTTGCTGGCCTCGGAGCAGGAGTTCCGATTCATCCTTCCCGCCAAGCAGGAGGGCACCACTGTGGTGGGCTTCTTCCAAACAGACAGCCTCAAGATCGATGTGTTCGACATATTAATCAGACCAAAGGACACGCTGCTCTTCTGGATCGACTCGCACCATGGAAAGGTGCACACCATGAAGATAGCCACACCGCATGTCGAGGGCACTGGAGTAAGAGTACGACGCGATCTCAAGGAGCTAACTGCTTTTAATGTGAGTAAAGCCTACTAGATCACCCTTGTGTTGTTTCTTCGCAAACAATTATTCAATTGATTTTTTCTTACAGATCCCAGAATTGGATGATCCCAAATCATTAGCCGTGGACTGGATCACTCAGCGTGTGTACATTATTGACTCGCGGCATAACCAAATTCTGGCCACCGATATCGAGGGTAAAAAGTACATCTCTCTCGTGTCCACGGGCATGAATCCCACGGACATTGTCCTAGAGCCCGAGTCGCGCATTATGATTTGGTCTACGCTGGAGAACGGCATCCTGGTGGCTTCCCTGGACGGCAGCAACAAAAAGAGTTTGGTGGAGCGCGATGTGGGCTGGCCAATTAGCTTGTCGATGGACTACCCCACAGGGCGTTTGTACTGGGCGGACTATCGCAAGGGAACGATCGAAACGTGCCGCCTCAACGGCAAGGATCGCAACGTGGTGCGTCGCTTTGGAACACGGGAGAAACCGCAAAAGATCGACGTGTTCGAGGACTATCTGTACATCAAGCTCTACGATCAAAGTATCATTAAGATGAACAAGTTTGGCAACGACAACGGCACCTACTTGCTAAAGGGCTACCGTTCTTCGGACATTGGCATACTGCATCCAATGAAGCAGAATAGGAACAGTAAGTTTATTTGTTTTTGGACTAATTTATTCACATTTAACACACTATTAAAAGTTTTAGTCCCTATAATTAAACTAACCAAAACCCTTTATATTTTCAGTAAGCAATCCCTGCGCCAAGGATCCCTGCAAGAGCTCCCGCGCCCTCTGCATTCTCTCCTCGGAATCGGCCAGCGGTTACAGCTGCAAGTGTCCCGATGGCTACATGATGACCGATGAAGTGTGCAAGTCGCACGCAGATATCCCCGACTACTGTCCGCTGCAGTGCAACCTGGGCTCCTGCAAGGTCGTGGATCACGTGCCCAAGTGCATCTGCCAGCCGCAGTTCGAAGGCGAGCTGTGCGAGCACTATCGCTGTTCCGGACACTGCCAGAACTACGGAGTGTGCACGGTGGCACCTCAGCTGCCTGGATCCCTGGATCCACCGCCTCTGAAGTGCACCTGCACAGCGGGATGGTCGGGAGCGCGTTGCGAGACCTCCATGCCCGCCTGTCAGAGCCGCTGCCACAACGGGGGATCCTGTCTGCTCTCCGAAACAGAGGGCATGAAGTGCAGCTGCCCAAAGATGTTTATTGGCGAGCAGTGCGAGCATTGCGTGAATCTCACCTGCGAGAATGGCGGTATCTGCCGGGAAACCCTAACAGGAACACCGCAATGCGAATGTCCGGATGGATTTACGGGTAAACGTTGCGAGATTGACGAGTGCGCCGATTTCTGCAAGAACGGTGGATCCTGTGTGATCGGAACAAAGGGTCAGCGGCAGTGCAAGTGCCCCAATGGCTTCTATGGCGAACACTGTGAGTCCAGCTCGTGCCGCGACTTCTGCCAAAACGGAGGAACCTGCACGGAGCGGGGTCGTCGCCTGAGTTGCACCTGTCCGCCGCGCTACATCGGCGAGAGCTGCGAGTCGGACCTGTGCAAGACCTCCAGTCCGCCCCACTTCTGTGACAGCGCACAGATGCCCACCCAGGATCCATGCACGCTGATGATCTGCCAGAATGCCGGTACCTGCCACGTGATCAAGGGTGTGGCGCTCTGCAACTGCACGGACCAGTGGAACGGTGACTTCTGCACGCTCCCCGTCTCGGATGACAATCCCTGCGTGCGGTACTGTGCGAATGGAGGTGTCTGCCACCTGGACGAGTACAGTCTGCCCCACTGCAGCTGCATTGGCGAGTGGCAGGGAAATGCCTGCGAGCTTCCACCACATTGCGTCGGAGGCGAGTGCAACGTCTGTCGGCCGGGCAGCTCCATCAACGAGTGTCTTTGCGAGAACAGCAAGGTGGTGCCCTGCCTGGTGGACAGTGCCGATGCCCTGAAGGGCGATCAGGACGCCACAGAGTCGGGTGGCGTGTTCTCCGTCTTGGTCGTCATCCTAGCTGTGATTCTACTGGTGCTAGCCCTCTTTGCCGGCGCTGTTTACTTCCTAAAGTGAGTATTTTTATACACGACTGATTTTTATTTATTAACCAACCAATTCCTTTTTACAGAAAACATCGCATAGCTCAGCCATTCTCACATGCTCGTCTAACGGACAACGTGGAGATCATGCTCACCAATGCCATGTACCGCGGTGATGCAGATGAGGCGCCTACATTTGCCAACGAAGATGACAAGGTAATGAAAATATATTGCTATTATTTACAAAAAGTAGTTGAAACATTGTTTCTCACCCTTTAAAAAAATAAAAGGAAATTAAGAACACTAATTATACTTTCTGATTCCGAAATTAATACTTCAAATCTAGTTTACTTATATTATTCACAAACAACTAATTCTAGTTTATTTTGCAGGGTAACTTTGCCAATCCCGTGTACGAATCAATGTACGCGGATGCAATTCCGGAGCCAGTGAGCACGGAAATTGCGCACAGCACGGCTCCAGACGAGCGGAAGGGACTGCTGCAGCACACGCACGACGAGAATCACACGCCGGACATCCTCTGATGATTGACCCGCTGCGACGGGGAGCATTAGCTGTGCTAGGCGCAGTCTGCCACGGAGACATCCACATCCCAAACACTCAATACCGATTTGAACTCGAACAATGGACTGATAGCGTAGCCATATAACGAATTTTTGTAAACGTTTTGTGTACATTTTGTTTCCTTCTATTAGTTTTGATATTATTTTTTAATTTTGGGCTGACCTCGCCCCCACTCATCCAAAGAGCTCTAACTCGGGCAGCCTTGCTCCCTTTGTTATGTCCCTAATGATGTCCTTATAACTTATAAACGGGAAGTCTTCTTGTCATTTGTTTACACGTTTTACAAGCAATGCGCCTTTTGATAAATGAATTTTTACGTGAATGTGTGTATATTCGGAACGTTTTGTGGATCTGTAAATTTAGTAGTTGGTAGATTTAGTTAAAGCTCGCGAGCTGAAGAGAACGTTGTACATATTTTATACATTTATTGCCCACAAGCAGCCTAGTTAACATTTAAACCATGGAAAAACCATTCGAGCAGTCACTAACAATTTGCCAATTAGTGGACGTGAATACGAATTCATCGCGTGAGATTGACCAAATATGCATTTAAAATAATTTAGTCTTCACAATGCCAGGACAAACAAGCGCCAGCACAACCAGAATATACAAATTAACGAACAAATTGCTTAGGAATAATTGCATCACCACATACTTTACACTATTAGAATACCTATGTCTACATGCGTGTAGCATTACACATTTAGTTTGCACGATTTTTAAATCAATCGATCTAAAACCGAAAGATATTTCCTGTATAAAATAATGCTCAGACAAAAGCCAAATTTTAACAATTACAAAGTGTAAAAACTAATAATTATAATGATAATTATTTATGTTAAGCAAGGTGCGAATCGAATAACTATGCACGCCATATAAACGCACTGCAAAAAAAAAAACTGTAAAAACAATAATAAATATGCATTAATTCGCAATAAATAAAGCCAAGGCGTGTTTCTTTAAGAAAAAAAAAAAGGATCGATAAATAAAAAAAATACTAATGCCATAATCATGGATTTTTTCTCAAGGAATTTTTACTTTGCTCATATCCTGGGAAAACTAAAGGAAACACTTTTCCACATTTCCCATTGCGCAAAGCTGTTCAATCACCGCCATCTCACGCATACTGATAGATACACTTGTTACCCACAAGAAGTCCAAATCAGCCCAAGAAACCCAGATAGCTGGGTCCATTCAGGACCTATTCATTTGTTCTTCTGTGAGAAATGCAAGCGATTTGAATTTGCCGATGCACAGGTAGCCGGGGTACATTTCATCCTTTTTCTTGTGGCAGAAAGGAATCGAAAAGGATCACAGGGGCATA
This sequence comes from Drosophila oshimai, assembly GCA_018150695.1. NCBI lineage: Eukaryota > Metazoa > Arthropoda > Insecta > Diptera > Drosophilidae > Drosophila > Drosophila oshimai. The sequence continues at coordinate 8,302,568 of JAECWM010000224.1, forward strand.
TTCAAAGTGCACCGTTTTGTGTGTGTGTGTGGGAGGATTCCTGCTAAACACCGCATGACTTTGTTTTCTGCAGGAATAACTCTATTGTGGCCCAAGGAATTTGTCTGTGGGAAAATCTTTGCCAGAGTTTTACAAATTTTAGCAAGTTAATTTGTTAAATGACAATTAAATGTGCCGGAATCTTAAAATCAATGGAATAGGGGTGGCGCTAAGATTGTATTTAATGGAAAACTAGTTTTTTGGGAAGAAATGTACCCAATAACAAGTAAAATACGCCCTCTAGCAGTGATTTCCAAGAATGAATTTAAGAAGTAAAAAGAATATGAGATCCTGTTGCATAATATTTTTCCTTATATAGTTCTTTGGAAAACAATTATATGAGCTATGTTAATTAAAAACTTTAATTTTATTTTAACAAAAATACTACTAAGTAGTTTACCCAAAAATTCAATTAATGTTAAAAAAAAAGGCAAGGCACATTCCCACAGCGATTCCCAGGAACGAAATCAAAAGTAAAAACAAAAGTGATAGTCGAAACCCCACGGAAAAACTCACAGGATTCCGATCCCAGCATCAAATCACAGCAAACACGGCGCACAAAGGACTGAAACCGAAGGATCCAGCGAGACAAGTGGAATGCCAGGGGAAGGGGGGACCTGCGAACAACCACAAAGCAAACAAGCAGAGATAAAGGATCTGAAGGATGTGTGGGAAACACACGAACAAGTGCAACGGTATTTGGAAATGCAAAAGGATAATAGCGTAAAAAGGAAATGGAAATTATGATAATTTTCGATCTCTCTCTCTGTCTTGTAGGTGTTGTTGTTTTTTTTCACAGCAGGATCGGGTAACAGCAGCGCCGATATGATTGAGTGTGGGAAGTGGTGAGGATCGGAATATCAGAGGATCGGGGATCGGGGATTTTAGACTCCGAGGTCTTCAAAAGGCGGGGGCGACGCTCGACAGCCACACGCAAGGCGGTCGCAGGAGCGGAACAGGCTGTTGCGGAAGTTATTACGGAAGTCAAATCAAATTTTGAATAAAAAATCGAAAAGGGTCGAAAGGGAGAGAAAGGGGAAATGGAAAATTGAAAATGGGAAATGAGGATGTAAATCAATTTGTAGGTGGTTCAATCACTTTCAGATGTGCATTTTACACTAAGAGAAATTCTTGGTTAACCTAAAAAACATGTGAAAATTATCTAAAGAAAACTAACTAAAATGGCACATTTTATAATTCAGCTTCTTTTTATATTTTGCATAATTTAGTCAACAATATTTTACTGCTCAGAGAGTTCCAGCCTCAACTTGCACCATGTCCTGAGTGTAGCCGAACAATCTCTTGAGCATGTTGTAGATAATCATTTGTCGCGTCACTTCCGCCTCGTACTTCATATAGTCCTTTAGACGATTTTGCTGGTAGAGCTGGTCCAGCAGATCGAACAGCTCCATTTCGAGGTTCCTTAGTGGCGCTTCCAGTTCCGGGGTGTGGGTGCCAGCAAACAGAGCCTGCATGTAGATCGTAGAGATCTTCTCCAGAGCCGTATCCAAGGTGTTCAATATGTCATCGTCGGGATCATGTAATAGCTTGACAGGTCCCGTGAGCTTCGGAGAAGCACGATATTTGTGCAGACCATCCTCGGGATCGGTGGCCAAAGTAACTAGTGGCAGGATCGCCACAATAAGTAAAAGTTTTGGTATATTTTTAAACATCGTAATAATATTTATTTCCGAAAAAAACTTTATTAATGTTTTCAGAGATTTTTAAATGCACGCCTGAAGATCACTGCGTGCTCTCGTTTGCAATAATTTTGTTTTTCGCATACTGAACGAGTTGTAGGAGCTTATATAGCATCGATTGAGATTGGGTTATCTGTTTACATTGCAAAAACGTTGAAGAAAAATTGCAAGGCTATTTCCGTAGGTTATTTTTATAGCTGCTTCCGATTTTTCCGATGAGTTCAAGTACTGGATCAACTTGTTTAATCTGAAACGCTGAAAACTAGAAAGTTCTCCAATAAATGAATTCTCTTATTAACCATTTAAAATTCTTGTCGATCAATTGTTTTGAAGCTTTTGTCTTTTATTAACATTATTTTCACTCTTTTCCAGTCATCAATTCTTCTTCTCTACTAAAAACTACAATACAATCGTTATAATAAACCACTAAAATTGAAACGTGAAAAGCTTAATGCTAAACTGCTATACAAGAAAATCTACATAACTTAACTTTTAATGAATTACATATTTGAAAAATTATAGAAACATCAAAGAACATCATTAGTTAATGAACTACATAATAGTCGTATAAAAATGCTTAAATAAAAATTACACAAAAAATATACACAATCACAGCTGAACTTAAAAATGAAGAAAGCGAAACGTTGATACACAAAAACATATAGAAATCGATGAAACTTAATGGTGGGGGTTCTAAAGCATTTGAGTTGGTGATCTTTGAAAAAAATTGCAATGAAATAAATTAACAATGGGTAAACTTAACGTAAAAAGGGGAAGGGGATTAAAGATGATCTACCAGGGCCTCCAAGCGGAGCTGCCCTTCTCGATGGCGCCGGCTAGGAACTTCTTGGAGGATGGTTCGTCCAGGGAGCAGTCACTGGAGTCCACCTCCACCTCCGCCTCCCTCTCCCGTTCCCGCTTGGCGATTCCGCTGGTGGAGCTCACTTGCTGCTGCTGCAAGTGGGCCAGCGATCGCGAGCATCCGCTGCTGTCGTGGCTTCCAGCACTAAGATTCAGGGATCCACTGGTGTTGAAAGAGGTCTCAGCACTGGTCGGTGGTGGAGTGGAGAAGACACCGGCAAAGCTGTGCTTGGTCATCACATCCACGGTGGGTGAGGCAGCCCGCGACTCCTCCCCATGGCTGGAGATGGAGGAAATGGGACTCAGCGGTGGGCTACTCGAGCTGTTCTTCACGGGCAGTTGCGTCTGCACGGGGATGGATGTGTGGGTGGGATTTCCCTGGAGGTTTGCTGAGGCAGCGTTACTGGTCGGCTTGCTGAAGGCGCTCATCCGGAAGCTCTGTGTATAGTCACTCAGATGCGTGGGATTGGCAATGCTGGCCAAAGCGGCGCTAGCCGTTCCAGCTGCTCCCACACCTCCTGCCGATCCTGGCCAGGCAAAGGGCCCTGGCGGTGGAGCTGTACCTCCAGTATTTGGCATAATCAGGGCAAACTCCCCCGAGGGTAGACGGAGAGGGTATCAGCTGAAGTCCGCCCATTTGAATGGATGGAGCAGACGACTCCGTGCGGCTGTTGTTGTTCAAGTCCTGCGGCAGTGAAGGAAACAGGGGAGTCGGAGCTGCCGTAGGAGCCGTTGCGGGAAATAGTCCACCGCGATAGCCATTGCTGAAGTTGCTCATCGAACCGATCTGCTCCAGACTATTGGCACAATTGTTCAGATGGGCGCTCAACCGTTGTCGCACCCCCGTGTCGATACCATCCATTTGGCTGACGTAGCGGTTCACCTCCTCGGCACACTCCACAAATCCCGTCTTGAATTTCTGCACCACTCCGGGATCCGACTGGATGGCCATGTTCAGCTGCTGGCGCTGCACCGACTGCAGATGCTTCACCGTCATCTCAAGTATGTCGGCCTTCTCCAGTTTGGTATGACGAGCCGGCTAAAAGTAGAGAACCAGAAGGAGCCACAGTCAGATAATGATGAAATGAGGATGGGGAGTGGGAGATGGGCGATGGGAGATGGTCGGGTTAATTGTTTTGGGCCCTACAACAAGTTCAATGGCTTGGGAAAAAGCAAAGTTAAGGAGCACGTTTTGTGCCTCATATGTCCAACTATTCGCGTGTAATCTGCAGTCCACTTCAGTCGGGTCGGGTCCACTCTGCAAATATCACACGACCAAGGTGAGATTCAGCAACTACAGCGAGAAGAACGACCGATCTTCGTACTGTGCACTTGGGGAAAAAAGGGTTCTTAAACAAGCTACATGTCAAAAAAACGTTACTGGCTTTTTTTTAATTAAACATATTAAAAATTAGGAAAGCCACTCTCCACTCATCAGTAATAGATTGCTGAAGAACTCAGATCTTATATGCTTTTCTATAGGAAGTATTCTTTAAAGACTTCTTTTGGAAGACACAAAAGTGTTCTAATTCTTTTTCTGAGCAAGAAAAATGTGCAGAATTTCGTTCAGAGCTTTTTTTCCCTCTGTGCAATCTTCGTCATTCTTCGCTCCCCGTTCCTCCATCTCTTTCTCGCCTGCTGGGACTGCATATTTTAGCAAAAGGTTCCCACGCAGGTCGCTCGCCAGTCCCCGCGCCCCGCCCCCTTCGCCCTTCGGCCCCTCCCCCGCTCTCCTGTCTGAAAACCTTTTGTTTACTTTTGCTTTTTTCCCTCAATGTCTTTCTTATTTGATTTTTGGTCTTGGTCTTTTGGTCTTCTCACTGGCTGCAGAATTCTGCGGCGGCAAATTTTACTTGATTTCTGCTTTGTAGTTTTCTCACAGCAGGATCACTCCTTGGAAACTGGTTTCGTTCGCATCTCTGGCGATTTCTGCGTAATTCCTCGACTTGTTAACACTTTTTGGTCTCTTGACTGACTCCTCGTCGGCGCTCTCGTGTAATGATCATCAATAAAATTTAATACTCAATTAGAGCCCTTGGTTTTTTGTGTGTCGTAGGAGTTGGTTTTTTATATATGGCTTTTTTTTTGTCCTTTTGTACTTTTGCCGCCCTCGGACACTTGTGTGTCTCAAGGGTTTTTCTTATGGTCTGACATAATTTATAATGAAAGTGAAGTGATATTGATCGGAGGCCTAGTTCCTAAATCGCGGGCGGACAACTCCCTTCTTTCTCCGGGGATACTTACGTCTTTTTTCATGGCCTCCAGGATCAGGGACTTGAGTTCGTTGAGGCAGTGATTAATGCGAGCCCGGCGACGTTTCTCCATAATCGGTTTGTTTGTCTACAAATAAAAGGAAATGGAAAAACAATTAGATAAGTGTGGTAAATAAAAGGAATTAATAACAATGTAAAGTTACAATTAAAAACAGTGGAGTTTGTTTTAGACTTTTGAGTTTCTTTTTTTTTTATTTAAAATATAATTTTGTTAGCAATGTCAATGTTTTGTCACTCACGTCATTTAGTACTTTTTACTATACCATGATTTATATTATAAGAAGTGTGAACAGATTTTAATTTGTTGGTTTTGTTCTGTTTTAAGCCTGAGTACATCAGAAATATTTTGAAAGCGTGGGGAAATTTCTATAATTTTTTACAACTTTTAGTAATTATAATTATAAAATTTTGATTTATTTTATCTCTAAAATTTTTTATTTATCATGTGAATATGGAATAATCAACACAATAAAAAAAAAAAACTAAAACTCACCTTTCTCAACTCAGCTTTGGACAATCCATTGGGATTGGACATGCGTCCATTGGAGCCATAGCTGTCGCTATAGCCATTGGAGCAGTCGAAATCATCGTCGGAATTAATATCGTTTTTGTAATCCATTTTGTAACGATTTTAATTTGTATATCCAAGTATAAAGTAATCCAAAATATGTCCGCTTCAGTTTTGGTTTATTTTTAATTTTTTCACAACACAACAACTTTGGTTCAAGTACGAAAATAGTTATAACAATTATTGCACGTACTCTCTTCACTAATGTCCGAACAACGAAAAACTTAACAAGCGGTACGCGTTTTTAGATCGTTCTAGTTTTAGAGTTTGTTATATTTTTTTCAAGTGTTCATGCGAGGGAGAGCGGCAGACGACCGCGCTCACGAGATGCCCAAAGGATACTGATCCTCGGAGCCCAAGAGCACCGACTAAAAACGAATCGGGGCGAAGGCGAAACGAGTCCGTGAGTGAAAACGAAGTTGCTCGCTTACCTGGCGACGCTGGCAGCGACAGAAGCGGCGACAGAGCAGCGGCAGCGACAGAGGCAGGTAGGCAACTCAACGATCGCCGCCTGCAGACTGAGAACTTTCACAGAGCAGCGCAGCAGCGGAATTTCACTCAAGCGGCAAACAGTGACTCGTTTTATAAAAAAAAAAACTATAATATTTATAAATAATTAATTAAAATGTATTATTTTGTGTACCTATTTTTTTAGATACAATTTTTTGTATTACGCTTGTTTAAAAGTTCATAAATTAAATTGTTAAACTTCTAATTTAATAAAGATTTTATACATATCATACAATTTAATAATTTTAAAGTTAATTACATATTTAAGAAAACTAATTTCTGAATTATTAACAAAGTATTGTTTGTTAAAAATTGTTTGATTTAATACTGTGCAGCATTTCCCTGAGTGAGTGAAAATAATTGAGCAGAACGAACCACCCCAGTGAGCTGGCTCATTCGATGAGTGAGTTATTTCGATGCAGGCAGAGTTGTCGAGTCAACGATTTGCGACGTTCTGTGGGATTAGGAAAAGTCTGAGCTTAGTTGAGTAAACGTACATAAGTCCGACTCTGATCTAGAAACAACACAACATTTATTTAAGCCAAGTCATTAGCCGTATGGTGGGTAATAAAATGTAGCTTAAAATTTAATATCTTGTAGACCATTCAAAGTTTGGAAAAATATACATAGAAGAGAGCCCTCAACAACAACTATGCGAATGAAGGAAAATTGGTATCTTTCGGTAAACTTTTATTCTGAGTAAAGCTAAAGTTCAGATTCTACATTTATTTTAACGAAGCGGTTAGACTTTTAAGGATATGTGTTCAAATATTTTTTTTTTATTTTAAAAGTTTTCTTTGTTAATAAGTCAAATTTTAGTTATCCCTTATAAAGGGTGCAAACAAATCTAAGAAATGTATTTTGCCAATTTATTGTTCCCAAAGCTATCACACAATTTTGTAAACAACACAACAATAAAATCAAGATTAATTCTGAAGTTACAATATAAATATATTGATTAAAAGTAGGTTATACTTTGGCCGAACTGCTTTTTTTCAAAATTCAACAAGAAGTTTGGTTAAAAACTTTAACCCTAATATTTTTAAGGTTATTAAAAATCCAAGTTTTATGTACCTTACTTATATAAAACAGTATACAATAAATTAAAGATTTCAATAAGTAGCATTTTTCTGCGACAGATGTTGGTGAGAACTCTATAAGTCCGGCTGTATTTTGGATGGCTGATGGCAATTTTAGTCGCACAGATTTCACCCTTGGCAAGGGCAAACTTGATCAATGCCCGTCCAATGATTTGCAATTCATTAAGGAGAACTCCTTGGCAATTGTGCGACGCGACGCGACGCACAGCTGCCGCAACCCCCGTTGCAACCCAGCAACCCAACATCCCAACCCCCTTGCAAGGATTCAGGCTTCTTATTTCTGCCTGGAATGCCTCATCAGTCTTAAGTCTTAGGGGGGTTGCTTGGGATTTTAAACGGGATTGGGACTCTCGATAGATCTTGGGTCTCGGATTCAGGGTCAATCATTACGGAGCTTACCTGACTGGGCCACATTTTTATAGCCAGATTTTCCTTTTTCAGGCAAATTTATTACTTTACGATGTTGGCAGGATTACGACCAAAGGAGTTGTCAATAACCACGGTGGCGGGCCATAAGCCAGCTGACAGCTGACATCGGATCTACCTATGTAGTATATAGTTTATCCCGATTTTGGGGAGTTAACGTATTGCCTGACAACTCTGGTCCCTCTGGTTGTGCAAAGTGATCACTCGCAACTTGAGCGTAAATCACGACCCGTGTGTTGAGCAATAATCTGTGGTGGTGATGATCCATCATCCACGAACTCTGCAGCACTGATCATCATGTCAGCTTTTGTAAATTGAATAATAGTGCTGGTTGGAAACTAAATCATGATGGGGTTCGGTTCGGTTGAATACTGAACTGGTGAACAAATCACACTGCTCGGCTAATAATGATCACTTGGTATCTTATAAATGCCTTAATTTTTGGCAAACATTTTCCCACGAAAACCCAAATAAAAATGCGATGAGCTGGCAACAAAAGCAAAAGAAACCTCAGAGCCATCCGACATATGTGGATCAATCGTCTGGCGAAACGTGCAGAGTCTGCTGCTTCTGCTTCTGCAGAAACTGAGAATTGAAATTCTATAACGAAGAAACCAGGCAGAAATCAAAGTTCAATATCAGCCCCAAACACACAGTTGATGTGGCTTCTCCTCTCTTCCTTTTCTTTTCTCTTTCATCCTGGGATCCAAGGGATCAAGGTAAACGTCATTTAGTGTGGCACGATCGCTGCTGATCGGTAGCCAGGTCTGTATATTCAGTATCTGTATCTTCCAGTCCGTCCTCCCTCCTTTTTATTCCCTTTTTGGGGCTTCCCGGGCAACGATCCTCTCGGTGCGTTGTTCCCAACGCACGATTTACACATTAAAACACTTTAATTTTTATTGTACAGCCGGTCGGTCGGTCGGTCGGTCGGTTGGTTATGGAGCTTCTTGTTCGATCTGTCGACCAGTGACGATCTACTTCCCTCTTTTTTAATCAATTCTGACATTGGGAAGCAGGAACCAGGAGACGAAGATGGAGACCTTTCTCAACCTCAAATTAGTGACTTTGGGTGTATGTATTTTTAGCTGTGGGAACTGCAGTTATTACTTGGGGTGTGCTGGCTGCAAACACCCCCCCACCAAAAAAAAATAATGAGCATGAAAAATATGAAACGGTAGCAAATGTGTGAACTGATCCAAACGGAACTAAACCCAAGTGGATTTTGGTGGGGGAACAGAACGCCTCCTTATACAAGATATATGTTGATTTAAATGAATTCCTTGTTGATTTTTATGGCGCTTAGTAAGTAGAGAGGGGAAATCCTGAGTGAAGTGTGCGGTCTGCGGGGCGTTAGAAGTCGTGACGGGCCGCCCAACTATTTCATTGTTTTATTTTTTCCTTCTGTGGGAGACTTTATTTTTATGAATTTGATAAATGGCCAGCAGGGAGTTGGGCTAATAACTGGAAAGTTCTTTATGACAGACTCCCAGCCAAAAAGGGGGAAAAAGTATTTTCCACCAAAAAAAAAAGAGATGAAGGGAGCTATAACTTATACGTTTTAAGGGAAGGGAAATGTCACACGTTTAGTGGGTGCGTTTGGCTTTTCTTATGAGCTATACTTTTAAACTTTCAAAACTAGAAATTGTTTTTTTTTTTTATATAAAGAGTGGAAATTAATCTATAAATAAATTTTTATAAAGCATGAATAAAGGATCTTTGATTCTAAATTGGTTTTTGTTCCTAAATAAGTTATGAAATGTATTTACTATAAACCATTATTTTGTATAAATATTCTGCAACTCTTTTAATGAATTCCAAACCAGAAACAATTTGGGAAATTAAAGAGGATCTCTGGAGAAGAGAGAAGATATTCTGTGTGCCAAGGAGCTGCCAGTTCGAGATCATTGATCCCATTGATCGGTGACCCATGCCAGCTGATGTAACGGTCAGTTGGCAGATCAGCTGCTCCTAAGCCAACATTTGCACTAAACTGTCTCTCGCTCTCGTGCCAAAGATTGTTACAGCTGCCACCCCATCTCCATCCCCTTCTCCATATCCCAACCTCCAGTCTCCCGGCTGCATCCCCCGACTTTTTCATTTTCTTTGGGCCATGACTACAATGGATTACGGCCCGGACAATGGACGGCGCTAAGGAAAACTGACTTTCCAGGGGACGTGCGGGGTTTTTCTTTTGGCTTCTAGCGGGCCCTAATTGCTGGCAAACATCTTATATAATATCCAAGAAGATGCGACTCGGAATGGATTTCGTATGGAGTGTGCCCGATGCGAAACAGCTGCTGGAGATCACTGAAAACTACGACGACGACGGTGAAGGGTTGCGGGGAGATTAGGAGGGATTTGTTTATTGTAAAGATTTGCGGTTGCAGTTACGGTGGCATTTTCCTAACCCTATAACCATCTGTCATAAAAAACACTCGTATTTTGGAAACTCCAAGCAAGAAAACTCAAAGCTAAAAATCAAAACTATTTTCACTATGTGGTACGATTTTTTAAGAATTTAATTGTGAATTAAAACATAAAACTTATTTTTTATAAATTCCTGTTAGTTACCCTTTAAAAATATTGATTTCAGATAACTGTACTACTACTGTACTATATAAGGGAAAGAAACCTTTTCCTATTAAAGTCCAAAGAATTGATAAGCTAAAAGTGTTCTTTAAAAGTATCTGTGTATTTAATAAAAAGTTTTAACTTAGCAGTTTACAAACCATTCAAAGCTTAATGAACAAATGTGCCTGAATGTAATAAATTTCAACATTAAATTCAATTGACAGTCAAATTAGTGGGAAAACACAGAAAATTCAACATAAGGGAGTTGGAACTATAGAACTTTGCCTATGAAATTCCCCTGCTTCACCTTCCCATTTTCCCCCGACGACAACAACTGTAAATCTTCCGATAAGTACAGTCATCCCCTTGGGTAAAAATCGAGCCACCGCTCGAGTCATATCAATTCATAAATGCATAATAATTCCGACAGAGCTAAAATTAAAACCAGGAGTCGCTGTGGAATAATGTGAGAAAAAAACTTTCTCACGATCACCTTGATGTCGCGCAGACGGCGGTGTTTAGTGAAAATCCACGTGCAAAAGGGGGAAGTTCGGTCGGAAGGAAGGAAGGAAGGAACCCACCACCAAAGCAGGCGGAGTAGTAGGACGCAGGACCCTCCGGTGGTGGTGGTTAGTCCCTCCCCCTCCTCCTCCCCCCTCCACCAGTCGATCGCCAGAAGTGCATGAGAATTTAAATTACAAACAAACAGAAAGAGAGCGCACAATCAACGGGCTTTGTCCGTGTGCGTGTGTGCATCGGCATGCGATGAAGGAGGAGAAGGAGGGGGAGGAGGAGGCGGGTGCCAGGACGAGGCGTGTGTGGGAACTTTTGACGAGGACACTCGAGCATGAAGCGGGTCATTATTATCCAGCGGAGTACAGCTCCTTTTTTTAATAGCAATTCCCACACGCCCACGAGAAGCGTTGATAACCGCTCTCTGAGGAGAATCGAAAGGCAACGGGAGTTATAAGGAACGTTACAAAAACAACACCCACGCCAAACAGCATCATTTTAGCAAAGAGAGAGAGAGAGATAAGCTCAGCTTATTTTAATGCTCCGCTCACGGCCATGCGCAACATTGAAACAACAACAAAAAGGAACAGCAACCGCAAGAAACAAGGGCGTAGCTGGAAATGTATTTTAGGGGTGACTAAAGGGGTAATATTTTATAAAAATTTATTTGTGGAAAATTTATAAACAAGGCAAAACTGTTTTGTTTAAAACTTCTTAAACAAGTAGTTTCAGTGGCGCTTTGTTCTTCAGAGTACAAAAGTGAAACAAAACACCCTTTAAAACATTTTAGTTAAGTCTAAGCAAACTAATGTTATCCGAACAAAACATTATCAAGGAAAGAAAAAAAACCAAACAAGGAATAATCAAAATTTTTAAATCCCTTTACTGCGCCCCTGCCCAACCGAAAAGTCAAAGTCATCCCAGGAAATAATCTCCTCCTTCGCTGCTGCAATCGAATGTAATGCGATCCGTGGGCACTCAAGAACAGTCATTCAGACCCAGAAGTCTGGAATGCCATGTGCAGGGACACATGAATGCATTTCCCTGCCTATTTTTAAACATTCCAAGTGATAAGGCCACGAAAAACAGTCCTCAATATCAAATGCACATGCATTGCACATTGCTGGACTGCGCCGGTGTGTGTGTGTGTATGCGTGCGGTATTACTCATGCGCTCTCAGTCCAAGCGTCGTTCGGTATTTTTCCAGCTCCCTTTCAGTATTTTCCAGGGTCACACTGCTGGAGAGCTGGGGCGTTGTTGTTGCAATTCGAGAGCGGAGCACAAGTATTTAGCGCGTTGCCGCCGACGGTCCTACTGACACACAGAAAATGCAAAAAAAGTAAGAGCGAAAAGAGCTGTGTAGGCGTGACAAAAACGGTGAAAAATAAACGGTTTTAAGCGGCGTGCAAAGGGAAAATAACAGTGAAGCGTCCTCTGCCAAAAGCCACAAAAAACAACTAGAAAAGCAAGTGAAATTGGCGCTTGGCGGCCATTCAAATGAATAGTCCTCGCACGAACGCGGTCAATGGCGGCAGCGGCGGTGGTGCCATCTCCGCGCTCCCCAGCACCCTTGCCCAACTGGCGCTGCGCGACAAGCAGCAGGCAGCGACGGCGACTGCGACGTCGACTGCATCCTCTGCCTCGGCCACGAACGGCAGCGAGTCCTCGCTGGGCGGACGACCGCCCAATCAGCCGCCCAGTGTCCCGGTGAGCGCTTCAAAGCTGGACAGTGGCGCCTCCAACGGCGACTCGAACAAACTGACCCACGATCTGCAGGAGAAGGAGCACCAGCAGCTGCAGAAGCCACAGAAGCCGCCGCTCCCGGTGCGCCAGAAGCCCATGGAGATCGCCGGCTATGTGGGCTTCGCCAATCTGCCCAACCAGGTCTACCGCAAGGCCGTCAAGCGGGGCTTCGAGTTCACCCTGATGGTGGTGGGTGCCAGTGGATTGGGCAAGTCCACGCTGATCAACTCCATGTTTCTGTCCGATATCTACAATGCGGAACAGTATCCGGGTCCCTCGCTGCGCAAGAAGAAGACGGTGGCCGTGGAGGCTACCAAGGTAATGCTCAAGGAGAATGGGGTGAACCTCACCCTCACCGTGGTGGACACCCCGGGTTTCGGGGACGCCGTGGACAACAGCAACTGCTGGGTGCCCATCCTGGAGTACGTGGACAGTAAGTACGAGGAGTACCTGACCGCGGAGTCGCGGGTGTACCGCAAGACCATCTCGGACAGCCGGGTGCACTGCTGCCTGTACTTCATAGCGCCATCGGGGCACGGTCTCCTGCCTCTGGACATTGCCTGCATGCAGAGCCTGTCCGACAAGGTGAATCTGGTGCCGGTGATCGCCAAGGCGGACACCATGACGCCGGACGAGGTGCATCTGTTCAAGAAGCAGATCCTTAACGAGATTGCGCAGCACAAGATCAAGATCTACGACTTCCCCGCCACACTGGAGGATGCGGCCGAGGAGGCGAAGACCACGCAGAATCTGCGCAGCCGAGTGCCATTTGCGGTGGTGGGTGCCAACACCATCATCGAGCAGGACGGAAAGAAGGTGCGGGGTAGGCGCTATCCCTGGGGCCTCGTCGAGGTGGAGAACCTGACGCACTGCGACTTTATAGCGCTGCGCAACATGGTCATTCGCACGCACCTGCAGGACTTAAAGGACGTGACGAACAACGTGCACTACGAGAACTACCGCTGCCGTAAGCTATCCGAACTGGGCCTGGTCGACGGCAAGGCACGGCTGTCCAACAAGAATCCCCTCACCCAGATGGAGGAGGAGAAGCGCGAGCATGAGCAGAAAATGAAGAAGATGGAGGCGGAGATGGAGCAGGTGTTCGACATGAAGGTCAAGGAGAAGATGCAGAAGCTCAGGGACTCGGAGCTGGAGCTAGCGCGACGTCACGAGGAGCGCAAGAAGGCGCTGGAGCTGCAGATCAGGGAGCTGGAGGAGAAGAGGCGTGAGTTCGAGCGGGAGAAGAAGGAGTGGGAAGATGTCAACCACGTGACGCTGGAGGAGCTCAAGCGACGCAGTTTGGGGGCCAACAGCAGCACGGACAATGTGGATGGCAAGAAGGAGAAGAAGAAGAAGGGTCTGTTCTAAGTCAACCCGCTCAAAAATCCCCCCATCTTCCCCTAAATCCCTGATATTCTTAAGCGCTAATCTCGAGAACAAAAGCAAAACCCTAGCGTATCCTACACATATACCTATACCTACCACATAAAGTAATACGAAAAGTGCATAAAATATAGTATATCTATTGTTGGGCCCCCAGCCGACCCACAAAAGGCTTCTATTCGCACAGCAATCGTCCGGCGATGGCGTTGCATTTGTTTTCTACATTTACTATACAAGTACATTTAACACATAGCAGTTGCAGTATTTTACCAATATATATCCCATGCATTACTTGACGAGACGAGGGACACATTTGCTAGCCTAATGAATTGAACACGCAAACGAATTAAATCGAAACGGAAACAAAACGGTATTTACAAAATACTTAAATATCTTAAAGCTTAACAGAAACACACAAAAAATGAACACCTAAGCAGAAAGTACGAGGCGAAATCGATCCTAAAATTAATTATAACGAATAACGAACCCATGTATAACGTATGCTATTGATATTGTAATTGTATTTTACCTATTATGCATAAAAGTCATAAAACACCAGCAGCAGCAGCAGAAAACAACAACAAAACAGAATATACTCTTGCATTTTACAAAATAAAGTCTTCTCTTTAGTTTAACTACATAAAAAAAGAATTCCATATTGACTTTATTGTTTACTCAACTGCAGCGATCGTACAGGGTGTTGCTTCGATCTATGTGGCACACGTCTGGGAATTAACACCATGACGCTATGTTTTGAAATACCGATTATACCCTCTGACTGAAGCAAAACATTCTCCAACCGCTGACTAATTTTTTTGTTACACAAAAATAAGGTGAGTCATTCTAAAGGAGCATTGGCTTGTGAAGGCGGCTCGAGTGAAGCGAATAGTTAAATCACTCGCCGCAAACAATTAAAAATGTTTACCCCTTCCATTGTTAGATGGTTATTAACCAACTGAAAAGTTTCGTGGGGGTCTTCAAAGTACAGTGGCTTCCATTTACAACAGACTATGCGTTCCGTTTTTATAGTTTCCCATTATGTGGTACTTGCCCATATGCGACTCATGCAATTCCGAAAACCCTGCCACACCCTATATGTCAATACATGCATACAATCTTTCGATTTATGTATACACAATTGCGGTCAAAACAATAGATATCAAAATGAAAATCTTTATTTAAACAACTACTTTTTTTTTAATTTTCTAAGATCTTAAATTTTATTTACCATATTTTTTCTTGGTACATTAAAGATTTTCTGAGATGATTATTAAAAAAAGATAAACTCACTAAATTTACACTTAATTTTCTTCCACCTAAATCAACTTACAACGTTTTGACTGAATAATCTAAATGTTCAATCAATAAGTTGTAATGATAAGATGGCAAGCTTTGTCCTCCTTATCTTTAAAATGGAGATAATATAAGATAAGATAAAGAAGTTTGCATGAAATAAATATTGGATATGGTCATGTAGTCATTAAAGTGTTGCAAAACCATTTTTGTTGAGTTATTATTCTTTTTATTTCCGCAAACACACCTACTTCATTTATCTGATAGATAAGATTTTAATCTTTTAATTATGCAGTTAAAGTAGCTAATGTTTTGACCCCCGTTGTAGGAATATGAAGGTATTGCATTTTCGCTGGTTCTCCACTTGAAATTGCTTTCTAAATGCCCCAGCAGACACAAGCTCTATAGAGAGACATGTGTGCATATGGATATTTAATTTATGCACAAAAATTAATCCATAACCCAATTGGAAGGCACTCAATTAGAGCCGTATAAAGCGTAAAATGAAAATCCATTGGTGAAAGACATCGAAGAAACATGGAGCGAGAGTGGGCGAGGGGAGGGCAGGGGGAAGGGGCTGAACAGAAGGCGGTGGGCGGTTGGAGGGGTGGCAATCAAGATATGCTTGTCTCTGTGTTTGTATGTGTGGGCCTGCAAGAGTATGTAAGTCAACAACGTTGACGCAGCACTTAACTCAACTCGAAGCAATTGGCTTTGGCGATCAATGAACGCAGCACCAGAGAAGAAGAAGCTCCACTGAAAGCGGAGGACACTGAAAGAAATTAAGTGGTATCGAAACTCATCTGATCTTAACTTGCATTTCAAATTGTTACATTTTATGATACTCCTTTTCTATATTTTCCAATTTTTTTATAGTAACATTTTTTTTTACAGAATGGCATGTTACAGATTTTTTTATTTATTTGAATCCATTTAAGACTTTCTTTGGGAATAGTGATGGGTATCAATTTTTTTCCATGACTTTTTTTTTTTCAAAATTTTTGTCGGTGTTTATGGAGGACAACGGGCTAAGACGACCCCTGTATAATAAATAATTAAAGTGCTTTTAAATAAATCATTATCTTTTTGTTTTACATCTGATTTTTTTTTTTAATTTGTAACTTCAAATTATCAATTACTTTATTGAAACGTATATTTAATAAAAATAAAATAAAATTACAAATGCAGCTGCTTGCACCTAAAAGACGACAATAAAAAACATATAACTTTATACTGATCATAAAAATTTTATACTGCAAGATAACGTATTAAAGCTTAAACACATTTTTTTTGTTTCAGTGTAGTGAAGTGGAGTTCGTTTCGCTGCTGTGTTGTTTTTAGGACGATGACTCAAGAACACAACAAAGGGGGAGGGAGCGAGAGGTAGAGTGTTTGTGTGTGTGTGTGGAGCTTATCGGCCTGGAATGAGAGCACAACAGCTCCGCTTGTTTCTGCCTGTGGATGAGCTTCTTGTGGCGTCCATCGTAGTGAGAGTGTGTGTGAATACGGAGCACCCTGTAATTGCGTTTGCTACGCTTGCGGACGGCATTCCTGCACGTCAAACGCGAAAAAAACAAACCAAACCGATCCGAACCATCAACAGGCCAAACGCTTAAGATTAAAAACAAATGTTGACCGTTTCTAACGAGCCGGAATAGAGAGAGAGAAAGATAGGAAGAGACAGACATCTCCTCTATCCCCCACACACCCACAACTACCTGACACACTTACGTGACTGCGAGAGAACGAGGGAGAGAGAAAGACATAGTCGCTGCGCCTGCGCTTCTATTTAAGTTTTACGGTATTGATAGATTTCAAGGGTATGATAAATGCAGGTTAAAGATAAGAGTGTTATAAAAAAATCGCTTTAAAAAAGATTGCTACAAACATAGTGTAGTTGACTTTATGTCGTCTAGAGGGAGCTTTAATAGGACATTATTTTATTATCAGTTAGTAAATTGGTAGTGGGTATCTTATAGTCTGATCCCCTAAATTTAAAGTTCCTAAATGTTTTTATTTGAGATTTCCGCTTTACAGTTTTAAATTGTCTCTTTACGAGCTCTGACATTTGACATGGCAATGGGAAGTGATTTTTATAGGCTCTCGTTGGTTCATTGGTTTGTTTGTTTGTTTGTTTGTTTGCCTTATGTCCCAATCCCTTTCTTATTTCCTTTCCCGTTCCACTCCCCACTTCAGCCCCCCGCATCGTCTCAATGTCACACTGATAAGGGCTCGTTTCCCAGTTTATTTACGATTGCTCTCATATTTTCTTGTTTACAATGCAAATAAATTGAGATCGTGCGGGCAGCGATCGAGAAGTTGTATCAGTTTTATGCAACACTTGTGGGAACGCAACATGATAAAAACGCGTTGGGTTCATAAATTATCTGGTGCGACTAGACAAACAAACACTTGTTGAAATTGACACATATTTGTTTGGGATGCAATGAGTTTAACACTGTCTCTCCTTGAGTTGACTTACGAAATTTTATGATTGATATTTCTTTATAATTTAAATTTAATTTAGAAAGTCTATCAAAAGATAAGAAAACAACGAGAAAGGGGATATTATTTAGTCAGCTATCGAAAAAGAAGCTAGCTGAAGGCGCTCAAAGTGGACATAGTCCTGGAGTGTGTGTGTGTGTGGTCCTTGCTATATCCTTCGATCGGAAGTGATTCTTCTCCACATCCGTTTAATCTACCTTTCCCTCAGTTTCTATCCCATAGCGGTACAACTTATTTCACCGTCCACTACTTCCTCCCCCACACTCTTTGTGGCTCTCTCTTTTTATTTTTTTTAGATTCCTTCTTGTCCCTTTTTTGATTTCCGTTACGCTTGCGCTTGAAGCGTGCACAACATCCGCTCTCTGCTCCCTAATTCTCCTTTCTTTCCCGCAAATCTTTCGTTTCGCCTTTGTTGTGCATTTTACAGTTTGAATATTTCCATTGTCCCGACATCCTGGGAATCGCAGCTATTAACAGGTGATCCCGCTATCTGGCAAATCATTGGCGAAGGTGTGAAAATATATCCCGGATTCACAGAGTTTTGAGGGTGGATTTTAAACCATTGTTTGCATTGTTCTTGCTCCAAGTGTGGGAAGTACGTTAATTCTATATATTTATTAATTGAGTTGTTTTCTGAATGAATTTCAAAAATATGAATGCTATGGTATGACAGGAATCTATATAGATGATCAATTGGCTACTAATAAAATATAACTATAAATATGTCTTAAGAATTTGATTACGACTGATAGTTTTTTTTTTTAAATATCCTGCGTATTTAAATTACATTTAAATCTTGTAATATTTTAGTGACACTGCTTTAATGTTTAATGGCTCCCCCTCCTAAGGTAATAATTTTCGAGCACATTTTCGACAGCCAGCCATTTATCCCACAATCTGTCAGGACACTTGACACATGGTCTCAAGAACACTAACCGCACAATTATGCCTCTTAAACGCTCCCAACAATGGAACGCCACAAAGGACAAAGAAAGAAAAAAAAATCACAAACCGAAAGGGCTATTTCGGGTATAATTTCATGTAATTGGGGACAGTTGGCAAAAGAGCAGATTTGCGGTCGGCCATCCTGACCCTGGGAACAGATTTCATTGGGCATTGACAGTTGCCCCTGTTGGTTATGCAAACTCAATTTAGGTCACTCACTCGCTCAGTTCCACGGGTCGTGGGAGGAGGGAGGAGCGTGGAGGAGGGGGTAGCATTTTGTGGCAGTTCGTCAAGTGACCTGAATGTAGGTTAGGTGGATGCTGATGCCTCTGCTGCTATGGAAGTGCAGTGGTGGTACAAATGGGGTTTACTTTAGAAACGGTTCATTGTCCCCACTTTTAAAGTGTACTTTAATGTCCGTAACAACTTATGTTTAATACAGAAATCTATTTAAAGACAACAAAATTAAATATAATAAATAATAGTATTTATTGCAATTTATGACAATTTATTCCTATTAATTAAGAGCTAAATATTGTATTCAGATTAATTTAAATTATTTATATCTAGATTATAATACATTGCAGATATTTATAATTATTAACTGTTTAGGAGTTTAGGAAGTTGCACTGTAGAAGGAATTCCCTTTAGTGGACGCCACTGGGGCTTCTGGTCGGCCTTTTGTGATGCATCTTGGCTTGTGCCACCCTTTTCTTTTTTGTGTGCGAGCTTGCCCCATTGAATGTCTCTGCATGCTGAGTGCTGCTCATCCTCTATGCATGTCTGATGGTTTGTCGGAGTCCCCGTCCCCAGAATCCCCCTCACAGGAACCCCTGACCCCCCATCAGAATCCATTCATTCCGAGAGTCTGCTCATAATTGATGTTCAAATTGCTGCTGAATGCTGAATGATGCAAGCGGCGCTGAGGAAGAAGCACTTGCCACAGATTTGTGTGCTGTGTGTCCCGATTGCGACACGTTATTATTATTATTCTTATTGTGAAACGTACAGATGATGGTTTTGTGTAGCCACATCAAGTTGATTTAATTAAGCTGAATTAGACAGGCGGATGTGAGTGGAGTTCCTGGGTGAAGAAAGGTACAGAGCACACGTGCCAGGAAATCATCATCTGCCAAGAAGGTGCAGGAAAATACGTTACTTTCTGTAATTTCACGACTCAACAACGAATTTATTGAGCCACGCGGCAAGGGAGCAAAGGATCCCGCACAAAGGAGGGTCCCCTCTTCTCTTCCAAGGACCCTCAATGAGTCCCGCAATGAGCTCTCTCTTCGGGGGTTGCAGTTGCACATTGAGCTGCAACGTCCTTTCGTCCTGTATGCCTGGGTAATTGTTATCGGTGATCCCGAAATGAACGTTACTTTGAGCCCTAGGCCCGGTGTTCTTTTCCTGGCACGCGCCAAAGTCTCCCTCTCATCGTTCTACTTCCACCAGCTGTTCTTCCTTTTTTTAAACGGAGTCCTGCAGGACATGCTGAAGTAATTGAAATGGCAGCCGAGATTCTTTTTTTAGCTGATCCCTAGAAGCTGTGATAAAGGTCGCACATCTAAGTCTCAAATCTGTCAGAAACTGACACTATGTTTATGAAATGCATTTCATTTGTTTAAAACGAACATATCGAAAATATTTAAGGTAAGGTCATCAGAAAATGTCAATCTTTGATTTTTTATTTGTGACAAAAAAACGGACGTTTGGATTGTCTTACAGTCACGGTTCGAAGGTTTTTCTCTATATTATATTTGCTCAAAACTTGTATTCCAAAAAGACATGCAAGCATTGTAAACTATTAATACAATTCTTAATTAACCAAAAATTTCTTTGGCCGAGCGGCTTTAAGTCTTTTTCAGTAATTAATTACTCAAATCAATTGCACGGAAAATATTTTGGCGCTTGCTTTCTAAGCTCAGATTTTAGTCTAAATTTATCAAATTATTCTGTCTGAATAGAATTTAAAAATCTACCGTCAACGGTCACAAACCTGAAGATTCGTTAGTTCTTAAAATATTTATAAAGCTTATTTAATATATATAATAAAATAACTTGCTTAAGACCTTACATTTTACAAATAATAGTGTAGGTACCTACCTATTTTAAATTCCTTTTTTTGCTTTTATTAAGACTAGCAAAGATTTGTTTACGACCAAAACTCGACGTTTTCTATAGTAAATTAAACTCATCCCTTGAGACCAACATAAACTCAAAAAACCTATCCAAAACTCACTCAAATGCGGCTCAGCACTCAAGGCTCAACACTCCACTCTCAACCAAACTGAACTCACATTCTTGCTCAGAATACGGGGCGTGAAATGTCTCAGCCTCGGAATTCCGGTGAACGCAGCAGCAGAGCAAAGTTCTCTAACCATTTTCATGGTTGCCAGCAAATTATCTATTCGGGGTTTTCTGGGCCCGGGGTTTTGGCCGAAAACCGAGCATCGCTGACCACAGCAAGTGTCGCCGAAATGGCCAAAGGACACTCCCCGGAAGAGGATGAGGAGGATCCTCATCCACTCATAAACACATTATGCATGCCACCTTGGGGGGTGCTCGGTTCACAATTCTGCAGATTTCGCTGTCGATGTGTGCAAAAGTGTCTATAAAACCATAACGCGTTTTCTTGGAAAAGCGGGAAAAATCAGGTAACGCCCACTGAGTGACTCTGGCTGATCCTGTGTTTTGACCATCTTCTTTTCTTTGACAGATTTTTGTAGGTGAACCATAAAGCGATTATGATTGGGAAATATTGTTTTTTTTTTCTCGGCCTTTGGGCGAAAAGTAAAAACTAATTAGGGTTTTTGTTAGAAGAACTTCGTTCTACATAAATAAACCATTAATTTAACATATCGCTCAGCCAGAACGAAACGAATCCGGATCTGAGGTCAGAAATGGATAGGATCGCATGGCAACTCGTGACCAGGTGTGCGCCAAGTCGTGTGACGACATCGGCTCAACCGATATCTGCGCAGACCTTTTTATGCATATGTTATAGACGCAACCCCACCCCAAATCGCCTGGAAATCGCCTTTAAAAAACGAGCAGGCAAAAGTTAGCTGCGCATGCGCAGCTCAAAGTCTCCACCCCTTGGTTACTCGCCTTTTGTTTTGAGAAATCTTTTGCGAAATGTACAATCAGGGGGTTGGTTCGAGAACAGAAACTCAAAAAAAAGGGGGTTCCAGGGGTCGCTGAGGCGCAACGACCTTTCCCTCTTGCAAGGGTTTTCTTTGCTTTTGCAGCTGTTGTTTTTGCTTGAGCGAAAGATTTTCCTCAAGACACCCCAAAAAAATAGTCTTGGTTGTGTTCAACGCGTGTGAAAGTTCTGTAGCTCCCTAGTTCCCGTATTCCTGGCCACGCTTCAGCCATTTTGTTGGATATTCTCTGGCTTTTTGGGCAGCAGATTCCCGAATCCCAAATCCCGATCTGGCTGCGTCGCAAAAGGAACTCGTCCTTGGGTGGGGGGAATGTGGCATAAGCGTGTGGATCTCAGCTGAGGGAATCTAGGGGAGAAAACTCGACTGGTTCTCGGCCTGTGGCAACAAAAGAAGTTTGCCAAAGAAATTACAGTTCCTGCAAAGCGAGCTAAATGTCGTAAATTGTGGATTTATTCCAAAACAGCAGGCAGCAAAGAAATCACCATATATTTTGGCATAAACTCGTATTAAGAGGGAAACCAGATTGGGCACATAAAGGAACCTTTAAAGAATATGTGGCAAATCATCCGTGATCAATGAAGAGGAATTTAAAAAAATGTAATAATTCGTAGAATATAAAATAAGTTTAAAGAACAAACACAATTGATTTTAAGAAACCTTTTAAAAGCTTAATAGTTTTCTTTAAAAAAAAATGCATTTAAACGTAAACTTTCCATAACGCTTTAATTGTAATAACAAATGACAATTTTCTTAAATGTTGTCTGATCGTTGTTTAATCAGAAAACCAACATTGTTGTTGTTTACAAGTTAAGAAAATGTATGTACATTAAATAATATACCTTGCTTAGCTCTTTATTAAGATTGTTTTAGTCATCAGAATTATTATTTTAGTATAAAAAAACCTTAAGTTACTTAGGAACTACCAAGACAATTAATTTTCAAAGTTTATAAACAAAAATTTATTAAACACTTTAAACAGTTTCAATACTTTTTTTTTTTTGCTTACGTTTAATACGCAGCCATTTAGCTACCAAGGAAATACACTGCTAAATACATTGGTTGATAGATTACAAATTTTAACAGTTGCTCAGGGTAAGGGTACAAATTGTTTGTTTTCTAACACAACTATTTAATACCCAGTTTCGATAAAACTGCAGTCTTTACCTCCAGACAGACCTTGGGATGTCCCAGTTTCTGGTTTCCTCATTAATGTATCTGAGTACTTACGGCCAAATTGTCGGCCAAGTCAATGTAAACAAATTCGGTGGCCTTGATGGTAGCGCTAATGGCTTTATAGTGTACTCCCAGTCCCACTCCCACTTCCACAACACATACACATACACATGCAAAAATATAGGATGCAGTGTCCTCGACTCAAGGTCACGTTTTATGATTTGGCAAATTTCCAGCGAGGGAGTTCCGTGTAAACGGCTCGAAAGGATGCGATGCGCAAAGTTGACGGCAGAACTGCTTGCGAGGAAGGACTGCGACTCAAAAGGATGCAAGAAAGGATAACTTTATGGGCGGCTCGTAAAGACCGTTTGAACATTGGACAATATGAGCAATGGGTGATTATTTGTTTTGGTCACAATAAAGACGGCGGGTGGCAAGGATAATGCAAGGATATCCTGCTGCATCCTCAAGCCATTAGCACGGCGATTAGCGGCTTGTACATCGGGACATGAACGAAGGGCTTGGTTGAACTTCCAAGAAGTCCTGGGATCCTTTTTCGCGTTTCTCCCTGCATTTTTTGTAGTTGTGCGTAAAAAAGTTCAGCTAGATTTGCGTAAAAAACGTTTGCCGATGGTAAGGAAAGTCAATTTGGGTTCTAGGAATTTCGAAAAAAGGCTTTGTCCGGTTATAAGGTAATATTATGTTGTTGAGAAGTTTCTAGGAACACCAGAGATTTTTTGCCTTAAAAAAGTGTGTCTACATTTGCGTAAAAAGCGTTTGCCGAGGGTTAGAAAAGTCAATTTGAATTCCAGGAATTTTTGAGAATATGTCTGAGAATTTCTTCAAATAACGATAAAGAATTCTTTGAAAAAGTTCCACTGCTAAAATATCTTGGAGTGACAGGAGCAATCATAAAAATCCTTCGATAAGCTGACAAAATTTCCTATCAAAACAAATCAGAAATAAAACATTTTCGATAATTGTAAAACTCGCCCAAAGTAAACCCGCTAAACTAATTTTCCCAGCCCCTATTTCATCCCCACATAGCACACACAAAAAGCAGAACAAAACAATAAGAAATTGAGGAATTTCTCAGCGCAAAATGCTGAAGGATCAGCAAGGATTCTCGTCTGCTACACTAATCGTTTATTATGATCAACGAGCTGAATCAATAAAAACGAAACGAAAACGAAGCGCCTACTTCAGAACATGTCATCGTCCTGTTCCCATTTGAGTTCCCATTCGGGTTCCCATTCTCGGTCTCATGGCAACCTGTTTCACAGGGTTGGATGTCCTTTTGTGTGTGCGTTGGAGTGTTACCGTTGCTGGCCGTGAGAATTGAATGCACGGAGGGGCAGGATAACAGGGGTAACAGGTTCAGGTCCTGGCCCTTCTGTACAGGTATGCAAAAGTCAAATTTGTTTGCTATGGGAATTTGTCGAAGGTGTCTGGCTTGGGAAAGTCTTTGAGTTCGAGCTGGTGTTCTGGTGTTGTGTGGTGGGAATTCGCTGTGCTCCTTTTGTTTTGTGTGAATTTGATGGAAACTATGAAAACTGTGGGCGGTGGAGCGGATGAGGTATCGGGAAGAGGTAGGGGGTTGTTTCAAAGAGGTTCTAAAGGAATAGGTCTTGGATAAAGGAATTGTTAGAAAATTCGGCTATGTATTAAGCATGGCTCAAAAAATAAATAACTTTACCCATTAAACTTAAGTATATAATTTATAGAAATAAGTTACATTTGTTCATTAGGGTAATAAGTTATATTTTTAGTTTAAGATTTAACATATTTCATTACTTGCTTTGATCAGATAAACGTAATATTAAACTTAAAAAAATTAAAACAGTTTTGGAAAGTACAAATTTTAAGTGTTAAATAAATGGCACAAGTAAGAAGTCTCATAAAAATAACTAGTCAATTGTTTTTACAATGATTTTTATCATTAAAATTAAAACTAACTTCTAACACACTTAAGCTTAAAACGTAGTCAACTTAACTTACCCACAGTTTCTAATTTAATTTCGTTTTCACAACCAAATGTTTCCGATTTCAGCTAATTTCCTGTGCCCGCCCCAGGCCGTCGTTGTTTTGAGACATTTCACACAAATTTCGTGCACTTCCTTCCGGTGAGCGGAAGAAAAGGAGCGCATAAGGGCAACCAGCACGCAGAAAGGATATTCTCCTCTCCGGCCAGACAATAAATAGAAATCTAAATTGCAAAATATGGGCCACTGCCTGTGCCTGTGGGAATGGGAACCAATTTGATGTGGGCCCACCCTCGCATCATCGATAAGATCGTCCAAGGGCCCAAGGAGGTGCTGAGAAAATCTCGTTTGTTGTGGCAGGGCAGAGGGTTCCCTTTTGTTCGCCTTTCGCCTGGGAGAAACATTTTGCTTGTTTGTGCTCGAAAACAGGTTAACAGGTATTTAGCCCAGAGATCAGTCAGGATTATGGATGGATAACGATGGATGGATGGATAGGATGGGGTGCGATATCTCGAGTGGGTGGTCACCTAACTATTTGAGGCCAGGGAATGGAGCATGTTCGCTGTCCCATAAATCAGAGCGCGGCTTGAAATCGCTCCAATTTCATTTGCATTCCAGTACAAGCAATTAGGCCAAAGGACTCTGGGAAAAGGGATAATGAAAAAATGAGGGGAAAAAACAAACTAATGAAATAAAATAAAATGGTAATTTGATACGCGCACACTTATGGAGTGCGTTTTTCAAGGACTAGCAGGTAGCCTGGAGAGTCCTTTGTCTGAGCTCACATTGGCGCATCGAATGGCAATGCAAGCAAACAGATCCTTGGCCCCGAAGATCGATCGTTATCCTTCGGGGAGCGTTAATTAGATTTGCACCGAGCGGTCCCGGTCAGTGGAAATTCGGGAAAAATCACAGATACACACCTGTGGGAAAGGAAATGAGAGGACCCCACGCAGCCAGGACTACATCTACATGCACTTGCACACATCTCTCTCCCACCAGGACGTTCCACTGACTGACCTTTCCTCTTCCATTTAATTCCCATTGTTATTTGCAGTTCCTTTTATTAATTTGAAGTGCCCGCACTTCATGCAACTGTTGCGCTTGGCTACATTTCTTCCTTTTCCTTCCGGAAGGATGAAGGATGGCCCTCCTTTTGTTGGCCAGGCACTTCCTGTGGGTCAGTTGGAACCCTGTGGCCAAAACAATCTATTGTTAATTAATTGTGCTGGTCAAGCAAGACGCCTGGGAAGAGGAAGTGGCTGCGAATGCCTGTCGGGTAATCGTTAAAGGAGTCGTGGATGTTAATGTT
Source organism: Drosophila oshimai (assembly GCA_018150695.1). Lineage (NCBI taxonomy): Eukaryota > Metazoa > Arthropoda > Insecta > Diptera > Drosophilidae > Drosophila > Drosophila oshimai. The sequence goes on from JAECWM010000224.1 coordinate 8,328,632, forward strand.
AAAGTTAAAGCTGAAGGAATTCTTAGCAGTCCTAACTTTTAAGTACGCAGTAAAGAGTATAGCTATATTAAAAATACATTTAAAAATATATTTAAATATTTATATGTATGTTTTTATATTTTTGTTTAAATATCTTTAAATTTTAAATAATATAAAATAAAATTTCATAAAAGTTTATGATTTTTAAATATTAACATAAAGTCTTAACAATTTTGTTTAACAACTAGCGCCATCTACCGTTAATCGACAGCCCATTTTACATTTTCATTTTACTTTTTACATATTTTTTCTACATGGTGCCCCTGCGCTATCTATGAGTCAAATCTATCTATACTATTACAGTTCTGAAAATCCCCACCAGGTGCTGCAGAATACTGTGAACGTTACAAATGTCTGTCTGTCCTGCCTGTCCTTCCGTCCGTCTGCCCGTCCGTCCGTCCATCTGTCCGTCCGTCCGTCCGTACAAACCTCGATATCTAGAACCACCATAGCTAGAACCACCAAAATTTGCACACAGACTTCTAGAGAAATAAATGATACCTACAAATTTGCAAAATCTGGACAGTTTCATGAAGTGTGTAATACATTTAGGGAAACCCGAAAATCCTTTCTTGTTTTAGATTAATAATATTTATTTATATTAACTATTTATAATTAACTTATTTTATGTCGTTTTAAACGCATCACCAAAATCTATATTTTTTATGTGGACTTAGTTCGCACTCCTATAAATTTTATGCTTCAAATGGTCACATATTTTGAGCTCCCACCCATTTTCATACGAAGGACCCTTTTCAAGGGTGTAGCAACCTCCCCTCACATGTGTCATCATCCCACTGCGCAAAAAGAAGTCCTACAACTGTCGCTTTTTGCGGTGACCCCCACAGGACGCACACCTCCGTGTCCTCGATCCCCCTGTTATATATTTTTTATTGTGCCAGAAGGTCTTTGCTGCTCCTTCGAAATTCATTTTAATTCGTTTTTATTTCTTTTTAATTTTTATTACATTTTCGTATATTAGCTTTGACTTTGCTTTAGTTGTATCCACTTTGAATTATTTGCTTTTTGTTTTCCCCATCTCGCGCTCCATGGGCGAAAATCAAAAAAAGAAAATGGGAAAACAGCATCAGCTTTTTTTTCGCCAGCATTGTTCCATGGACTTTGGACTTATGAGGGGGCAAAAGTGGGAGTGGAGTGGATATGGCCACGTCTAGGACCCTGCCTTCTGGTGGTCACTGGTCTCCGGGTCCGGTTTTTGTAGTTATTGTCCAACGTTGACTGTTTACGCCGAATGCGCTGCGCTCTCCACATCGCGATCCGCGGAGTAGGAAATTAAAAATGGCGAAATAAAGTTAAATTTTTTATGGCTTGTGCAAATAAGTCACAGGCAGGCGAGCAGTCAGTGCTGTAAAAAATAGTAAAAATCCCGGCCCCTCGTGTAGCTCATCGCTTGTTAAGCAAGAAAATAATATTAGCATTAAGCGTTTGTCTCTGCGCCTCTGACAGACACACGGCGCCATCATCCATCGTCCCTCCCAAAAGTCTTCGCTCTGTGCTTTTTTTCTGATATTTATTTTACAAAATGGGCGACAAACTTTGGGCTTCATTTTTTTCTCGCTTATCCTGGTCTTGTAGTTTGTGTGCGCTCCTCTTTCTGCTCATATGGAGCACATCCAATTAAGCAGCTCTGGAAGTGGTCTAAAAAATGAGTTCTCGTCCTGGTGGGTGTGATTTGGGGAAGGCGCGACTGGTGCGAAAGTGTTGGCTTTAAAGAGATCTCGGGGAATTGGATGTAATGACTGTATGAGAGGTTTATAGGTGCCATAAAATGGAATTGAAAATTAAGCAATGATCTAAGGACTTTAAGGGATTTTTAAAAAAATTGGAACTTACAAAAATAAAAAATAAATTATATCGTAAGGAATTTCATAAACTCAATAAAGTGATAAATGACTAAAATAGCTTATAACAGAAAGACAAGATACTTTTCTATTTAAAATGTATTTAAATAAGCACACCAAATTTTACATTTCTTTTAATTAAATCGTCAAAACATTGTTATATAATAACCCAATTTATTTAAGACCTACCCCAACAGGTAGCACATGTGGTTCTTTTTATGGCCACTTCCACCTACAAAATTAAAAGTGTTCCACATTTTGAAAACCAGTTTTTGATTGACACACTTGCACTTTCTTTCAATTAGCCGCAAAAGACAGACGCTCGTGTGCCGGCCGCTGTCTTTTTCTCTGTCTTTCTTTTCGGCGGTAACAATTTTGGGATTTCTTCAAGACCCTAATTAACTCGTATTTAAGGCAGGAACAGGGCGTGGGTGCCAAAAGAGGTGTTGATGGATTCGAGATTCGTATGGATATGTAGGCAGATCGCGTGTTGGCTCCAGTGTCAGCTACACCATTCTTAAGAGGCTGTCTTCGGCGGAATTGATTCAGTGCCGCGTTAGACGTTGTCGCGATCGTGATCATGTGGATTTTGCTGCTGCTCTTACCTCTTTTGAAATTATACTTTGCGAAGGCTCTTTATGATCAGTGCAACCACCAGGTGAAGCTGCAAACGGGACAGAAACTGCTCATCAACTCACCCTATTACCCGGCTCAGTATCCTGTCGGCACATCCTGTCGTTACGCCGTGGAGGCTCCCAAAGATCAGGTGCTTCAGTTCAAATGCGAGCTGCAACTGCAGACGGTGAGAAAAGTAAAGGTCTTGAAGTGAACAGTGATGCCAAAAAAATAATTTCAAATTGGTCTTAAATGTGTATTAAAACAGAATTTTCGTTTCATAAGATATCGTGTCTCATTACTGTGAATACTTATTTATTCTGCTAAAACCGGTGCTTTTTATACTTTTAATTAAAAAAAGGTCCTAAAAAATACTCAAATCATCAATTTGGATTTAGATATTCATATATTTCGTGTCATTTTACTGTGAATAATTATTTAAAAATTGTGCTGCAGTTTATTTAATCGGCTTATAAAGTACTATTCCTAAGAAATTGGGTTTAGGAGTCCCCAAAGTTTCTTATAAAGTCAAAGGCCAAAAGGCATCACTGGTACGACTTCTTCAAACAATTCCATTTTGCAAAGCTTGTTCTCCCGCAGCTTTCCACGGACTTGAAATGCCGCGCAGAGGTGTTTCACTTCAATTCCGAGGGCGACGAGGTGTTAACAAGTTCCGAATACTTTTGTGGCAGCGGAAAATTCGAGCGCAAAAGTTTCCTCAATCGTGCCGTGATTTCCTACATATCCAACGGACATTCGGAGCCGCCCTCAGCCGTCAAGTTAAAGGATAAGCTCTCTACTACAGTGCCACCACAAGGTGTTTCCATAGAGGAGCAGGATGAGGAGGAGCAGGAGCAGGAGGAACAGGAGTACCCTGAGGAGCCAGAGGAGGACCTCAGTGACGAGGTGCTGCACGTGTTGCAGGATGTGGGCGTTAGCGATGCCTTGGCCTATGTGGCCTCTTTGCTTTACGACGACGAAGAGGCCAGAAAGTCCAGCACCAGCACCACTATTTACCTCGAGAAATTGCCAATGCGTAGCAGCTCAAAGACTTCCGCAAAACGTGCCCGGATTGTTTCCAACTACCCACTTGCAACAGCCCCCCAGGGAATCCAGGGAGGAGGACGCTTCACCTGCCTCGTGGAGGCCATCCAGCCCACGTGCACCTGCGGCTGGAGCCGCCTCCCCCGGATAGCCAGTCCCACCAACGAGGAGGCAGGGCTGCACGAGTTTCCACCCATGGCCGGCGTGCTGACCAAGAAGCAGGGAAAGGTCTTCTGCGGAGCTGCGATCAGTGAGTACACCAAAAAAATGTAACATAATTAAAAAATTAATTGTTATTTAATTTAATTATTTTTTTATTATTTATTATTTTGTTTAACATATTCCGCAGTTCATCACCACTATTTACTGTCCGCTGCCCACTGTTTTCTTGGTCCGGAGACGAGCAGTGCCGCCCAGCTGCGCGTGGTGGTGGGTGAGCACGATTTGGCCAGTGCTTATGAGACGTTCGCCACGAGGCGCTACGACCTTGAGACCCTGATCCTGCACGAGCAGTTCAGCCAGGCGAATGGAGAGCCAAGGAACGACATTGCTCTGCTCAAAACTCGAACTCCGATCGTGTGGAGTAGGAATGTGGGTCCTGCCTGTCTGCCACTGCAGCCGACCGAGGATGGGAGGAAGCTGCCGCTGGCGGGTCACCAGGTGGTTGCCGCCGGATGGGGCACCACTTCCTACGGCGGTCCCCAGACCCACCGCCTGCTAAAGGCCACTCTGGATGTGATCGATGGCCAGCGGTGTAGGCAGAGATTGATCTCCTCGGGAGGAGTACCACCTCACACCTTTTGCACCTATACTCCTGGAAGAGACACCTGCCAATACGATTCGGGAGGAGCTCTCTACGAGCGGATCCATGGTCGTCTGGTGGCCGTGGGAATCGTCAGTTATGGCCAGGCCTGTGCCACCCAGCAGCCATCGGTCAACACGCGAGTCGCCTCCTTCATCAAGTGGATCAGAGCCAAAAGCCCCGAGGTGGCCTATTGTCCTGGCAGGATTTAAGACCAGCAACTACTCTGATTTATGTATTTATTGTGAGGCTAAGAAAGTAATTCAAAAGTAGTGAAGAATATCGTTTGATTTATGGGGAAAAGAAAAATAATGGAGGCTTGGTTGTGATTTTCATATTATCAATATATTTGTTCACAATAAAAACCCTTGTGTACAATTTAATCACCACATTTATAATCTATTGTTGTAAGTTAATTTTAACCTTAGTTTAGTTTTTTTATGACATAATTTAAATGTGCATCAAATAGAATTCATTTTATTGGTTTTATTTGCATGTGAGCTCTCTGCACTTTTTTAAGTATTTTGAACAAGAATATTTTCTTCTCTGTAAAATTTCGAAAAGAACAAGTTCTGTAAATGCTAAACTAACATAATTAATAACTCAATTTACCCAGCTGTATAAATTCAATCTATATTTAAAGGGTGCATATTATTTATTTATTTCCTTTTTCCAATAAGGATCTGTTAAAGATATTCTGCGCATCACGGTCCCACCTCCAGTTTGAAGCTGTCGAGCCACTTAACACTCGTAAGTGGGTGTCAAGATTGTCGCTTTGGCTGAACGCGTTCGGTATCAATAAATCAGCATATATCAGCAGCAGCACCAGCACCAGCACTAGCAGGTGGATGAGGATGTGCCCACCACTCGGCTGTCAATCATGCATGCGATTGCGAATGCGAATGGGAACGCCTGGCTGGAGCTCTATGTCCTATGTCCTTTCCTCCGCCTCAGGCATTGCAATTAAGCGCAAATGTCAACTAATTAACCTCAGGGACGGCGATTGCCTGCATCCTATAGCCTATGGCCCCATAACCAAACATATAACCCTTCACTCAGCCGGAGGGCCTGTCAATGAAAACTCTTTTCAGCTGCCTTATTTTTACACACAGCCATACAGCCGTGCATCTTCCTTTCAGATAAATAATTAAACGTTTCGCATAACAGATGAAGCTCGCTTTTAGGCTTAAAGGCAATACGAATGCGTCTTTTTGTTCGCTTTTCTGGAGGACCGTGTTTCTTTTTTTTTGTATGTCTAACCTGGTGGGACTCTCGTTGCACTTTTTCAATGCTCCCCATTCTTTTTGTGTATATCTGTCTAGCTAAAATCGCCTGCATTTCCGAGTTGCTGCTGCTGCTGCTGCTGCTGCAATGTATTGGCCGTGTTTGTGTCCTGTTTGTTTTGCAGTTTTTGGGTTCTTGGTGCCTTGCAAGCCTGTTGTTCAATTTAGGTAAAACGCGGCTAGAACGGAACAAGCCAACGTCAACTGCAGTCGGTGGTATCAAGTGTTGCCTGGGATTGGCGGCTCCGCATAGAAATGGGTTTGGGGTTGGGGTTGGGGGTGTTCACGGGGTTAAGGGGTTCAGGCGGTGACTGCCATACTCTGGTGGCACTAATTGAAAAGCAGCAGCCACTAACAGCAGTCGTCGCTAAAGGGCTGCCAAGGGATTGGGTTTAGGGACCAATACTAGTGCCTGGATACAGTAGAAATGTAATAATGTGATTAATCCGCAAGAGAAACCATCATCTCCATTTCTTATGACATCAAAAAATATCTTTAAAAATGTCTGGTATGTCTCTGGGTATTTCTTAACAAAAAATAAAATCTACAAATTTCTTTAAAAAGTGTATAGTGTTTTGTCCTTAATTAATCTAACTTACAAAACTTTGTTGATCTTAAATGCTTAAAATCCCTTAAAAATCTTCATCTTGGACATCTATTTAATTATTAACAAAACAAATTTTACTTATAATATTTGTAGTAGAAAAATATATTTTTTTTGTAAGAAAACATTATAAATGTACAACAAAAATTATGGGAACTCTGATTGTTTAGGCTTAAGATCGTATTATAGGTTAGTTTGCAGGTGCTTTTAAATTTGTAATGGTTTCCTTAATCTTTTTTTAGGACAGATTTCACTGTCTTAAAAGAAGATATGTTGTGAATGTTAAATCTTAAAATTTAAATGTTTCACCTGAACTATTTTGCGGTTATCCACTGTACGAAGAAAGCCAATGCGCACAACACTTTTTAGTTGGTCCTTTTTTTTGCTGGCAATTTCCTTTGCATACTTTTGTGCTGCATTTGATTACAAAATGGCGGCGCTGCTCCTGCAGGACCTCCCACTCTGCTGCTGCTGCTGCTGCAACAGGAGCTGTGCTGCTGCAGTCGTAATGCAGCCTAAACATTGCGTTTAGTTTTCGTTTTGCACTTTTGCAGCAGCTACAACTGGACTTTGACTATTCATTAGCGTGTGTGGGTGTGTGTGTGTGTATCTGTGTGCCTGTGCATCGGATGGCAGGATGAGGGCCAAAAAACTCTAACAAGCTCAAAAAGCAATTTGCGAGGGGCCGGCTAAAAAATTGGCAAAAATATCGACGTGCCGGCTCATGCAATTGACGTTTTGCGGGTGGAGTGGGTGGCATAGGATTTTCGGGAACTAGGGATTGGGATTGGGATCGGGATCGGGAATGGGATTGGGATTGGGGCCTGTTACATAAAACCACGCGTTGCACAAAAGCCGCCAAATCGTCGTCGCTCAAAAGCCCCAGCAATGAAAATACAAAATGGCCGACATACAAATCCAAGCTGTTCCAGTTAACTATTTCAATATAACATATTTTGTGAAAGTCACAGATCTCTGTTATATAAATTACACTGATGTATAAATTATAGGTACCAACTTAAATTAGGCAATTAAATATATCTCTAATCGTGAGAATATTATACTTTTCGGAACCACTTTGCAAATATTTTGCTAACCCTCAAAAGTAAATTCGTTTTGTGGTCAGAAATTAGTACATACCACCAATGGCTGCTTTTTTTCGGCACGTAGCTTCTGCACACACGACTGGGCCAATTAAATCCCTTCACATCAGAAAAATCAAATATAAACGGGAAACCAGTTTATTTTTATATTCCAAATCAAAATTAAAAAATATTAAATTGTACCTACATATCTGGTTTTTCGTTGGATAACTAAATAGAAAAGGAAAATTTTTTTTAAATAATGATTTTAATTAGTAGAGGAATCATTTAGAAAGGGTTGTTTATATATTTAGTATAATAGAGTTGCTAACCTCTTAAAATTCATTTAAAAATTGCATAGATTTTTAAATATACAACTACAAATTGCATTTAAAATTTAAATGTTTTATTTTTTTTTTAATACTTTGAAATGAAGCTTATAAATTCAATAAAAGACTATAAAAATCCGTTTAAAAGCCAACTTCTGTTTAGTAGGCATATTGATCACAATCAACAAAACCTTCGCTTTAGACTTTCGCTAGAGTTTGAAAATTTTAGTTTAAGTATAATTTTTACCCCCGAAATCCTTTTAGTAAAAGTATAGTTTTAATCCCGAAATCTTAGCAAAAATGTCTATCTTTAGAGCTCTTGCTGGTTTTATATTTACGGGTGTTCCTCGAAGCAGGAGTGTCCATCAAAAGAGAACGCGACGACCATTCCCCGTGGTGCCGGAAACGAGGCTGAATGTTCCATTGGAGTCTTCCCGACCACCTCGTACTCTGGTCAAGAGTTTTCTGGCCCTCCACCAACTGGACTCGGTTTATATGCAAGATGCCCCACGTGATCTCAGGAACTTCTTCCTGTCAAATTGGAGGGATGTAAAGAACGATTAACCTGATTGCCTTTGGAAACCTCTTATAAGAACTTATTTTTGGACTTTGACTAACAAAGGGGTTATGTGTTATAACACAAAATCGAAGCAGATAAAATCTTCGTTGAAATAAAATTAATTGAACAAATTGTAAAATTCTTCTGGTTAATAATAACTTGGCTCAGCATTTAAAAAAATCTCACTAATGTTGCGATTTGAAAAAATACATTAAGAAATTTGAAACCTTCGAATATTTTTTTGATAAATGTATTTTTTTTACAATCAAGTTCGAACTTGTTTTATCAAAAGATTTGCTTTCGTGTTTTTGCGGAAACTATGGTGAAAAATTTACTTGCTTTAGAGCATTGAATGTGAATCTTAATCAATTGGAAATTGTATTTTTTTAGTTTTCATAAAGATTTTTATATTATTTATCTGTTGTACCACAGTGGATTATGATAACTTACCATAAGTAGCTTAAATATCAATATTAAATCAGTTTTTAATCCTAAATGTAGCCAATTACTTTAATTACTAACGTTGCATAACTTTGCACCCTGCATTTTTGTAGATTAATAAATCACTAAACACAGAAATTTTGGCTAAAAAAAAAACTGATGTAAAAGACATTTATTATTAATAAGATATAAGATACTATTTGAACGGATGATTGGGATCTATGTGGCCTTATGGATCTGGTTATTGTATACTGAAAGACATTTTGGTGGCCTGGTTATTGGATGGTTGGGAACTTGTTGCACATCGTAGAAGGCAATCCGTCTAAACATCGTAGGTTCCAAACACCATTCGTCTTCGGAAGTCCGCCCAGCGGTAGCGCGGGTTGCGGACGCGGATCGTCTGCATCTCTTTGCGATCCTGCAACTGTTCCTGATGCTTCCGGAAGCTCTTCACATAGCACCGAGGAGCCTGATGGTACTCCGGATTGGGTTCTACTACTCTTATTAGGTCATCCACCTCAGGGTTACCTCGTGTTGAAAAGGGGATTCTACTCCAGTCAGCCGAAATGGTGCTCGACGGACTGCCAGTCGGATGTAAGAAGACAAGAATGGTAGCTTCAGACTGGTCAAAAGCATGTTGAATAATATTGAAGGTGGATTTGGATTCGTTTTCGAAAAAAAGGAGTATGAAATGTGTTGCTTATCTACTGTATTTGTTTGCGTGTCATATGTAAGATATGTAGAAAAACTGTGTTATGGGTAAATGGTTTACTTGAAAGCAAAGAAGTCTGACCCTAGGGCTACTAAGTACAGAAAGTTGTTTCGAATTTCATTAATTTAAATTAAGTTAACAAACATAATTACAATACGCTTAATACTTTATTGGCACCAATGCAGTTGTTAACTTTTTTATTTTATTAAAGAAGAAAATTATTTTGTAAAAAATGTTCAATTTATGAGTATGAATGAATGGGGTATAAATATGTAAGCATAAAAATATTTGAGGAAGCTTCCACAATAAGCTCCTTGCACCTCTTCCTTAACCCATTGTCATGTTGCACGCACTCGAGACCAAAGCACAAAACATAATTAAACAATTAAAAAGCCTTTTGGCACTCGTTCTTACTTAGCCCAATTCGCAGGGCGGCACATCAAAGCCGTATATAAAAAAGAGTTTTGCGCCTAATTACGCTGCCAAGTGCAGTGGATGGAAAAGCAAAATGCAAATTTGCAACAAGGCAATAAAAAAATACATCAAAATTAACTGGCAACAATGAGAGTGAGTGGCGAAATCACAGCATTTGCGGGCCAAGTTAATTGTGCAACATTCAAGTGAGGAACGGGATTTAAATATGAGAACACAGAAAACATTTAGTTGAATTAAAAATTTAAAAATGTAAACTGAACAAAAATTATGTAGGTAGGGTAGACCGGGGCACGTTGTCGCACGGGGCACGTTGTCAAAACGTCCTTTTTGAAAAAACTAAGAACGAGATGGCAGCACCCGTCATACCATAGACGTGCGTGTGTGTGCCCATCATTTGACTGTGTAAAGTGTTGACATTGCCGCAAGAGTGTTCCCGCAATTTCACAAAACATTTTTTTGGAGCGTAAGTAAAATTTTATAACCTTACATTTAGCGTTCCCGAAGAGAAGCCTTTTGTTTCACAGCATTGAACCTTACATTTCCTTAAAGTACGTGCTTTTACGAATCCAATACCATATCTAACCTTTCAAACATCTCAAACGCGTCGGCCACGAGGCCGCTGGAAGTAAAAATACCCTCGGGGCAAGTTGTCAAAAATTTCACAGGGCCCGTTGTCACAAATGCTTTCGTAAGTTGAATTTTTAGAAAAAGCTTGCTAACAAATACCAACATTTTTGGTTGGGAAAAGAGGCAAACAAAACCCAAAAATGTAACTGCGAAAAACAAACTGGCCAAAATTCAACCGAAAACAAGGGCCCAACGTAATTCTTCCAAGAAAACTGATTACTGTGAATCTACTGGCTCTGGGTAATGTTACTTCTTTGTACTTTTTATCAATATCACTTTTGTTTCTGCACAGTATTATGTTTTTTTTATATTCCACCAGGTAATATTCTTCCAACTGTAACGATATACACTTCGAATAACATTTTTGCGTAGTTTCAGAAGTTGCGACAACTTGCCCCGGACGGGGCACGTTGTCCAACTGACTTTGCTTCACTTATCTCCATGTTACCACTGTTGGGTGACGTTTACACGGAATATCTATGTGTCACATTGTAGCTGAATAAATTGCCGATATTTTGGTATATAGCACTACATTAAAATGTCAATAGAAAAAAAGAAAAAAATTCCAGAAAAAAAAGTACGACAACGTGCCCCGGTCTACCCTACTGTTAGAAGTAGCTGTTATGAAAAAATTAGGATTTTAACGTCATATCTGTTTTTTTTCTTTGAAAACCTCTTCATTTTACCGAACCTACAGCTGATTTTCTCCGAGTGCAGGCTAGTAGGACAGTGCTTTGAACGAGAAGTGGCTGGACCCTCGGCAGTCTAGTCCTGCACTGTTATCCTTGCTGCTCTGCATTTTTTCTGCTCCCATTGCCCATTGATTTTTTCTATATTATGAAATTTATGCTGCCCGCTCTGCTTTGTTGCACTCTTGTCTCTGCCTTCATCTGCCACCCCCTCAACACTCCCCCCATGCACTTCATTTTCTGCCTTTGCTTTTTATATAGTCATTTTTTATATATATTTTATTTTTGCATTTTTCCCAAGCGCTTTTGAGCTTTTGTTGTCGAGTGCGCGCCAGTGCCACCCGAGCCAAAAGAAAAGGGCTTGACAATAAAAATTATGAAGCATATTACTTGAGTGCACTTGGGTCCCTCTTTCCATTCATTTCCTTTTTGCCACTTTTTCACCCAGCTCAGCTCTTGTTTTTATTTTCTCAGATCGGAAGGATGGAATAGGATGCGAAGGTATGCCAAAGTATGTCGCTAGTTTTTTCGAGAGCAAACTTGCGTGTTAAGTAGCAAAAAGGGTTAAGAATACTTGGGATAATAATAAACTGGTCTGCAAGAAGGGAATTGAGGTATCGCGAGATACCTGGGTAGGAGTTTCTTAGACTTGTTAGCAAGTTTCCTAATGTTACTTAAAAATTCTTCGCTTATTAAAATAATTTTAACCATAGCCATACAACTTTCTTAGCAATATTTATTTTGTCTTAAGTATTTAAAAGATACGGCTAAGCGATAGTTATTTTTGTATTTATTGAAATCTAGGTGTATTTAAAAATTTTGTTTACTAATCTGTAAGTTTTCAAACCAAATTGAAAAAGGCTAAGGGCTACTACACTTAAGTAATATTTAAGTCGATAGCCATATTATTTTCATTCTGATAACGTGAATTCGCTCCGAAAAGAAGTCGTTTTCTGAAAGGGGTCTATGTTCTCCATGGAGGATTCCTAGAAGATTGAACGGCCGTAGATCATGGTGTGTCGGAACTCTGCCCATCGAGTGCGATGGCTCTTGTAGGAATCGTAAGGTGCAACGACCTTCGGGGTGATTATGGCCCAATTGGGATGTTCCTGTTCCTGTTTCTGCTGAGAGGCGACGGCCACCCGTTGTAAGAGCTCCTGATCGGCCCGAGCTCGGTCCATCTCCTCCTGATCGTTGTCCTCCATCGATCCAAAGACTGCCTCACGAACAGAACGGAGTTCCAGCTCCGACTCCGCGTCGTAATCTTCCGCCTTGGCTTCTGCTTCGCGACTTAGTTGTTCCTCCTCCATGGGCTCTTTCCGATCCTCCTGATTTGACCGGAAGGCCTTCATTTCGGGAGCCATGTCGTCGTAGTGGAGCACCTCCATGGACTTCATGTTCCTCCTCTTGGCCGCATTCTGGGCAGCAATCACATGGTTTCTGCGGGGCAAAGCCTGATCCGGCTTCATCACAGGTTGAAAGACGCTGGAGTCCAACCGAGAGATGGTGTTGCTCCAGTTTTGGTTCATTCGTTTCTGTCGATGAAGCTGGGTGGCCGCAAATCTCTCCTCCCTCAGTGGCCAATCCTTGTAGAAAGGTCTGGAATCAAGGACCCCCGACTGTTTGCCCTTCTCCAGCCCGGATATCTTGGTCAGTGAGCGCTGGCTTGTCCTGGCCAGTTGGCGAATCCTCGAGAACATGGGCATCTTTCTGTCTTTTCTGGCTCCCCTTAATTCTATTAATATTGATTTTGGCCAAAACTATCCACTAAAATTTTAAGTCGTTAAAAATAATACACTTGAGCTGAATAAATTTTGGTTATTTTTTGGGGAAAACCAGTTCGAAAATGAAAAATCCCGCAGGACGTATGTTAAAGTATTCGTTGAAACACTGACACTCAATCACTTGTTTGCTGAGTTCGCAAATTTAATTTTATTCCCAAATAGATAGACCAGAAAAAATATACGTGTGCTGCGAAAACAAATATCATAATTTATTTACAGCCACAAGGAATTCAATTTGATTGCAACTTGAGTCTTTCGGGCAAATTAAACAACAAAGCCAAGATGAAAATCATGGATGAACCAAAAGCAAAACAAAATTTGCCATCGTCACATGAACATTTATTAATTTTGCATCAGCTGCAGTGGTGCGAGGTCCTTTGGTGGAACGATAAGTCCTGGCCCGAATTTAACGCAATTTCCAAATGAAAGCAACAACAACTGCGAGACATGAAATTGAGTTAGTACACAATTACAACAACAATTTTAAGTGGATGCGGCCATTTTACAATAAATGCAAAACTTTACAAGAAATTGAAGAAATCTCCAAGTCGAACAATGTATACTTTTTCATAGGTCTAAAGTTTTGTTTTAAAAACTTAAAGAAGGTAAGTTAATATATGAATTACAAGACATACAATGGCCACAAAACAGCTCAATTTTCTTATTAGATTTTATATTAAAGTTCTTGATTTACGGATATAATTTAATAGTGAAATAAAATATATAAATAATATGAAGATAATAATATAATAATATAATAATATAATTTAAAGAAAATTCAGAAATAATAGGTATACCGACTTGAAGATAGTGTATTTGATAAAACTTTATTGCGTACAAAGAACTATGCCTGGCGGTCCTTGATGGCCAGAGGGGTTTGATTGGTTAGTGCGGAGGGGCTGCGTAGCTTGTGCGTTGTTTAAATGTAGGCAGAAACATGTCACTGCTTTTTAATTTATATGCAAATTAAGGCCTTTGTCAACACTTTGCCAAACTCAAGACAACGACGACAAATGCCTGAGGCGAATGCAAGGAGTTCGGTTAAGGAATGACTCTGTGGAAAATATATGTTTAAACAATGCGTGTGCAGGGAAAACATTATTTTGGTTTTGTATTGCAATTAAAAGTTACTAATATTTTGGAAACAAACTCGTTAGGGAATTTTTTTGATATATGTTGGCAATTTGTTATGACTTTGATAATGAATCACTGTATACTTAAGTATAATTTAGGTCATGCAAATGGTAGGTAACTAAAGTTTCGACATGTGTTTTATTATTTATTTATTTATTATTATTTATTTAATCATTTTGTGTGATAGTTTTTTCTCTCCGTGTAAGTATGGTATAAAGACATCCATCAGATGCACATCCCTATCGCACACAAATAGCCCCTCCCACATAGCGCCACATCCAGTTTAAGTGCGATGTGACCCGGGTGTTGACCCCAATCCCGAAGGGCTGACCGCAGGCCCTGCCAAAACTGATCACGCCCAGCTGGAACATTCGCTCCCGCTGTCGCAGGATCACAGGACCACCGGAGTCGTACTGACACGAGTCCTGGCCCCTGCCCCCCGCATCGTAGGTGCACAGCTGGCTGGGAGAAATGCTGGAGTTGAAACGACTGCGGCACACGGCATTATCCATGGTCAGCAGGGTGGCCTTTTGGAGGGTATTTGATTTCGAGGCAGCAAAGCCCAGAGTTCCCCATCCCGTGATGTCCACATTCTGGTAGTTGAAGTTACTTTCTCTGTACAAAAAATAATTATAGATTGATTCTCTGAAAGTGTTTTGTTAAAGCTCCACTTACACTTGTCGAACGGGTAGACAAATAGGCGCTACTCCACGGTTCCATTCTATTTGCGTGACTGTTTGGAGCAGTGAAATATCATTTATATTGCCAGATGCTGTTTCCCTATAGCCAGGATGGTCGAAGATAGTCTGAATCCGATGTTGAGCGGCATAGATTGATTCGGAGACTGACAAAAAATGTTTAGTAGTAATATTAATAAAAGTCTGTATGTCTGTAAATATTACATTTTGAGAAAGTGTCATAAAGGTAGGTAACTTACCTGTGCTAAGATCATGCTCCCCCACTAGCGCCAAAAGCCGACTTGCCACCGGTTGACGGGCAGTACAGTGGGCAGCGGTCATGATGAACCGGTCGCTCACTATGCTCCCGCCGCAGAAGATGGGCAGGTTGGAGGTCAGGTCCCTTATGCCCACCATCGAGGGAAACTCATGCTTTCCCGCCTCCACTCCGTTGGCAATGCGATTCGGAAAGGACCATCCACAATCACAGGGCGCAGGACGAGCCACCGCCTGGCAGTTGAGTCTGGCCCGCTGTTGGGTCTGAGCACTGCTCGAGTAGTAGGCGAAGGCCATCGTCTGGAAGTTGGATATCCGGTTGACCTGTCCCATGCGGCAGTAGCGTTCACCATCTCGAAACTGCAGATCGCCATCGCGGGAAATGAACAGGAACTCGGAGCCACAGGTGTCGGGGAACTTGAAAGGAATAAGGTTGTTTAAAAGACTTCAGATTTTATCATTAATTCCAAAAGTACGTTTAATTTCCCTTTAAAAAACACACTTTGTTGTGGTACTTTTTCAAAGTAGGTACAGTACTCACCAACTCATAGCGACAACTCAAATAGATCACATGATTGCTGGGGGCTTTCAATCGAAATCGGCAGTTACTTCCACTTGGCAGAGCTCCGGGATAATTATCACTGGTTATGTTTATCGCTCGATTAGGCTGCAAATCATAGAATCTGGTGCACTGTTGTTGGCCACAGACTAAGCCAATGAATAAAATCACAAGAAAGCACGGAAAATTAAGTTCGCACATGCTGAAAACGAAACTTCTGGAACTGTAAACTTAATGAAGCTTCGGTTCAGCTTATATAAGAGCACTCCAAGTGATAAGAGAGAATATTTTTCCTACATATAAGAAGTATAAATATTTAAGAAATTTAAATTGAATATTGCAGTCAAGGTGAGGAACGATGACTACGGTCTTTGTACTTAAATGCACTTAAAAAAAACTGCAAGTCTAAAATAATAAAAACATTTCTATATAGGAATTGAAATAAAGTAAAAAAATTTACATCAGTTTAAGACTTTAAGATGTCTAGGGATTTGTTTAACCAAACAGGCTTTTACTATAAATAAAACAATAACAAAAGCAGATCAAATCCCGAGTTTATTTAAAGAAATCCAGTGTGATAAATAATGTTTTCCGATCCATTCATTTTATGTTCATTGCAAGGTGACCACGCAGTTGGAATTTCCAATCTTTTGGCGTATCCAACTTATGTACGACGTAATCCTGGTGTTAACACCCATCGGATACTGCGTTGCCGCACAGCTCTTTCCATAGCTGATGATTCCGACTAGGAACTGCTTGGACTTGCGCAGGATGACAGGACCACCGGAATCGAATTGACAGGAGTCGCGACCATTTCCCGAATAGTCGTAGGTGCACATTTGGCCATTGTATATAGTGGCTACATTGCTGTACTCTGTCTGGCAGTCCTGATTGGAGACCACCATCAAGTTGATCTTCTGCAGACTCGCTGAGTTAGGTCCGGCAAAGAAGACACTTCCGTAGCCGATAACATCGGGGGTTTCATAGGCAAATAGTGACGACCTAAAGACAAATTTTTATTTAAATATTTTAAATAGAACTTCCGTTATTTACAATAAGCTTACGTGCTCACTGGAGGCAGACAAATGGGACCCACACCCCGCGACCACAGAATATTGCTGGCCGTTATCAAAACCGCAATATCGTTGTTCACATAGGGATCTGTGGTATAACGCTCATGGGGTATCATCTGTTGTATATTATATTGCTGGTAGTACCTGGAAGCTAATCAAGAGGTTTAAATGGGTTAACAAAATAACTGAGAAAATTAAGATGTTTTTTTTGGCAAAAACAGACTCTAGAAAATATTTATTTTCTATTGTAAGTTTTCTTAAAAATACAAATAATTTAAGAAAACTATCTGTTAGCTTACGATTTTGTAGATTATTAGCTCCAACAATAGCCACAATATTTGTGGCCTGTGTAACCTGATAAATGCAATGGGCAGCAGTCAGGATATAACGATGGGCAACTAGTTAAGAGAAGGAAAATATCAATAATAAATAAAATTAATTAATTAAATATTTATATTGATTGATTAAACTTACCTATGGTGCCGCCGCAGAAGGATGCTTGGTTCTTGTTGGTCACATCCTTGAGGGCCACCATGCTGGGAAATTCGTTGGTCGCTGCAGTCTGGCCATTGGCTATCCTCGAAGTGGCCGACCAGCCGCAGTCGCAATTCTGTTTGGTAGTGGTCAAGGTGCACCTGAAGTTTCCTCCACTACCGCCCGTTGAAATGTAGGCGAAAACCAATTCCGTGAAGAGAGACTCTCGTGATAAGGGACCAGAGCCACAGAAATTCTCAGCACCGCGCATCAGAAGATCCCCCTCCGAGTCCAGCCAAAAGTTATCCGTGGTGCACTTACCATTACTCTAAGTGGTGGAGAAAGAATGGCTTGAGTTTTCTCCATTAAATAAATCAGTTAAATGACCAACCGAAGGCAATGCCACATTGCACTGCACTTGGATGTAGTAGTCCACGGGGGCTGTGAATTTGTACCGACAGGATGTACCGCCAGGATAGTTTTTGGGATAGTAGGGTGACTCCACGTAGGTGGTTCCCGGACTCAGGTTGTAGGTGTTATCGCAGCCCTCGAAGTAGGCCAAAACGGCGGGGGACAGCAGCACCACTAGCGCGATTAGAAAGCGGTTAAACATTTTGGCCAGACCTTTCCGCAAACGAAGCCAGCACTCAACTGGGCTAACCCGATAATACCACCCACACCTAATATCAGTCAGAACAACTAAAGCTAGAGCTAATTAAAAAAAATATAAGGCCGCCTTTCAGCAGATGATAAAACACTCTGTATACGCCCCGTTTGTAAATGATTTCGCTTCCAGTCTGCAGTTGTGCAAATAAGCAAATATAAAACTTCAATGGCCTTGTCCAATGCACACGACATCGGCTTTGAACTTGGCTAACACTGCCTAGGCTTTTTCCATATTGGTTGGCTGATAAGCCGCAATGCATTTGCTAGGTCACGATAGGGAAATTCTGCGTGTAAAATATTTTGTTTTTCAGCTCAGATCGCTTAGGGTTATCCACCAGCTGTGCGTCTGGTGATAAGCTTAAGTCGAAGGCAAATAAACATTTCCGAATAATGGGTTCTAATTAAGAGGTAAATAATCGCAAAAGCACAGAAAGGTGTCAACGTACGAAGATCTGTTTAACCAGATTTTAAGCGAATTTATTACTTCCCGGTGGTTTTACTTTTTATAAGATAAGATATACCAGAGACAGGAACAATGCTTATCAATTAGGCCAGGAAAATGAATTCTTTTGCTGGAACACCTTTCAAAATCTACAAAACAACAACAATTTTTACTAGTGCTACAATTAAAAAAAAAAAGATAACTACAAGCTGTTTGGATAAGTTAGTGAAGGTCTAATCACCGAGTTTACCAAGCAAATAAAACAAATATTAATAAGTCTTATTTTATATTAACCAATTAGTTGTTGTATAATTTTTGTGGCATGGCTTATACAAACATTTCCTCTTATTTGTAGATTTGTGTTATGTTGGAAAACAAGCAACTTATATAAGCTCATAAAACAAACAAGGCATGAGGAAAAAATATTTGTTTTATTATAATTGTGCTTACTTTTGTGTGAATATATAAAGCTAGAAGAAAAATACTTTTAGCAGAGAAAAAATTATAAAATGTTAAATTACAATGAAAGCAGAGAAGCCAAAAATTAAATTTCCGCCAAAAATCAATTAGGGAAGTCGGCAAAAAAGACCAAACTGTAATGGCTGACAAGGTGCGGCTAAATGTCGATGAAAATCAAGCAATCTGTCTATCATAAATTGACTTTATGCAAAAATATCAACCGAAAGCATGTACATAAAAGAGCGCCTAAAAGCATGCTGCAGTTTTGTCACCGGACGCTGCGAGCTGTGTAATTATAATATGGAAACAAATTGTTTCTTTTTTCGCAGGAAAAACTTTTGTGTCTCCTGCAACCCCCTCTCTAATTTCCAAGCCCTGGTACATACCGATCCAATGTCTATATTTTCTAGTGTCACACAATTTTTGCACACATTTTTTTACGTTGTGGGTGGTTTTTTGTGTGCACAATTTTTTAGCCGTGCATTTGCATTTTCCACTAATTTGACTTTTGTATTGTTGTGGTCGCTTTTGGCCCTCCCCTCGCAGCCAGTTTATGTGTTAGAGTTTTTTCTGGTCCTTTTGGCTTTCCACCAATCGCATTCCCTCTTCCACATCTCTGGCTATGTGTGTGTGACTGCGCGTGGGTATTGGTGGGTGGGCTGCGCTACGCACTTTTTGACTTTTCGTTGGGGAAAATGCGTTTTCATGCATTGGTTGGCTGTCGAGTGGGATCCATTGGGGATGGGTTTGGTTTGGTTTGGTTTGGGTTTTTCCCCACACACATATATCTAGCATGTCTATGTCTCTCTTCCCGTTAGTTGGAGTGCATTTTCCCAGAGCTTGTCATTTGATGTGGCTGTGACTCTGTGGCCATATCATTAATTGCCGTTAGCTGGTAACAGGAACTAGGCATGAAAAAGCGCCGGACACACACAAATTAGTGGGCAACATGAATTGCATAAAGGGGCAAAGGGACAAAAAAGTTTTAAGCCAAAACAGGGGATATAGTATATGGTAGAATAGTTGGGGATGGAATTTATCTATCGGAAAAGTTGGTATTCTATGCAGCGAGATGCAATTATACGTATTTCGTATTTTAAATAAAAAGAATATATTTACAAATGAATTAATAATGTGGTACAATTTTGTTAACCTATTTATAGTTAATTTTACCCTTAAAATCAAATGTATTGTAATAATTGATAGTGATAACTATAGCACTTCGACAAAAAATTTAAGTTTGAAACAAATTAATTAACATAAACTCAATATAGGCTTTAAAGCCTATGATACGTAACCAAATGAAAAATAAATACGTACCTACATGGATGTTTTTGTCGTCTTTATTCTGAAAAGTAAATTAAAATGTATAAAAGTTGTATGCATTATTCTCCTTCACAAAAATATAAATTAAAATATAAGGAAAACTTAAATATTTTAAAATTCTATGTTTAAAGTATTTAAGATGTAGTTTTAAAATATTATGACAAATAAATTGTACTTGGAAAATTAAATACATTTTATCCAGTCTCCCAATTGAATATTATGACTTAGCCTCACACTAATTTTTAAACCCCTTATTCATTTCAAAAAAAAAACAATTTTATATTTATTTGTTTTTGAATTAATAAATAAAGTTTAATTGATTTTACTTTGGTAGTATTAATTTTGGCGTTTGATTTTATTATATGAAATAAATATTTATTTTATTTAGGTAGTTAAATTGTAAAATATTCCTTTGCAATAACATTCACATGTCTTTGGCCACGATAAAACAGAAATCGTTAGCTGTGCAATCGGTGAACAGTAATTGCCGTTTCCTGGGCTATAATCCGGCAGAATCGGTGCATCCATCAAAGGCTCTCTATATCCCCTTCCCTATCACTCCGTAGAATTCACTTACAACGCATATAGAGAGAACGGAAAACACATTCAATTTGCTGCACCTTCAATCACAATAAATCCATACAAATTTCCGGCTTCTTTTTTCTTTTTAGGGCGCAACGCTTTTCAAATGCAAACTAAGCAAATTTTAATTAATGAAAAATTGCAATTAAAAAAGCGGCCATGGCTTTCTTGCCACCACCTATGCCAACTATCTCCCTCTGGCAAGTACAGTTTTCCATTTGACGCCAGATAAAAAATGGCCAAAAGGAAAAGAGCAAGCAATCCGCAGGCAAACAAAAACACACAAAACTCGTGTGCCCAGTAAATGCATAAAAAAAACAAACGCACCGAGAGCAAGTACATATGGGTGTATATGTATAGGCGACTTTTTTGGCTGTTTTTCTTTTTAAGGGGGAGAGGGGGTATGCATCTAAGCAAAGCTCTCTGTCGCTGCCAGCGTCGCCGATTAACATAAACACGCAAAAAACATTAACAGAGCCTGCATTTTTTGTTGTATTTCCCAGCCTCGGCTTCGGCCAACGGCAACGCAGTTAGAAAACAGCAAGTGGAAAAACTAAGGCAGAGGTAACAAAAAATATTTCATACATAGATAACGCGGCGTATGTGTAATGTGCGAATGGGATGCAAGCAGGCGAGCGGCGCTGGCTGCCTCTCATTCTCGCATTCGCTCATTACACTCATTTCGCATAGTTTGGGGCTGGCGCATAGGCAATTTTCCACACACACACACACATAGAGCTACAGCTGCACCCAAACCCAATCACAAAAACGCGTTAATAAGAGGAAAACGTGGCGTAAAAAACTACACACAGACACCGATACACCGATACGGATACATAGAGGGAAAGAGCGGTTTTCCCCCAGCATTTGGCTCGGCCAATCGCAGAATTTGTTTACGAATCGTGCGGCAAAAGCAACAGAAAGAAAACACTTGGGGAAAAAGAAAAATGCTCACCTCTCTCTCGCATTTACCGCTCTCTCACACCCCCTCTCTCTCTCTCTCTCGCGCGGCACAGTTTTTATTTTTCTTTCCCGAAAGCCACGTGCTGAGTGAGCACCGCTCTCTTAAGCGCCGCGCTCTCTCTTTGCTTCGTTGAGTTTTTCACGAGGCGGGCTGGTGGGTGGTGAGGGGAAAACGGGGTGGCACATACCCGCTTTGGTTGGCTGGCAAACGGGTTTCTGTCGATTGACGTTTTAGTTAATATGGTCAACAAATTTTAATTGAATGGTCCATGTTTGTAAATGTTTGATGAATGAATGCAAGGGGCAACGAGAATTGGCAGCGACGACGACTCAACCGAATTTTATTGGATTTGCTCAATATGTTGGAAAGATAACATTTTATTTATCAACCAAATCTATTTAGACGTAAATGTCATTTTATATAACCGTTTTTAGTGAAAACTTTTTCCACAGCCATACAATAAATTGTTTAAATGCACACACTGAAACATTATTTATTAAAACAAATAAATCTTACAAAACTATACCATTTGTTTAAATAACACACACAAAAGCTTAAAATTTAAAAACCATTTCAAATATAAGAACTTCACATTTTGTACTACCATTTTAAATACATTATTTTTAGTATTTCCAATACTTTTATTCATTTTACAATTAAAGTTTAGTTTAATTGTAATTGCACATGTATTCAATATTTACATGAAAACTCAAAAGAAAAGATTTTAGTTAGTTACATTTTTGGTTAAATAAATATTTGTTTGCAAAAATCTACATGTTAGATAATATTTAAATATCTTAAAGCAAGTTTTTAATAATCTATTTATCCGAAATAATTTTTTAAGATAGTATATTTCAAGGATTCTTTTATGTAGTAAAAATTTATAATTTATAAATTTTTTTAACATATTTCTAAAATTAAACGCCTGCAGATAAATAAAATGAAGGTAATTGCACATAATTATTAGAAACCTCTTCCTCTATCACTCAAACACTTAACGACACTCATTAACCTAGAAAAAGAGCGATATAAAAATACCCATTATGTCCCCGAAGAATTTTTCTATTAGCCAACAATCGATTACGTAGCTTATGACCTGCGTGCCTGGCTGTAAGCAGATATTACTCAACCTGGGGAAAAGGTAAGGTGATTGGAAGTAAAAGTAAATGGAGGAGCGAAGCAAACAGTTAAATGAAACGGTAAACATAACGCATTAAATGTTAATGTCGCCTAATTGTGTAATTTGTGGTGTCGCACTTTGTCTGCCATTTAGATGGGAAAATAACAATGGAACTGTCCCGTCCCCAACTCACGCCCTATAATAGCCCTGGAATAGGCCCTAATGAAGCCGCCAAGGTGAGCGCTAATGAAGTAATTACAACAATTAATTTAATTATAAATTAAGCTATTGTGCGCGATTGTCGTGACATTTATGGGCAGTTCAAAGGGTGCGTGTACTGCAGGAAGATGGGGAGTTTACCTCAGTTGCCGCGGTCTATTTAGTCAACATGTTTACAAAGGACAACGAAGGACAATCGGGTTTGATGCCCAGAAACGGTTATGACTTGGTTAACAAAAAAATGTGGAATAAAAACGTACTTATGTATTTAGTTGCTTTAAATGGTCAAAGGACAGTAGAAATAGTTTGTTTTAGGATGCTTTAAAATATTAACCCACCCATTAAATTAAAAATTTCTTTATAATATTTAATTGAATATTTATTAAATGCTTCCAATAACCCAGCAATCGAATAAATTCCCCCATATTACGCATACGCCGTGTAAAACCGCGATAAAACAGACAAGCGAACAAACGTATGTATGTGCGTTTTCCTGGGAACTAATGAGCACTGCACACAACCACACTCTCGCACAATTTTCACTTCAAATATTTTCCATATTTTCACACCTTGTCAACTTGTTTGGTTTGCCGTTTTGGTTTTTGGTTTTGGGCTTATTGGCTGGCAACTCGCACTTAATTGAAATATAAAATAAGCCAATTAAAATTGAAATTATTGCCACGCATTATGGCCTCTGTGGTGATGGTCCCGAACTTCCCACACATCCTTCCATGTCCTTTCCCTTTTTTTTTGGACCGATGGCAGACTGTTGATAGCTGGCGTATTTATTGAAAATTACTACAAATGAGCTGCGCGGGGGAGAGCCAGCTGCAACTGTTGATAATTTGTAAATTATTGCATTGATGATAAAATTGCTACTTTACATATGCATATCGGTGGCGTAGGTACGAGTTATTTGTTCAATATGCACTTAATGAACTTGGATTTTTAATTGTTTGAGCGGAGTAAGAGAGTTTAAAGGAGTTGCAGTGATTGAATAAATCAAAGAGCTTATCGTGCCAGTGGTATGTTAAATAGTAGAGAATTTAGATTAATTATCATGATATTACTATTAAAATAATATACACTACTTTTATATATAAACAATACAAATTCTTACATTTATTTGTAGAATGTTAACTTTTACACTTTAAGTTTATTGTCATTTTACCTTTTTTTAATAAGTAAGTATATATTTTTATAGACCTCTTTTTTTTGTGTATGATAATCAACCCGAACATACTTTAATATAAGAATTTGAACCCCTGAATTAGTGCCAAACTATTTTCCGAACAGCTACTCAAATATCGTTGGGTATTTGCCTAATGGACTACAAGTATAACAGACCTCACCTCATTTACCCCCTGAAGGCCACGAAACAAGGGAACACGGACCCGAAAAATGTTCGATGGAAAATCGCAAAATTCAATATTTGAGCATTTGCAACACATGCCAGAACAAACCCCAAAAAACAGACCAGAGAACAAAACAGAGTGAAACAGGAGATGGGGATTGTTCCTCGTGGAGTTGCCTTCTTACCTGCCGGCTTTCGTCCTTCGTCCTTTTCGTCTTTTGCCAGTTAGCGATGCCTTCGAAAAGTTTTCCAGGACAACGGTGCTCTTGGGTCCTTGCGGCTTTTGCCGCTGCATTTCAGGTCGCGCAATTATTTAATGAAGTTATACAATTTTGGCCCATGTGCTGATCAGGTACGTGAATTCATATACGTATATATATATATATATATGTTGAACTAAAGGTATGTGCGTGTCTGTGGGCTGCGGTGAAAATTTCATTGCTGGCCTGACTTTTGTTGTAATTTGATTTTTGGTTTGTTGGCTTTTGTTCGAGTTCGCCATCGCTCAAAACTTTGTGTGCAGCGGAATTCAATTAAGAAATGTCCAAATTTTATTGAACACAATGCGGATCCCGGATTTTGCTTCAGGGTCACCAGTGAGCTCCCGAGCTCCAAAGTCCCCTGTCCCCTGTCCACATCCAAATCCGAATCCGCGACATTAATTTAGGCACGCCAATAACCTTTGCGCACTTTTGGTGCATCAATTTTCATTAAAACGCGCTCGGTTAAAAAAGTTAAATTTTTTTCCCGCTCGCTTGCGAAAATGTTAGAAAACCGTAAGCGGAAATGAATCCCATGTGCATAAATACGTATAAATCCAAAAATAAATTGAATTAAAAAAGGCGAGAGCACATAAAAAACGGCGAAAGACAAAAACCAAAAAAAAAAAAAAATAGGAAACGGAGCGAGTCCAGCCGGCAATTGGAGTGAGCATAATAAATTCGAGCATCAGACTTTGTTTGGCTTAGTCAATGGTCCACATAGCATACAAAAAAATACTAACCATTGAGCATAGATGGTAGTCGTTCCCTGGTTCCCAGTTCCCAGTACCCAGGTTCCCTGGATGGAGAAAAGAAGCCAGCCAAAGCCGGAGA
The DNA here is from genome assembly GCA_018150695.1 of Drosophila oshimai. Lineage (NCBI taxonomy): Eukaryota > Metazoa > Arthropoda > Insecta > Diptera > Drosophilidae > Drosophila > Drosophila oshimai. Next base: position 8,353,958 of record JAECWM010000224.1, read on the forward strand.
AGAGCGGATGGAGTCAACAAACTGAGTGAAATCGCGAATTTATTGTTGACGCGTTACCCCAAAAAATGGTGGAAGTGTGCGATTCCATGAATGCTTTTCAAGTAAGGTTCTAACATAAATTGTACATCATTTTTATACATTTAAATACATCCCCAGTTTTATTAGTTTTCTAAATTTAACTTGTATAAATATTCTAAAATACTATTTTATATTCAGAAATATTTACTAAAAAGTTAAAAAAGTCTTTAACCATTAATTTTCGGCATTCATTATCTTTTTACTCTCAAACATACAGAAACATTTCCCGCCCAACCAAAAAACAAAGTCATTTATCTTATTTTGTCAAAAAATTGTCAGCGTGAAAGAAAAAAGAGACGGCGAGTGTGGGTGAGGAGTGTGGGAAATGGATAGAAAAAGGGTCCTTCCAAAGCAGTCCTTGTCTGGCTTCCTGTTTCCTGCAACATCTTTGCCACCAACCAACCAACCAACCGACCACCTCCAGCCAGCGCTTTGTTGACAGCAATTGTCACAATTACAAGTTGATATGTCCTGGGCAGCTCACACTATACATCCTTGCTACATATATCCTTGCTCCGGCTAAGTCAACTGATTTAAGTGATATTTATGCCAGACGCCGCGGCGAGCGTTCAATGGAGCAAGTGATAAGCGTGCACCACTTGACGGACAACTATGCAGGATAAGGATGGGATTCTGCGGGAGTCGAGTTCTGGTCCTGGTCCTGGTCCTGGAACTCGTCCTGATTAATGGCTGATGGTTGCCAAAGGATAAGGCACGGGGCCAGGATGCAACCAGACAGCTCTGACTGGAGGTGTTCGCTGGATGATGGTATAAATTTTGTAATGTTAACACGACGTAAGACACAAGTTGAAGTGCCGCTAGTTCCCTTCGGGCTACTAAATGTTTTCCCCACTAATTTTTATCAGGGGCATTCAAGGCAAGGCAAGGCAAGGACTTGTTAATAGGATTCGATGGTAAAAAAAATAACGTACTAAATTTAATACGATTTCTCTTAAATTACTTTACACATCTTTTAAATTTACTCAATGAGCCCCAATTATTTTGGTAATATATTTGATGGAATGACAACTAAGTTTTGTTAATTAATAGAAGGAAGTTTCAGATGTTAACGATTATTGATATTGGTTAATTTGACTTTTGATTTAAACTATAAGAGCTAGACTTTTTTTCACCGATTTAAAATCCTCAATGGGTGTTTTAGAGGCCTGTCCAACGTTTCAATAGATTTTTTCCTAGTTTTTTTAATTGTTTAATTTGGTGCCTGCCATACGAGAAGGAACATTGATTACAAGGGCTGTTGGGCAGGTCCGCTTTTAGTCCCCAGAGCGTCCCATTTGCTGGCAGGATAAATATATAAGCCTTTTCCCGTACTGCCAAAAATGGTGAATTTTTTTTCGCACACTTTTGTTACTCATTTGCGGACCGCAAAAGTTATGTTGTCTCATTAACTTTTAACTTGTTGGCTGGCGCTGAATGTTCGCGGGGTTATTTGAGCTTTTCTCGGGCACCTTTTTTTACACACTCTTCAACTTTGGGAAGGACTCGACAGTGGACTAGGGACATTGTTAAGGTAACGAGCGCTGTAAAAATAATATTTTTATTACAAACACAAAAAAAAACAGAAAATGGGGAAAGAAAAACAAATATTGTGTGGCTGGGCCAACTCAAATTGCAACTAGAAAAAGTTGTTCTTCATGTGAGCTAAGCTTTTGACTTGACAAGCGGAAAAAGTGAATAAAAATATATACGAAAATTAATTTTAATGCAACAGAGGAGAGTGAAGCGACGAACGAAAAAAAGGTGAAATTACATATGATGTTTTAATTAGTGAGCAACGAATGGAAAATATGGAAAAATAAATGCCATACAAAAATAATTGAGTTGGGTTTTTTATGTTGGCTTTTGACTTTTGCTTTGAGAGCAGCAATTAAATGTGTTTCGGATTACTCGAAGTATGCAACAAATGGGTTCAATTGAATTACTTGTGGGGAAACACAATTTAAAGAAAATGAAAGAGCTTGAAGTCTTTATTTTCTAAACTATTTGAAGAAGTTATGTTTTGTGTGTTTTCGCTTGAGTTGACAACATGTTTTATTATAAATTGAATTAAATAAATATTTTGAATGTTCTTCAAAAAAAGGATTATAGAAAATAGCTATTTTTGACATATTGTTGCTTTATTTAGGACTTATTTTTAAGATCAGCGTATTTTTGCTAGCTTAAATATTTTTTTCTTAAAATTTGTATCTATTTTCTTTGCCAGTTATGTTTTTCTAATTTCTTTTGCGCGGAAATTAAAATTTTTCCTTGCTCGCGCGTTGCTTTTCCAGTTTTTTAGCCCACTGCCACCCACTTAATGCAATCTAAGCGCAGCTGCTGCATCATTACTACACTTTCTTCATGTGTGGGTGTGTGTTAGAGATGAGTACGTGAGGCGGATTTTTCCGTGTCACGTTCTTTCTCTCAGTGTTCGTGAAAAAACACAGAGTTGAGTTCCAATTCATTGATATTTCATGGGACAGTGTGATAATTACATAAATACGCTTTGTGAAACTGTATATTTTGTTTAGTTGTTATATTTTTGAATAAAATAAATTTAAACAGATTTTTTACTATAGTCATATTTTCGTTGTTAACTTAGTTCTCACTAAGATGAACAAATAAATATATATATACCTCCTACTAAAAAGAATATTAAAAAGAAAGTTATGTAGAGAAACAAAATAGTTTAATTTGAATATTCTTTCACGCGTTCTCCTCTATCGTGTACAAATGGGGTGTAGGTGTATGTGGACTATATATGGGGTATATAGGATGCGAGGGGCGTTTGTGTGCTTTGCTTCCGCTCAGATTTAATTTCGTTCAAGTGAAAAGGAGGAGTGAATAAAAAAAGAACACGCAGCCATCCAACTATGCGCCGCCTGTTTGAACTTTTTAGTTTACCCTTTTTTCTGCCGCTAACTTTACTCTTATTTTTTTGTGCACCTTTTTCGCTGTTTCGTTACTGACTATAATTTAATTCCGCCTGCATTTTTCATTTGCGGCACTTTTGGCGTTTCACCTGGCCGCCAGGTGTTGTGAGTTATGAGCGCCGAGAGCTATGCGAACTGAGCTTTGCCTTGGCAAATTAGAAAAAATTCTAATAAAAAAAGCCCGGGAAATGCACGAAAAATTGCTGAAAAATAGAAAATCCTCATGAGATTTGGATGGGAATCAGAACATCTACAAACGCGTGGTTTTGTGTATATACACACAAGAAATAGAAATTGGTGCAAAATGGAATGCCACACTTTACCATTTCACCCTGGGGTATTATCCCTAATAAATTGGTGTACAAGAAAAAATACAAAATTTAATGTTTTTCATCTTGGAAACTCAAGGCTTTTTCCAAAAAGCTTCTGGAGGCAAAATAGAAAACACAAACGATTTTAATATCATTTGTGTATGTGTGTTCTGTAGCTGCCATCCATTATATACCCACAGACTTGACTTTTTCTTTGTAAACTTATAAAAACAGCAATTAAAATATCCCAATTCCAATCAAGCATGTGTTTACATTTTAAATAGAAAACTTGGAAAATACATAAATATATGTGCACATACAAGGCTTCTGTCTTGGCCAGGCCAAGTAAAAGAACTTGGGCTGCTGGCATGTCCACGTGATTAGAAAGTTTTCCTTTCCTTTCCAGGTGTGTGTGTGTGTGTGTGTGTGTTGCATGGTGTTTTTCTTCTTTGCGTGCACTTAATAACTTTTACATAATTTTCTATATTTTATGGAAAATGTTCAGGCAAGGCACAGCAACCTCTTGATTTTAGTACGCAATACTTCAATCAAGAATGTGTTTGGTTTTCGAATTGCGAAAAAGTTGCAAGTGATGAAGTGAGACAAGGACTTTCCACCTACCTGTCATAAAATAGCTTTATACCCATATTATCATCTTCTTAAATAGTTAATACAAAGACAGCAGGTTTTTGCTAAAACTTGAGTGAGTAAATTGCCAAAAAGGAAAATCAAAAGTCCAAAAATGCATTTGATATTCGCCAATTAAATTTCCATATATGGCAGGAAAAATGTTTTCATTTTAATGGTTCTTTGTACGTGCATTTCCCTTATCAAATTTACCCGGGCTGCACACACAGAGTCATTAATTAAATTGCAGTTGCATCAACTTATAATTTGCATGCTGGCTGCCCTTCATCTTGGTTGTCTTTGAGTTTTCCGTCTTAGAGTTTTCCAGGGGTTTCTTTTTGGGGCTAGGGGCGGGAGGAGGAAAATAGGAAAAGCCATGGCAACCGCAACCTTTCAGGCAAAAAGTCCAAGTTCTAGAGCAAAAGAGTGTTTATAGTTTATTGTTGATTGAACACTAATTAAGTTTCCCAGTGCGAAAGTTTTGGCATGGCCAGCATCTGCATCTCCATCAGGGCCGATGGACAGCCGCTTGATTGGTTTTGTTACGCACTCCCCGGCTTGAAAGTCCGGACACGGACCGGAGTCCAAGGTCCAGAATCCAAAGTCCGGTGTCCAAGAGTCCAGAGACCGCCCTAAGATGCCCTAGCCCAAGCCCAAGCCCAAGCCCAAGCCTCATAATGACGGACCAAGAAGTGAGCAAAAGTTTCGCCTGAAAAGAACTTCTTGCTGTGCATTTAATAGCAATAATAATTTGCAGTTTGTCTATTACACAATCTATGGATGTTGCTATCGGGTTTTGGTTGGTCCGAGAGAAAAACTTTCTAATTTCCATATGCCAAAACATTCACTTTACTTTGCCTTACAACTTTTCATCATCTTTGAGTGCGTCTGTGTGTTATTCGATCAATTTATGTATTTTCTGTTGCGTACTTTGTGGCGTGGGCAACTTTTTTTTTTCGGGGACCAACTCTTTGAAACTTGTCTAAGGCTTTTCTTCAACTGCACCCTGCATTCCTGCAATTATTTCAGAAAAGGCAATTTAATTGCTATGCCAACATTTCCCGTTCCCCTCCTCAATCAAGTGGTTCACCTTTGGCAATTGAAAATCATTGTTTAGACGATTGAAGTGCTTTCCTCTTTTAGTAACTATTTGCGATGTGTGATTATTTATTGATTTTTCTACGGATTGCATTATTGATTTTAATTTAGGTCTTAGAGGTTATTATCAGTGCATCTTAGATATTGAACATATGTATTTCTTTGATAACATGCATTTAAGATTAGGATTATTAATGTCACTATACTTTGTTATAACTTAAGTTGTTTTTATAAGTATAATATAAAGTTTTCTTTATGTCTGCTCAGATTTATAGGTATAAATATTTCTGAACATTTTTGTATATATTTTTTCTGTCATTGAAGCTGATTAGTCTTTTATTTTTGACTTTAACAGTCACCTTCCTCCCTCAGCATTTGAAAAAACTCCGCGAAAAATGCCCGTTAAACGCAAAGCACATAAAATTCGCAGTTTTTGTGACTTCCACTTGGTGTGCCTGGCCAAATCTAAAGCTTACCCCCAAAAAAGTGGGCACAACCCCACCAACCCTTTCTTGACACTCCAGCCAACCCAAACCCTTTGGCACTTGAATGGGCTAAAAAAAATGTTCTAAAAATTTGTTGGCTTGTTGCTTTTGTTGGCCATTTTATGCGGCGCAATTTTTTTTGGTTTTTTTTTTAGAGAGGCAGAGAGTCAAAATGGTTTTTTTGTTTTTTGTTTTGGCCCAACGCCTTTTGGTAAATTAATGCGAAAATTTTTCGTGAAATGCGAAAATTTCGCGTTTTATTTTTTGTTCCGCTGTCGTGTGTGTGTGTGAGTCTGGAAGTTGGCGACTGGTCAGCGTTGTTTGTTTGAGTCTGCCAGTGGCCCATTCCCATTCCCCAACTGCCGCTTGTCCACCTGTCTATGCCCGCTTGATTGATGGTTATTATGCGCACTTGTACAGCCGGGGAATACTTCAGTTAACCCCTTCTCCAGGCCTCTTGGTTAGCCTTTAATTTTGGGGCCCAGAAAAAGAGAGTTTTAGGGTGTAGGACGTGGACCGTGGCCATCATCAATGCCAACACCCCGTTGCTGGCTTTTTATTGTACGCGTACATATCAAATAATTGGGAAAAAATGTATTAGAAGGCATCGCATACCCCTGGGAAAATAAAATAGAAGGAGTACAGCTTGATTAAAATACCTGCCGGTTATTTGCATTAATTTCCGTGCATTTTTCCTCGACGGGTGTCTGAATTCTGACATTTAATGCCTGACCCCAGAGCAACTTCATTAGCAGCCGCAAACTCCGCAGCAACCTCAAGCCCAAAATCGACGAGTTGATCAACTATTGAGGAAAGCGTCTTGCTTTTAATTCTGCTCTTCAATTACAGGAAGAGGGTTTGGTGTTTGAATGGCTGAGAACAATGTCGAAAGAGGCATTTACTAAAGCGAAATGGTTATGTACTGAACGGATGAGTGGGAGGCCAGGATCAAAACTGGAGGGACGCGACTGTAGTTACAGATTGGGGGCACATGGGTGGCTGAAACAAGGGGTTCAGGAAATTAATAGAAAAATTAAAATCATAGCTATGTTTTTCAGATGAATTGGTAAAAATGTTGCACTGTCAAAATACTTAGCAAAAAATTATATCCAGATAAAAATTAAAAAATGGGGGAAAAAAATGTATAAAAAAATATTTGTTAATTATTAAGTTAACAAGATGAGTCGAAAAATATGCAAAGTGGTTTAATGTCACACTAAACAATATAAGTATTTCCTTATGGTTTTACAAAATTACAAATTTTGATAACAATTTTTTAAATATTATTTTTAAAGTGATCATTAAAATTTCTTGCTTCTGCTTTGATGGATAATTGGCTTAATAATACACGGAAAGATAAGCTTAACTTCATGATTACCCTCCTACGTTTTCTTAACCATTTTAAACCAAACTTAGCCCCCCTTGTACGCCACCACTGTGTTTATCTATGCCTATGTGTAGTTTACTTTCCCGTTCTCCACAAAAACCAATTGCTGTCTGCGCTCCTTCCTTTCTGCATATGTGTGTGTGTGTGTATCTGTCTTTGCATCAGTTGGGGCCTAAAAAAATCCTGGCACACACACTCACACACCTACACACAGTGGCCATTAGGAACAGTCAACAGCACGCAGCCATCACAGAAATACCCCATCCGCCATTTTCGCTTATCTGCCTTCTATGCCTTCTATGTAGACACTAAAAATTTTTCATTTCCAGGCGGCGGACCCGAAAAAAACGTGAAAAAAACATTTTTTTTTCTGTGTGTAGCTGTGGAGCAAACATTTTCGCGTATTTCTAAAAACAATTTCTACGCGCAGCAGGCCCCTTTTCTCTCTTTTATTTCAGACCCCTCCGTCAAATGATGAAATGCGTGCAAACTACACAAATACAAGTGCAGTTTTCAGCTGCACCCACACAGGGGTAAATAAAAAATGGCCCCCTCCTGTTTTTTGCAAGTGTGTGTAAGTGTGTGTGTGTGTGTGAAGGACCCCCTTTATGTATCCTAGGCTCCGCCCTGCGTTCAGTTGCGTTTTTTAAGGGGGTAAAAGGGGGGCGTAAAAAGGGTGAAGGGGGATCGCAGTGGGTGGCTAGGGGAAAAAAACTACCGACAGGCCCACGTTTGGCTTTTGGGATTGGTATTTTGGTTTCGGTTTGGGGGTTGCAACTAACGGTTCTCTGCTGCAGTTGCAGTCGCTGTCGCAGTCGGCGCCTCTGCCGCAGTCGACTGCACATCGTTGTTGTTGTTTATCGCAAGTTGAAGCCTACTTTTTGGCGTCTCCTATGTGCGTGGATCCTTTATTTTTGTATTTTCTGGTTTTTTGTTTCCCATTTTTTAGGCCCTGCCAACCGCACGCTTAGTTTGCAATTAAAACGAAAGATGCTCGCCATTTGTTGCCTCTCTCTGTCTCTTTCCCCTCTTTATCCCTATCCCTATCCCCGTCCCTTTCTGCAGTTAGCTTTTCCTATGTGCTGTTGTTGCTATGTCGTTGTTGTTGTTGCTGCCTGCTTATTTATGTACTCGCTTGGCGGAAAACGCAAAAAGCAGAAAAAGCAAAGAAAAATTCAAAGCTGAATTTTCTTTTAATGAAAAACGCTCGTCTTGCTTTCCCTACACACATATACATGTCTGTTGTGTTTGTGTGTAGTTGTCGTTGTCTGTGGTTTTTTACCAGCGGACAGAAAAAAAATTGGAGCCACCAGGCAAATGACAGTTTTGCATTGTGGTTTCGTATAAAATTCTTTCCTAGGAAGGGACATTAGTTTGTCTCCTAAATATATAGTTTACAGGATCCCTAGTATTCGTTTTTTGAACGCATTTTTAAGCTCTATTTTTATACCATTTATTAAATAAAAATTTCAAACGCATAACAGTTTTTGTTCGACATTATGAATAGGGTGATATCGTTAGTTAACATTTAATATATTTTTTCGGTGTAGATATATTTTTAAATGGCTGTGACAAATTGGGAGATTAAGAAAGAAAAGAAACAAACAATCATTGCAAAATAATCTTAGCAAAATCCTGAAAAAGTTTGCCTAAGAGATTATTCGCTTGTGCGTATTGACAATCCACAAAGCCACATCACATGGAGAATATTTTTCATTTATATTTCCTTAAGAAAAAAACATAACGTAAATCGAAATTTTTAAGTTGTGCAATAGTTTATTTAAAATAATACCTTGTGCACTTAAGTAAAATTTAATTACCCACTGAAATTGAGGGAGTAATTGGTTTATAATTTCAAGTTGAACACAAAATAAATTATAATGGAATTAAATATTAAATATTGACTTGTAGAATTTATTGATAAGATGTCAGCCGAAGAGCGGCATTATTAATGATTCCCTTTGAATGGCACCGGCTTTTGGTGCATTGTCAGCTGGAGCTTACCACTCATTCAACTGCAACTGCAACTGCAGCAGCAACTGCATTCGCATCAAATATGCTCTCAGTTGGCAGTCCCCCCAGTATTTTACCCACGATTGTTCCTGCATTTCGCTGGACTTTGTGTGCAGCTCGGGTTGAGTGAGTGCAACGCTTGCAACATGTGGCACACGCACTATGGACCGGCTTTGTGAACATATGGTCGCATGGTCATATGGAGGCCTGTTTTCGGAGCTCTGCCATTCATGGCCAGCTATGTGCATATAGATATTTATTTAACACATTTTATACACATGCAGAGGGTTTTTTTTTCGTTTGCCTCTCTTCACTGCCAATTCTTTTTGGTTTGTTTCTGTTCATCTTTGTTTGAACGCTCTTCGCACTGGGGTTCAAGGTCGCTTAACAGCGGCAACAACAAAAAAGTCCGTCGAGTCGAGGGGTTTTTTTTATATATGTGTGCGAAATATATATATACTATATATTTTCCCGTATATATATATATGTGGATCAATGTCTGATTTATTGCAGCTCGTGCCATTGCACTTGATTGTGTCCCAAATACCAAATACGTACAAAAACAAACCCCACAAAAAGGATATAGAGCGTGTAGATGCCAAAACAGCGGATGCGAATACCGGGGAGGAGGGGTGGAGAGGGGTGGAGGGCAGGGAAAAGTGCATGGAAAATCAACCGACTGCATTCCATGCACAATGCAATTGATGTATTTGCTCCCATGACCCTGATCGCGGTCAAAATGCATTGGGCCTTTCGCTTTTTCAATATATTTTTTTACGCTTTTATATGCATTGTTTTTATTAAAAATCACTCTGTTTTAAAGTGCAATAAATGCGTTTTTAGGCTCAATAAAAATGTATGCCTACGCTGCGTATGCGTAATAATTTTGATGGGAGTAAACAAGCTAAAAACCGATTCATGTGGATCTCAAATAATGTATTTAAGCCTGTTCCTGTTTTTTCTTTGTAATTTAATACATTTTTTAAAGCAAATGTTTGATATAAACTGTGTAACTTAAAAACACATCGTGCTGCGTCAAAATCCTAAGTTTTTTCCCTAGTGAATATTTGTATTTATATTAATTATTGGTACTATCTTTCTTGTGGTACAAGATACAGGACTTTTGATTTTTTTCTTTTTGTGTTCTTAAATTACTTAGCAAATAAATCAAACCTCATAAGGTTGCGCTTTAATTTACAAAAGCTCGTTACTCATTTGCTGGCTGATGGCTTGGAGGAGGCGGAGAGCCCCGGAGAAACCCGGAGAAACCGCAACCTGTGCATGGTGGTCAGTTGCTGCTCACTGACCGGACCCAATCCCAATCCCCAGACCCCAAACCAATACCAAACCAAACCAAATCCCAATCCCAATTCCAATCCCAATCTCGGGGAACACCAACCTCAGCCTGAAATCCGCGAACCCATTTTCTCTACATTCTACATTTTCGCCGCCAGCTTCGAAATGCCAGGCGATTGTTCAATTGTTTTGCTAACTTTGCGTCGTTGTTGTTGTTGTTGATGTTGTTGTTTGCCCCCTGAACGCTTTCCATTTGACTTTGTTTTTTGGCGCAGACACGCGGTTTTTTCGGTGGAGCTTCCATAGGAGTTGGGGTGATTTTTTTACCATGAGGCGCAGCAATTGTAGAATTTTTCTTTCGCTTTTGTACACATATTTGTGTTATATTTGCATTGGTTTTATTTTCTGTCTCTGATATCAAGCGGCAATCGGTTCCCCCACTCTCCACCAATTCTTTTCTTCTCCTCTGTTTTCTGTTCCGTGTGTGCTTTTATTTTTACTATTTCTACCAGTCTACATCCGACATTTTGGGGGCTTGAGGGTTTCTGGGGGGCAGTGGATCCTCCTCTACGGCGGTGGGTTTAACATTTGAAATGGTCATCGACGCGCATTTTAAATGATCTATGTGTGTGCGAGTGTGTGTGTGTGTGGCTCTTAATGGGCGCTGCAGGGCGTGGCATTTGGCTGTGTGTTTTTCTGGTTTCGCCCATTTTTATTATCTGGCAGCTGAGAGAAGAAAAACGAAGAACGAAAAAATTTGTGGTGCGAAGAGGAAAAATTCAGCCTGCGATAATTAATTGTGGCTCACACACACAGCACTCGCATCCTTGCATCCTTTGGACAGGACATAATCAGGCTTCGTGTGTGTTCGCCGCTCGTCGCTCGTTGTTGTTTTGTTGTCGTGCGCCGACGTCGTCGTCGTTGCCGTCGTCCTGCGATTGGCTTAGAAAATTGCGAATAGGCTTGGTCCTGGCCATGCTTTCTCTTTAGCTGTGTGAGTGTCCTTCTCTCCTGCCCCTGAAAATAATCAGCTAAAAAGCGGGAAAAGCAAAAAATACTTTACATTTTTCCTTGGACCTAACGCATTTTGTAAATTATCACTTGGCCTGGGAAATCAGTTTTTACAAACACAATAGTGTTAGTTAGGGGGAGAGCAAGAAAAGAGAGAGTAAAAGTGCCCAAGAGAAAACTTAAGAGAGAGACATTGAAGGGAGGTCTTGGGCTGCCATGGCGTATGCTTGATTTGAGCCTAGAGTGGCATGGTAACATTGCGTATACTTGATGTGAGATATTTTACTTATATTAAAAATTCACCTAAGTTATATTTTATGTCTTGCCCACTGATAACAGTTTCTTTGTATTTTTATTCAAAACTCAATATTATTTATCCATATTTTTAAGTTATAACATAAATTCAGAAATAAAAACTTAGTATCCACAGAAGCTAAAATTTATAAACTCATTTCATATTCCCTTTAAAATACAAGTCGTAATCTTATTCAATTCATTTAGCCCAGAATTTCACCACTTGTCAGCACTTGTCAGGCCAACCTTGAAAACTTCTTCGTAACTCAGACCACAAACATGAAAAATTCGCTCACTCAAAGTTTAAAGTTTTCTTGCTCAAAATTGAGTTTGAGCGCATCTCCCCTCAACGCAGAAAGTCAAGAAAACTACCCCCGGCAAGCTGGGAAAATCCATTTCTCCAGCTCTGCCGCTGCGCTGCTGCTGCCAGGACTTTCTCCTGTCGACAGCGACGCATTAGTTTGCAGCGACGTCGCTAACCTCAAGCAGCAAAGCAGCAAAGCGGCAAGCAGCGCCTGTCATTGTCAGCGATTGTTGTTGTTGCCTACTTATGTTTTCCTCGTTTCGTTTTTTGCGTTATTTATTTTTGCGCGCTTTTCCACGAAATTTTGTGATTGGTCGCGACGACGACGAGGATGCTGAGGAAAACGATGACGATGACGACAACGACGACGCGGAAAATGTTCCCTCACTATACGTATATATATTTGTGTCTGTGTGTATGTGTAGCTCATTTTTTCCGCGAGTCGCAAGCCGGAACGCTGACGCTGTCTCTGTTCAGCTTTCAGTTTTCGGGGGATGGCTCCGACGCTGGCGCATTTCTTATTATGATTAAAAGAATAAGCGGCACAAGTCGCCGGAGGAACACCATCCACCTCCTTTGGTCAGTTATTGTACAGGAAAAAAAAATCTGGCAAAATACTATCAATAAGCAAGTAGCAGTTCGAATTCTGGTACCATGAGAATTTTTGAAATAATTTATCTTATTAAATTACAAACAAATACTTCAGGATCAGAATAATTTTTTAGAACCCTTGGAAACTGAAACTCAAATAAGGAATCATAAACCAACCAAAGTTTGTATAGAAAAAAAATGAAAAAAAATTTAAAATTTACGACGTTCTTGTGTTTATTATTTACCATACAAAAGTTTAATTTAAATTATCCATTAGCCATTATTTCGCAGGTTTCGAAGGACAATTGATCACAAATTGTTTATAATTAGGTGACTACCTATATTTTCATCAAATAAAATAATTTAATAACTAATTTTATCAGAAATAATTTCCTCTCTGTGTAACCGATTTCTAGATTTTTTCTCCAAAGATTAACTGACGATTAATTGGATTTTTGTCTTTGTTGGCATTCACAGTGCTTCTGTTTGTTTAAAAAGTAACTTTCGGTCTTGTGCCTTTCACGGCCAAACGTTGAATTGACTCGACTCACACCCAACAAAACGAAGGATGCAGAGCTTTGACCCAAAACCTAGCCAATAAAGACATTTTTGACATCATCCTGCCACATCCAGTGGCAGTGGCACTGGCACTGGCACTGCCAGAGTTCCTTTGCCCCACTTCGCCGGCCACATCCTGTCTAGCAAACATTTTGTCTGCGCGCCGTCTTGCGTCCTTGAAAAACAACACTCAGCCAGCTGGGAGACCGGAGACCATAGATGCCGAAAGGAGCAAGGAGGAGCAGGAAGAGCAGGAAGAGGAGCAGGAAGGACCAAAGGAGAGCAACAGGAAAACGTTTTATTTTTTTTCTCGTTTTTGTTTCTGTTTTTCGTTGTGTGACACTTTGGCAATTCGCTCCAGGAGTTGGGGCACAAGGGGTGGGTCTAAGCTTTTCCCACACAGACACTTCCTTCGAACCGGAAGCGTTTTCTTTTCGCTCAAAGTTATGCAACATTTTATATTTGCAGCTTCATCTGCTCTTTTGTCTTTTATTTTGCATAAGGGGACATGAGGTGCTCTTGAAAGTGAAGACTTCAGGACCTGTTTAAAACCCAACAAAAGGGATATGAAAGCTTTTTGTTAAATAAACCGAATTATCATCTAGTCAAGTTACTTTGTATTGCAGGTATATTTTTTATATTTGAAAACTAAATAATCTTGTAAATATAATTTTAGCAGAACAAATAAAAAAATAAATATATACCTTGAACAACAAAAACGTTGATTTTAAAAATTCCTAAATTAAAATGTTCCATGCTCTTGCTCCCTCATTTAAAATAAACACAGTATTTAATATTAAATAACATTTGTTTTAAACTTAAACAACCTTTAGCAAATGTTTGTGTTCCTGTTACAACGTAAGCAAATTTTATTTAAATTTGTGCTCCATTAATATTTTGTATGATAAACAGACCCAGAGGTAAAATAATGAAATTTATTATCTGTGGCTAAATCCATTAAACTGTAACCATAATCAAAGAGTCAGTGATGAAAAAAGCTGACTTTGATTGCTTTCGTTTTGTGTGTGTTTTGTCCAGAGAGCATTGTCATTGTCCTGTGGCCGAGAAACGTTTTGCATTTAATTTGCTTGTGAAAAACCCGGGTTCGCTTTTAAGCCAAATATGATGAAACAATTTGATTACCGGCTGGCAGAACAGAAAAAGAGGCAGAGGCAGGGGAAGGGCAAAGGAGCGAGCGATGCCAGGACTCCGGAAACGGAAGTGCCGCTGTCACATATTGACGTGGCGACAAATGCGACGCCATTCAACTTTGAGATTGAAGCAAAAGTTGCCCTTTTCCATCCTCCTCCCGGGGAAACTCATTCCTGATCCTGATGCCGATCCCAATCCCTCGCCGGCTGGCTCTCGGCAATGCAATTAAACTATTTCCGTGCTGCCAGGCGCTGTCGCAGAGTCAATAAAAATTAAAATAAAAATCTATATAAATAAATAACAATGGCGACAATGGGGCCAACGAAAAAAAATGGGCCATGGGCGACTTATTGGCTCCGCGTCGCTTGAATCACCCAGGTTATTAGCAAATTGGGCGCCAAATAACTATGGCGATATCTTTGCCTTTATTTATCTTCATTCGTATATATTATGTGTCTGGCTAGGAAGTCGTTGGCCTATCGATTAAAAAAACCATTTGCTTTGAATGGAGTAAAGCTGAAAGGGCTTACTACTTACTTACTACTTGTTTTGTTTTTGTTTCTGCTTTACATTCAATTTTCAATAATAAATATTTATAAATGTTTATAAAACATGTAAATACTTACTTAATTGATGATTAAAGAGTTAATTCTATTTATTTTTGATAAATAGCCTAGTCCTCAAATTTATTTAACTAAAATATTGGTACTTGGAGCTTAAATTCATATAAATAATTAGCTTTTTAATTCCTATTTTTAAATCATGTTTAAAATATTTTTTTTTACAAAATACAGTACAAGTATTCCATCGAAATTCTTTCTTAATGTATTTATAATTTATTTACAAAAACCTTACCACTTTTTTTTATTTTGATAGAACCTCTTTATCAAAATGGATCCTAATTTCTGAACCTTGCAAACAGAATTAAATGAGGTAAGTACTTTTAGCCACAACAAGATCAATACTAACAACAACAAGAACAGCTGCAACGTCTTCCATTCCAGGTGGTCGCGGACTCAATAAAAGTCCAAGTAGTTTGTTGGCCAGGCAGCTCAGTTGGCTTTACTACACTAAAGGAGAAATATCCAGAAAAATGTATGAAAACCTACATAAACTAAGTTTTTAAAACGGAAAATATTTATTTAAGAAATAAAATTGCAATCTTTTAACTTTAAATTAACTTTTAATAATTTTTAATTAATTTAATTTTTCTGTACTTATATTTTAGGAAAAAATATTATTTAGATAAAGTAATGCCTTGAATTGTAGGTACTCTAAAATATTAAAGCTAACACAACAAACTTAAATTACAAGGGAATTTTTATTCCTCCTTAAATTCTCATTTCGTTTTTAGTTATAAATGATTAGTTAAATTATTACAAGTTCTTAAGGTAAACTATTATACAAAACTTAAAACAAATGGTTTAGGTTTAGTTGTTGACATAGATTTTTTTTTAAACCTTTTACCTTTAACCCATTTTAAATTGTATTGAAATTATTATTCGTACAAAATTGATTTTTTCCTGTGTAGTTTGGGTGGACTTGGTGGGGCCGCGATTTACACTTCCTCGTCCATTGTTAACATTTACGCCATTAACCTGCGTTGGCTTTTAGTGATATGCCACAGGAGACCACACATCTTAGGAGGTTTTCCTTCGGACCTCTTTTCCTGTCCCTCACCCTGTCCCTCCCCCGTTGCATATTTGGTGCAATTAAAATTTCCGTTTGGCTTTTCTCGCTGCTCGTTTTTTTGGGGTCCATTCCGGGGGTCTTGTAATAATTTCCTCACCAGTCGAGGAGGAGGTGGGTGTTGTGCAGATCGAAGAGCCGGAGCTTGGAGCGTGGAGCTTGGATTGGACCTCGCCTAAGTCACTTGCGCTGTCCTATGCAAATGCAATTGCCTCGTCTATAAATTAAATTATGCCTGCAAATTATGCATGCATAGCAGCGATGAGAAGCGGCAAATGCAAGTTGCAAGACTCGACCGACAACAAAAGCAAGTACAAGTACACAGAGGACTAGACCCACCAAGTAACCAAGTAAAGTATCTGTGTATCTGAGTATCTGGGTATCCAAGTATCCGAGTATCCGAGTATCTGTGTGTGGCGGCTGCAATCGTAGTGCACTAATTCACATTTGATGTTCGTCGAATGCGTTTGGTCAATGAGGTTAAGTTACATGACGAGGCCAGGCAGCAGCAGCAGCAGGAGTTGGAGCTCGGAGTGGGGGATTGGAGGTAACAGTGGAGGTCTGGAGACCTGGAGAATGAGGAGCAGAGCAGCAGGAGTTCACCGTCTATTGATGATGCTGATGTGGCTGGCAGCAGGCCGCGGCTTGAGGTCCACTGCTCTTACCAGTTTCTGCTTTTTCTGCCGCTTTTCAGCTGCTACCCGTTGCAAGTTGCAATTTGGAATTTGGCTTTGGCTTTGGCATGCTAATCGATGAGATGGTGTTGGCCATTGCCTATTTTCCTTCTCTTTATGTCGTTATTACAGCCAGCGATTAAAATTGTCTCCGTGTTTAGGAGTTAAGTCTGAATCAACGATTAGTTCTCTCTTGTCAAATTTATGAAAGCGATAAATTGAAATTGGTAATTTATTATTTATTTGATTCCTTTTTGACCACTTAAGCACTTAAGGTAATTTTAATTTAAGCATCATTGAGCTAGCATCTTGATTATTAAGATTATTGAGTTGCAAAAAAAATGTTTTAATGTAAGAAATTTCTTTATTTTAAATATAATTAGTATTTACTATTCTACTTTGTTTTTACTTAAAAACTATGTACAAAATTGTATTAACCCATAAGTAAAATAGTAAACAAAAAACAAATAAGAGACAACGTTTTTTTAATAACTTTTTTAAGTACTTGTTTGTACGTCTTAAACATACTTTGTTTAAGCAAAATAATTAAAAATTTTAAGTGCATTTAATTTAAGTAAAAGTTGATTAGTGTATCCAAAACATTATTGAATTTCAGTAAAGAATCTTACATTATTTATTTAAGAAAAATTCAAACTAATGATGTTCGTATGATCTCTGCAATAAAAATTTGTAAACTCTTATTCTCCTCTGACAATAATAAGGTTATTATGTCATATAACGCAAAACGAAAAAAAACAAAATCCTTATGGATACATTATCTTTATAATTTATTGTATATAATAAAATTTAAAACGTCTTTTTGAATAGAATTTTGTGTTTGGTTTACCCCCACACCAACGTCATCAATCATCCTTTATCCGATTCAAATGTGTTCTGTTCGCCATCGACTAATCCAAAACTTTTGACACATTTTAGCATGCAGTCCCTTGGAGCTGGAGCACCCTCGTCCTCCACTTCCAGTGCTGTCCTCATGCTCCAGTTGGCAATTGAGTGAAAAAATGTGCGCCACCCAAGCAATTAGTGGAGCCTTCCTTCCTACACGACCTAGCCCACTAAGCAGCCAAGTCAAGCTGGCCAAATTGACAGCAGCAGTTCCCTCTTTTCCCTCTTTTCCCTTTTACCAGTGTGAGTGTGTCTCTGCTGGAAAAACCGGTTGCTTCATTTGCCACTCTCAGAAATGTTCACCCACTCCAGCCCTCCCCTTGGATTTTTCCAGCACCTTTCATCCCCCGTCAACCCTTTTTTACCTACTATACTACCAACCGGCTGTGTGTCTTCATTTCTTACTTCCTTCCTCTTTCATCTGCTTGAGTTGATTTGCTTTCTTCGCCTTTTGGCTCTTGGCTCTTGGCTCTTAACTCAATTGCTACCCACTCACTCGAACTGGTCAGCACTTTTAACTCGTTTCTCGTTCGTTCAGTTTTATTTTTCCCCTTTTTTCAGCCTTCGTTGGCTGCGAATGCGACTTCTCCTGCAGTTTTCTGTGTTTTTTGCTCACCGTCCGTGACGTCACGCCGGCTGCTCCAGTTCTTTGGGCATTCCTTGGCTTTCGATCCGAGATGCTAGCACGTCCATGCATCCACATCCATCAGTTTCAACTCAGTGGCAGCGGGATGAGGTTCGGTTCGGTTTGGTTTGGTTTGCTTTTTGGCCAGGTTACGTGAATATTCCAACACTCGACTGGGCGCCAGCTGTTGGGAAAGGGATTCGAATTTCGAATGGGTTTCAGGGCTTTAGTTGAGTCGACCGGGTATTTTGCACACAATAAATGGTGGGGGCAACAAAACTGAATGTTGTTGCATGAGGGCTTTGCTATCTGGGTTACACTTTTAAGATTTTATCTGTGATGGTAATTCAAACGAATCTAGACACCAAATATTTATTCTACTTAAATTAATATTATTAATTGGCTTTTAATTGAGCTTTAAGTTTAAATTTTCTTTATAAAACTATATACTTTT
Source organism: Drosophila oshimai (assembly GCA_018150695.1). NCBI lineage: Eukaryota > Metazoa > Arthropoda > Insecta > Diptera > Drosophilidae > Drosophila > Drosophila oshimai. The sequence goes on from JAECWM010000224.1 coordinate 8,372,441, forward strand.
TGATTTTAACAATAGGAACCCCATTTATAAGTCAATTGGGAAGGGACATTCGGATCTAAATTTAACAAGAAAATCTTAATGAATATATTATATTTAATATTTTATCTTTGACGTTTTTCAAACATACATAACTCTATTGAAATCTTTAAAATTAAAATGTTATGTCCAAAAGCTATTAATTATAAATGGTATATCATATTAAATTAAACCTATAAAAAGCTATATGTTTGCAGTTTGTAAAAGACTATTAAAAATATATATTTTTTTGAACATTTATAAAAAAGTTTCTGATCGTCATATTTTGTTGTTGCTTTCTTAAATGTTTTACTGATACAGCAAGCTGCGAAAATTGGCTAACGGCGGAAATTTAGTAAATTCAGGCTAAGAACTGTAAGAAATATTAATTTACAATTAAATATTTGTATAAGTCTTTAAGTTTTTGGAAAAGAGTAAATTCTTTATATTAAATTAAAACTATAAAAAGCTATATAAAAAACACATAAGTAGCATGAATAAAATCCCAAAATTTTAATTTAAATTCAATAGAACCATTTCACATTTCCACACAATTTACGACCCAAAATCAGAGTGGAGATCTTATGCACACAAATTAGTCCCCTGTCCGCGCCATAAACAAAAGAAGCCCATTTCACAACCAATCCCCCTCCCCCTCCCCCACTCACTTGCGATACACACACAACGGAAATGCTAAATTTTCATATTATTATACGGACAAGCGAATTGATCGATATCGATCGATCGATCGATCGGCCCAAACGCTGCGACTCTAACTGTTTCGACAGAAGCTCAAATTAACATAATTGAAAGGGGCGAGGGGCGGGGCGAGACTCTTTCCAGTTCCAGTTGTAGTACTACAGATGAGGAGAGAACCAGTTGTTTGAAGTCTACTCGTTTTGCCTGGGTAATAGAATTACAAATTAAACGCGCACAGATTATACCAGCAGACCACGGATATCAAAGATACCCAAACCAAACCGAGAAAGACGACGACAGACCCCCAAGGCAGGCGGGGATTGCCACAGTCTCCGAGATCTCCGTTTTCCGTTCTCCGTTCTCCGACTCCGACTGTGCGATTCCGACATTTATGTAATACGAAATTAGACTACATTTTGAATGATTGGTGGCGCAAAAAGGGGTTCTTCGATTTGCAAGCCAAATGCGATTGCGGAGAGCAGGAAATAGTCGAACTAATTCCAACCAAAACGAAAAATTGTGAAAACTTTGCAAATTAATGAAAACAATTTGCAAATCAAATGGGGCAACGCACTTTTTGCACATTACAGGGCGAACACACAATTTGCAAATGTTAAATGTTTTAATTTCCTGTGCCGAATGACATTTTAATGAAGGACTTGCCAAAAAATACAGCACAAATAATCGCTTTTCGACATGGTTTAATTTTCCATGCGTTTTTAATGCGTTCCGTCCCTGCAGCCACTCGGCACTCCACTTTTGCGGATTCCAGGACTCTGGGTCCAGGTACGAGTACGCACAACGGAAGTTAATTAATAAAATATTAAAAGTTATTTATTATCATTTAAGTTAATTACAAGCAGATGCAGAAGGGGCAGGACGACAGGAAGTGCGAGGAATATACAATTTTCTTCTTATAATGTATAATCGAAAGGGTGAAAAATTAAATCCTTTTCAAGGGTTGTTACAGACAAAAAAAGGCTTTTGACTTGCATCTGGTTATCTTCTGGCGATATGGAATCATACAAATATTTTAAATGTAGCTTAGGTTAATAAAGATAAATTTTATTTATATTGCGTAAGATGCTTATTTTTATGTGAGAATTTCTGCTTAGATATTTTCTGTTTTTATAGAAGGTAAATAAATAATATTAAAATTATTTACATACAATCTTATATATTCAGTATTGGAGGTATGTCTAAGGTTATTTTACTTTATAAAAAAATACATCTTTAACCATGATTTATTTTCCTTCACTTATCTGTTTACATATTCAAACAATTCCAAATGGCAACTGCTCATGAGCATTTTAATTTCAGCTTAGCATTACGTTAAACCAAGTTCCCACGGATAAAGACCGTGATTATGAGCCACAATTGAGGCAATCTTCGTGCCAAGAGCCTGTTAACACCGGCAAAATAAGAATGTGCTAATTACAGAAAGTAAGGAGTCATGAGCTGAGACTACTTAGCCAAGTCAGTTCTAAGAGCGAAACTAATTGCCGGTAATTGTCTGGCCGACTTGGCTTTGCCATTAATTAAATCAGCTTATTAAATATGTAAAAATTATGCGGGACTCATGTTGCATGCAGCTGACTTGTCTTGGCCCCAAACTCATCTCTTCCGACACTTTGCTGACATCACCCTTTTCAATTAGTTTTCCGGCTTTGTGTGTGTGTGTGTGTGTGTCATGCGCTAATTTTCCAATAAATTAAATTCACAAGGAAATCTAAACAAAGGCATTTTCGGGAAGCTGCGCCAAAATGCAAATTTTTGGGCCAAGAACTGACAGCGCTTCGCACTCCAGAGCTTCGTCGTCAGTTCAGGCTTTGTGTCTAAATTAATTTGGTTGTTGTTCGTCCTGCGTCCTCGGTCCTTGGTCCTCGTCCTTTTGGGCTGCACTGCGTCTCCTTTTGCAGGAGATGGGGGGAGGGGGTTCGCCGAGGATCCCGGCACAAAATTGCATTTATTATTGAGCAAAATGAGTAAGTTATTGTGGCCGTGACAAAAGGCAACCGCATATATGACGACATCGCAGCCAGGACGCACTTTGTGGTCCCCGGGCCCAAAGCCTCCTATCTGCCTCCTGTCTGCCTTATAACCATGGTGCTCCAGCTATTCATACTTGTAATCAATATATTATGGCTGCTCCTTTGACATTTGACTTTGTGACGTCAATGTCACTGAAAGATTTCGCAGAGTTCAAGTCAAGTACTTCGTGGTGGTGATGGGGTTCAGGAGAAGTGTACTAAGTGAATAGGAAATACTTTTCTTCATCAGCATATTACTATTTTAGTTTTTGCAAGATGTTTCATCTAATATGTTGCTTAATTAAAAGAGACAAAATGGGATTTATAAGTTGGTCCTCGAAGAAAACTACATCAAGAAAATCGAATTAAAAACGCAGCTGTCATTATTTTATCTATAATGATAGACGACTTGAAGTTTTTGTTCACCTTTTAATTTTAAACTTGACTTGATTATCGTTCCATTCCTTACACAAAAACAGCATAACATTTTTTAATATTCCCCATAATAAATATAAAATCTATGCTTATTTTATTATTTTAGTTTGTCCAACTCTAAAAAGTTTATCTGTTTTTTCATTTCAAAAATACATGTTTCCTGCAATTTTAAATGACTATTCGAATCAAAAGAAGATTAATTAATAATGGAATTTCAAACATTTCTACTTAGCAATAATATCCTTGCCGAAGAACAACAGAACTTTCCCTGTGCTCTATTATCCTCTCAACGCGTTAAGCTGGCAGACACTCGGCTAGTTCCATTGTTCTAAGTAGAACATTTTCTATGATGGTATTCTAATTGAAATACGTAAAATAAAATTATGAATATGCAAAATAAGCAAATGGATGACAATGCTAAGCAGCTTGGTTTCGGTTTCGGGCAGTCTGGAGGTTGGGGTGAAGGGGATGGGATGGTTATCCACTATCCACTGAGTAGTCGTCGACATCCAGGGGCCTGGTCATAATGAAAACTAAAAATCAAAATGCGTGATTATCAAGGCAGTAGGGATGGGGCACAGATTCTACGAAAAACATCAAAAGTTTTGCATAATTCGCTTATGCTTAAAATTGTTCAAGTTGTACTTTCTGGGCTGCTGAGGGGGGACGGATATTTTTAATTAAAATGTGTATAATCAGAAATGTTGAGCTTCAGCCGAAGGCGTTGCTTGTGTAACAATTATAGGTTGTAGTTGCTGGCTGTACATCCTTATGTATTGGCTATGTATTGGGCAATAAACGAATTTACAACAGCTGCAGTGGAGTCAGGATATATGTGTACCATACATATATGTTCTGGGATAAATTGCATTGCATACTTCCAGGCGCCTTAGAGAACGTCTGCAAAATTACCAATTTGAGATGTGTGTACGTGTGGGTGTGCTGGGGTGGGGTGGCACGTCGGGGTGTCAGGGTGTTTATATGTGGACATTGAGTATCACTTATAATTAGAAACTCAAAAATGCACAAACACATGCCTGGGCGAAGCCGTAGCTGCTAAGGATATGCAGCAGACAACAACAGCCCTGAGCAGGACAACGACATCTAGCTGAAGTCCAAAGTCCAAAGTCCCCCATCCCCATCTTGCCTATTTAATGCATATTTCGTACAACTTTGATGTGCTGCAAATTTACTTGACGTGTGCTTGTGTGAGCTTGCTTTTATGTATTTACGTTGCATATGAAATGATATTTATAGTAAACAGATTATTTTATATGCAGGTATATGCAAGCCAAAGTCCTGCACTCTCAAAATCGCCTCATCCTTGTTGTGTGTGTGTGTGTGCTGGCCGAGATGACAAAGACAGAAATGTCTGCTTTGCCTGTTGTTTGCCAGGACTCGCTCGGTTGCTGTTGTTGTCTCTTTAGGCATATAAAATGATTAGAACTAATGGTCAATATGCAGATGAGTGTTGAGTGTAGTTTGGTGTTTATTTGCACAGTGGGGCAATAAGGGATTTAAAGAGTTTGCAAAATGATTTAAGTGTTTCTAAGTAATATTCAATAATATAATAATAGTATTTAGCAGAATTATGAAATGCTGAGAATAGGATATGATGGCCCCGATCCATCACCTCCAATCATTTGAAGAAAGGTGACCTAAAGCTGCACTTCTAAGTCCTTTATTTTAGTAAATTGCTACCTTTCCGGATTATTTACAAATGAATGAAGAATATTATGTCAAGATATTGGTAGAAGATATAAAAAGTCAATAAGCTTAAATGAGGAAGTTATAGGACTCTATCACTCAACTGCGTATGTTTGAATATAAAATCTTATATAAGAACTTTCTGGCTAACGTTTCTTCTAATCCTCCAATCAAATGGACAGTGCACCAGGGTTAAGCATCTTTCCTGAAGCCATCGAACCCAAACCCCAATGCATGCTGCAGGCCAGAATCCAGACCACAACTGCATCCGAGGCATCTGCAACTCCATCTGCATACTCATTATATGCATTATGTATTGGCCGAGTGGGCGGGAAAGAGACGGAGCGCTGTGCGCATGTATCCCATGGATACTTGGATACTTGGGCACTCGAATACGGATAGATGTGTATGCTTCGAGAGCACTAAACAAATCAAGTTTTACTCAACATTATTATAAACATTTATGCATTCAGAAGTCACCCCAGCCGCCCCACACCCAAGACTCTAAGCCCACAAATACTACACCAGCACCATCACCGACTAACTAAGCCCAATTGGGAAGACATTGCAGCGATGGCCCCAAAATGCAAACTGCCGTGGTGTGCCCGTGCCTGTGCCTGTGCCCCCCTTAAGAAAATTTATCGAAATGTTGAAACAGATTTTATGCAGCCATTTGGGATGGTTCGGGGGCCTCCAACTGAGGTGGAACAGGCGGACAGCCACATGGACACCACTCCTCCTCCTCCTCCTCTTCTCCATTCCCCATCAACTTTGGATTCGGCTTCTGCTTCTTCGAGGTTCCTAATTTAAATGCAAATGAGATTCATTTGACGACGACACCAACATACTTTGTCCATGTCCATGTCTTGCGCTTGCACACAACCATGGCTCTGTATCTGTGTGTGTGTGTGGAATTTGATAATGTGTGTGTATGTACAATTAGACATCGGTCTGTGCATGTATTTAGTTGCATGTTGTCCTTTCGTACATACCTACATATCTAAGCTCGCATATAATACATAAGTTGGCTCCGAGTTTGTCTCTTCTTCATGGGTTCGTGTGCGAGTGTTTGCTTTTCATATATAAATGAACTATTGCAGTGTAAATGAATTAGTCGAGAGGCAGTGGCGGCGTTGGCTAAGCTTTTGAAGGGGTTTTTAGTTTTTTGGGGGAAGAAAATAAAGGAACTAAGATTAATTATTTTCAATGGGTAATAAAGACAAACTGTACCTACAAAGATATACTTCAGCTAAAAGTTTGGCTTAAGTTTTAACTAAGTAAAGCTAAAAAATATAAATAGCTGACAGATATGTTTAATAAATACTTATTACCTTACTTTTGTAAAAAATAAAGGGGTAACTATTTTAAGAACCTAATAAGAAAGCAAGTCAGAAACACACGTTACATTGTAAATACCAAATTAACATATAAAATAACATTACTAACATTACTTATTTTAAGGTCAACTTATCTCACCCAAAATCTAATCCAAATTCCTACCCCTTGTAGATGACAAAACTTATACGACGACGACGACTCTGGCTTAATTAAGCACTTGTCTGCATACATTAAAAGCTGCCACTGTCGCTGTCCCCTGTCCACTGTTGCTGTCCTGCTCTGGCTGCAGCTTCTTCATTTTCCTTATTTTGCCCAAATACAAAAGCCTATTCCGCACCGATAACTGCAAACACAACAAACACAACAAACCCAGCTAGCACCAACAACAACAACTTGGCCAGTTGGCTGTGTTGGACAGGAAGCGTTAGGAAGCGTCAGGACATGCAGCCAGCTACTTGCACTCATGTAGATGACTTGCTGCTCCCCGGCGTTTCCGCTCACGTCTCGTATATATGTATGTATACCAAACAGCAACAACAACAACAACAGCAGCAGCGCACAATTATAAATCTGTCCACACACAAACACATAGGCGAAGTTACCCCCTTTTTCGGACATGGACGTCGACAATGCACTATGGGGAAAATTACCACTTTATCTGGCATTTGCATGTTTTTTAGAAGTTTTCTAATTAACAAAAATTTATTGTTAACTTATTAAGAAAACATCAGACTGTTATGCCCCGAACTCAAAATGTTAAATTTAACAGTCCCATGTTAGAATATCTAGCTGTTAAGTTAACAGTTGCAATCGAAAGAACGTGCGCTAAGTTTTGTACATTTTTGCATTGAGTTTTGTTCTTAATTTTTGGTAATGGCAAAACAATTAGAAGGAAATCAAATCATGAACATTGATTTAGCAGGTTTTCACTGTGCGTTTAATGTATTAAATCGTTTAAATAGTGGGTCTGTATATTAATATTTTGTCGTTTTATAAGAGCTTCTTAAGCTGAATTTTTAGTAACAAATTTCAACTTTGGAAAGGATTATGTAAAAGAGTTTAGAATTGTTTAGCTGTTTGTCCTAGTTTATGTTATAGCTTTTTCAATTCTGAGTTCACAGGTGTTGGTCTTACTTTCATATTTTTCCATATTTTGGTGCAATTTGCATTTTTGTTATGTAACCTCAATTTTTCCAACGCAGATTTCTTTGCTGTGTGGAACAGCAAGAGGGGCCGGAACGAACCAGGAAAGGCACTTAAAAGGAATTTTGAACTGCACACATGCAATAATGTTAATAACAACATTTTAAAAGTAAAAAACCATACATTTTTGGAATAACTTGTTGGCTAATTGGCTAAAATATAATAGCATTTACATGAACTTTGAATGAAGACATTCACAATGGTTAAACGGTACAGCAACTTGATTTTAAAAAAAAGTAAAAGACTGGTTTGATGGCCACTTTATTTATTTGGATCAAAAGGCAAAATGGCTTAAAGACTGGATGCAGCGGAACTACCAAACTGCCAAGGTGATGAGGTTTTCTTGCTAGTTCAAGCAGCATAAGGAAAAAAAAAAAAAAAAAAAGTTTTTTATAGTTTTGGGGGCGGAAAGGGGCGTGGCAAAAATCCTTTATGTGTATGTTGTTCCACGTTTGAAAAGTTTACTTCTAAAAATGCTGGTAAAATGCTATTTTTTCAATTTTTTTGGGCGGAAGGGGCGTTGACACGCCCATTTTTCTAAAATAGTTTCTTATGGTCTATAACAACAAAATAAAAAAACCGCAGTGAAAAATCTCTTTTGGTTTACTCACAATAATAAATGCCAGATAAAGTGGTCATTTTCCCCATAGTGCAATGATGATCATGATGATGATGATGATGATGACGACGCTACGGCTGCTTAAGTTTTTGGCATTAACAAAGCTACCAACCAACCAGCTACCCAACTGTCCCCGTCCCCCTCGGGCGCCATCAAACCAGAACGGAAACCGAAACACACTCGCACTCACACTCACACTCACACTCCCTCAGACGCATACTAACACATAGCCGGAGTGCCTGACAACACCATACCAACACCAGTGCAATGTCCTTGCCAACGCTGCCAAAACCGCCTTGGAAAATTAGCATCAAACGCATAAAATGACCAAGTCTAAGTCTGCCGCAGTGCGGGGCATAAGGGGTTTAAGAGGGATGGGGGGGAAGGGGGTCTAGAAATTGGGTCTGGGGATTGTGAAGAGGGTTTGGAGCGGGCCTTGCATTCTCATTTGGAATTACGAAAATTCAAAATTTACAAACGAAAATGTTATGAGAACGTAGCTTGGGCTAGGATTTTCCCTCATCGTCGTCGTCGTCGCCGTCGCCGTCTTCGCCTCCTGTTCTAGCTCCTGCTCCTGCTCCTTCGCCTTTCGAGTGACGCACAATAGTTGGTTAGTGTAGCAGGCGGGGATTGGGGAGATTGTCCTAGGTTCGGTTCGCTTTGGTCTGGGTATCCTGGGGTGGCCATGCCGTACAAGTTAATTCAGTTAAAGGACCCAAAAAGTCTGGTGTGCATTTTCGGCTATACAAATGGATGGGATGGGGTGAGCTGGGTAAGTGGGTGGACGGCTTTGCCTCTTCATGTATTAGTATGCGTAGTTAAGTTCTGACGCCAGTAACCCCACTTTCAGCCCTTTCATTTCGGGGCGGCCAAATGCGTTGTGGTGCTGAAGGGGCTGAAGGGGGGCAGCTGAAGGAACTTTAAGTAAATGAACAGAAATGACAGGCAGACATTTGCATTATTATTAGTACAAGTTGCAGTCGTGTATCTGGGTGGGCAGCTGGGGGTGGGGGGTGGGGGGTGGCTTTCTGGTTGGGTGGGTACGCCTCGAAATGCATTTCATTGCATACATTTAGGAGGTTTTCATTACGTCGCAAAAGTTCTGAATTCTCTCTCTTTCTCTTTCCAGCATTTTGTGCATGTAAGTTTTCGGTTACGTGTTTAGCTCCATGTCTGTGTGTGTGTGTGTGTGTGTGTGCGGGTATTGCAAAGTCATTCTAAGTTATTGAATGGAATAAAATGTAATTTAAGTAAATTAGAATTTCAGCCGCATAGCAAAATTGTTGATCCAGGTATGCATTCGAGCACACACAAGCATTAAGCAGGCAAAGGCTCTTTGATTCTGCATTCTGAACTTTTTACCTCGGTTTGTTTTACATATATCGATTATTGATTCAGAGTCCCGAGGGGTTTTCAAAGGTTGCAGGTGGGCGAACTTGTTACTTCCTAGAATTCCAAGCCAAGAAAATTTGTTGCTTTGGTTGCATAATCAATTAGTAATTTTAAGTGTCTTATTAGTCGGTTGTGAAACATAAATTAGATTAAAAACCACTCTACGAATTAAGCTATGTATTTCATTTTTAATGTAGATTAAAGGAAAATTGGCTTAACAACTTGTAAACAAAAATACAAGGTAAGCACATTGATTAAAGATATTTTAAATATATAAAAAACTGTTCTGACATTGCCAATCCTATGTCTTCTTTAGTGTAGTTATCTATCCTGTGAAACCCCATACCTTAAAAATTTACCCGTACACCTCCGAAAGTCAAAACTTGGCTTGCAATTGACCATCGCTCCAGGTCCGCTTAAAATGGAGGGTGATGGTACACATACATTTGGTTGTCGTCTGGCTGGGAGCTCCATCCTCTTCCCACCTACCCACGGAGTATCCTCAATTGAAGCTGCTTACCCTGGTAGCCACCAGCGATTTTTTGCATTGCCATTTTTAGCGCTTCCACCCCACCGAAAATTCTTTTATTTTCGCGCAAATTCAGCCAGCAACTTTCTCATACATTTTTTCCGTTTTGGGGGGAACTGTCGCTTGACCAAATGGTCGCCACCCAACTGCCCCCGAGACGACTTGGTGTACACTGTACAGGGTGTTGTACCTACCCTTTTGGACGCTGATTATGGGTACGTGCACGTTGGAAAAATGTGCAGCAGCGACTGTCGTCCAGAGTCCCATGCTGCCCCCAAACCATGTATATATCGAATATATATACATATATATCCCATTCTGCTGACTTCACATGCGCCCAAAAGTTTGTTTTGTGTTTTGTTAATTTTTTCTTGGCCGCGAATTTGTTTTCATTTACGTTTTTGCATTGCCCAGGCCCGTTGGTGTCCCCCATCTCGCCCATTTTAACCATTTGTGTTCCTGTGTGCTGCTGCTGCTGGGGGATTCGAAAACAACGCGCGGGTTTCGGTTCACTGGAAATTGGTAAAAAACGATGGCAAAGAAGACGAGCTATGTGGAGGATGCAGGAGGACGACGTCGCAATCGCCAGCGCCACCTTAAGCCGCACACCCGAGCATTAAAAACCAAACCCCCTCCCCATTTTCCCATTTTCCCGACTTTTGGGTGGGTTTCCCTGATGCTGATGCTCAGCTGTTCATTTTTATTATTTTGACCATTATCGCGTGTGGTTCGTTGCTTTGGTCAGCACAGCAGCCATGGACGCTGGCCGTTTGTTCGAGTCCTGCTGATTAAACATTAATTAAGGAAAACAATGCTCCTGCTGTTCTCTCTCGTCCTCTCCCTGTCACTTTTTGCCACTCCTCCTGTTTCTGCCAAAAAATAAAAATAAGCACAAACTCGCGGAATTTGTATAAAAATGCAAAATTACGAATTTCGCGAGTTTCGTATTCGTATTCGTGTTCGCCTCGCATTGTACACATGTATATGTGATGTGGTGGGTGGTTTAAGAACAGCAAGGGGATGACGGGGCCCCAAATAAAAAATGTTGCTTAAATCGCCATAAAAAGTAGTAGAAAAATCATCGACAGACGTAATAAATTAAAAATTTTCAGTGGGACGAGTGGACAGGCTTGGACTTTTAAGCAGCAGAAAAGAAGACACGGAAAATGGTTTGGGAAAAAGCATGTCCAAGGGTAGATACTAAAAAATGTTTAAATATTTAAGGTACAAATAACACAATTGCTTTAATAAAGTAATCATATTCAGAATAGCAACTAAGCTCATTGCAGCGTATCTGCTTATTATCAAATTAATTAAAATCACAGTTTTTACTAACTAATAATTAGGCAAGTTAACGACTACACTTATTTATTGTCAACCAATTTTGCACAAAATGACTAATCAACTTGCCAATTAAGTTTGCCATTTTGTGCCATGTCCCTGCAGTGACATAGTTTCCACTGCCGCAAGCTGGTTTCCCACTTTCAATGAGCAAACATTAAAATTCAAATCACGTTCATATTTGCCTTACTTGGCTCATAAACACAAGTATAGCATGTGTACTCCCACACACATACACACACAGTGACCCTTTTATTCTGAGGACGCGCATGATAATGCATTTTGTGTGCGAAAATTAAAATTTGCCATTGCATACAATTATGCTGACGTGGACCTGAATTAGAACCTTGAATATTGTCATAATTACTCGGAAATTGATGTCAATTACTCGGGAAAGAGTGTTTGTTGGGGGCAGGGGTTGGACGGATTGATGTCAAGTCGAGGGCTTCACTTGCTTTGTGTAAAAGTTTCCCTCCAGGGAATATTTCTTAGCTCTTGAATTTGATTGCCTACTTTAAGTTATTTATTTTAAGAAATGTCCTGTTGGGTAAATTTAAATCATATTTGAAATACTTGAGGGTGAGGTAAATATAAGTTATGTCCATTAAATATGTGCTTATTTTATACATTTTTATTGATAAAATAAATAAATAAATATATCAATAAAAAGGTAAAGAAATAAAATTGTTTGCTTTACTGCTGTCTTGAGTTTAATATTTATGAAATTGAATAAATATAACTAAAATTTGAAGTCATTGAATTATTTGAAACCCAATGGACTCTCAATCATTTTATAAAGCTTATGTTCACCTTATTTGCTTGTTAGATGAACACTTGCCCACCCACCTGCCCTCCAAGCTCACCCACCTGGGAGCACCTGCACTTTCCCTGGCGCTGACCTCCAACCCAAATTGGTGTTCATTTAGACAAAATGAAATTCGTGCAATTAAGACCGAGCTGCTGCTCCTGATGGCGATGATGATGGCGTTGCAGTGTTGTTGCGGGCTGGTGGGGCTCACTTACCTGTCCACCTACCCAGCTACCCACCACCCACCTCCTTGACCTCCAACCCCTCCGTTCACGGATGGTAGCTGAATTTCACGCGCTTTGGCGGTCGCGTCCTTTGGCAGCCAGCTGCTCCTCTGGTCCTCAGGTCCTTTGGCGTCATCTTCGTGCAGCTCTTCATTTGCATCCGCATCTAGGATGCCCGGGTGGGTGTCCTTCATTATATGGGCCGCTGGCAGGAAGTAGCGTAAAATAGGTTAGAGGTTAATTTTAGTGCAAAGTTATGCGCCTGAAAGTATGCAATTAGATTGCGCCCGGCCAGGAGCTTCCAGGAGCTGTGATCCCGCCTCCGCATCCGAGTTGCCCACTTGGCTGTTTTTCCAGCTAAATCAGAGTTTTTAAAATGCACAAGCTTATGGTTCAAGGCATTATAAATAACATTAATAAATAAATAAATAAATAAATAAATTATGAAATGTTATAGCATCTGGAATTCTTTTGGTTTATTTGTAATGATTTTTGAACATTCTTGTATGAAAAATAACATATAAATACTGGACGGACATTCTTGTAATGTTTTAAAATTGTTATTAAAATGTTTACTAGCTTAGAAATTACAAAATTTGGTATAAACTTAAATAAAAAACATTAAATTGTACATCAGTTGCGGTATTATATTTTGTATAAGCAAACACTTAATTTTTAAATAATTTGTAAAATCTGTAAGCAAATTTTAGAACTGTTCCATATTTAATTTTTGTTAATTTAAGTATTCAGCTATTTCAATATACCAACACTGACATCTAAGTCCTCTGCTCCGGCTATGTGTCAATTTTGTTTGCCTGCAATTAGTTAAAGGGCAAAGGGCAGGATTTCAGGAGAAAATTCATTTCTGGCTGGCAGAGTGAGAGAGTGCAAAATGTAATTTTCTCATTAGGCAAATTTTTTCGTAATTGACTGCGTCCTAAGTGAATAAATTTCACTGGAAACCGGTTTTAGACCACATTGTAATACAAAAATATTACTTATTTATAGACATTGTGCCATTAAAGTACCTAGTACCACACTCATATTTCTTATCTCCACATCATTTTAGTATTTTCAATTTTTCTAAATCCATTTCCATTAGATTTTTCAATTAAAAAAGTCTATAAAAATGATTGTGGGGCCGATAGGAGATCTAACAATAATTAGAACTAGAATGCTCTGGACATTGGAAAAAAATAATAAAAATAGACCAGAAAAAGGGAAAAAGAAGGGGTAAAATATGCAAAACTGCGGCCAAAGCGTTCATTATGTTATATGGCTCGATATGTCAACATCGAAGCGCCCAAAAAACTGTCTGATTCCCCTAACCACCCATTGCCGCACATTAGCAATTCAAATTTGCCCATTAAAAGGCAGGGAGAGGAGGATTGGACAGGCGAGAGCGACTACAAAAGTCAAATATTGCCCAATTTCAAGATTAATTGTCTACGCACCTCAATCCCGGAACCCCCAGAAACCCCAAACCCTCCGAGATCTTAAAGGGTTATTCGTCCAACCGGGCCGCACAATTAATGCAGAACTCAATAAACTTTTGTCGAATGAAATTTTATGCTAATTAGAAGTTGATTTTTTGGTGCCCGTCCGTCGTCACACACAAAAGCGTATCCAAATGATAATGTTCGCCTCGGACTTTTGGGTTTGCCTACTTGAGACAGGGCCCTCCTCTTTATCCTCCTTTCCTTTCCATTCCCTTCCTTTCCTGATTGATTTGCATTTCTAAATGCGTTGTCGGCATTTGTCGTAATTTGCTGCTGCCAGGAAAATGTTGTCGCATTTTCGTTATAATTATGCATTTTAATTATCTCGATGAAGGCGACCGTCTTGTCTCGGGCAGGACGGCAACAAAGGGTTAAACTTTGGTTGTTTGCATTTGGCCAGTGGCTTTGGTGGGTTGGTGGGTGGGTGGTCCTGTAGGCTTGGCTCTCTAAACGTATGCTAATTTATCATTTGGGTCCTGCTTAAGATTGCCAAATTTGTCGGGTGATGAACGAATTGACAAGGACTGAGAAGAAGTCTATCCTGGTTGGAAATTTATTGGGAGTTACTAAAGGGGATATTCTAGAGAAACAAATTAAACAAATAATAAATGTAAGTAGATATATTACTTACATTAACAACCATTTGTACCTTTTTTTGTCGGTAAGGTATATCAATTACGTCCTTTTTCAAAAAACAAACTTTTCTTATATTAACTATAAAGATACTAGTTGTTCCTAAAAATTTAGGAACTTTTTTTCAGCCTTTAAAAATCAGAAAAATTGGAAAAAGCCATTTAAGTTTTTATATACAATTATATTTGTATTTAGGAATTTATTTTATTCTTTAAGAAAAAATATTTTTGCTAATTAAATTACTTTAAAATGTTTTAAAAGTATTTAAAGAAAATTCCAAAAATATTTTTGTTTCCTAGATTTTCTTTCTTGTGCTTGTGTCCCAAGGATAAAATTGATTATTAATTGCTTGGCTTGATGCTGGTCCTGGGGCAATGTCTTCTTCACCTCGTTTGGCCATCCATAAGGTATTTATCCCCCTTATCAAACCCGACTGCTGGTGGTCCTCATCCGCCCGTTCGAGCATGACAAAGCAAACAATTTATGTCATAGCAGCGCCGCTTTACATAACTCACAAGCCGCTCTGCCTGGCTTTCTTAACGTGGCTCGAACTGCTAGTAGCTGGTTGCTGGTTGTTGGTAGTTGGTAGTTGGCAGCTGGTGTGGCCCACGAACCTGGCTAAAAGCTAAGCAGCCCGTGGGCTAAGCGTGCTGCTGATGCTGATGACGATGATGATGCTGCTGCCTGCTGGCCAATGCGCATGGCAGACTCACCAGCTCGGGCAACCCAATCCCAATCCTGCTCCAAGTCCAGCAGCCACTGGCTGTGGCATCCATCCACTCATATATGTATATGATTTCGACGAATGCTCGTTATCGATTTGAAACTTATATGGAAAAAACTAATGAAAATCAGCCAAGACCCATCCGAAACGTAATGAAGGAAAACCGAAAGGCGAAAGACGAAAGACGAAAAAGCTGAAAGCTCGGGCAAAAGCGAATTAAATTAAATTAAATGAAAACTAAATTCAAATGAGTTTTCGGTGGCATTAAGAGGACAGACAGCAAAAACAGGGACACAAAACAAAACACAAAAAAAGAAGAAATAAGAAAATAAGGAGGGAATCGGAATCGCTTAGGGCCTGTCCTTTGGTATCCGCTGATTGTTGTTATTATTTCTTGTGCTGAACGGGTTTCTGTAATGAATTAATCCTCACAGCGCTTGGCAATTTGACTGTTGGTGGCTTTCGCTTCGTTTCGATGCAAATCAGCTGATGGCCTGACAGTTGACCAAGTTGGCACAGTGTCCAAATGTTTTTAAATAGGTGGAAATCGCGTCTGTAATGAGCTCAGAAGTAATTCTTAGAAAATAGCATGGAAACCATATTCTCCTTAAGTTTTCGATTTTTATTTAAAGTTAACTTGAGTTTGAGGATATTGAGTTTATCCAAGAATTACCTTTTTTTAATGTATTAGAAAGTCAAATGTTATCATTTTCATCCACTAAAGAATTAAACACTCAGAAAAACTAAGGGATTACTAAATTAACAAAATGGTAAAATTTTTGACCAATTTTAAGACATGTTTTTTTAAACATTTGGTATTGATTTTATCAGCTAAACTATGAAAACATCAAATTGGGTTTCTTTCACAGAAAACTCCTAAGAGGAGAAAATAAAAAAAAATAAAATACATTAAGAAATTGTTCTACGACTTTGTCGTAGTTTTTTTTAACAGAGACTAAAAATGTGTAGTTTTTATTTAATCCAACCTTTTCCAAGTAAAAACAACAAATGACCTTATGAAAATTTCTGCAATTAATTTTAATTTAACCCATTTTTGAACCACTGCCACCCAATCGCTGTACTTGACGTCTCAACAAATCGAAACGAAAATGGAATAAAACAAAATCAGCCAAAAGCAAAGCAGCGCAAAACATCAGCATCAGCAGCTTGCAAAGAGACAAATGCAAATTGCATGATTTCTTTTGTAAATAAGAAACTGATGAGCAGAAATCGGGGAAAAAGGGAAAAGGAGTGGCAGCTGGCGAACTCGTCGCGAAATGAAATCGATGGCCCCCAGCGATTGACATGTGCAGGCAGAGGACAGTTGGGGACAACTTATTGTCGATGCAAAATAAGTTGTCTTGCCATCGACGGAAATTAGTTTAATTGTGAGAAGGAATCGCCATTCAGCGGATGTGGCAGCAGCTGCATATCTCTTCCAAAAAATGCAAAAATAAATTCAAAAAAAGAAAACAACAGGGGAGGTGATTAACATTTAACTGAGCTACTGAGGGGTCACCGGGCAAATTGTGCATTCCATCAAACATTTATTTAAACTTTTGCGGCCCAGTTGCCAGGATCTGATGCCTGATGGGCAGCGACCAACCAACAAAAAAAAAAAAGACAGGATAAGAGTTAAAATAAAATGCATCGCATACTTTTTGGCGTAACCGCATAAAACAATTTTCATTTCCTTTCAACTACCAGAGCAATAAAATATATATAGCCGCCCGCGTGGCACAAAAAAGGTGGATATGGAGTCCTCCGGTTTGCTGGCTCGAAACAGGTAACATCGAAACAATTTTTACCATTTTTAACCATTGTCAGCAGCCACCCTTCGCGCGAATTACAATGTTTGAACAGTTCAGTTCGACTGGCCGGCTGGCTGGCTGACTGTCCACTCTCATCGTCTATGGAAATGGCTCTGGCGGTGGGAATATCGGGCTTTAATGGCCACGCACATCCGGTGAGTGCTGGTCATAGCATAGCATATCCAGGACCCAAATGGATCAAGGATATGAGCAGTCCCTTTTCGGCTGACAAACTTGTGTGTCGCCTGGAAAATAGGTGGAAGTTCTACCCTTCTTCCTTCCGGCTGAGCTCAGCTGCCCTGCGAATTGCTTACCACAAAAATCCATTGCGGTTGCGTTTCATATTTTAAGACTCTGTTTTTTATTCGGGAGTACCAACTAAATTTTATTTATTCTTGGCTTTGAGCTACAATAAAATTTTTTCATATTTTAGGCTTCTAAAGCTGGGACTATGGTATTGTGGTTAAGGGATTATTTCTTCTTAATTTTTTACTAGTGATTTGAAAAAGAGATTTCAGAAACGTTTGAGAAATTTACCTATTTTATTTCCAATACTTATTCTCATTGAAATATATTTATACCTATATTATTTCTTCTTCTTATTTTTTTATGGAACATTAAACCACAAGTTGTTTTAAGTTATAATACATCTTTCTCGTACTTATTTCTACCATCAACTGGCTTTAATAGGGCTCCCAAAGTAGTTAACATTACTCCAGGTCCTCAAGGACCTCCGGCTTGCTCTCCGGTGTTGTTCCCTCAAACAAATTAGCCTCGACAAACAAAGTGGACTAGTGCATGATAGCCCTAGAACAGCAACAACAATAACACAGCAGCGGCTGCCTGTAATTAGTGGCAATAACAAAAAACTTCATGGCATACTTGCAGGTCCTTAAACGTGCGCCTGTATTTATTTTTATTTGTGTGCCCTGGCTTCCTCTTCGTTTTGGCCCACTGTGTGCATTTAAGTATGTTAACAAGGAGCAGAGCGTGGATGAGGAACTGCAATTGCAACAATTGTGCATCTAAATAAAAAAAAGTAAAATAAAAAACACACGCCCACGTAGCGTACTTTTCTGGGCCCCAGTTTTTGAGTTTCCGTTGCAGCGCCAAGTGCCGCTCACTCAAATAAAAAAATTGCCTCTCGTTGTCAGTTTAATTATGACATAAAAATGCCCGCAAGTAATTTGACATCATTAGCCCCAGCCAAAGGAAGATGAGCTAAGGGGGACATGGAGGGCAGGAGAAGACCAACTCAACGAGGACACAATTGTCAGCGGAAGTGAGCACACAACAACAGCACACTCGTCGCCCCCGTTGTTTTTGTTTTTGTAGCTGTCAGTTTGTTTTGTTGTTGGCGCCTGTACACTGAAAAAATTATATTAAATTTAATTTAAAATAAAATAAATATTAGCAATACAAATTGTAGGTGCTTGTACAACAATTCAGTTAATTCTAGGTACTTCGAAAAAGTAGGTACTTTAATTTCCCAACGATAAATTTATTTTTATTTGTATAATAATGTAAAATAGTAGAAAATTTTTATAGTAAAATAATAACGTACATACCAACAACATTATTTAAAAATTTATATTGCTGTTAAGATATAATACTTTAATATTTTATATAATTTAATACATAAAAATATGAGCTTGACCTTTTCTTATATAATCTTAGTATTACAAAATATCATATTCAATCAATTAAGAAAATAATATATGTTTGTATAATAATCTCATTTAATCAGTAATTCATCCGGTAAAACAACAGAATAATTCTTTAAAATACTTATGCCGCTGTCAATTGAAATAGTAAGATTTTTAAGGAAAATATGATATGAAGAATGATTCGTACAATATATTAAATATTTTCCAAGTGTACTGTTTCCTACTAATTAAGCGGCGTAAGTAAGTTCTCGTCCCTCGTCGTCTATTTCCACATGCAGTTTGTGACTGCAACAATAGTTTTGCTGCACTTTGGAAACTGGAAATATGAGACAAGTGTAAGAAGTGCCATTCGGGCAGTCTAAGCTCAATTAGATACACTCACTGCAACACACACACAGTCTCTCTCATTTCGACTTATTTGCATGCGAAAACCAGCAGAGGGCAACGAAATTAAAATGGCACGAATAGGTGTAATGCGAAATTTTCATGAGCGGAGGAGGCCTGGGAAAACCCAGGGAAAATGGAAAATGGTCTTGGCCATTTGGGCAATGCGGTAAGCGATAGCTTTGTCTCGCTCTCGCTCTGTTAACAATGGTCGTCTCTTTCTAAGGCATGTGACATAATCCCATCGCCTGCCAAAAATTCTTCGGGTTCCGGAAATCTTGCGTAGAATGTTGAAAATCATGTTGAAGTCTACTCCAATGCCCCAGGCCAGGTGTCCTTGTTGTTGTTTGTGTCCTGTGAGTCTCAGAAATCATAAGCCACACATACTGAGTCCTGTGTGTACATAGGATGCACATGCAACTAATTTTTCTTAATTTCGTTAGTCCTTGTGTGTGGGCTGCCAAAGTGCAAACAAGCCAAGAGATCCAGTCAGATACCTATATATACACATATATATCTATGTGGTGCAAGGGGGCTGGGTGTGCACAACATATACGAGTGATATATAGATGATTTGTATATGAATATGCGATAGGCATCTAAAGCACATAATGTTAAATTTATGAGCCTGCTGCACACCCACACACATCCTTCGCAGGATATGCAACGTGTGGATGTGCAAATGAATTGAAAATTTGAAAATTTGCTGCATTGAAAGCGAATTGATGTTGGGGGGCTAACGCAATGTCTTGTGTCAGGACTTAGTGGCTTCACTGCGGAGTGGGTGACTTCAAATTAAGAGAAATGTTTTATGCAATAAACCAAATGAAAATGTTGATTAAAGTTTTGCTTTTCCATTTTCCTGGCTAAATTGGACAAAATCCAGAGGGCAATCTGTGGCAAAAAAATGCTTTTGAAAATACACATTTAAGTGGAATATGTGTTTTCTTTTTATACATAAAATGTTCACAAGATACTGCTTTATTGGTAAACTAAGCAACAAATATTTGTGGTTTAATATGTAGGCTTTGATTTAATATAAACGCACCTTGAGATACCTGCCTAAAGGTTTTATTTATTTTATTTGTTTTTAAATATGTCCTTGTGTTTCTTTTGTGTAAATACAACTTTAATTATATTAAATATAACCTTTCTGCATATTTATTTGTAACAAAGTTACGTTACGGTTAGGTTAATATAAACTTAATTATGTTTATTATTAAGAAATCAGTAACCAGTTGGTTTGAAAACAAAGCTTTTATTTATAAGCAAATATTTGTGTAAAAAGACAAGGCAAAAGAAGCAAGGAAACATTTGCACTTTCCATAATTGAAATGCAAAATAAATGCAAGAAAATTGTGCTCAACATTTAATATGACACAAAGTCATATTTAATTTTATTGGCCCGGCCTCTCGGTGCATTCTGTGTGCATTAAGAACCCCACCCAAAAACAGTCGCCTGCAATTGACCCGATGCCAATTATCAGCCCAGTTGCAGCAGCATTGCGGCGAGTGTCCTTCCACCTGCCCCTCCCCCTCTCCCTGCCCCTCCTCCCACTTTTCCCACCCAGCAGCAAGGATACGCTGACAGCGACAAACTGTTTTTGTGGCCAGCGGCAACCACATTATCGAAATCATGGCAATTGCCACAGAGCGTCGCGGGTTGGCCAATAACA
The DNA here is from genome assembly GCA_018150695.1 of Drosophila oshimai. NCBI lineage: Eukaryota > Metazoa > Arthropoda > Insecta > Diptera > Drosophilidae > Drosophila > Drosophila oshimai. The sequence continues at coordinate 8,393,175 of JAECWM010000224.1, forward strand.
GTCCAAAAATGCAATTTTACGTTTTCAATTAATAAACATTTGGCGACTGACTCCGGTTGGAATTACGGATGGTGCACGGGTGACGGGTGACGGGTGACGGGTGAAGGGGCACTGCATCCAGGGACCTACGATGCCTCCAGAGTCGTGTATTTTACATTTGCGGCTGCATAATTTGGTAAATCATTAACGGAACAGAGCAAAGAGCCGTGAAGCGATGACCACAATATGCAGGCGAGGATTTACCTACAAGGATTTTAAGTGAAAGGAAGTGTTGGATCGCCGAACGGAAACCAAGCAGTGAAAAGGTGGACTAAAGAGACGGGAAACAGGAAATGTATGATAAAAAGTGTTAAGCAAAGAACAATGTGCCTACTTAAAATCAGCAAGGTGCATTCACCGATTGTTTTAACTAATTCAACAATTCTGCTAATAAAGTTTAGTTCACATTTTTTTACAGAAATTTGCAAAATTTTAATGATGTTAAAAAAGTTAAAAAAAAATTGTTTTTTTTTTAGTCTAAACGATTTTTTAACGCAAGATTCCGTTTTTTTTATGTAAGCTACAAGCTCAAAAATCCAAGGAAAGTCACATTCTTTGAGAATTGTATTCAGTAATCATTAAAAAAGTTGTTGTTATCCAAAATGTATACCAATCTTAGAGATTCTTGGTTATGGTTTAATTTTACACGTTCTTGCATAACGGATAACAATTTTGGATTCCGGTGAACCAAAGGTGAATCTCGGAAATGGCACGATCTTAGATACCTGACTAAAAACATACATATATTTTTAATAAGCCTGTAAAGTGTCCTTGTATTGTTGACCACCAACCAGAGGGTTAAAGTACCCAAAAATATATCCATTTATCACCCGGTAGTCTCTTATAAAAAGGGTTAAATGACTGGGAGGGTAAAAGTTGTCACACAGATAACGGTTATCGAATTTTAAAATATAATATTCATATTTACTATTGAACACGCGGCATAATTTGCCAAAAAAAGCACTGTTCTTTCTTATGTTTAAACATTTTTTTGTAATTTATCCAAACTATCTCTCTCTCTCTCTCTCTCTTACTCCCAGTGTGTCTGTCTCTCTCTTGCGAAAAGAGACCCTTTTCCCATTTACCCCCTCAAAAAACCATCTACCCAATCCTGCTGCCAGCCTACACACGCCCATTGCTAAAAAAGAAGAAAATGTAACAAATGCTGGGGCAAAAACTACGCAATGGCGGCTCAGTAAAAAAGCCGCGACAGCAGCGGGAAACACAGCATAAAACAACCAAAAACAACAACAACGACAACAACAAGAGGAAAACCCACACAAGACTCCGCCCACCAAAAAGGCGGGCAGCGCTGCCAGCGTCGCAGCAGCAGCAGCAGCAGCATCGAAAAGCAGCAAGAAATCAACACAAAAAAATGCTTATAGTTGATTTTTGACAATTTTTTTGCACACTGACTTTTGAAAGGTTTATTTTCGTATATGCAAACGTCGTGTGTGTGCGCGCACCGCACATCGATGATGCGAGTTTTGCTCTCTGTTTTGCCAAGAACATCATTGTTTATTTTATTTTTTCGTGTTTTTCTGTTTTTCTGTTTTCCGTTTCCTGCCTTCCTTTTACTGCATTCAGTTTGAGGCGAGCCTGCCAGTTTATTGATAAACATTGATGACTGCCGTTCAGGTGAGACAGGTGAGAGGTGCTTTTTCAGGTGGGGTGTGGGGATGTCCAGGGGTTAAAGGGTTAAGCACATTTCAAACAAATAAAAAAAAAATGGGTGACAGGCTGCAGCTAATTGGTATTTCTTGCATTGAACGTTGGAGTTGAGCTTAGGAACGTTGCCTTTTCAAATTATAAAACATATCGCAACAGAAATTTTCTTTTGATAATTTGAGTACATCATCAAAAATTATTAAAAATACACTGCTTAGTTAACTCTATTTTCTTAGAAAAGAACATTAAACTTACAAATCAGAAAGCTTCTTTTTTTTTAAAGGTGGATCAGAAAAACCTAAATAGGTTTCTAATGCTTCAATTTTATATTTAAACTCATTAAATAACTTTTTTTATTAAGAATAACCATTGTTATTAAATGCCTGAAAAATGTTTACAATCCACTGGTTTGCATCATAAATAAAAGCGTTTGAAATTAACTCTTAATTAAGTTATGACCTTAATTTAGTAAGTAAATCAGTTAATTTTAATTAACACTTATGATTCACATACCAAGTGATGTTTATAAACTTCGCATATCCGACTATCAATGTAACTTAAGCCGAAAATTATTAATGTCTTGCTCCTTGATTACCCAAATTAGCTTGAGGGCAAATGTTTGTCTTGGTTGATTGTTTGTTGGCTTTAGCTAGACGACAATCACTTTAAAATGGCAGCCATACCAGGCGTATGCGTAATGCGTTGACCTCAACACCCAAACATAAACACACAAACACTTGCATGTGTAGGGAAATGAAAATTGCATTCCAATTGAGCGGCTTTTAACAAAACACTCGAAACGAGCCGTGTTTTGTGTTTTTGGAAGGCCCAAAAAAGATGGGAAAAGGATGGCGAGGTCCTGTGGCGGGCCACATGAATCATCATAACGACAAGTGGCCGCTATAAATGGAAGGGGATCAGCCGATTTTATAGTTAGGCCGGAACAGGCGCCAAAAGTATGCCAGACACAAACACACAAACACACAAAACACACACACACACACACACATACGCACCATGAAAATCTGTTATTTGTTGTGTGTTAACAAGAGGAAGAGAGCACAACAGGGGCGGGGAGGGGGTGGTGGCTGCATCCTGGCAATGGTCCAGGGGGCGTGGCAGCAGGCACGCAACATTTTATGCATATCCGTTTTTGGACAGAGTGCAGCAACAGTTGGCAACCAGCAACCAGCAACCAGCAACCGGCAAGTTTTTAAAGCCCAAATGGTTTTTGTGTTTAAAGTGGGAACGACCTTGACACATTTCCACCCCCAAAAAAGGAGGGGGCTTTCACTTTTGGGGAGAGGGGAGAGGGGCAGAGGAAATGGCAAAACGAGCTGCAAACGTCTCTAGTCGGAACCAAAAATATATTGCATACTTCGCAGCTGAAGTTTTCACACACAGACAGTCGCAAGGAATCCTGGGAGATGGGAGTTGGTGAAGGAAAAGAGGGTGAAAGGTGGCCAGGACCGAAAACCAGTTGGCAGGAAAAACTCGGGCCACTCGCTCGAAAAAGTATGCTACGTTTTTTTCACCCACCCTCATGCATGTGCGAGGGTGTGTGTGAGTGTGTGTGTGTGGGAGTCCTTGAAAAGGCATTTCTCACACAGCGGGACAATGTCTAAGCCAGTTGAAAGTTGAACGAACGTCTATATCTTCTTGTGTTCTCTTTCTCTGTCATTTCCACTTCCACTTCTCTGCGTTTTTCTTTCACTCTTTCCGTTTTCCATTTTCCGTCTGGCGAGTTTGTTTGCGTTTTTATTGCTTTAAGCCGTCGAGTTAAGCGACCTTGACTGAGAGGACGACCCAGAGAAGATGTCCTGCATGTTTCAGCGCATCGTGTTTGGGGCATGTTTAGCAAGCCACTGCAACGGTGCCTGTTGCACTACCCAATTTTTGCGTGTTGGCCAACTGCAACTGCATTTTGCCACTCGCCCACTCGGTGCACTTTTTCCGGGCCTTGAACAAGGACATGCACTCGGACATGGACACTAGTGTCGCCTGTCTGCCACCCACCCTCACCCTCACCCTCCTGTGTCCTTCAGTCGGGCTGTCCATCTGTTTGGATACTGGACTCTGGACCCTGGACTCTGGACTCTCCACTCGGACTCACTTTCATTCATTGAAGCCTTTGGCTTGCTATTTGGCCATTGAGCTCATAACTGACACCCCCTGTCTCCTGAATCTCCGGAATCCTGATCCCAACACTTTGCCTTCTCCTCTTTTTTTCCTTTTTGGCTTTGATTTGCTTGGAACGCCTTCAGGGTGACCTTCAACAAAAATGGGAAAAAGAGGAATGTGCCCCTCTGCTTCATTGTCGTTTTCTATTTAATCTGCCTGATACCTGAACTTGGTCCACAAAAGTAGACAGGATTTGACATATTCAAATAAAATTGTTGTCTTTTAGGCAGGGTACAACAAATTGTTTTAGTTGTTGTTATAAAATGGTCACAATTTAAATGACAAATGTACTTCTATCAAAAAGAATGTGGTTTGTGCTCAGTTGGAATTGAATGAAATGAGTTTTTCAGGGATACCTTAAAAACATCTAGTGACTGTGAAAACTAAAGCTTACAATTGCAGAAAGCAATGACTTCATTTTGGTGTTGGAATATGTACTAATAATCATTGTTTTAAATAATTTACTTTATTAATTTAAATTTATTTATCAAATGTTTTGCCTAAACATATGTTTTGTGTAGCAAATAACATAAACAAGTAAATTATATTTCGTAACCATAAAATTTGAAAAAAACTCTTAAAGTTTTAAACTCTCTAAAATAAATAGTTGTTATTTTCTAAATAACACAGTTCTACCACAATAAAAAAAGCTTTAAAAGTCCTTTATCCTGAGCGAACCCGCGCAGAGCAACACCATTCCCTATTTGGCGCCTAAAGAGCTCCATCCTTCCATCCAATCAGCAGGATTTCTAGTTACCATGGCCAATGGCAGACGCAGCTGCCAAGTTCCTCCAGCTTCAATTGGCGTGGCAAAAAACGCGCCCGCGTTTTTCGGATAATGAGCAAAAAGTTGATGAAAAACCGCGACGCGTTTACTAAACACCGAGGACGTCGAAATGGGGGATGAAAGTGCCGAAAGCAAATGGGCAAAAATTAAACGAAGTTGGCTTGTCTTGATGTCGGGGTTTACTTAACACTTAATTCCTTTAAAATGATAACCATAACTTCTTAATTGTATAACAAAATATGAGTTCCTCTTTCCTGTTTTATTTCCCTCTGACTTAATGAAAATTTATCACATGAGGACCAAAAACGCTACATGCCACAGATGCTGACAGATTAACCAAATGAGACTCCCAGCTACATGCAAGCACCCATCAACAACAACAACAACAAACTAACCAAGCAACTAACAACGGCAACAACAAATCGAAAACCTTTTGAACTACAAGCAAATCCATTTCACACAATTTATGTACAAGTTTATTTCGCGCTTCCAATTTTCCGTCGATGTCGATTTGCTTTTTGGGTGGCTCAAAGCATTTCGATTTGGATTCGGACGCGCACTTGGACTCCAGTTGCTGCTGCTGCTCGGCTTTCCACAGAAATGTTAACAAGCTCTTAGCAGACCCACTCACACTTGGCCAAAAGCAGTGAGTGTGAGTGTGAGTGTGAGTGTGTGGGGCTGAGGACCTGGCCAATGTCTCGATTGGCCTCAACTGGCTTTCATGCTTCCTAGGGGTCCGCTGCTTAACCCCATAAATACCTACAATGGCCTTAAACACTAGCAACTAGAAGGTGTTGTTTTTTGTTTTCCATTTTGTTAAATTTAACTTTAACAAAGTTAAAATTAAAATACTTATAGAGTTTTTTCTTCGCATATCATTAGAAGTCCTTACAAACTTATAAGTCTTTAACCTGTGTTTTTAGTAAGTATTTCCTTAAAAAGTAAGTTAAAACCTTTTTTTTACGAATTAGACAACAAATGTTTTTTTATTTAAAGCACTTTTATAGCCTTAGTCTTAACTTAGTCTACTGATAAAACTAACATACACTTAATGTTCATTTTTCCAAGTGTTCATTATTTGTTGAGCTTTTTTTCCATTTTAAATGTATTTAACCAGAATAATATTTTTTGGGCTTGAGAAAATACATTTTAATTGAAAAACCTCTTTAAATCAGTGGAATAAAATATTTCCTAACATTAGATAAACATTTTCCAGGGAAGTCAGAGCTCAATTATGTTAAGTTAAATAAATTATAGAAAATGCTCTTGATGAAAATTTTCCTGAAAGGGTTAATAGAGTGAAAATTACAAGCCCAACTGTAGTAGATGGCAGTGCAAGTGGGAAAGAGAGCGGAAGCGTTCAGACAGTGACAGAATTACCAGGAGGAGGAGAAGGGGCTCAGGTTGAGGTTGAGAAGAGGAACGAGTCGAAGTAGAGAGACCCATGCATTCCTAATCTTGTTCGCTGAATTCGTAATCTCATTAAATTTACATATTAATCAAGGGATTTTAATTACTCTTACACCGCATTGCCAATGCCAGTGCCAATGCAAAAGCCAATGGCAATGGCTGTGGCAGTGGAAGTGGCCAAAAAGGAGGCTCTCGAAATGAGGCAGGCCAAGTCCAACATCCTGAAGTTAAGGCATAAGCAGTTCTTGAAATCGCTACGTTTCAGTGAATTATGCACACAGAAAAACAGGTAGACTTTTCACTCACCAAAAAATTTAAAAATGTATTTTTCCAGATATTTTAGAAAATTAAATATAAGCAATAAACATTTTTTTGAATATTATATAGGCTAGTCTTTATTTAAATTGTTTTTCCAAGTGTATATAGGTGGAGTGAGTTGGGGGATTTTCTGGTAAGGGGGGGAGCACCAGAATCAGAGACAGACTGCTGTGGTCGTCGCTGTCGTCGTTGTCTTGGCGTGTGGACCCTCATAATTTAATTGGACTTTGTGTGGCGCACTGGCGATGGCTCGATGTGCCAGTGGTTTGGTTTGGTTTGGGCCACGGCTAAGACAGCCACTCGAAGTGAGCCCCCCTTTTTCTGCCCCCCTTACGCTCCTTGGCAAAGGCAGAAAGGATTACACGAATTTGCGTGTCAGGCGTCAATGTAAAATCGCAATAAATGAAACTAAATTACAAACTAAAATGCAAAATGAGCACGAGGACCCCCCACTTCACCCCCCTTTATTCGTGGATGTGCGGGTGTCTCTGTGTGCACTGAGAAAGATTGTTATTTATATTTATGCAGTTTGTTATTAAATTATATGGAAATCAAAAATCATAAATAAGAAGCAATGCACAAGAAAAAAATTTATTAAGGTGTTTTATTAGCTGTTACTTTGATTTTGTTAGCTCTGTGTTTTACTCAAAATGAATTTACTTAATAAATAGGTATAAAGAAGGCAAGTAAAGAATGTTTGAATGGCAACTATTCTTAAATACACAAGCTAGTGTTATAGGAGACTTGATTGGTTTGTACAGATTTAAATAATATTAAACAACAACGATAGAAAAGGTCTAAGTTAAAAAAAACACTTTAATCTATTAATATTAATACTTTTAAAATGTTACTGAATTTATTTATCTATTATAAAATACTGAATTAAAATAAATATAAGATTATATTTTTACCAGTGTAGCTATAGCTCCCCGCTTTATCTTAAGATGTCGCTGTGCGTGTTCTCTAGCTGGTGGTGCTCTCCAGGTCTGTGTAATATGCATAATGTTAGCCTGAGTTCTATCTGAGATATGTGGGTTCCGGGAAGGTGGGCAAACGGAGACTCCGGACTTGTGTAGGAGTTTTCTGAATATTTCCCCCTGCCTTGTCAAATCGGGCGTGTATATAGATAGAGCTCGATGTCAAGACCATTAAAATCTTACTCGCTGGCTCATAATTTGCCCAGCAATAGGGATTGAAGCAGATCCTCCAAGCTCTTCCATCATTAAACGAAGGGGGACTTAAATTTATGGCATTTATAATGACTACTTTGTGGCCATGTTGCAGCAGACACAGTTTTAAGGCTTCATAAATTATAAAAAATAATTATAATGAGATCAATTTTTAATCGCCATACGAAGGGAGGGACAGGGGACTCGGGACTCGGGACAGGAGCAGCAGGCCAACTTCCTGGCCAGATGGAGATGGCAGAGCGCTGCAAACGTTCGAAGGTGTAATTATTATCATATCCTGCATCGCATAAACAACCATCCCAAGTAGAGAACGGCCAGCAACAACTGCTGCGGAGAACTGGCAACATGAAATACAACACTCGCGCCTAAACACGCAGCACCAGCATCATCATTGGACCCCGATTCCCGATCCCAGTTGCACCCCCAAACCCCATCCCGAATCCCCTCCCATTAGAATCCCGAGGAGCTGGAACCCTGAGCAAACACATCCAGGCGAGCACTTTGGTGCAAACATTTAGAGTAGCAACTCGTAAAACTTCAATTTAAGACACGTAATTTGCAATTCACTCGAGTGCAGATTAGAAGCGGCATGTCCACCATCGCAGAAGGGGGCTAAGGTGGTCGAGGTGGGGGACACCAGGGGGTTAAGCAATGGGAGCTAGAGTTGGGAGTGGCCAACTGGCCACGCAGCCGCTGATGATGATGATGATGATGGGGCTGGGTAGGAGTACACGCAAGGAAAATGAAGGGTATATTCCTTCCTTTTGAAATACAATTTACCAGTTGACTTAATTACAAATTTATGAAACTTCCTTTTAATTAACAAGTTTACGCAGTTCGAGCTGATTTTTTGTTTTTTTTTTTTTACTTTTAAATAGATATTTATAAACCTTAAAAATTATAACAATACATTTTAAATTAACATACATTTATATTTCATAATTTATCAACACCTCATTTTTGTTTCTGTGTAAAAAAATGTATAGACAGAGGATCTTTAGCTAGCATGTAAGCTCTGCGCTGGGATCTTCCAATGATCAGCTTGTACGAGTACTTAGCAGGCTGGTTAAGATCAATTATAGAAGTGGAAGACTTATTAAACGAGACTTTTATAAATGACTAAAAATATACACACACAGCCGATCAGTTGATTAGATTCCAAGAAACCTTATTAAACAAACACTTTAACGAACTAAAATCGGAAAGCGCGGGACTTTATATACTTACAAGTTTCTTAATACAGACATTTTGTGACCATCAAGATGCTTTAAAATCCTAAAGTTAAATATATTAACAATTCAAACAACAAATAATTTGAAACACAAAAAACATAAAATTTTTTTGGTTTACTTATAAAGCTAAAATGTTAATCATTACAAATGATTTTATTACAAGAATTTACTTCCAATAATAATAAATTAAACTATTATTAAGCTACTAGTTTTTGAGAAACCCTTATTATTATTTTATTGCTGCTACTACCTGCTCATCATTCAGGTGTTCCTGCCCAAGTCAATGAGCATTTCCAATGCTTTTTAAAAATCCGAAAGGATTGGGGCGGCTGCTCCCGCCCTAATCCTTGAACCCATAAAACTCCGTCTCATCTGCTAGCCAACTTCACTTGGCCAACTTGACCAGCAACAACAACAATAACAATAAAAACAACAACAGCAGGCAAAACAGGCCGCGATTTTAATCGACTTTAATCAAAGAAATTTCATATGTGACCACGCCCACATGCAATTATGTTTAAGAATGCAAAACGATTTCGCCAAAGGAGGCGGCGCGGGGAAGTGGAAGCGAGAAAATTAAAACTGGCAAAAATAAATAAAAAAGAGGAGATGATGTAGAGGAGGCCAAGAGCTTCGGCTTCGGCTTCAGCTTCAGCGAAAGGCTACGAGGCAGAAAACATAAATTTAACAGCAAAAAGAAATATTATTATGAATGCATTAACCACCCGAGCAGCAGCAGCAGCAGCAGCAGCGAGAGGCTGCCTAATTATAAAGTCGTGAGTCTGGGGCAGGAACAGGTTACCTCCGATATACGAACGAATATATCCCGACAGAGAGCCGAGTTTTGAGAGCCCATCTGACTCGCCCATGAATGAATGTGGACTGAATGGCCCAGACCCGTTCAAACCGGGCCAACAAAGAAAAATAAACAAAGGAGAACTTGGCGAAAGAAGATCGCTGCCAAAGGTTATGCAAAACGTTAAATGTGCTCGCGACTAATCATTAAAATTATACCTATCTATACAACAGAGTCACATAAATCTTTTATTGATTTATGCTGGCGGGAAAGTGCATATACTTTTAATTGGCTGCGTTCCGATCCACTCTCATAATTAGAGCTAATTTTAATGCCGCCTGAGAAGCATTCGCATTCGCGTTCGCATAAATCACCCAAAAAAGGAAGTGAGTCATAAAAGTGGGCTGGCACCCAGGGTTGCCACCACAGCGCAGTCTAGACTCCAGAGTTGACACAGCCTCAAGTAAGGCGACCATCATCATCGTAAAGCCAGAGCTCTACGAGTGTGCCGAAGGTGGTGCGTTCAATTAAAAAATACTTTACGATATTACAAAATTACCACGTACCAGGGTGGTGGCATTGGTGGATCGTTGAGGCGTCTTTCTGGAAGAATGGGCGGTTGCAAGGGCAGACGACTCCTATGTGGGCTCCTCTTCGCACAAGGCAGCAGCAGCTCCTCGAGCTCGCGGCCCAAGCCTAAGATTCCAGAGCCACGTCCTCCAAGGGGACGCATGCGCATAATTCGAATGGCATTAAGTACGCCACTTGGGGCACAAACTGCGGCTGGCATCGCTCTGGCACAGTGGGGTAAACTCTATGATTTTAAGCCAAAATTTAGATTTAACTTAAATTTTTTTCTAAGGTAACATTTAAGTCTTTCAGTGAGAACATACATATGTTTTGTCTTAAAAGATAAGGTATTTATTCTGTAAAGTTTTTCTGGGATGACAGTAAACTTTATAAATTTCAATCATATAATTACTGCCTTTATTATGCACATTTCTTAGATGTTAAGCTCATTCTCTCAATAACTATTTTTAACTGTATTTAGTTTTTAGAACATTTTTCGTTTTAAGCAAGATCTTTAGTTGCTTTTTTTTTGCAATAGAAGTCAGATTTTCCTTTAAGTTGCATATTTTTGTACACCAAATATCAAAAAAAAAAAAAGGTTTGTTCAATTTTTATAAATGTTCTTAAATGCTTTTATTAAATAAAATCTTGTTAAAAATACCTTTAAACCCACCGTTCTGCCCCATGAGGCTTCCGTGCTGCCTTTGGGCGCTGGATAATGTAGTTGCTGTTACAGTTGCCCGTGTTGCTGCAGTTGTTTTGATTATTGTTTCTGGCCAACAACAGCAACGGCTGAAATAAGACAGAAAGCAATAATAAAAATTCAATAATATTAAATTTTTATGCGCTCGAAATTATTGCAGACCGCGCATAGTTTGTGGACATGTTTGGCAAGGAATTTTCAAAGGAGTGGGGCAAAGGAGTGCGAGGGAAGGACGAGAAGTTCAGTCGAAGGCGGTTGACTGCAGGTTTAAGTACAATAACAATTAGCATTCGTATGTACGCAGCTAGAGTCCATTCATTTGTCAGTTAGCACCTTCCGCATTCGCACACCAATCTCTTTTTATTTTGTTGCTGCGTCTCTGTCTCATTGGATAGTCTCGTCTCTTTCTATGTTATGACAGCTCCAGTCTTTGTTAGGTCTTCTGCAATTTCTGGCCATCTTCACGGAGAAAAAAGGTTTTATTAGAGTATATTTTTAAAATTTTTCAATTTAAAAATTAAAGAATTTTTGTACCGTCTTTAATTTCTAAGACACTTGAACAATAGTTTTGTGTTAATCTATGGAATAAAATACAAATAAAAAATAAAATACATTCAGTTATTTAAAAATTTTTGGACGTTCTGCAATTTAAAATTTTTGAAGATATGTTAACGCATTTTTCAGGATTCTGAAGACACTAACTAACAATTTGTCAAAAATTGAATACTGTCCAATCTTATATTTTATATTTTATACAAAACAAAAAAAGTTTATTCGTACATAGGGTTTTTTTGGACATTAAGACTTTTTGTCAATTTGTAATAAAATGAAATCTGAAAAAAATTTAAGTAAGTTAAGTTTTAAGCGTTTTAAATGTTGAAATCCAGAATAATAATTTTTAAGATCAATTTTGTTATTTTTAAATTGCTTATACTATCCTTTAGTGAATTATCAACTTAAGTTAGTATCTCTCCATTCTCCACTCTCAGTGCCTTGTGATTAAACTTCAACTAATTTGGTGCTCCCGAAGAAACCGGTCGAGGAGTCTTGGCCAAGTCCAAGTGCTGCTGCCGCCTTTTCCCTGATGCCAAGCCAACCGCCCCCCCCCCCCCCTTCCCCTTCCGTTTCCCGCTGGCTAAGCGAATGAATTATGTTATTTGAAATTAGTTTGTGCCTGGCTTTCAAAACTCCTCCAAGTCCAGATACACACACACACACACGACTCCAATCCCACAATCTGAGAGCTGGCAGCGCCTGCGGAGTAATCAGGTTAATTTTAATATGTTTTGTATGCACCGAGCCCTCCTCCTTGCTTACCCCTCTCCTTGCTAACTTGACTTCTTGGCCATGACGACGCCGTCGTCGGTTAATGGAAAAATATCTCAAATGATGCTGGCCAGGATGCCTTTTGTAATTAGCAGCCATTTCAACGCGAACGAACCATCCAACAAAGCTAAAAAGTTTGCACGCTCTTAATTACCTTCCCTTCTCTGTCACTCTCAGTTTGTGGGGCTTTGCCCCCTTTTTTTTTGTATAAACTTAAGTAAATTAGATATTAATTAAAACTATCCATATAAGTTCCAAAATGTTTTGGAACAGATACTGTCTTTTTTTTACAATTTTCAATGACTCAATGAGTTACGAATATTGGAAAATTGTGTTTGTATATCTTTTTTTAAGGGATTCATTGTTGTATATTTCATAACGAATATTACTTAAAAAGTTAAATTTTGAATGCTAAATGTTCAAGCATCTTAAAACGAATTAAAGGCTTGACTAATACATTTTTAAAACATTTTTAGATGTTTTAAAAGTATGTATTTTTGATGGGTTTCCCTGTTTTTGGGCTGAGTTACCTAATACTCACTCAAATAAACAGTTTTAATTACATTAAAGTGATATTTCTAAAAGTGGATGTAATTGTAAGAAGTAAAGGTATACAATTGCTTAAAAAATCCACGAAGGAGTTAGAAAGAGTATCATTGAATCGGTGTCGTGGGCGATCCTTCACCTCTATGGTCTTTATGGCTTGTCGAGGCGATAATTTTAATGTTGTTTGGTTTATACACGTTCGAGTAATTCACTTCATTTTTTTTACACCACCGAACCCGAGAGCGGTGCTGACAAGTTTCGGAACGTTGCTGAAAATGTGGCCAGAGTTCGCCCCGTGGCACTTTGGCAATATATTAGACGCAGTCGGGGGACGAGAGATTTGCATTTAATTACGGGTGGTTTTGGGGGAGGGGGAGGGGGGTGAACCATGGAGTACGCCCGAAAGCCAAGTTAAGATCGAGCCAAGACGCGTTGCTCTGCGTGTGTGTTCCAAGGCAAACGGACTGGCAAATGATAATTACAGAAAGCATGTAAGCTCTCAGGAAAGAAAGAGAGAGAGGGTCTGCCAAGAAAGAGACAGCGAGAGAGAGCTAGACAGACAATGTGCTAGAAAACGTTAATTTCAAATTTATGTAGAGCGTCTAGTTTCTGGCCCCGTCTAAGCTGATGACTCTGAGTTACCACCCCCTTCTCATCACACCCCTTTTATACACAGTAAGATTTATAAAACAAATTAGATTTGGTAGACATTGTGAATTTTGTTTATCAATATAGAAATTGTTTTCGAAAGAATGCTTTTTTACAAAACCTAAGAAAACGTTTAAAGGATTCTTAATTTTTAAAAATATCATAATTAATATCATATCATATTTCTACAATCAGTAGCTCATAACCACCATCTATCCACTCAAAATGTAGAATTTTTTTTATATGTATCTAACCCCTTTAATCCCCTTTCATCACCCCTTTTCGGGCATCTCGTCTTGCCGTAGAAGAAGTTTCCCAAGATGCCCGCAGGGCGCGTGCTGAATTTAATCAGTTTGCCGGCCAGACCGGCGAGCTGCAATGACAATCAAGCCAAGATGGAAAGTGGGCAGTGGCCCCACTGCATCCGCATCCTCATTCTCAGCCACAAGCCTCCCACCGCCCACCGCCCATTTCCCATTTTCCACCTTGCACCACACCACCCCACCCCACCCATTTCCCCTGTCGGCCGACGGGTAACGTAAATTAGACGACAAGTCGACAGTGCAACATTTAACGGTAATACGCTTTTATAGCTGCCGGTGAAATGCAGCACAAAATTAGACATAAAAGACAAAGAGGGAGCGGGATGGAGAACGTGAAAATTCGGAAAACTAAGTTGATGAGGTGATGTGGACCAGACGTAGACGTGGATGTAGACTCCGGAGTCCGGACGACAGAGAAGTGAAGTGAAGTGCCCACTGAAGTGGAAGCATCGGCCGGCACTTAAATATTGACCAAAATTGGCTAAAAACAAAATCAGCAACCACTAGGATGAACGATGGTCAAAGTGAATCTTCAAGATGTGCGAATTTGGTATGCTCTATGGGTATTTAAAACACTTTTAGAAATTAATATCAACAGTGTAAGAATTCCTACTTGGAAACTCGAAGCATCAGAGGAATATTATTAAAATTAAATCAATAATTTGTACCACATTTTACAAGTAAAACCTTTGCAGATTCTAAAACTTAAATCAATCACTTTATGTCTTAATTAATTGAAGTCAAAGGTACACTAAAAATAAAGGTATTTGAACCATTTTACCTTTATAAATTTTGTACAAAATAAATCCTTCTCTATTAAGTCAATTCTTCATTACTTCCCTCTTGTGTTTAGTGTTTTGCTCATTTAGTTACCGATCACTGATCGGGGTCACCTCAATACACTTTCCTTTCAACCAGTAGTCCGATTTGGCTTTGGAATCTGGGTAATCACAAACCGAATAGGCCTAAGTGCATACCCTGGCAAATCACATTAAGGGGAGCAACAACAAAATCATCAAATGGCGTAGGCAGATGCAGTCAGTCTTTGGATTTCGGAGAGGGAGTAGAAGCGAGACTTCTCACTAGACTTCAGGGGACTTGGGGGGCTTTCAAGGGGGCAGACAGACGACGACGACGACGACTCTACGAATACGACGTCATCGACACCTCCGATAGTCGAGGCGGGTGGGTGGCTAGACTGGACCACAGCAGCAGCAACAGCAGCAACATCAGCAACAGCAGCAACATCAGCAGCCACAACAGCAACATCAGCCTGTTTGGCAGCATCGACTGACCGACAGCGACCGGTTGAAGACCGCACGAGTCGCCGCTGCATCTTCTGCTTCTGCCCCTCCAAAAATAAGGCGGATAGCAAAAGGGGGCGGGGCAGGTGGCAGGGACAGGGGCCTTGTCTACTGACTTGACTGTAACCTCATTGACCAGAAAAATGCAAGCGGCAACAGCAACAACAGCGCAGACAACAAAACATCAAATGTGAATTAGTGCAAAGGTAGCCAAGGAGCAAATATACACTGCTAAAAACTTGTATTTATCTATTTAATATTTTTATGGTTTTTTAGAAATTGGTGCTGATTATGCTGAAGTCAACTCATTTTTCAAACCAAATTTTTTAAGACTGTTAAAAGTTTTAGATACCTAGAAACGATATTTTTCAATAAATTACCAATTAAATAATTTAGTAGGAATAAAGAAAAATAAGTTTGACCCGTGAATTCTAAATTAATTGTAAAGCAAGTTAACAACAAAAACTAAAGTATGTTATAATGTTTTTATATTTATTTATATATGGAATTCTTATAACTTGGAATCATACCTGTATTCAAAATCGTTTTGCAATATTATAGAGCTATTATAAATAAATCAATAAATTACCAATTAAAATGATGTTTTTCCCAGTGGAGGAGAAGCAGAAGACGTGGTGAGGAGAAAGAGAATTGGAAGTGGGTGGAAGAGTGGGAGGAAGAGTGGGCAGAACAAGGCAAAACGTTTCCATATTTATTGGCACTTTTCGGTTTTCTAGAGGCGGTTTCATGGGGCGGGGAAAGGGGGGAGTGGTTGAGTGGACCCGGCACACGTCACGTTTGTGGGTGAGACAGCAGGAGTGAGGGAGAGAGAGGGAGAGAGGAGAGTTAGAGCGAAAGAGTTTAGGGTTTCGAGTGAAGTTTTTGGCATTGGCTTTACTCTGCGGATCGACTCTTAAATTATTAATTCACAGCAATAGTTTTCAAGGGGGGCGAAGGGGAGGGCAAAGGACAAGCTGCTTAAGCAGCATTCTCCAGTTAAGGAAATTAATTAATAAAATTGCTCAATGTTTGTGTTTCGTTCTTTAATGTGCTTATTATATGCAAATACCTGATTTCAAATTTAGACTAATCCAAAATTTAAATGTAGGCTATTTTGTTCTTGACTTTGAAGGAACTATAGGTATACATACAAATTTAAGATTAACGTAGAAGTTTTAAGTTAAAATAAATATTTTTAATTATTCCTACACTCACAGAGAATTTAAACCAATTAATTAATTAATTAAAATTAATTAATTATAATGTTTAATATTAAGTTCAGCAAAATCTGTGTAACGTAATTTAATCGTATGTTAAAATTATAATCCTTAAAAACTGAACATTAAATGGATGAACATTTTAATATGTAGAAAAGAAAGCTAAAGAAAAATTACTCATCCGCCGTGTAGGTTGTATTTGCGTGAGTGGGGACTTATTACAATGACCCCAAAAATCGGACATAAGTTAGAAATCCGAAGAAGGGGATAGAAATGCACTAGTTTATGGCAAAATATGTCAATTTCGCCCAGTGTGCAAATGTGCAATATTTGCGTATAATAAATGCTCAAAAATGCGCTCACAAAAAGCACTCACACCCACACATTGCTCTCTCGCTCAGCTCGCCCTCCCTCTCACTCCGCCTCCCTCGTTAAGTGCTCGCCTTTCGTCAAGTGTGCAACTTCTCCTCATCCTCAGAACTACAGTTATAAGCTCTGCCGGCGTCGCAGCCGGCGTTGACGTCGGCAGCAGCGCCGCTCATTTGTGCGCTTAATGACGTCATTATTTTTATTTTAACAGCGCCAAGCAAATTGCATATACTGTTGCTGCTCCTGCGCAGTCGCCGCTCTGCCGCCGTCGCTGCAGCAGCGGGAGGAGGGTGGGTGGGGGTGGGGGTCGTTTGCAAGAGAGTGGAAGCAAGAGAGAGAGAGAGCGTAAAGGAGAGCCTGCCAGCTATTGCCTGCCCGCTCGCACCCACTGAGCTGGGGCTGCGGCTTCGGGTTTTTCGCCTTCGTTTTGTTTGCTGGTGTTCGTCGTCGTCGTCGTCGTTATCGTTGTTGTTGTTGTTGCCTACTTATGCTGATGACTGCTGGGGGTCCAAAGCGCCGCTCGTGCGCCACACGTTCATTCAGTCGTCAGACGTCGCTTTGGTCACACGGATTTTGTCTCTCGCTCTCGTACTTTTTGATCATGCTGGCCTGGCCCCACTGTTAACCGATTGTCGACTGTCGTGGTTCTTGATCATGTAAATGAATCTTTGAATGGATCTGAACCGGAATATATCCCATATCCACATATCCAAAGCGGCGCGTGCACTACAACTCAACACCACGAAGCAACAAACAAACAAACAAAGCGGCTGAAACAAAGTGCAACAAACCAAGCAAATAAACTTCGGCGTGTGCCATCAAACATCATCATTATCAGCGTTTACTCTTGAGACCGCTACTTTTCAAAAAAACGCGGTGCGAGATTTTTTGCGCGTTTCGATCTTTCGATCTTAGTTTTGAGTGCGTGTGTGATAAATATCTTTTAGATACTCATAATTACTTATATAGATACTCATGAATACTTTGTATACAGTGCAAGTGTGTGATAATATACCAATATTTAAAAGTGATTGAAAAACTAGGATTCAAGAAAATTAACTAAACGGAGAAAAAACAAAGATCATCGTAAATATTGGGAGCCGCTTCAAAACACACACAAAAACGGTAATTACATTTAAGTATTTTTATTAATTTTTAGACACATTTGAATTTTTTAGGATACCAGCATAAAGTACTTTTTTTCAACAATTCGAACTAGATTTATTGCAACATATATTTTTTCCACCATTTATAACCTTTTGTTGTGGCATATAAAGGTCTTAGTTTTCAAAATCGAATTATTTTTAAAGTGCAATAAAATCAGGATATCATTTAATCCAATTTTAGGAAATGTACGATTCTTGATTTTAAGTACCTTCTGTACTGGTATAAATTTTTGTACATTTTTAAAAACTTAAAAAACATGTTGCATACTTGAGTGGGTTTTACTCGGACTTGTTAAAAAACAACTAATTTAGAAAACTTTTTTAAAAGTGGTCCGATATGCTCAATTTGAGGTGTAAAATAATAATTGATTTGTTTGTATTCTAATATTTGTTGAGCCGGGTATTTATAGTTCCGAAAACCAATTAAAAATTATTTAAATAAAATTCTTTGCAAACTACTTAACCCGAAAAATATTTATTAGTTTTTGAGGTTTAGAGTACAAAACCATTTGATTGAAGCGCGCCAACGACAGACAAGAAAAAATAAAAACCTTCAAGCTTCTCACGCACTTCACTTACTTGAATATTGTTCGAAACATCCAAATGCAATTTTTATGTAAATCTCAACCCTGACATGGTAATATGCAAAAACCAATAAAATGATGCGATTTCGCTGCAGGCGGTTAATAACTTTAATTAACGTTAATTTTATCAACATCACCATTAGCGTCGGTCGGCATGAGCATGGGCATGGGCATGTGCATGAGTACAAATTGTGCGAGCGACTCAAAAATAGTTGCGACGTTCTAATAATAAAACCAAATATAATAAATAGCCACAAACAAACTAATAATGTAGAAGTGGACGACGACGGCAGTGGCAGTGGACAGTGGCAATTTGCAACAATGAGCCTCATCAAACGATCGCTAAAACGAAATCAGAATGAAACTCTACACATAAATAGTTTAATGTGCTAAGCCTTGCGACTGCTGCTGCCACTGCCACCCCACGAAAAAATTACTAAAACGTATTACAATTGACTCGCCGTGGCTCAGTGTCATTTTTGCAAAAATAAACGTATCTATGAGATACAATAAACAGCGCACAATTCGCACTAACAACAGCGCCAGCAGGCGTAACAACAATTGTAATAATCAGTTTCATTTCAAAGCCGGACCAACCTGCGCGATACAATTTTTCCCAGTGCCCAAGTTCTACTTGGAAGCCCCTCCTCCACCACCGATTTCCCATTCCCGATCCCAGCGATAATACCTGGTAAAACACCAGCGATCCCACCGATTTCACCTCCCCTCATCTGCATCGAGTACTACTATGTAGTATCTATGCAGTGCATTGTTAGCGTGGCTCGCTCATTTAATTAAATATAATTAGCTGCATTAATTGCAAATTAATACAGAATTTAGTCTCTTTGTTGCTAGTTTCATTGTCGTTGCCAAGCAGAGTCCGCCGTTTTATTTCCCTGCTCCCAACTCGTTCTCCACGCCTCGTTATCGCCGGCAATTATTTAGCGAGAATTAACTGGGCTCTAAGGCATACGTATCTGAATATAATGGCCAAACTCTCGAATGACATTCAGCGGGTGCATATCGAAGCTTAATGATCTGCATTTAACTTCAAGATTTTCTAGGCACTAGTGGGTTTTATCTAGAAATCAAAAACTATATCAAAAGTTCATTACCAAAAATATTTACTAAAATTAAAATTTAAGATTCTTATTAATTTCCCAAAAACTGTAATTTTTCAAGTTGTGAATAAAATGGAATCTTTTTTAAAATTATAGTGCTGTGAGTAAATTTCATAATTAAGCTTTTTGAATTTGTATATAAATACGAAGAAAATTATTCACACATTTTTGTGATCGATTCAAAATTGATATTTTCAAATGGGTTAACACAATAAAAATAATTATTATATTTAAAAAAAATTTAATGCTAATAAAAATTAGTAAAAGAATTTCTGAACATGCCGTCGGCATTTAAAGATTGATCTCAAATAAATGTAGGGAGTTTGTTTGGGCTTCAGCATGAAATTTGGAGGAGTAGCCAAATTTATAGCTTGTGAAATAAATACCACTTACTCTTGCACTTTAAGTTTCCAATTTACATTTTCGGTTTCGTTTGGTTTCGAAATTATTTTACCTCATTAAGTAGACGCAAGTATGTTTACTATTATGAGTGGCATCTTCAGCAAATCAGAGAAATCCATTAAATACGCGTGTCTGTGGCCAAATGCATTGCATTGCGACAACTTTTAATGCACAAATAGCTGTGAAAAAGAAAATCAACGACGACGACAGGAAAAATGATTAGATATTAAATTATAAATTAAATGTTGTTGCTGCAGTGGCTGTTTCTTTTTTTTATGACAAACGGATGACGAACGCATAAAAATGCAGCGGCGGCACAAGAAGCGGAAAAGCAACAAACCGACTGCAGACAAATCAACAAGGAGGCACACACAACACACACACTCATTAAAAATAACCAAAAGCCAGCGGAGAATTGCAATTTCCCCTCCAAACCCCTTAAAAAAAAAATACACTCAAATAACCAACGATCGCGTCACGTTGTCACTTTACGTAGGCAAATCGTAAAAATGAATGAAAGAAATCCACAAAGGCAAAACGCTTAATTATGTGCCGTGTATTTTGGACAGCTGCCTGTGCTGCCACGCCCCCCGGTGGGCGGCCTTTTTAATTAAGCATAATTAAAGTAATAATTATGCCCCGTAAAGACATTCGAGTGCGGGCAAATGAGGCGGAGACAGGCATCTTGAAAGGATTTCTCCTCTGTTTTTGATGTGTGGCCAATTTGCAAACTTGTGCAAACATAAAATGCCATTTTATTGCCCTAATGCAGGCAGGGTGGCGAAAATGCAGGAAGTGTGTTGTGCTGCACCCACTACCAAGAGCAATCGAAATTGCAATGACACACTAACCAGAAGGCAAATCAAAGGGAAATCAGTATTTGTGGAATTTTGACATCCATGGACCACTTCCTAACAAAAAAGATGGATTGTTTATGTGGCTCAAAATTATCTATTGGGTCTTTGGACTTTGAAAGCGCTTGGTTTGCAAATTTATAAAATTTATTAAGTATTTTTGAGTCAATCTCAGGAGAAGTTTTCTCACTTTGGCAGGTTTTTACCACTTTTGAGAAAATATTCCTTATCTTTTGTTTAGTTTTTGGATCTTAGATATTTTACAAAAATTAATATTGAAATTATCTTTTAAAAGATACAACTTTTGTGTCTATTTATTGTTTTTTTTTTTTGTAATGATATTAAGTTTCTTCATTTAACAGTACAAAATTCCACCATGTTGTGAATTCCTTTAAATATTTTTCGTAGAGAATTTTTAATGAAATACGTCGCATTCTCAATTGTTGGTTACTTAAATTATTCCCAATTATTTCGCTTAAGTAGATTCTATACTGAGCGTTTCCACATGGAGCTGATGATCTTGTGAGGATTGGCTCACTTTTCGTTTTGCCGAGCCACCAAAATAAGATATTGCATGCCGCACATGCCACAAAGCCTACACAAAAAGCGAAAAACACGCACACACGCCGCTCATTTAATAATGAACAATAATGAAGAGTAATAATAATCATCAGTAAAACGTGCAGGAGAGTGTCCAACTTGTATGTTTATATAGTATACCCACTCGCATATACGGAGGCAACGAAATTTTATCAACGAACGAGCATCATTTCAATTAAGAAAATGTCACAAGTGTCCAAGCAGCAAAAGCAAAAAAAAATAATAATAATAAAAAACAGCAGCAGCCTAAAACACGCCAAATGCGGAAAGTCGGGGGATCTCCGCACTTTCATTTCATTTTGCCATTTCAGAGTCCCCCGTTATCCCCCCGTATCACCCGATATCTCGCCTATATAAAGCTGGCCCCTCTTTAATGGCTTATTTTTTGGAGCATTTCTTGTAATTAATGCGAATTGTCACACGCTAGAACTAGAAATAATGTCAACTGCCTTCGATTCGCCTTCTAATTCATTACATTTATCGTTTGTTGCCCGTTTCCTACTCTTAATTAGCAATTAAACAATTTATGCTTTTGCGTGAACAATGAGAAAGTAAGTGAAATAAGTCGAATTTCGTTTTGTGGCCCAAAAACATGAAACTATAATTAATTCCATTCCATAAAGTATTTTGCTCAATTAGCAATTAAAAACACTACTTTACCGCCCTCGCATTGCGTGTATCAAAAACTGGAGTGTTGAGGAACAAAATTCGGGGTTGTTCTATGGGTCCAATCATGCTTGATGGATGGATTGTCAAAGATGCCAGATAGACGATAAGAATAATGTAAGTCTGTCGTGCCTAGGTAATTATGTATGCCGATTGACAAATGCAATGTGGAGCATAATCTTTGTCAAGGGTTAAGGAAAGAATTTCAATTTATGGGTTCTCCTTTGATGATGATCATGCAACGATATCATTAGCGTTTCTGTTGCTCTTCATTTCGTATGATTATTTGTTTGGTTTCAAAAGATTATATCACTTTTCTTGTAAATTTTGATCACTTTTCTTGTAAATTTTGTCCGTATAAATAAAATAATTGCTTTTTTTATTTTGTTCTGAGAAATCCAATGGATAAACACAATGTACGCTTTGATTTTATATTTATTGGTTTTCTAAGAGCTGTATTTGTTTTTGGTGTTCAAAAGGTTATACAATTTTTTATAATGCTCCTTATTATTTTTTGTAACTTTTTGAAACTAAAGAGTTTACTTGATAGTCTTTTTTATTTGCTGATCACACGCAGATCAGGAATTTCGGTCTTAATTTCCACTAATTTTATTTCTCGTTTTAGTGTTTTTCGTTAAATTATTGTTAATTAAATGCAATTAAAAACTGCTCGTCTCTCTCTCTCTCTGGGTATTTGAGCAGTCAGATCGGACTTAATGAGACGCGACACAGTTGCACAGATGGTCCACAAAACCAGCTAATTGCGCAATTAACTCGGCAGGCAGAGTGAGGAGTGCGGTGATAGGGAGTGACGAGTGTGTGAGAGGGGGCATGCCACATGTTGCACGGAGCAGCTACTGTAAATTTGCTGTATTAAGTGTAGAAAATCTCGAGCACTTAATTCACGCTTTGTTGAAGGTGTTGAAAGGCGGTCGACTGAATCCTGCAACCAGAATCCCGTATCCAGAATCCAGAACCCAACCAAGAACCTGGGGGTACTTACCAGCCAAGTTAAACCAAATGCGAAAACCGCAAAAAAGGAACCCACGTAATGTGTGTAATGTGTGTGTGTTCTGGGTCCTTTTTTTCTGCATTTTTTTTGCTCATTTGACTTTCGGCTGGGACTAAACAAGCTGCTTATCCTTCGGAAAGGACCAGGGTCGAAAAGAAAAATGTTAATTACCCTTTGTGTTTAAATAGACCCCGCTCACACTACACTACACTCACTTATCGTGCATCCTTGGCCAAAGGGTCACCACGGCCCTTTGTGTTATTTGAGGCAATTAAAATTATTATTTTAATGTCAACACTTTTTTTTGGTTTTTGGCCAGGATAATGCATGTAAAACGACTAACGCCTCCCGGAGAAAATCCGTTAAATGTTCTTTCCCAAGATTTTCCAGAGTTTGGGGGTACGTCTCCATTTGCCGTCGGCACTTGGCTGCGACTTTCGAAACTTTGCTCTGGTTTTCGTTTTGTTTGGTTTTTATTCACTCTGTTTTTTTTTTTTGTAGGTATATTTGGGCTTGGGTTTGGGCTGTTTTTTCCTGAGGGTGGATTTTACGCCCCAGCCCTGGTTTACCAGGCGTTGAGGAATTCCGTATAAGTGTTTTTACGGTATTTGTTGGCTCAAGCATTTTACGGAGGGGTTAGGTCAGTGCCCACTTCCACTTCCACTTCCTCCCCCAAAAAGCTAAACTTCATAGCTTCTTTTCAACCCATTCCCCATTTGTAGCCTCGTTTTGAGAAATGTTTTTCGGTTGCCTTTGGGCTTGTGGCTTTGCTCTTCGGGGGGTTTTCTGTGTGCCCGGGTGGCAGTCGAGATAAGCAGGTGTTATATTTTTATGGCTAAAGTGGCTAAGCAGTTTGCGGAGAGTAGATGGCCAGGAATCATGTTTAGGTGTAGGTGTTGGCAGCAGCAACAGCAGCAGCAGTGTGAAATGGCCCACAGGGCGAAAAAGAAAGAAATATTTGGGGGTAGGGGTCTATGGAACTGAGTTTGAAGTTATAATTATTAACATAAAATTTGTAGCAAAGTATCATGGCAAAAGTTTTACATAAAATAAGGAAAATTATCTTTACATTTTAAGTAATTGATTAATACCTAATATATTTCTGATTATGTAATTGTGCTTTTAATTCGGCTTTATCCGTGTTTTTAAACAGTACTGCGTACATATAGGTTTAAAAAATCATAGAGATTTATATTTAATTAGCTACATATTAAAAATTTGAATTCATATTATAAAATTGCTTACTTACTCAACATCAGAATAAGCTTTCTTATTAAATGTTCTTGTATGAATGTGAAATAAACATATCTCCTAATTACATTCATAGATTGAATAAGTATTGTATTGTATTGTTTTGAGCAAGTATTACACATAGCCGTTTTGTATTTAAAACTTAACGGAATAGACAGTAATATTAATATTAAATTTTGTACAAATTTGTAAAAAAAAAATTTAGTAACCAATATTGGGTATAACTTTAATCAAAACCTGCACCTAACCCTTATTAACCCATAGAGCCTCACCCACACAGTTTCCCCTCCTTTAAAAGCAACCACAGGCAGTTAGCTCGGTTAGCCAGAGCAGCTGTTTTGGGGTCACGCCCCCTGCTGCCCCATCTACGCCCTCTCTGGTGACCCCAACCCGATTAACTACGTAAACAGCAGCAGCAGCAGCAGCAGCCGCCTTAATTGTTTCGCACTTAATCAAAACGAGCTGCGGACTGGCCCAAACGGAGACTTTCAAAGGCACAGCTCAGCTCCACAATACCCAAAGCAGATATCAAAGGCAAAAAATTGAAAACTAAAGAGCAACTTGGGGCGCACGCCAGTCTTTAGTACGGGGAAAAGGGACTGAGCGGCGGAGGACGGACAACCTTACAACCTACAACCTACAAGCGACAACGACAACCGACAACGACGACATCAACACCCGTTTGGCTGTGAAAAGAAAAACGTTTTATGAGCTCATTCACAAAAAGGGCCAAAAACTCACACACAGTCGCACTCGCACATAGAAAAAGGAAGTTTTCTGAGGATGACGACAGAACAGAAGCAACCTGTTGAACCCTCCATCCCATCCCATTCCATCCCATCCCATCCATCCATCCAGTGATTCTCCATTTTTCCCCTCCTAAAGTGCAAGTGTGCCACAGTTTATTTCTTTCTTTTTTTTCCTGGCGGGTCGTGTGCCAAAATTATATGTTAAAACATCGTCGTCGTGAGGGGTGCTGATTTCTTCAACTTGGTCGTGTTTTATTTTACCAAAAAAGATTTGCCAAAGTCGAAAAAATACGTTTTCTTTTTTCTGTGGAGTTGTTTGTTTTTCTCTTTTTCTGTACTTCCTTTTGACTTTGGCTGTGTGTCTGCCAAGTGTCTGTAATTTTTCCTTTAGTGGGTGTTTCTAATAGAGGTTTTTCTTTTTAAATGTTGGATAGACTAGAGAGAGATGGCAGTTGTGGGTGGTTGGTTGTTTGGGGAAAAATGTGTTTCTAAGGGGAGTACTTGGGTGTTCGTTGAGTGCTTTTGATGGGCTCTCAGAAGGTCAAGTAGCTGATTTGAAATCGTCACTAAAACTTCGAAGGTTAGTTAATTTTTGTTTAGTTTTTTATTGTAAAGCCTTCTGTTCAATGAGTAATCAATATTGCCTTATCACAGTTAAGATTTTGTAACAACTAAGTTGCTTAAATTGTTTTAACTGCAGCTGTCTTAGTGTTTATGTTTTGCCTTATCGCAGTTCGAGTTATCTTAAACTCAATACCTCATAACTAGTCATTTACCAATATCTTTACTTACTATTTTGGTTCTGATAGGCATTATCTTATCACAATTTTGTTTTATACACTTTGCACTTATAACACTTATTACGCTCCAAGCTTGTTTTAATTTCTTATTTTATAAGTTTTATTTATTTAATCTATATAAATATACCCTTATTATAGAGTTAGCCTTAGACTTTTACATAACTTAATTGTTATTTTCTGTTAACTTAAATTTTTTATTTATTTATTGTTTCTGGCTTTCGTTTTATTAAATTAGTCTATCAAATTTACTGGACTTTATCTTATCTTAACAATATTTTAAAACACTAACCAAACAATACAAAAACAAAATTAACACTTTAACAATATATGTATAATTTAATTTTATTTTCATCTTTTTTAATAAATTTATTTTAAGTTGCTTCAATTTTGTAATATTGCCCTGCTATTTTCATTACTTATAATTCTCATGAGTTCTTATGTGAAATTTTAGTGCAAAGACTCCTCTTCTCACTCATGACACCTAATCCCCACATCGCACCGCTCCACTCCCGAGTGCAATCACTCGCTCAAATCTGTTTGACTTCATCTGCCCGATTTTCCCCACCCACCGCCAAATGCTTTGCTTTTCCCCACTCGCTTTTGTGGGTGGGGGTCTCTGTTGTTGGTCTCTGCTTCTGTGGGGCTTTTCTCGCCGAGCTTTTTTCCGACGCGACGCGCACGCTCTGCTTTTAGCCATGTGTCGATATGAATGTAGATGTGGATGTGGCTGCCTTTTCCGATTTCTGCGATTTCTGAGCGCCTGCTGCTCTTAGCCAAAGTGGAGGCGCCGGCCGCTTTGCCACTGTGTTTTCTGTGTGTTTTTGCGGTTGTCACAGCTGCCGCCTGTTGCGCCGCCTGTTTGGGCCAAGTTTTCTGTTGTTTTCTGTTGTTTTCTGTTGTTTTCGCTGCCATGGCCAAGACTATGGCTAAGCAGAGGCTCTTACAACTTCATAAGTTGGCAGCAGTGTCACGGCTTTTGGCTGCCACTTTTTACGCGCATCACTTGGCAGATACATATATATCTTTATCTTTATCTATATAAGAGTTTCGTTGGCCTTTTGTCTGCTGGGCTTCTGTTATTCCGCTGACTTGATTTTCTCTCTCTCCGCAGGTGTGTGTGTTGTCTTTTTTTACCTGTTTATTCCCCTCTTTCTGCGCTGTGCTCTGTTCTGGGGTTCTGGGTAAAATGTTGCGAGATTAGGGGCTTCGGAACCGGGAATAAGTTATCTAAATGAGTCTCGGCTTTATTGCTGGCAATTATGGATCTGGCCAACGCTGCGTATGTGTAATTGCATTGCGATTGCACTGCAGCCAATCCGAAGCCGTTTCGCTCGTATTGCTTGTTTCGTTTCGACGTTTCGACCGACTTTTCATTACCGGCATCAACACTTGCATATGTAATTTAGCATAATTTCAAATGCACGACCCAGGCCATAATAAAAAGCAAACTGGAGCTGGTATAATTAATAAACGGTAACAGCAAGAAGTCCAACAATACAAACTGCGGCGACTATGGCAACTTTGGCATGTGAAAAGCGTCAAACAAAACTGATTTCTATTGGCAAAGGAATGCCAAATGCGCTATCTCTGCCTCTTTCGCACACTCAGCTCTCTGTCCCTCTCTATTGGGGTCTGCTCGTAGTCGTATTCGTATATCCATGTCTTGACTGCAATTTATGAGCCTAAATGAGCGCAAATTTCAGTGTATATAGCGTACACTTTGCATGTGTGTCGGGTGTGCGCGATTTTGGCGCTCAATTGGCAATAATTTCTGATCAATTTTCCATTGACTGACAAAAACAGAGCAGCAGACAAAGACAGAGAGACAGATAGAAAGAGGGGACATGTGTCACATAGGAATTTTCTGGATTGTACCGATAGATAAGGGATATCATTTTGACGTTGATCAAGTATTATTATATAATTTCTTTCTATTTATTATTTTATTACAGAAAATTGAACAGTTTTTTACCTACATTAATTGACCGTTTAGGTTAAACTTTCCACGCAGCTTAATAAATTATTTTATATAAAATAAATAATCTTTGATATTTAAAAACTAAATTTTATCGTCATTTGTAAAATATTAAAATAAAATTTAAAATTTAGATAAGTGTGTAATACTCTTTGTTTTGTTTTTATGTTGCAGCGACTAGAACATTAATTTTCTGTAATGATCATAATTTCTTAAATATTTGTCGATGCTAATTTATTACCTACGATTACAATTACGATTATTTTTTTCACAATTTGCATGTTGGCAAACCAAAATCAAATAGTTTTTTAGTGCATTTGCTTTTGGCAGGGATTAATCAAACAGTCTATAAATTTGGACAACCAAATAAACAGAGTCTGCAGTTTTTATGTGATTTTCCACTTCACAGGCCCTCATGCCACTTCACATAATTACTCCTTCGGCCTGCTGCTTGGCTGGGCTTCTATTTTATTTACAATAATTAAATCTGTCAAACTCAAAAATGTCTTTCCACAAAAGCCGCCACTTGCAACAAACAGCAATGAGCGGAGTTTTTCATTCATGTTGTTGCTAAGTATTTGAGTTCTCTGTGATTTCTGATTTCAGAGTCCACACTGCATGGAATGTTGTTGCTGTTAATTGGCTAAATTATTTTTACTGATTATTAATAAATATGTATTGTGTGTGTCGCAGTTGATTAATTGGCATTATGGCCAAGCCGGGGGCATAATTGAGGAGCAAAGTAAGTCTTGATTGCGTCATTTATGACGCCTCATTTAATTGAAGATACTTACGAGCACATTGAGAGGGGAACTAGTGGCTTTTCTTTCAATTTCAGTTTCCAAGAAATCACCACCACCAGCAAAACAATAGCAGAACGTTGTACAAAAATTAACACATTTAAATTACTTTCATTAAAGATTGATTAATATGGCCCTGATTGGTTATTTTTCTTTATTTTCTCCCATTCCTTGGCTCAATTATTGTCACATAAATTGAACATTTACTGGCCGTTTTTCACTGATTTCTGATTTTATTAATTTACGTATTCGTTCCGTTTGTGTTTTCATATTGATTTCCAATCATAGAATGCCTCTCAACAATTCGTTTTCAATGAGCCGTAATTTAGACTCATTTAAATAAATATACCAATTGTTGATTGGTCTTTTGCGATATTACGTTTTACGTTTTATGGTCGACGGCAATTGCGATAACGAGTTCAATGCAAAGATATTTAACCTTTTAATAAGCTGCTCGACATACTGAGCTTGATGTTAGATAATCAAATGTAATTATCAAAAGTGAGTACAGTTGGCACACTTTTGTTTATGTTTTGTTTTTTTTTTGTTGCTCAAGATCACAGGGGAACAATTTAAAATTAGTAATCAAAATTAGTTATAGACTTGAATCATTTGTTACCGTAAGAACAAATGCTTTTACTTTTTGACAACTTTTTTTAAATCTTTAAAATAAACCTCTTTATAAAATTTAAATTATTTTTGTATTTCAGACTTTATATTAAGAACTTAACAACATATTAATAAAGTGTGGGGTTTTAATATTTGCATTAATAAATAAAGGAAGCATTCATAGTTTAAGGTTAGATTTTTTAGATGAACTTTTTGTGTGCTGAAATAGTCGATGGTGTTACAGATCCTGCTAGAAAGTCTGCAGGTACAGTTGGCCCAGCCCGTCTTAGTTTGCCTCATGCATTTATGCATCAGTTGGGGCCGTCACGCACTTAATGAGCCCCCGAGATTGAGTCGGCGGCTGACGGCAACAAATTGACGCGTTTAATAATATTTTACAATGTGTGTTTTCAGCCTCTAATTTCTTGGAGGCAGGCGTAAGGCGTAAGTAAGCGTTATTGTGCGCACTTTCAAAAAAGTTGCGTGGTGCGCCCCTTGGGGGCCTCATTTGATCATTTAAAGCCGCAGCCGACAGCGTTGCCATATCGCACGTTGCAGTTGCTGCTGCTGCTGCTGTTGCTGCTGTTAGTGTTGCTGTTGCTGTTGTCGGTGTCGTGTTGCCGTCGTCGCCGTCGCGTAATTTACATTAATTGGCACACGGCGTCGTACATATAAATTTTTGCGCGCTTAAACTTTAATTTCATGCGTGCCATTTGATTTTTGTTGCCACTCTGGGCACAAATTATAGGCAAGTGTGACGGTGGACGGGATCCTGATCGTGCCCGTATTTTTGCGTCTGTTGGGCGTTGTTTTCTCAGTGGGTTTCTGCCAAATGCCGCAAGGTAACGTAAAATATCAACGCAGATTTGTGGGCATCTATGTAGTTGCGGGGCTTTGCATAATGGAAAGGTGTCTGCGAACGCAGAGACAATCACCTGATGGGTTGCCGTTTACCTGGATTAACGCCGCCCAATCGAAGGTTGTTTGGCAAGTGTGCGTTTACCTTCACTAACACCTCTCAGTTTGTCATTACTTTTGTCTTAATTCTCCTTCTAAAGAATTTAAATTCTTTAAAAAAAATCCCCCCAGATCCACAATAAAGTACAGTTGCCTTCAGATTCTTTAGCTTGCATTTCACTTGCTCTGGCGCTAATGCTTCTTGTTCTTCCTCCATTAATTAACATACTTTCACAGAATTTCTTTCTAGCAACAATTTTTCGTTGACGTCAATTTCGCTCATCGTTGGTTATTATTGTTGTGCTCATTTCGCCATATCATCAGGTCAAATCTCAATTAGCAAATATAACGATTGTTGCTTTCTTCTCTCTCCCTCTCCCTCTTTCACTTAACTAACAATTAACAAATATTAATGGAAATTTATTTCAATTGAAATCAAAAATTTCACTTCCCAATGGCCGTGGCTGAAATTTCTATGCGCGTTTAGCTTTCATGGAGTTTTTGTATGTGAGAAATAAAACTAATAGGTACAGTCCTTATCCAAGTTGAACCCGGCCATTATCCAGTCATTGGCTGCACAAATGACCTTCCCCTTTAACTGGACTCAAGTTAATTAAAAAACCCCCCGCATACACACAATCAGCTTATAATCAGCTTATATTCTGGCAAATTTATAACCTCTCTTGATTATGAGAGGTTAGCCGTCATAAACAAATGGCATGCCATACCATAGAAGCGCCATCTAGCGAGCGGTGCGTGCAGCTACAGCTACGTGGATGGAATATCAAGTGGCATTCTTTTTTGTTGCACTAAGCAAACTGCAACTTGCTGTAATTATGACCATGTTATGGATGGGGGACTGGTGGTTATGGCAGTGACTCCTAATGGCCCGACCCATTGTTCGCTGACGGGGCTCTAAGTAGCTTTTAATAAGCGCTCGCGTCAAGCAAATAAATAATTATAATAAATAAATAATAAATTACCGTGCAGTGGCAAGTACAGTCGCACACAACACAATGTTGCCGTCTCCTTCCGTCTAATTACACTCGCCAAAGGGCACACATGCAAAGTGCAACTTTTGATTTGATTCACCGATTCACCTCCCCCGACTTCCCTGCGCCCTACTTTATCGGAAGTTAATTAAGCGCTTTAAATACTCAATTTGAATTCAACTTAGTCGATCGACTTTCATATTTTGCAGCTCATTATAGAGGGGCATTTTACGGGTATGCTAATGGTTATGACCCTGGTTGCATTTTGATGCACTTATCGGTAATCGAGTAATCGCAAAGTAATCTTTATGGCTCACTCAGGGCCAACTTAAGTTTGCTCATTCCGCTTATATTAGGTTACTAAAAAATAATGAGTGATAAGTAATTTTTAGATGGGAAAAGTTTCGATAATTATTGGGCTTTAATCGGGTAATCGCTAAGATTTTTATAGAACATTTAAAGATAACTTAAGGTTTGTTTTGTAGACTGTAAAGTTGGGTTTTAATTATTTTGCGATGTGTTATTTAAATCTTTAAAGTAAGCACTCCCGCTGTGGAGCGACTGTTACCCGGTTAATCGATTCAAAATTCGATTACCATAACACTTTTTGCCCCTCGGCCGTAATGAAACACTTTACAACCCCAGATAAGTTGAGAACCACCCTCGAATGGTCATGTCATGTCGCACGAGGTCCTTTTGACCATGTGCAGTGCAATACCCCGCAGCCAAATTCAAATTATAATCGCGTATCGCATGTGCCAAAGCCCCAATAAACCTTTGTCAAGCGATTCGCTCACTAAGGTCCCCTCCTAAATTCCGGCTTCGTGTCATTAACGACCCACACCGCCCAAATGTGGTCTTTGCATTAATTTTTGCACTGCCACAGAGCTGCAAAAAAAATATAAAAAAAATTAAAATGGGAATGAAAGAAATTTCCATAATGAGCACGTACACAATCACTTACCCCGGACACATGCAGTTCGCAAAAAGGGTTTGCCTTCCATTTCGGGGGTTGCAAAATTTTTATAATTAGTTGGCCGTTGCCCGGCACCAAAATGCAGGTTTCAATCCAATTTTTATTCCGCTCTTTTTTCTACGTTTTACCAAATATTTAGACGTTGATTATGGGCGCTTCACCCCTTGAGTCGAGTTCGAGTCTGCAAATGATTTTGGTGCGTGCTCAATTGGGGAGTTTTCAAACCGAACGCAAACGCGAACGGAACCGAACGAACTGCCTTCCTCCTGGCACTTCTTTTGTTTTTCGCTAATTTAGCGAAATTATGTTTTGTGCTCTCATGTCTAGATGTCGTGTGCGGTTCGGGGTGCAATCCTTCCCTAACTTCCTCGTAACCCCTAGATTATACGACTGCAGCACGGAACGGGACATGCAATTCTCGACCCACTCGAGAAGCTCTCAGATGAGGGTATTCCGAATGAGCCACCAAGTATGTGGGCTAATGAAATTACAGACTCAAGTTGAGGAAGAGATCTTTAAGATCTTTTAAGGCTTCTTTTAAATCAAAAAATATTTATGAAAGAACTTATAAAACTGACAGTGTTTAACAGTATTATATTTATTACAAACTTGGAGATTTTAAAGAATATTTATCTGTAAAATTAAATCCGTGAAGATACCAAAATTAATTTAAAAATCTGTTATTTTAGAAATTACTTTTTAAATAAATCAGAAATTCAAAAAAAATTTATAAAAATACAGACAACAAAAAAGAACAAAAAGTTACCTTAAAAATCAAATTTTTGTTTTATTATTTAATGATTCCAAACTTCATAAGGACAAACGATCACTTTACATTCACCATTATATAGGGGCATCAGAGCATTCAAACTTCCCCATTTATGAAGCCAGTGCTTCCCCCATTATTTCTCATTATTATTTCCTTCTCTAAATGAATTAAAATCGCCAAATGTGGGGGAGTCAGCTGTGCAAAACAAAACAGGAAAAATGCGAATAACTCATTACGCGGCGCATTAAGGACAATGTCTGTGCTGGTGTGAGTGAGCAGGAAGGACCCAGGACTCGTGATATGAGAGGGTTGATTTTTCAGCTTCAGACTGGGCATGACTTTGACTTCCTTTTACCGCTTTTTTTGTATTTATTTTTTTTTTTTGCTCTTCTCTCCAGGGGCGTTTGCTTGCACATGTTTATTGTTGCTGCCGTGTTGTTGCTGCTGCTGTTGTATTGAGTACGCCTCCGGTTATTGTTGCTGCTGTTATTGGCATCGCCTAGTGCGTGCTCCGCTTGAATCACGCAAATTTCATTATTATTATTATTATTTTTTTAATGATTTAAGTGGAAAATGTATGGCGTATGAATGAAACGGGCTTATAGTCCACTGACCGGATTGCAAGTGCCCATTGTTCTTAGTTCTTTATTGGGAAATGGGGAGTGGAGTGTGTTTTTAACAGGAAATCCTACTTTTTCTACTTTTTGGAAAATATATTGTATTTAAGGTGGTATAAGCAGATCTAAGTAGATTATTATAATATTTAAAACATACATTTCTTAAAAATATTTTTTATAATAACACACTTTAAAACATACAAAGCTATTTATGGTTAATTTTCTTAGTCAAGGAAACAACGTGAAACACCTTGAAAACTTTATGACGCCGACAACTTAAAGTTCCCTCCTTTTCTACCTCTTTTATATAAGCCGTTGGCCTTACCATAATATATCAGTCGGTGTATTTCATGTGTAATCGTGTGTAATTTTTAAGAAAATTGCACGTTCTGCCACACACCCCCATACAATCGCAATGGAACAACCCCAAAACAATGCAACCCACCAAGAACAACAAAGCAAACAACTTGCAAAACTTTTTATGCTCTTCTGTGTGTGTTTGTGTGTGTGTGTGTGTGTGCGTAAGCAAATGTTGCATAAATAATTTCAACTCAATGACTTAATGCCGGCGCATTATTGATTTTTTTTGTGCCAGGGTAAAAGTTGGCTAAGGCTAAGGCAGCCAAAAACAGACCAAAACTTGGCTGCATGCAGCAACATCCATTCACTTTACTTCCTCGAAGTCGAAGGCCTCGAGTTTGTCGTTTGCTATTTAATATGCATTTTGCGCTAATTACAAATCAAAAGAAAAATTTAATAGCCCCAGAGTTGGCCATAAAAATGAAGTTGTCTATGTGGTAAGAAGGAGGAGGAGGGGGGATCGATGTCCGTTCAGTACCCGGTTTCTAATCAAAAATTGCTTTGTGCCACATTTGTGCTCCTAACTCTAAATGATGGCAAGTGTGCTACAATTTAGTTTGACTATTAATTACAACAAGTTGCTGCAGTGCAGCAGCAGCAGCAACATGTTCTACATGTTGGCCAATGGCCAAAGCCGGACGAAATTATTGATGATTTTATTAATTTGAATATTGCCGAACGAATTGCTGTCGAAGACAAAACGCTCGCCAAACGACTTGTATGCGATCCAGCAACTTTGAATGATAAATTTTTTCAGCTCTCAGCTCGCTTCTTAACCGGCGATAGAAAGTTGCATGGAAATTGCAATTTATAGCCTGGCAGCAGCAGCAGCAGCATATGCAGCAGCAGCAACATGTGGCAGGCAGCAGGCAGGCAGCAGCAAGAAAATGAGTATAATTAGACCGGTTTGTAATGCGTTTGCAAGTCTATAGTCGATGGAGGAGCGTTGCTTATGTTGCTTATGGGATGTTGCATGTTGCTGGCGTGCATTGAAAATGAAGCGGGCTTGATTTGAATTATAGTTGCCAGCATGGCGATAATTAATCGTGCTATTTAGTGTGCTACATGAAATTCTACTAGTTTGCTGGTTATTGATTAGATTTCGAGGCAACTGGCGATCGCAGGAAGCGACAAAATGTTGCTCTTGTTGCATGTTGCAGCGGTTGCTCTTGCTGCTGCTGCTGCCTCCGTGTAATTTGGCCAGACTTTAATATGCGCAAATTGTACTTAATTTGGCTGCACATTTTGTCGCTACAATTTGCTTTCACAACATGTTGCACCCATGCAACTAGCAAACTTGCAACTTGCAGCCTTCCCTCCCTTCAGATTTTCCATCTCCCCAAGCCTTTTGGCATTTGCTGTTGACGCATACTTGAAATTATTTTGTATGTGGCCGATGTGCACTCGGTTTTTGCTGCTGCTGCTTTTGATATTATGCATTGTTTTTGCTTCTTATGCATATGCCAGATGCCGGAGCGAATGACGGGTAGGGGGAGGGGATGGGGGTGAATGTCCAGACATTTGCATGCAACGTACGAAATTAATTATTACGCCCCCTCGCCACTCAACCACCCAAAAAAAATAACAAAAACAGCCAGCCTTTTGCTGGCCAAAATCTACAACACGAGGCTTTGCTCAGGCTCTCGGACTCGAAGTCGAGCTCGGACTCAGGCATTGCATGTCCTGCACACTCCAACTCCCTCACAAGGCACAGTCCTTAGTCCTGGCATTCTCCAGACCCCTTTGACCCCGCTCCTGTGTTACCCTTCCCCCTTACAGTCCCCCATCTGTTACCCATCCCCACCCCCTTGTGGCTCATTACGGCGATGGCTGTGTGGCCGGAAAAGTGCGTTCGTTGACTGCTGCCGGCTGGCCAACGTCGACACAAACAACCAGCACTAAGAGAAAATAAAGCTTACATTTCATGAAAATTTATGGAAATAGGTTAGTCTTATTTGTTAAATATTCTTGCACTTTATATAGTTAAGAAATGGGATTTATTAAATGGCGTTGAGTAAAAGATCTACTAAATTAAAATATGTTGGTCAAATAAAACATGACTGTCTAACATTAAACACATGTATCTATTCTTTATGTATTTATATTATTTTTTTCTTTTGTATTTATTCTACAGAATAAGGTCCAAAACTTTTTTTTTTTTAACAAACAAAGCGGTTTTTTTTTGTTTTTTGTTGTGCAATATAATGTTTTATTAATTAAATTCTGAAATTAGTTCTCAGTGTTTTGGTAGCAGCAAACTGAGGGTACAAATCCGAGCTGCAGAAGTTCGAGTCCGACTGCGACTGCGACTCGAGTTCCGAGTTCCGAGTTCTGAGTTCCGAGTGCAGTTGCTTGCAATATTACAACTGCAGACACATGGTGGAGGAGGTCCTGCGAGGAGGAGAGGGAGAGGAGTGGAACAGGAGCCAGCTGTATGCATTATGCATTAAAATCAACGCCCGTTTTGTGTAGACCTGCAGACAATGCAACGAAGGACCTTTTCTTCTCCTTTCTCCCATCTCCCGCCCAAAACGTTGGCTCCTGTTTTTTGGGGCCAAATGTCAAGGCACAGGCATTGATGTTTCCTTTGTGGGCTGGTGTTGAGCTGGGATTGGGTAAGCTCTTTAGTGCAAATTGTTGCCTAAATTTGGAAGCTTAGGCTCGTAGTTTGCCTGAGCCCATAAGAAATGACATTTAGTGGAATCCATTTCAGATGAGAGACGATTACGATGCCTGTGTATCCTTAAAGTGCGTGACTTAACCCTTCAAAAACTCTCCTACTTATTATCTTTATCTCTCTCACAGAGATAACTTTCCATGCTTCCCCTTGCACTTGAACAACATTTTCGGACATTTCCCCTCTTTCTCCATCTCACACTTAATTTTTCCCATCGCATTTTCCCTTTTCTTGTATGCAGGAAAACTTTCTTACCAGACACGTTCGCCGCATTCTCCTCCTTCCGCTCACTTTTTGGTCAGTTGTCCCTCTTCGGGTATAAATTATAATGCAGAGTAGGTGTAAAATTTTCGATTACGACTGTGCAGACCACCCAACTGCCCCACCCTCTCACCACCGAAAATGCATCCCTCCTGTGCAGAAACCACCCGTATGCTGCGGCTTTTGTGTCCATCATGCCCTTTTCTACATGGGGAAAAAGTGGGTTACTTTTAAATTCTTATAATCAAATAAAAGTAAAAAGTACAGTTACATTTAACTGAAGGCTTTCGTTAATCTTAAAATGCAAATTAAACTAAAAAATCTTGATAATTTAGAACATTTTTTTGCTCAATTAACAGCACGTCAAAGTAAAAGCTTTTTCATCATAAGACAAATTTAAAGAATCATGTTTTTGAAAGATATTCGTACTATTTACTACGATAGCTCATACAAATCTAAAGGATTTCAAAAGGATTTGATTTTGAATATCGGTTTCAAATGTCTTTTTTAACACACAGTTTTTGAATTGTCAAGTTGTTTATTTAAATTGTTTTCTGTGTAGATTTCTCCTCACAATTCCGGCGGTAAAAGTCGTTCGTTGTCCGGTGCAGAACAGAACAGAACAGAACAGAGCAGAACGTCGTGGCCTGGCAAGGACATGGCCTCAGAATCGGAGGACGTCGACTCGAACTCGCCGGCTACGTTTGCATTTGCAAAATTGTGCGGCATGTGTGGGTTCTCCTTTCCCCCTTTCCTTTGCCCCTGGATCCCCTCCTCTTCTTAGCCCTCTTATTGTTGTTTGTGCCTTGTTGCCGTGGTCAACCGACGGGCAACAGGGATAATTAATGAAATTAATGCGCCTGGGTATGGGTTTTAAGTGCACGAAATATTTTCGATAAATGTAAATTCTAAATTATGATGCCCCCAGCGGTTCTGAATGTTAGGAAAGGTTTCAGGTAGGGGTTGTGCAGCCAGACGTCATTTAAGGGGTTAGGTGTAGCTGATATCTGATAATTGCAACGTTTGCGCATTTAAATGTGCTCGATTTCTGTGGATCTTAAAACGGTTCGAGTAATTTCAAAATTGTGTCTGTGAACTGTGTTTGAAATAAAATTAGTCTTATGTGTAAAAAACTATTCTTAAAGTTAGTGGAAACTTTGAAACTTAGTTTAGTCTTGTTAAATTAATATATAATTCTTACTTTGAGTATACTTAGAGACTTAGAGACTTCTTCCAAATATATGAAAAACCATTTTAAAGCAGACATTTTTCAATGAACAATATTAAAAACATAAGTAGTTTTATAATTTTTATTTTTCATTTATAAAATTTAAGAATTTAATATTTTGATGGATTTTTAAAGACCACTTAGTTGTATGTAGCTTTAACTACGTTGAAGAAGAAATATGGTTTGAACTTAAAATATTTCTGCATTTAAAGCAGAGTGTGTTTTTGTGGTGTTTTTTTTTTGAGTCTCACATATTATAGGCTTAATATTTAATGCACTCAGAGGTACTTTAACCGCTTTGTTCCTTTATTTGCATCGTTTTGCAGGAGTGGCCCACGATGCGAGCGGGTCAGTGACACGTGACATGGCCGAGGGCTGCGAGGACTCTGCCGGAGCTGCTGAATCCACGACGTCTCAGTCACAGTACACAACGCTAGACAAGATGCTGGGCACGGTGCTGCCATGTGAGGCGGCAATTGGGGCGACACCCGGCGGCAGCAGCAGTGGCAGCGGCAGCAACAACAGCGGCAGCAGCAACATCAACACCAGCAGCAACAGCAACAACAACAACAGTGGCAGCAACAGCAACATTGTCAAAAGGGAGTTCTGCGAGGGCAGTTTGATGCCTGGTGCTGGTGCAAGTGTTAACAACAACAATGTTAATGCCACCAATAACAACAACAATAACAACAACAACAATACCAAATTGCAGTCGATGATCTGCAGCAAGAGCAGCAGCTCCTCCTCCTCATCGTCGTGCTCCTCCTCCTCGTCATCCTCCAGTTCAGCGACCAGCACACTGACCAGCTGCACCACCGCTGCCGTCGTGCCCTCCAATTGCTCCACAAATGCCAACAAATCGCCTGTATCACCCTATTCCCAAAGCCTGGGGATCGGCATGGGAATTGGAGTGGGAGCGGGCAGCAGTCCGCTGAGGGAGGCCAGTCCGCTGAGCACCAACATGGCCACCATTACCGCCAAGTCGCCCTGTAGCAATGCAGCTCCAGCTTCGCCGCCGTCGGCCTCCTCCAACAGCTCATCACATGTTTTGGCCCTCAACATTAAAACCGAGTCGGTGAGTCGAACATAAATGCTGAATGCATTTAAATCCCATTTTAGCCTGAGCAACTGCAGCATTAGGATGAAGTATAGGTCATAGCACAGATTAAAGGATTAAATTGAGGCTTTTAAAAAAGTGGCTCTCTATTTATATTTTAGGCAAAAAATGTTTTATTTTGAAATACAAAATGTATTTTAAATTGCAGAAGAACGCTATAGTCGGGGGTCCCCCAAAAAAAAATTTGCAAAACCCATTTTCCTTTTTAAAAAAAAAAAAAAAAAAAAAAAAAAAAGCCACCCATCTAGGAAAAAAAAAAAAAAAAAAAAAAAAAAAAAAAAAACCCCAACCAAAAAAAAAAAAAAAAAAAAAAAAAAAAAAAAAAAAAAAAAAATATTAATAATTTATTAAAAAAAAAAAAAAAAAAAAAAAAAGTAAAAAAAAAAAAAAAAAAAAAATTTTTAAAAAAAAAAAAAAATAAAAAAAAAAAAAAAAAAAAAAGATTTGGGGGTTTTGGGGGTTGTGGGGGGGGAAAAAAAAAATTAAAAAAAAATAAAAAAAAAATTTTTTTTTTTTTTTTTTTTAATAAAAAAATTTTTTTTTATTTTTTTTTTATTTTTTATACTTGAAATTTTATATGTATAAAGGAAAGAAGGGAAGGAGGGAGGGAGAAAAAAAAAAAAAAAAAAATAAAAAAAATTAATTTTTTTTATTAAAAAATAAATAAAATAAAAAATTGCTTCAGTTTTGAGCTTTATAAAATTATAAGGAAAATTCTTAGCATTTGCAATTTATGTCGAACATGTTTTACAAGTAATCAAACTTGTAAATCCACTTGTATCATCATAAAATTTTACAAACATTATTCATTTGTTGTCTGAATATAATCGTCAACTTATTTTGATAAGTAAATGATTGAGATGTCTAGAATGACTTTACAAATTTAAAAAAAGTTTTAATGTAAATGGATAAGGGTTTTATTTGTTATATTTTTACAGATACTTAGCAGTTTAAATACCATATAAATACAACACAAAATTAGAGTGAAAGTTTGTGTTTTAATATTGTAATTTACTTGTATAAGTATAAAAACCACGGGGATTTTCTTAATTAACCAAATCTTTTAAAGCTGCGCTCATAAAGGGAACTATTATTCCTACAGCAACTGTGGGTCCCTAAAAGACAGTTTTAGATGATACCCCTGAGATAAGGTTGCGTGATACGTTTAGCATTTGGAAGCTCATGCTCTTGTCTCTGGTTTCATCCATAAATATGTACATATATCCCAGTTGCGATTCCGTTCCCCTCGTGATTCACGTGCTGCCCTCGCATCGTTAAATTGATTTCTGGCTCGCATTTAATTAGCATGCAAAACTCAAGCGACGGATCATTAATTAGTCTCCGCTTTGGACTCGGCTAATCAGTTCGATCGGCCAGAATAGCCGCAGAATGTTGCAACCTGGCCAATCAAGGGCAAATCCGCAAATCCGCGCCACAGAACTCAAACTCAAGCTGCCCCAGGCAGTCGTGCTCTAGAATCGCCAAATAACAAAACGACCAACAACAAGAACAACAAAAAAAATAACAACAAAAAAGCGCGGTCAAAATATTTTTGTCCCAATTTTAATGACCATAAAAAACCGATCGCAGAAGGGAAAAAACTTTTGTGCAATTGTCAGCAATAAATAAAAATTTCGCATGTCCTCGTTGATTCGGGGTCTTGAGTTTTTTGTGTTTTGCTTATTTTGCTTGTTGCCTTGTGGCACATAGTTTAGCAGCGAATCAGCTAACTATAACCCGAGAGCCCCAAGAACCACAAGCGATCTGCTGATCAGTGCTATGTAGTTCTATTTTCAAGTTTATTTTTGCCTAATTTTTTCCTGCCTTTGGTCTTTGGGGCGATTGTTGTCGCTGGTCGTAAAAATGGGTAAATTATGAGTTTGAAAAATAAAGAATTCAGCTTGGGGAGTTCTTGAAGCTCAAGAAGTGTGTCAAACGCAATGAAAATAAACAAAAAGTCGGCGGGAAAATTCGAAAAATATTGTCGGTACGATTGGAACCATTAGGTGGAGTGTCTTTTTTAGAAAGTAATAAGATTCAATCTTCTTTGCAATTTTATTTAATCTTAATCTTAGATCTTATTTTGCTTGATTATGTCATTAATTTAATAATGTTTCACACAAGTTGATCAATGATCATATAACTTCAAAACAAAATTCTAAGCTACACCCTCAAAACAAGTAATTGAAAATCTTGAACACGCCTCGACATATCAATTTACCATATCCAATATGGTGTTTGTAATTTACCCATTAAAATTCCCAATTAAATTCGAACGTTTACCACCGATTGTTGACCCAATTCTAGTGGCAAATCAATTCGCTGCATGGTCTCGAGTATCTCTTCGACCGCATTTTGTGGCATTTGGGCCGCTTTGTCTCTGTCTCAGTATCCGTCGTATGCGATCCACTCTAATGACACAATCAGCTCACACGATACAACACGCACACTCGGAGATACTACTTACTTACCTCCTCCACCGCCTCAGCCTGCCACTAACAAAGTGCTGTAAAAAGCAATTAATAAAAAAACAAGAAAGAACGCTATAGTCGGGTTTCCCGACTATAAGATTTGCGATACTCATTGCTACTTTCAAGCGCAATCAATTTTTAGCGCCCTCTTCAAAAAATGGTTAGCCTACTTTCGGGCGCAATAAAAATTTTTACGCACTTGTATACACAATTTCTTGAAAATGGCCCGATTTTCAAAATTTTAGATATTTGAGTAGATATTTTCAATACAAATAACATTTATAAGGGCCACTTTTTCTATCATTAAAAATGTGGACACCACAGAGTTTCGCGGTTTGTGGGCGTAAAGGGGGCGTGGTCGGTTTTAAACAAACTTGATCTGCGCTTTGCTAATACAGTCTGTGTGCAAATTTGGTGGTTCTGCTCTTATAGTTCCCGAGA
Organism: Drosophila oshimai; assembly: GCA_018150695.1. Classification (NCBI taxonomy): domain Eukaryota; kingdom Metazoa; phylum Arthropoda; class Insecta; order Diptera; family Drosophilidae; genus Drosophila; species Drosophila oshimai. The sequence continues at coordinate 8,435,257 of JAECWM010000224.1, forward strand.
TCTCGACGTTTGTACGGACGGCCAGCGGACGCGGACAGACAGACATTTCAACGTTTACAGTATTTGCTTACTCTTCGAGTATCGCAAATAATAAAGCAATCAAAATATAGAAAAAAAATTGAGGAAAAAATAGAAAAAGTGCATAAAATTTATGTGCATGCAGTCAAATGAGTAATCGACTGCGACGGAGAGACAAGCGGCAACAAAGCCGCAACATTTATTGAAAATTAAGCAAAAAATCAAGTAAAAAATCACACAAGCTCAGAGGCAGCAAATAATAAGCGCGAAATAATCAGCACACACACTCGCAGCGCGATTGAGGAAAAATGTGTGTACATGAGAAATAAATTTTCTATTGGCAGCGCCAAACAAGAAAATCCAGGTGCAATAAAAATCGAATTAGAGGCCAGAGGAAAAAATAAAGTTATAAGTACAATCTATTGAAAATTAATGTGCTAAAAGGAAGTCAATGGAACGAGTTGATACGCTTTCTTGGATAGCATATAAGGATGTAAAAAGGAAGCCTGATTGTAAATCTTAGTTTTCCTGTTCTTATAGGTAGGTTATGATGGTGTATATTAATGGAGGATAATATGAAATGCCTCATATGTTCTCAAATATTTTTTGAGCACTTAAAATTTAAACATTTTTAAAGGAAACATCTTTTCCTTAATGTATTATCAAAATGGCTTATGAGATAAAAATTTTAAAAGTCGGAAAAGTCGTTAAAAATGTCGGAAAAATACCCTACTCCAAGTGGACTTGAGTTGTCAGAAGATATATTACCGCTAATTACAAGGCTTGATCTACGCGGACCCATTGACTACGCAGCTGTACCCAGTTTTTCCATTTCGTTTTTTTTTTTGGGCCAAGGCGGCAGCTCTTGAAAGCAGGCTGGCCAACCCGCTGGGTGACTCATAGGCGTCTAATGAGCTACCAGCCAAGCCTTTGGCCTTTGCTATCCGGCTGGTGAAAGTCGAGCACGGATGTGGCTCTAATGTGAGCTCTGCTAATTATAAGCTGATCACAAATTGCACTCCTTCTGGCCAGCACAGAGCAACAGCAACAGCAAGAGCAACATGTTGCGCATGCGCAATGAACCGCATGTTCTACGTGCTACGTGCGTGCCAAGCGGATTTGATTTGCCTGCTCACTCACTCGTGGGTGTTTTCCTCTTTCTCTGGCTCTGACTCTGGACTCGTAATGTCATCGTGGTGGTGATGATGATGATCATGAGGTGGTTAACCGGTTTCTGCATTTTTGCTTTAAATGTTGCAAATATTTTTGAGCGGGATTATCCAGGCTGCTACAGAGAGTGGAGAGCCCAACCTGGCCTGGTTCTTGCTCCACTGCAGTGTTCTTGGCCCTGGTTATCGTACGCCCAGCTGTGTTGCATGTAAATCGTTTGTAATTAGTTGAAAGTCTTGACGCGTAAATGCAACACAGACAGGGAACAAAATATTAAAGAGGAGCAGGCAATAATTGCTTATTAAATGAATGTTCTGTGCAAAAATTTTTATGACTAACCACGTGAGCGCTAAATTGACTGCAAATGAGCCAAAGATGATGGCCCATTGTCGGCACTACACCACCAAAAGGGGGAGGGCCGGGGACGAGGGTAATTTAAATGGTGGATGCATTGATAAATGGCCAAGTTGGGTCTGCAAGCGTTCAAGTTTTAGATTCGCGGCATGAAAAACTTTTCACACATTATGCCCCTTATTTAAGGTGCCCCATAAAATTCCCTCTGTTCCCTTGTGTTTCCAAAATTCTTTTCCCCACAAAAAACAAAAAAAAAAAGGAGACCAAGACAAGACCCAAATTCCTTTGCAGACATTTTTCATTCGTTCGTCTTTCGTTGATATTAATTCAAAATTAATTGCAAATAAATTACCAAGCAATTTGTGTGTCGAGCTGGTTGTTTGCGGCTTTCTGGCTTTCGTCTCAGCGCCACGCCAGCTGCATGCAACATTGAAATTGTCAGAGAGTTTAAGTATAAATTAATTATATTGCCAGTAAGTTCAACTTATGCACGTCCACGTAATGCCAATAATCATCTGGCGACGTCGGTCCAATGTAATAAGTATCTGGCAAGTTGATTTTGACGTTGTCTGGCTCAAACCCCTGCCCCTCCTCCACACTCCTTGCCTTAATTTCATTTCATTTACGCAAAAAAAAAAAAGACTGAGAAAAAATAACAAACTGCAAATGGCAAATTGCCTTCGTCTTAATTATGGTGGTATTAAAAAATTATTAACCACGTTGCTGACGTTGTGACGACAACAACATGGACGGGTTGCGGTTGTTGTTTTTTAATATCATAAATAATAAGGTAATTTCTATTGCGTGATAATGGACTTGATTGGTAAACTCTGAGAAACTAAGCATACAAGGTTTATGTTTGTTTAATTGTTTTCTGGGAATTAAAGTTTATTCAGAATGTTGGGAATTATTTAACCAATCTATTGATCTTTTATAGTTGGGTCCTATTTTGCATTTTTTATCATTTGTAAAACGCATATTAGTCCTTTATTTTTAATATTTTTTCAAACCATTAGTTCTTTCAAATAAATTAATTTTAATTCTTTTGAAAATTATATTCATTAAATAAATATTGAATAGGAAAATACAATAAATACCAAGAACATATAACATCATCCTTGAAACATATAATCTTCTTTTATGGATCTAATGAATGCCTTGCAGATGCATCGGCATTCACCACTATTAATCTTCCGCTGATTCATTGGTGTCTTTGGTATCTAGGAAATCCGTTTACATATGAATCACAATTCTCTCCTTTTTTTTATCTCCTATTTTCCGCTCTTTTGACCTTTCCTTAGTCATATGCCAGATGGCTCCTCTGAGCCACCGAATAGTGTTCCACATCTCGGTTGACCCCACAACTGCACTGCCACCAATCGATGGGATCGGATCCGAGTGGCTTGAAGCTGGGAAAAGGGATCAGGCTGCCAGGGAGCAGGGTTAATAATTAGCGGAGCGCGATTTGGGCCAACTGGCCTCCATGGGAGAAAATATAAAAGCCATGCCCACTGGCCATGTGAGCGGGAGGGGGAGGAGAGCTGGAGATCGAAGAAGTGAGGCTGGAGCTTGGCATTAAAATAAATTTAATATAGTCGGAGCCGGTTGGTTGGCCCAAAGCTGAGCCTGAACTTGGCTCTGAGTCTCTCATAATTTGCGGGGAGCGGGGGAAACCGGGACGAAGTTGCAACCATAGCCGCCGGATCGAACCCGAAACTCGAACTCGAAAACCGAGACACTCCACAGACTCTGTGTGGCTGCCTCAACTTGGCTTCAATTAAGCCCCTGTGTGCCTGTGTGTGTGTGTGTGTGTGTGCAATAGTTAAAGCCAAAAATAGCATTTAAACTCATTAATTTAACGCGTGATTATGACCATGTTTGTAAGAGTACAACTCCGACTCCGACTCCGACTCGGACTTGGAGTTCGTGGCTGGCTGGAAGTTGAGTCCGCGCTATGGACTATGGAGTATGAAAAACATTGCCAAAAGGCATTATATTTGTTGCCTGTGTTATTGTTACCACTCGCTGTTATTGTTGCTGTTGGTTTTGGCATTTATTTTGCGCTTCTTTTGCGGCCAAAATGCTTAAAACGTTGGCCTGGCTCTGGCCCCCGAGAGAGGAGCGTGTTTCGGCTTGGTTTTTGGCTCTCGGATTGGCCGGATCGCTTCGCATCGCATTGTTGATGTTTTATGCATCAGCGGGACAATTCAGGTTGCACTGCAGGAAAATAATACAAAACTACCTTGAGTAGTTAGCCAGTTAATGATTTTAATTTAGTAATAATACACGGAGTCATTATTTTCACTATTTTTTTTATTAAGTTAATCAAATTGATCATTATAAGTTTATATATTTTTTAACTGTTTATAGTATCAAAATGTCCAGATACTTCATTGAACTTGTTAAATAAAAATTTTAAATCAATCAAAAAAAGTTAAACCTTTTCATGACTAAACCTCAAAATGTCCATTAATCGCCCAAGTTGTGCATTCCATAAATCATATTTATTTTTAATTATATTAATTATTATGTTAAAATAATCTAAAGGTGTTTTTCCTAACTTCTACTTACTTATCAGCTTTATTTTTATGTCTATACTTTATTTTATAACGTCGTTAAGATGTGTACATATTTTAATGGTTACTCAAGAATTTCTCTTAGTGCATTTGTTTGAATGCGTCACAAATTAAATGCACATTCGCCGAGGCTCAAGGAAAAACCCACAAAACAAGCAGAAAAAACCGAAAACATAAAAAAGATGCCACAATTGCGATAATTTTTCTATTTGTTAGCATTGCGTTTTGGCCCCAAAAGAAATTGGCCATGAGCAGACATACCTTTATGGTTTCACCGAGCGGGAGAGCATTAATTTTTTTATGCGCTCATTGTGGGGCCAAGTCCACGTCCACGTCCACGTCCAAGTGCAAGTCCAAGTTGGAGACGAGGTCCGAAACCCAGTCGAACTCTTGCCGGGTTGTTTATTTAGCCCAGCCATGCAAAGGAGGACGGCTGAGGGAGTGGACGGAGGAGCCAGTCTCCTCCACTTGATAATTGCAATGAAATTGCATTCTACTTCCATTTAGCCAAAGGCGCTAATTCGTTTATTATGAGCTCGGGCGATGGCGATGGCGGAGGAAGAGAGATCCACTCCGCAGATGGCATAGAAAATTTCCAAGAAAAATGCATAATTTTCCACTCAATGCATTGGGTGTGGCATAGATAATAAAAATAGAAATAACAATGGCAAGAACAAGTTTTGTGGCCGATTTTGTTTGTTTAATGAGTGCAGCTGTGGGTGGAATACCTGCAATACCTGAGGGAAAACGGATAAACTGGGGTGACTCCTATAGTAACGTTAAGCAAAACATTCCATTTAATAAACCACTGACTTTTCCGAGTAATTAGTCTTTTCACTAATTGCAAACTAATGTACATGTGCAAAAAGAAAGGAACAAGGACTTTTTGACAAACTTTGTTGGTGTCACCGTTAGTTGTCCTTGTTGTTGCTTTATTATTGGCACTGCCAATTAAGTGAAATTTATGTGCTTCAATAAATTATGAGTGCCGCAGCTGACATATGCGACACAGTTGGGAAAAAAACGTAGGAGGGGGCGTTTTTGGAGGGCCACGCCCCCAGAAAAACATTGACGCAAAACTTTCGGCCAAAAAGGACAACAACGGAACTGTGGCAGCGACACATGTCGCTAAGGTAAAATAGTTATTAGTAAATATATTCAGCACTTTATTTGCATACCCTGTGCACCCCGGCAATTGCACACATTGCAGGGGCACATCACACATACGCCGCGTTGTCCGCCAAACAAGCTCGTCTGAGGGTAACTAATGAAACAATTGACGTGCTGGGAACTGGGATCTGGGAGGGACCCGACCTCCGCTTTCTGATACCCGAACTCCGAACAGTAGTTGACTGCAATAATTATTCAAGCGCCAAGAACAACAGCAGCCACATCACGACAGGTGCAGGAGCAACATACACAGGAGCAACATCGACAGGAGCAACATCCACAGGAGCAGCAGCAGCAGTTGCTGGATAGATGGCTATTATGCGCCCAACTTAACCTGTTTTAGTAATTAATTTGGGTATTGTATGTTTTAATTAGTTTAGAAGGCAACGGCAAACAGGAGACTGATGACAGTAAATTGAGGGAATATTTTGGTGATTGGGTGCAAGTTATTGACCTTCTTAGTCAGCTGAAAGGGTTTAAATTGCATAGTATCTGCAAGATTAATACTATAGAAAAATGAGATGGATAAGAAGCTTGCTTACAGGATTTATTAAGTAATTTAAACTTTCTTTTCTTAGTCTTTGTAAGACTCAATGTGTTTTCTCCAATTATAATAATCTTATTTTTTAAACAATTTTCTAGATATTAAAATTGTTTTCCTTTGTTTAATTAAATCAAATTAAATCTTTAAAAATCCGTATGACTAATTTGGTGGCTATTTTAAGTCATATTTTATGTAAACTGTTTTTTAATGGTTTTTATACTTTCCCTGCACTTTCTAATGATATCGCAGAGTGCACTTTGTGGTGCAACCAACTCAGCCCTTTAGAGTATATACGATTACACACCCCCAGCATTACCTGACGTATTCCGGCTAATTACTGGCTCCTGCCGGACTAGACTCACTCTATTTCTGCCTTTGGGGGCGGCCAAAACATATTTCAAAGTCCGGCTAAATACATTTTTAATTATGATTTTGCGTTAATAATTATGACCTAAGCTAACGGCGGCTACAAAACGAGTTGCAAGTTGGCTGTCGTGTCGATGTCGATGTTGCTGCTGCTGCTGCAACTTCGTGGCTCGTAATGGCCTACGATACCCAGCGGAGTCGTCGAATGGCTTAAATTAATAATTACGCGAAAAGGCAAAAGGCAAAAGGAGCAGGCGACTTGCAGGCGTCCTCGCTGTGTTTTCTGTTTGCATGCAAGTGAAAATAATTAATGCACTTAATGTGTAATTATTTCAATAGACGATACCCTCCTCGTTCTGAGCCAGATCCTGTTTTCTGGCTAATTGGGTGGGGCTCACCGATCACTGTTACCCTCCAAATGCCACGGAGGATCAATCTGCAGATCAGAAAAACCCGTTCTCGACTTCGACTTGACTTAATTATGCTAATGTCCGTTCGTTCGCGTGGCGGCGTTGCAGTAAATTTCCGTGAATTTATATTGACGGGCAATTGGCTTATGGTCTAATATAGCCAAGCACTTAGCCCAGTCGCTAATTGTCGCCGGGTGTCAACAAACTGATTACCAGCGCTTTTTTCAGCGTTTCCCAATCATAAGTTGCTGTACGCTTTAGATGACTTATGCACTCCACCTGCAAAATTGGCAGCACAATTTACCGCATGCCATGTTCCCCTTCCTTTGGCTCTCTTAATTCGGTTTATATTTATTTATTTGTTTTTCTTTTTTTTTTTTTTGCTGGCCGCCAGCAATTATACTGCGATTAGAAAGTTTTCGTCCGCTCGCTGGCTCATTGATAAACGAATGCCGTCTAATATTTCTGCATGTGCAAATTCGGAGTCGGACGGAGCTGGGAGTTAGGAGTTAGGAGTTAGCATGCGGACTAATGGCATATTTATTTATTATGGCCATTATTTGTGCGAATTACGCTCGCGTGCTCCACTGCCCTGACTTCCTCTCTTTCTCTCCTCGGAGCACTTGGGCTGACCAGGCGCACAGGAGGCTTCAGTTGGCTCCAAGTTCCCGGCTCCCTACTTTCTCCTCTCTCCACTAGAACTGGGAACCCCACGCACTCGAGAGTGGAAAACTAGGAAAACTCCGCCTGAGAGCGACAAACTTTCGGACATTCCAGAGAAAATACTTTTGGGTGTCGGCGACGGAGAAAGAGAAATTGAGAGTAAGACAGTCTGGGAAATTCGAATGCGGGGAGGAGGAACTGGATATGAGAAAGGAAAATTTGGAAATTGTAGAACATAAATAAAATCAGTATTACAAACAAGTTTCTATAAATAAGAGGACATTAGAAGACACTTTTGACCAGACATGATATATTAATAAATTTCTGCTTAATTTAGCACTTTTACCTTTACTCATAGAAACCTTAGCAAAATAGTGTATTTTTCAAAATATGTAAATTAAGTGTTTTAATTTTTTCTTCAAAAAACAGCCTTGATGGGTACTGGTCAACAAATCGTTACTCTTGTAATTCTAATTGAGAATTACAAATATACAACTTATCTAAGAACGTATTAATATAATTAGTGGCAGCAGCTCACATCGTAACCACTATCTCTTATAAACAAATAATATTTTCCCTGCACCCTTTCGTTGGCCAGTGTACACAATTTGATTATGCCATGTCCAGCAGCTATTTTAGATTTGATTTTCCTGCACGTTTTCTCAGTTTTGCTTCAGCTTGATGTTTTTGTGCCAGCAGCAAACCCACCAAACCCCTTTTCCGGCACTCGTTGAGTATTTTTCATATTTTAATTTAAATTAGAGGGCAACACCCACTAAGCCACTCAGTGGATGATGAGGATGACGATGACGCTGGCGATGGCTGCTGTTCTGCAGACAGTGGAAAGCTCCTCATAGCTCGTAACTCAGTCAGACACTCGCTTCGAGCTTAACGCGCTGATGTATGCTAATGAGCCGGCATTGTCGCCGGGTCGGTCTACGTCTCCTTCTGCTAACTCAATTGCCGGAGGAGGAGGAGGTAGAGGAGGTGGAGGAGGAGCTGCAGCCGGAGCGCTTCCATAAATATGCATAATGCAATTAACAGCCAAATGTAATTGCGAGCCAGAACAAGGAGTAAAAATACAAAAAAAGCAAAAAAAAAAAAAGAAATAAAGAGAGTGGCATTAGCAGCTGACAAACCACCCGCATGGCAGTCACTGTCCCGTCACATCACATCACATCACATCACTGGGTGATACATGACAGTCTCTCTCGGAGTCTCTGTTGCTTTGCATATGTGCCATGTGCCATGTGCCCGACTTTCCCGACTTTCCGGGCCAACCTGTTCCCTCGCACATTTAATTAGGCTATTAAACAATTGCAGAACGCATGTTGGCTAGGCTCAGGCTCAGGCTCAGGCCTCCAGTTTCCAGCCTGTCTCTGTCTCCAACCAGTTTCTCGCCTGTCCTCGCAGTTCCGCCTCTAACCAACCCAAATCGCAACGAATCGAATCGAACCCAATAGCTTCGAATCTGCCCGCGAATCTGTGCCAAATTTCGCATAAGCGCTGCCAACAACTTAAGGCCGAAACGAAAAACCAACAAAACTGAATAACCGTTGCGTGCCTAGGCCCAGTCAGCGTCTTTGGCTTTTGGCTTTGTCTCTGTCATTGCACATAAACAAATTTGGAAATACTATACTATCAAGCTAACAAAAGAAAATATGGTTTGGGATTGACCAACTTGTAGTCTTAAATTCTAAAGGCAACAAACATTTTTACACAATTTTTAATATTTTAATCTATAACTTGTTCTTCATAAATGATAATTTATTTCAAAACTGATTTGTTAAAAAATAAAACTCTCCTCGTAGAAAATTCTTTCAACCTCTAAAATTCAATTCAATCATTTTAAAAATTTGTTTTCCATAATTTCTAATTGTATAATTTTGTTACCAGTTACCCAGTATTTAAGCATCTAATTTCGAAGGTAATCATACGTTTTGATTAGGACCAAAAGGTCATGTATGTGATAAATATGATAAATATACAGAAATACCAAACTTTTTCTCAGTGCAGGCCTGCCTTTTCTCCATCTATCTGCGGGCTGCCTGGCTAAAACTCCGCTGGCCTTACTTGACTTGGCCTGGCTGATTGGGCGCGCGTTGTTTTGCATTTCCAGGCCAGAAACGGCGGCTGGGGCTGCGTAATAAAATGCATTTTAATTTGGCTAAATGTTCAATTAAATTTAAACATGCGCAGTCCGCTGTTTGCAATTTTGTGTTGCCTGTCGCCGCTGCCTGCGTTGAAGTTGAAGTTTTCCGCACAAGTGAGTTGCAGGAGAAGTGAATGTGTGCGACAGGACCCTCTTCCGATTTCGTTCAGGCCATTTTCTCCAGCTATTTTTTCCAGCAGGCCTGAAGTCAACTTTCAGCTGGCCAGTGCATAAGCAAACGACAGATGTAACAGATCCCCAACAAACTAAAGTCCAAATTCAGTTTTAAATTCACAAAGTTTTGGCAAATGTTTTGGTCCACTTTATCGAGGGCCTTTAGCTCCCGTCAGAGCAGTTCCTCCAGTGCCAGTAAGCCACCAAAGCCACCATCTCCCCCATCTTCTCCCCCTTCAAACAAAGAGGAGTACAAAGTACGGACAGTATGCAAGCCAGCTGCCTTCTGCGCAGAAGAGGATAGGTTCGTCTCCATGTGGGATCCACCAAAGAACCGTCAGCCACCATATCCCTTCATTGTGCCACGCTCCAACGATCTCTGCTGCGGTCTCAACTGCACCAAGCCGCTGCCCTCGTTCGACGAGCTGTACTACCGACCTTCCTCCAAGGCTGGTCCCTTCCAGCGTCACTGGGTCGAGTGTCCCAAGTTCATGATCCGCCAGAAGAGGGTGTGCGCCTACGAAAAGCTGGAGGCTCTGAATCCTGACCGCCGCCCTAGGAGGCAACAGAGGACCTCCAGTGCTCCAGGAGGGACAGGTCCTTGTCCCCATTTCGCTCCTTTGGCGCGATGCGTTCCCGGCCGTCGTCCACCCAGATGTCATGCGGCCAAGACGCCCTCCTGCTGTCACAGACTCTGTGCACCCATGCCCTGCTGGTCGGACTGCAAGCAGCCCAAACTGGCCAAGCGACCTTCCCGACGACCCCGTGAGTGCGAATGCCGATTCGCCATCAGCCTTTGTGAAGTGGAGCGGGGTCGCCAGTATGCCAGAAAATACGGCGAGAATCACTTCTGCCCCGCTGCCATCGAAAAGTACAAGAAGGCGAAGAAAGCAGCCAATAAAGCTAGGAAAGAAGCCAAGATGGAGCATAAAGGGGCCAAGAAGGAGAAGGACATGCTCAAAGAAAAGACTAAGAAAGATAACCCTCAAGAAAAAGAAAAGTAGAAATAAATTTTAAATTTAATATGTGCTTTCATGTCTACGTCCGGGTGGTCTTACAGAACTCTACCAACTTCTATTTCACATTTATTTCTCGGTTTCCGCTTCCAGGATGGTAGCTTTGTACTGACTTTTACCCGACTCCAGATCGTCAAGAGCCTGTTTCAAAGCCATGCGCATTAAATCACGGGATTCGGACTCCGTCAGCTGGGCAGAAATGGTGTAACCTGAATTATCCACTTGACCTATGACAGACACTGCATCCAAGATAAGCTGTTCTTCGTTAGTTGATTGGCTACGACTTGGCTTACTGGCCGGGACTTCAATGGTCTTGAAAGGTCTATAGGTGGGAATAACTTCCTTGGGCTGCGTGTCCTGTCTTTCATCTGTCTTGGGATTGCTTTCAGTAGTTTTCGAGGGACTCGATTCTTGAGCATCGCTTTTATGCATATTCTCCTCGGAATCTTGGATTTCTTTGGTGATTCCCGAATTTTCCAAGCCATCAAACCCAACTTGTTCTGGCATCGCACTGGTTACCTCAGATTCTGCTGACTGATCTAATTTCTGCAGCTCATCGGTAATTGGCTCGAACTCACTGGAAGTTTGATCTGTACCAGCAGACTGATCTGATACCTTGTCATGATCCTGGAGCTCATTCCCACTGGCTTGGTTCAATGTCCCGGAAGCCATCTCTGGTCCTGTGTAAACGGTTCCCATGATGTTCTCTACTTGACCCATGGAATTACTAACCGAACAAGTGGTGGTTTCCTCTGGATAGAGCGACTTTAGCAGGTAGGAAATTTGACTGAGCTCCTGCATCATGAAGTCCACGTTCTCGCGCACGGAAATCAGAGAACTTCGTTCGTGGCTGGTAAAAGGCTCTTGGGAGTCCAGCTCCTGGGTCAGCTGTTCTCGCATGAGGCGCATTCTTTCGAATTGCAATTCTTTCTGAATTTCCGAATGGTCTTCAATGTAGCACAACTGATCATTCTCGGCTTCCTCCTCAAATTGCACATATGGATCCTCCACCTCACTTGGACTCGGTAGTCCTGCCAATTGCTCCACGTCCAGTTCGTTGTTTTTCCAGCCCCAGGAAGCGGTAATATCGTCATCGCTGTTCTCCGCCAACTCCTCAACATGATGCAGGTTCTTATCCTTTACATCAGCCCAAACAAACAAGTGACTCGTCTGCTCTTCATACTTTGCCTTATCAAATTTATTTTGCTTGGCTTGGGCTTGGTTTGGTTGCAGGACGAGGGTAGGATCCAAACTATCGGACAGGGAGCGCACGATGTTTATCTGTGTTTTGCTGGAGCGAACTAAACTACGGGTGAAACAGCTGAGTGCCGACAGACGAGACATGTTTGAATTTTGAATGGGTCCTAGAAGTGGGTGTTCCGAGAGTTCTGGCAGCTGTTGATGAAGTGATCTATCTGACCTATGCCCACTGACTGATTTGCTGAGTAAATCAGAGATTACTGTGCCTGGAACTGGGTAGAAAAATCCACTATCACCAGAAACCATCTTGTTTGAAAAATTATTTCTGGTGAAAGTGATTTCCCTATTTTACTGTGTCTTCTGTTGGAATTTCTGTAACAGCAATTGTTTCAGAGATGCCAGCAGAGGTCACAGGAAAGATCCTTAGCTTCAGAGTCTGCGGGGACCACAGGGCCAGATGTTGATGTTGGGCCTACGGTGGGCAAGTCGAAAATAATCGCATATCGACGCTGATTTCCAGCATTCACACTCAGGCGGTCGTCTTGGGATAATAGCCGGATCCTCTTGCAAACATTCGGAAAAGCTGGGAAACGGGCACTTGAACTTCTCGCAGTGGCTGGGTGGACGACCCCTTGTGCACTTGGGTGGTATTCGGGCGGCTCGACAGCACGGCATGGTCACTCGCCTACACTTACTGTCCTTTTCGTCGAGGCAACTCTGCTTACCGGGAGGACAAGCGGTTTGCGGTTGACAGGTTGACTCGCGGCGTGAAATCTCTGGCGGTGCGGCATCGCACCAGCAGCAAACCCTTTTTTCAACCATTTTTGGACAGCATTCCCACCAGGTGCGCTGGTAATCCCGACACTTGTTCGACGGCTTGTAGTAGAGCACGTCAAAGCGTACATCTTCGCACTTGGGACAACACTCTTTGGGAAAGTGCCATAAGATCTCCGGTTTAGGTTTCTTGTCCTTGTAGTTCTCCCACATGGAAACGAACCAGTCTTTCTCGTTCTTAGGCTCTTCTTTGCACGGACCACGGGTTTTCACATTGCAAGGATACCGAGGATGGGATGAATCATGCTTCTTCGCCAACAAAGCACTCAGGTGCAGAGTCCGAGCTGGAGCCTTTAACTTCGGAACGCTGGTCAACCCGTGGCCAATCCTCTTAGCCCAAAAGCTAAGCATAGCTGGGGAACTTAATTTTGACATCCTCCTCGGAGAGGAAATGTTTGTCCAAAACGAAAGCCAAACTGAGAAATTTTTCGTTTAAATAGTTTTTTTTTTTATACATTTGTACATTAATGTCATGTCATGTTGGGTTTGCTAAGATCTAAAACACTTCTATCCCAGATATACAAAGAAGCAAACAATATCTTTACATAATACATCTTTAATACGTTATAGAGTGTGGAAAACCTTAGATACCTGTTACCAATCCCAGTTACAACTTAACCACAACACTATTGTTTAAGTGCTGCAGTTGAGCTGCGGATGAGTTTGGTATCAGGATCGAAGACAGTCCCTTTGTGTACGGTTAATAGCATTCACGATACAGCTTTTGGGGATCGAAGCCAAAAGGATGTTGACTGAAGGTTCTTCTCGGCATATTTTGGCTGATCTGACCCTGGAATAAGCCTGCAAACGTTCCAGCCCCCAGCTGCTTCCAGTCCCCGGATCCCCTTAATTTGTTGGAGAAGCTGGCTTGATTTCTCGCGAGGTTCGGACGTCGCGGTTCGGCTTTTGGCAGCAGGCGTTCCTTGGCCTTGGCGCACAGCTGGTCCATTGCCTCCCGCTGAATCCGCTGGCCGATGCTGGTGATGCTGCCCCTCGGCTGCCACTGAATAGGAGTTATGGCGGTGTTGGTCATTGGTTTCAAGTAGGCCGCAGTGGCTTCGCTCCGAGGCAAAGGACTCAGGACCCCGTCGACGGACTGCGTCTGATTCCGTACCACCGGCTGCTGGGTGCGGGAGTAGCGGACTATGAGCTTGGTCAGGCGCTCGGCACACATCGTGGCCAAAACGGAAGTGGTCATCTTCGATCCTCTGCGATCCTAGCTAGCTTCTTGCACTCTCTAATTTGTCTGTGTGCAATCGTTCAGCCTGGGAGTTTTGTTCTGGAATGTCTGAGTTGTTACGTTCGATTTGGAAGCCTTTTGATTGATTAAAAATATGTAACTTTGAAATTCATGGTATAGACGACTTTAGAGACAAGGCTGTCTCTGTGTCGAATATATTTTTCTGTTATTTTGTTCTTTACCTGAGTAATAACTGTTAATTAACTACGATGACAGTGTTAAAGTGTTTTCGAAATTTGCTAGATTTAGATAAAAAAAACCCACGCTTAAAATACACTTATTTTTATTTGGTTCCTTTTCTTATTTGTCTGATTTTGGTTTACATTTATTTGTATTGAAGTCCGGTCTTCTGAATCAAAGAAATATCGGCAAATAATTTTTTACTTGCATTCATTCCTTTGTTCCAATGGACAGGACCTCTAGAGGAGTTGTCAAAAGTTAGCACAGTTTTAAGTTGAACCCATTTTTCATTATTTTCCGAACGGCTAAACATGGGGGGCCGGAGTCCAGGCATTCACACTCTTTTCTGCGGAGCGGTCTCGTCCACTTATGCAGCTCCGAAAATGAGGGATATGGTGCGCGCAGCTTACTGCATTTAACGTGTTTCCTGGATTTGAAGCATCTAGGATCGCAGCGTGCCGGCTTGCAGCAGGGCCAAAACAGCTTCGGACACTGGCATGTGGAACGTCGCTCCATATCCCTCTTCGCACAAAGGCGCCTCAGTTCTTGGTAGGGTACTCCGCAGATCTCGGGACAACGCTCCTTGACGCGATATTGAACTTCGGGGGGTTTGATGCCGTCCAGGCAGCACACCTTCTTGAGACGCTGCTTCACCGGCGGACACTCCACCCAGGTGCGTTGGAAGCAACGGCATTTGTTCGAAGGATGGTAATAAATAGCATCGAAACGAGGGAGCATGTCCTTGCAGAAGGGCTGCTCATCTGCTTTGCAAGGTGGTTCCCACATCGAACGGAAGGGCTCTTTTGGTGGCTTTGTTACTTTTGGGCGCTTCACTTCCACGCAGGGATTTTTGTTAGCCGATCGCAGCACACAGCACTTTTTCTCCATCACCTGGTTCTGCTCCAAGAGTTTCCAACAGAGCACTTTCCTGGCCCCTTCGCATCTTCCACTTGGGATATGGTGGCAGATGGGATCCGCGGGCTGACATGGTGGATCCGGATAGGCTATCACTTTCCTAGCATAGCTCCTGCGTGCCTGCCACCAAATAGTGCGGAGTGCTGACCGCATCGTCATAATTTTGGGAGAATTTTGTTCAAGTGTCCAGATTTTATGAAAGTTTAGTACATTTTAGTAGTTAAATTTTGACTTTTAGGATTCAAATAATGCGTTGGAAAAAATGTACATTGCATGCAGATGCTTTAAAGTGCCGTTTAGCCTTTAGGCTCATCCAAATATAGAAAATCTCCACAATTTCTAACAACTAATTAACACATTAGATCTCCTCAGAACGGAAATCGTGAGGGCGGTCTATAGGGGGTGAATCCGATCAAGGGCTTGGTGCAGATCTTAAACGACTTCTTCCTTCGATGGTACGCATTCCACATTTCGCACAGGCTGGGCACCACTTGGCACTCACACTCTGACCCGCAAAATTGTGGAACAAGATGACGACAGGCCTCTGAAAAGCTGGGCTCAGGTGCTAAATTCTTGCTGCAATCTGTGTGCTTGGCAGTTATAGTACACTTGGGGGGCTTGCGTCCCTGCTTGCAGCCGGGAGTCCTGAGAAGCAACTGGCAGAACATGCTCATCTGGAAGCGGTGTTTGTCTGCGGCGGAGAGAGGTGGCCCTTGGGGTGGACGGATGCGTCGCTCCATGGGCGGATACACCTCCGGATTGGGGCAGCAGATGTCCTTGGGTCGCAGCCAAATGAACGGACATTCGGCCCATGTGCGCTGGTATTTTCGGTACTTATCCGATGGCTTGTAATGCTTTACATCACGACGGATCAGATTTAGCAAGCAGTCGGGATCGGGATGGCCTTTGCCCCGCTGATAGATCTCCTCTAGGTAATTGGAGTACTGCTTCGCGATATATGAGGGCTTTTCGTAGCACTTTTTGCTTGTTTCATTTATAGGAGGACATAGCGACTTGCTCTGCAAGTCATCTCTGCAGCTCATCTCCTTGTCAAGCATCTTGCAACATTCCCCTGAGCTGGCATCGTAGTTTCCCCAGTTGTAGCAGCGAATTATGGTCGGTAACCTTTGAATGTAAGCTCTTTTTGAGGTGATCATGGTACCTGGGTTTTCCAAAATACCGAATTTAAAGATACGTTTGCCAAAAGGGTTTAATTTTGAATTTTAACTGGCACAGCAGAAAAATGACACGCCAGACAAAAGACACTCTGTCCACCAAGCATATTGAACAGCCTTAGGACTTTATTTTGGAAAGAAAGTATGTTTTAAATAAACTCAAAAAATAGCTTCTTATTTAAATTAGTGTGTGCATTCATTATAGGTTTTTTTCCCAGCCCTTAATTTTCAATTTAAAGATATACCCCACTCGTCAAAAATATTTGTTCCATTATTGTTTATTTGAGACTTGGGGATGGCAGCTTCAACTGGAAAGTAGTAACTAGTAACTGTAGAGTAAACTAAGTAACTAAGACTTCTTCATGCGGTAGAAGTTCCACACCTCGCACATGGGTGGCTGTAGCCTGCAGAAGCACTCTACGGGCGGCATTTCGGGCACCGGATCCATCTGACACTCAGAGAAGCTGGGGTACTTCGTCTTGCGTCTGATGCATTCCGAAGGTCGTCGTCCCTTCCGGCAGCCGTGCGGGAATATCTCCTTGCAGAAGGGCAGCTTGAACCTGGGGCAGGGGCTGCCCAATTTCTTCGGCATGCACAGCCCCAGCCCCAGGTCCTTGGCGCCTTCCGAGGAGCACACATGGGATGGCTTGAAGGCCGGAGTCCTTCGAACCCGTCGCTTCAAGTTAACGGGCCGGCTGCGGCACACGGCCCTCCTCTTACGCTGCTTGACCTCACACTCGGCCCAAGTCCTCTGGAATTTGCGGGCCATATTGTCGGAGGGTTTATAGTGGGTTAAGTCTGTACGTGGATAGTCATACACACAGGTATGACGCAGGCAGTGTTTGTGGGAGTCAATGAAGGCGGGCACATTGAATTCGGGATCCGAGCGACACTTGTACTCAGTGCGCCGCATGGCCATCCAACAGATGTCCCCGAGGCGATTCTTGGTCCTGTCTACAGGCTTGTCCCTCTTCAGATCCGTTCGTTTTTTGATTATGGGGACACCATCTTCGTAGGGATCGAACAAAGTTTCTACGCAGCGGACCTGGCTGACCCTTGACTCTAAGCCAGTCCTTATCACGCCATGAACTCGAGAAAGCGTCTTCTTTGCCAGCAACATCCTGACCTTCTGCTAAAACCAAAAATCAATGCAAAGAAGTTGCAAAGAACTAAACAAATTTGGTTTAAGGTGAAATAAATTTTGACTGAGAGATTTTGCTAAATTTTCATGATGAGTGGCGTCGAAACTACTACTGAACTTTCGACAAGTATTATCTTATGAAGTAAATCACAGAGGTGGCTGAGATCCCTCAATTTGTTTAAATTGTTAAAAATTATCTTTTCTCAATATTATAATTTTTATTATTCATCAAATGTATAGTAAATGTAAACGTATAGTAAAAGTGGAATGGTTTCTTAAGATAGTTTTGTATTGAAAGATATAATAAAAGCCATACAATTTGAAAGCATTTTCAAAAACAAATGTTTATTTAATTTAACTTGTTTCTTTGAAAGAAATTCTTTCTGAATATTCACAAATTTAACAACTTAAGAATTTCCTAGTAGGATATTCTGTGGGAACTGAATCCTTCAGACCAGTTGATATCCCTCGTATATCGTGCGGTCTGCTGCAGCTTCTACGTGTCTCATCCTATTCTTCTTTTGGGTGGAGATGAATTGAGAAATGAATTGGCTGGCTGGGATGCTGATTCGCTTGAGTCTTCTCTTGGGAGAGAAGGGTGGAATGGGCACAGGCACAGGTGCTGCTTCCCTCAGGTGCCGCGATTCCTTCAGTTCGTCTTGCGGTTTCCCATCCTCGTCAATGGGTTCCCGCCAGGTGGGCTGATGCTCTCGCTTCTTCTTGTCCAAGAACTCCTTGGGACTACGTTCCACCCTTGCCTTCTCCACATGCGGTTCCGCCCAAGTCTGTTTGTAAATGCGATCCTGCATGGCACCAGGCTTGTAGTGTATGTCATCCAGCCGGAACTGCTTCACCCCACGAATCTTCATCAGGCTTATAAACCCTAGGGCCGTCAGCTTTCTGCTTACTAAAGATTTTGACGAATGCATTTCCAATTAATATTAAATTTAGATTTCTTTTAGAAAATTGTAGAAAAAAATACCGAAATAAAATAGGTTGTTATACAAATGGGAAAAATAATTAGAATGAAAAGATATTAAATGCCGCGTTAAAGGAAACCTTAAAAGGAAATTTCAAAGGTGACTAGATTTTAGATCCTACTCTAAAATCTGGTGTTTTATTTATTTTTCGTTAGAAATCTTATATATAAAAAAAACGTTGATTATTGGCTGCTTCATTATGACAAATCCAGAATATACCAATATACGCAGATAAAAACCAAAATCAGATTCTTTTTAAAAGCACATTTTTCCACCCACAAAAAACAGTAATCAATTTATACCATTGCGCTTTTATTTTATTGTCATGTTTCAACGTCGGATGGATGTTCGACGTGTATGGAGCTACTTAATGGGTGTCCAGATGGACAAGACACCCAAGCTCCCAGCGTCACCAACGGATATGGTCTACATGTACAAAGTCTTCGGTCTATTGCTTTTCAGTTAGGCGGGAGAGCAATCTCAATTCATCCACAGATCTCTGTCAGCACTTGTCGAAGTCCCAGCAGTCGCACTCCTTGGTTGGCTTAGGGTCAGATGGCTTTCGCTTGCATTCCGAGTAGCTGGGAAAGGGGGTTTTCACCTTGGAGCAGTTCTTCTTCTTTGGGTATCTCTTGCAACTGGGCTCCGGTTTGTCCTTACTCAGCGATTTGGATTTGCCATCCTTGGAATTTGAAGAGCTGGAAAATGCAGCGGTGAGTGGCATCAGGCTTCTGCTTAAGATTATCCCGCAGCGTTCCGGCAGCATTTTGAATTTTGGTGTGGGGATCGAGAGGGTTTTTGGACAGAATGAATACTATTGAAATTTGAAGTTTTGAGTGATCATTCGTCGCCTACAAGTCGCCGCACTTGAACTTGGTACTCTGGCCTCGGGCTATCCGCCTCCTAAGTAAAGCCCACATCTCGCAGGTACTGGGCACCTGGAGGCACTTACACTCGACGGGAGGTCCTTGGACGAGTTCCTCGTGCTGGCACTCCGAGAAGCTGGGATAAGGAGCAGGCTTCTTCTTGCACTCCCCATGGCGCCTTTCTCGATGGCAGGTGGGTGGGTTGCGGGCGGGCTTGCAGCAGGGCAGTGTCCATCGGGGACACTTCATGGCCGCCGGCTCCGACTTGCACTCCATGGGGTTGAGCATGGGCAGCGGGGGCTTGGCTGTGGCTGCCACCGCTTTCCTCTGGCGGCGACATGGCATTGGGCGCTTGACCTTCTGGTGGATGCACACCTTCTTGGGCTTGACCACCATCCGGGGGCAATCGTTCCACGTCACCTGGTATTCCCTGTCCTTGTCCGAGATGCGATAGTGCTGGACGTCATAGCGCACAGGGAGATCGCACTTGACCTCGACTTCGCAGCCGGGTATGTACCACATGGACACAAACTTGGCCTTGGGCTGCGCGCCGCTGCTGCTGGGCTTCTCTTCCTTCTTCTCCTCGACCTTCTTTTTGGCCTTGCCACCTTTGGCGGCATCGCAGATCGTGCCCTTGAAATGGGCTGGACCACAGCCCTTGGATTCGGCCTT
This sequence comes from Drosophila oshimai, assembly GCA_018150695.1. Lineage (NCBI taxonomy): Eukaryota > Metazoa > Arthropoda > Insecta > Diptera > Drosophilidae > Drosophila > Drosophila oshimai. The sequence goes on from JAECWM010000224.1 coordinate 8,455,073, forward strand.
CTTGTCGCACTCCTTGGGTGCCCCGCAGTTGTCGTCTGAGGAGTTGCTGCTATAGTTGCGCACCTGAGGCAGCACTCTGGAGGTACTAGCTCCAGTACTGAATCTGTTTTGGACTTGGCTCCCGAGTCCACGAGTTAACTTGGCCTTCACCAGAGACTCGATGCACGGCATGCCTCGGCCGACGAGTAAACGACACTTCAACATTCTTTGTTTTTCACCAAATTTTGTTTTCAATGCCGAAATATTCCGAGAATAGGTCTTGTTTAGACGAGGACTGAATGTAGACTAACGAAAACCAGAATCAAATGTCGCGAGTTTACTTTAAAAGCCTACTTAATTTGGATTAGGAGTTTTTGTGATGTGATTTGATATGATATCTCTTTTTTTTTATACACTTGTTTATGAATTTAGTAAGCACTTTAAACTTTTTAATTAATGGTGTATTTTTCACAGCAGAAACAACTAATTTAAAAATATTATGTATATCTTTTACAATTACCCAATTTTTTTCACAAAGCTGTTATGCTAGTATAAATTAGGATAAGACTTAGGTATTTCCCATCCCTTCAAAAATAAAATCGAATCAAATCTCAAAAGAAGGCCTTGAACTAAACTTCTGAGCGTTGTAGTTATGTGGACCCGGTTTAGAGCTCAGTTTCATTTGGCCCTTTCCAAAATTCACATCGGCTCCGCTGAGCTGGTTGTGTGTTAGGTTATAAATTTTTATTTTGGTAATCCGGTGGACAAATTTCGTTTCGGAATCGCTTGTTACAAAGGCGCTGTTGTTTTTTTTTTGGTATCACCTTTTCATCCTTGTGACCCACTACAATGTCCCTGTGGCGAACTGTTGCGACGAGGACCCGGATCCAGAGCCGTTTAGTGCCCCGTTTTGGGGGCGTGGTCAACGGCCATCGGCTCTACGCGAAGGACACGAAGGACACGAATCCATCGCCAAAATGCAGCGAAGGCAAGGGAAAGGGCTGCGGAAACTTACATGGCTGCGGGGATCCCCGCTACGCGAATAAACCGAAAGCCAAGAAGGAGGACAGTTTCCAGTTCCACCACCTGGTCAAGTTTCCAGAAGAATGCTGCGAGGGTTGCGTGACGGAATTCCCACCCTTCGACGAGTGCTACTACAAGATCTCGGACAAGGCCAATCGCCAGTACCAGGTCACATGGGTGGAGTGTCCTCCCATCCAGATAAAGCCCAAGAAGATCTGCTGCTTTGAGGTTGCCAAACGTCCTCCGATCCCGCGGCGCAAGCGCAAAGAGTTCGAGGCCGATGCAGAGTGCCCCAAGGAGGAGTGCGAGGTGGACAGAGGACCCTGTCCCAAGATCAGAATGCCCGGCTGCAGGGCCGTGGGCAATACGTCGTGCATTGTGGTCCGCCGGAAGGATATATGCACCAAGGTCAAGGCCCCCTATCCCTCCTTCTCGGAGTGCTCCCGCCCCAGGATCCCCAAGCCAAAGAGCATCGAGTGCAACTGCCTCTCGGTTCCCAGCCTCTGCGATATGTATCGCGAGTTCAACAAGCACGAGGGAATGCCCGGCAAGGGCAACTGCGGTGGCAGCAAGGGTTAATGGTGTCTCCTGCTGATTTACCAATTCTATAACTGAATCCCAGCACTCAGTACCCAGTTCCATTATCTGGGACATTCTGAAACAAATCCTTTTTTCGACCGTGTATGAAATTCGGACCATAAATATATGGAAATTACATTATTTTTTAGTATTTTTTCTTGTTGCTGGTGGTTTTCTTAACAAGTGTTAAGAAACTGTAAAACTTTTTTAATTATATTTTAAATTAATGAAATCTTTTATGGTTATTTGAATTTCTTAAATGTAGAGATTACAACAATTTGGTAACATGTTTAAGACCTCATATATAAAACTTAAAGATCCCCAAAGTTTACAGATTAGCCGTTAAACCCGCATAGTTGTTTGTGGTTTTGTAACTCCAATTGGAAACTAAAAAGTTTTGGCTGTCTCCTTAAAACCTGGCTACACTGCTACTTAGCCATGTAAATTGAAAACGTTTGCCCAACTGTGGATGAGTATGCAAAGTGTTCCTAAGAGGGAACTGCGTGCCATATTAAAGTCGCTTTATAGCAAATTACCAATTCAGATATATACGGGTACACACAAATCAGTTATACCAGGCATCTATCAGCATATTCCCCAGGCTTTTGGGTTTTCTCTCCCCATTTCTTGCAGGCCGTCACATTTATTCGAGCTCGAGTTTGATGTACGATCCGAAATGCATGTGCATAATCAAAAGGGGAGCGGAAGGAGCTGGATCCCAAAGACAATCGAAATGAGACAAAGCCTGGATTGGGGCTCCGCAGACGTCGAAGCTTCCCCAGCTGCAGACATAATTGATGGATCGCTGACTGACGACAGAAATGTTCTGGTTGGATCCCCTTTTCAAATTCGGATTCGGATTCATTCGTGTAGCCTACCTCTGCCTAAATAATGATGTCGCATTATTTATGCCGCAGCTGATTTGCATAGGCAAGCCAAGGGAACCCTGAAACCCATGGAACGCTTTGCTGCGCTGCCCCCGGGGCAATGTGTGCGCTTTCTTTAATAAATGTTTAATTTATAATTGATTTTCCCCCACCCACTCGCTGCCAACAACTGGCCCAGTGATACTACGCCTTACACGCTGGCAAAAGACCTCAAAAGTTTCTGAACCGCAAAAGGATTTGCCCGCGCACGAAAACACTTAATTAATTCGCATAGACAGACAGTCGGACGGACGGATAGACATACGGACGGATGTGGCTGGGCAGGATTCAGGATTCAGCCCACCCATCTGGTCAGACGACTGACTACACCCACTCCTCGCACACACACGGAGACGTGGGGAAATAATTAGAAATTAGAGTGGAGAATGCTTGCCAGCCAAGTTGACGATAACAACGCCCCCTGAAACACCCTACCCGCCCACACACTGCGTCCGCCCATCCACCCCTTAACCTCCAACTTGCAACCCCCAATCCCCCCGAAGAAACATATTTAAAATGTAGCCAAGTCGACGTCGACACGAGTATGATTTAAACTATATACTTGGACCCTTTTAGCAAACTAAAGCCCAAGACAGCAGCAACCCGAATCGAAAATGTTGTTGCTCAAGCAGTTTCAATTTACTTATTAGGTCTGGTGATGGGAGAGTGAATATATAGAACTATCGATTAGTCTTTGAAATGGGGTAAACTCTTTTTCAAAATCTTTAAGAAAGTATGGGTTATCAGTTTATTTAAATCATTTAAAATTGGTACAAACCAAGAACTTTCACCACTGTGTTATACTTGAAAGCAGCTTGCTAAGTCGCTGGAAAATTAAACCTCTTTCGATCCTAGCCAATCACCCAAATTAGCATACTCGATAACGAAGTTCTTCCATCGCTAAGGGAAAAGCAGGACCGCAGAGGACAGCGAAAGAGGAGGGCTTAATTTGCTGCTAATATCCGTTTACGTCTTTAGTTGCAAGAAAATTACAATATTTCGTGTGGGATAGTTTGGCACGCACACACTCAACGGGCTACAGATACTTTGTATCTAATTTAAATTTCACAATTTCGGCACAGCAAGAAAAACCAAAGCCAAGCTGGAAAATGAGCTGGGGCCTTAGCTAATTTTCTATAGAGGCCGCGCAAGGGTTGGACTTCTATAGCACTGGGAGTGGGCTGGGTTCTCCGGATTAAAGCCCGGCAAGTGGACACAGACTTGGGCCAAGGACTGCGACTGCCGCTGCTTAGCCAAATTATATTATGACTTGTTTAAAATTCAAATTTGAAAACACTAAAATCATGTTTTCGATGTCTGGCCACCCCGACTACAGCGCCCAACCCGCTTTCTGGATAGTTTTTGGGCAAGGGTTTAAGTAGCGCACGCGGCCAACAAGGAGGTGGAGTTCAGTGGGTTGGGGTTTCTGTTTCTGGTCACAGGGGGTGGCTGGGTGTCCCTGCTAAGGATTTGCCTCCACCTCCTCCTCCTTCTCCACCTTCAACTAGCAACTTTTGCTGTCTGTCCTCGGCCCCGATCCTAACTCAAGGCAATGTCCTTTGCCGGCTTTATATACGTGTGTGTGTATATTTGTATGCGTGTTGCCAAAACATAGTTTCTAGTTGCCACATAAATTTTGCATGCTATTATATATGTGTTTGTGTCCAACGAGAATTTGCTTTTAAACAATTTTAATGATTTCATTAGTCGTACAACGAGCAATTTAATGAGGACATTTCGGGGGCTACGAAATTGATTTTCTATTCGTTCGGCTAGCAGTGAGTGAGTCAATGTTCCGGCGAAGCTTAGATAAGGTTATTTTGGGGTGCATTAATGGAATATTTATTCTGTTAAATCGGACATCTTAAAATCTTAATTTTGAATTAAGATTTGATTAAGTAAGTAACGAAAAAAATATAATACATAAAGATTTAGGATTCTTTATTAACTATTTCAAATAACCTTACCTAATATATTGAGGTGTATTAAAGTACGTGTTTTGCTTATTGTTTAAGTTATTTAAGGTCAGTGACTCCTTTATTATTATTTTATAAGCTCCCTTTTTGTTAAAATAAATATTTTGAGTTTTGTTTCTCCATTTTAATTTTAATTATTATTATTTTAGTTTTTAATGTCCCAACATTTTGTCACAGAAAAGCAACCACTTAGTTGAATGTTTTATTGAGGTTGGTGTTTATTTTAAGATGCATACCTCAGGAGATTGCCTATAAAATGTCTCCATTATAATGAAATTAAACTTTTATTTCTGTCAGTTGTGCCCTGTGCTTGTCCAAGAACTTGTTCCTTAGCCAAGTTGCTTTTGGCCTGGCTTACCCAAACTTATGAGCTGAGACGCCATTTTGTCCTGCCCGCAGACACTCACACACTGAGAGCTCAGGACATAATTAGATTGCATAATGTAAGTGTTGCTCGGCCAGTCTGTACAGTACAGTCTATACACTCTTCTGAGTCCTGGCAATTTCAATAAAATTTGTGTTGGCCAAGGAGTGAGTTTGGGATGTGGAGGGCTTAGCCCAAAAAGCAGTCAAATGTCTCAGACACAAGTCTTCTTTCTCTTTCCCGCTAAGCAACCCTTTCACTCACTCCTTATTGCTCTAAGGGGCCTTAACCCTTGTGGCTGAGTGTGCGAGTGTGTGTGTTGTGGGCAATGGCCTTTCAAAATTTTCGAATTTACGTAAATTTAACTTTCTTGAAATACACTTAACTGTAAAATTAATTATAAAAGGCAATTGTGCATGTATGTGTGTCTGGCAGCCATGTGTGTGTGTGTGTGTGTGTGTGTGTGGGTGTGATGGTGGTGGTGGTGGGGGACTCACTTAAGTTTGCCTTAGTCTTTGGCCGAAAAGGTGTTGGCATGGAATTTGCATAACCAACGAAACGTCAATGTCTTGAGAGAGAGAAAGAGAGAGAGTGTGTGTATATGTGAGCATGTACAGTTGCTCCCCATCGCCATTTGCATACCCCCACACACACACACACACATACATAGAAGTCTGGGGCTTGTGTGTGCGAAAACACACTAATTAAATGTTGAAGGCAGTTTATATTGAGATGCCGCCCAACCACCCACCACCCACCACCACCCAACCACCCTCTTGCATGGCCAGCGGGCAGACAAAGGCCAAAAGCAGGTGATTGTGTGTGTGGGTGGGTGCATTATATAACCCCCACATACTCACCACCCACCCAACCAACACCTGCATGTGCGAGCGTGTGTCGTAAGAAAATCTATAGCCTACGGTGCTCAAGCCCAAACCGCAAATTCAAATGTCTTCATTTTGCACATCAAACCAACTGCAGCAGCCCCCCATTCCACCCCACCGCCCACACAGATACACACACTCAAGCTCACAGGACGAAGGAGCAGCGCTTTACATATGTATGTTTGCTGAGGATTTCTAATTACATTCGGCATCGTTCGGACTTTGAAACGGGTTGCTGGGGGGCAAGGAAGCAAGTGGGCGCCGGTCTTATGTAAAGTATTTCAATGCCGATAAATTATAATGGCTCTAGCAAATTTTGAGATGAAGTTGCGAGGTGAAAAGATGGTTTTATCTTGGGTTGACCTCTTCAGAAGCATTTTTTAACCCACTGTTAAACTTATTTTCTGTACTATTCTTATCCTATATTCCAATCCTAAACTAATCAACTTTCCTATTCACTCACAACTTCATATTTTCATAAACTTATAAAAAAAATCATGAAATGTATAATAAGACATTTTTAAATATAATTTAAAACTAAGTGACGAACCATAAATTATATATTTAAATTATATATTTGAGTACAAATAATTTAACTCAGGCGAAAAGTGAAACTTTAAAAATTCTGGAAAGCTTATTTAACCCTTGCTAAAAATTATATTTAATTTTAAATATTAACCATGCAAACCGTATGTATTTCGACTTATTAATTAGCAAATCAAATATTTAATCGATCTAAAATAATACAAATTTATTTCTAATGAACCTAAAGATTCACTTTGCTCTATACTTGGCTCAAGACTAATTGCACATTAAGCCAGCCAATTATCCTTCTGACAGTTTGGCTAATGTCACGATACAAAGACCTAAACATAGGCTCTCGCCCACCTGGCTTTTTACCTGCCACCTGCCCCGGTTTACACACGCAGACATTTTTAATTAAACGTAAATTTTGCTCTATTGATTAGTTGCCAACAACTCGGCAACTTTGGGTGTTTTTAGGGGGCGAGCATGTGCAACCTTTGTTATTGCCAACGCATTAGTATTAGCGCAACGGATGACGTGACCGGGGAGGGGGGAAACGGCAAGGACGAGGGGAGGAAGGGTGAAAGGACGAAGGAGCCAACTTGACACGCAAACTACTGGGGTAAAAAGTGGGCGGCTGTCATTGTTCAACTGGCAGGCCACAAAAAAGGGGCGGGGAACGCGAGTTTTCGGTTGCCAGTTTGGCGTCTTTTTAACACAATGACAGTTAATTAGATTGTGTTCGGGATAAGGATAGCGCGAAGGATATGCAGGTGTAATTGTTTGCAAACTTTGGCTTCCCAGGTGGATACATTTCGCACAATATACTTTAAGTGTAATGGTGTGAAAAGAGTTGTTAAGAAAAGTTAAACTGTATGATATGACGTTTGAAAATATATTTAATAAAAATATAATCGATGTGCTAGAATTTTGTTTAAAGAAATCTGAAATACTTATAGTCGAAGTTATTAGGTAATATTTCTTGTGTATATATTATGTTCATTTAGAGTTGATTGAACTTAGAACCACAAAATCAATAAAGGACTTATTAAAATATTGATTAAGCTGACTGGTGGCAGCCTGTTTTAACCGCAAGAATTTCTTCTCGGGGCCTGCATATTCGAGTAGGTTATAAGCTGCAATCACCGAGGAATCCTTCTGTTCTGTTCTTACGCACTTTGAGTATATACAGTTTTTGTTCCCTCCCCGAATTCTTTCTCTCTCGCTCTAAGTGCTTCTTGATGTCCTGACCAGACTAACTAATGACCAACGCCTGGGCTAAAATATTGATCAATAAATTGCAGCAACAAAAATAACTTAGAGCCCAAATGTGTATGGACAAATAGTTGATGCAGTTAGCAGTGGGCGGTGGGGCGGTGGAGCGGTCCTTGGGTGATGCGTGGCTCCGTCAAGGAAGGCCTCCTGGAAATGCACACAGAGTCAAGCCGACCGAAAATATTTCAAATTCATGACAAATGCATAAGATTTCAACAATTTGGGGGGGAGAGAGGCAGAGGCCTGGTTACATGCAGTAAGCCCAAACAGTTAAGTGCAATAAATACGGACCCCAGACGAATGCAGGCAGAACACACAGTAACAGGCACAATCACAATCAAATAAATTACACAGCATTTAATAATTCATGCAAAAAACGGCCACAAACACACAGGCCACCACCCTTTTAGCCACCCACTTTCCCAGCAATCTGCTTGTGTGTGTGTTTTAAGACTTGATAATTTCAAAAATCAACAGGATATATGTGTATTCATAACTTCAAAATGCATTTTGACCACACACACAACTCGGGTGTGGATGGGTAGTAGAAAGTATTGCTTGGATTTCGCCTTTTGTCTCCCTTATCGGCTCGCTCTGTCTCGCTCTGAATTTTCCTACTGCACATATCGCTCACATGCCATTGCACTCAATTAAAATCCCTTTGTCGGGGGGGGATGGGGGTCCTGTGCTCTATCTCACTCCCACCCACCCGCATTCTGTCTCACTCGCACGCATGAGTTAAATTTTCGTAGCCATTTTTGTTATTTTGTAGTTTTAGTTTAAATATTTGATAGCCTGCATATTGATTGGTGCTCAGTGCAACGTGGCGCATGAGTAATAAGTTTTTGCCTGGCTATATACAAAGGCAGCTGGGGAAATATTTACTTAGATAACGCTTTGATTGGACTGCTAAAATGTTCTCAAGGTGTTTCCGGGATTTCACCCGAAATTAGCAGCTCACAAAAACCCACACTGCACTGGTCAAGGAATCCGAAAAGGCATGACATATTTTCAGCCTGATTATACTTGCGGTCCAGACAGCCTGACACCACCATAACTGGAAATAGAAGGAGCGAAAGTGGAGGAGTCGCCATTGTTGAGCCTAAGGTTGCGCCTACACGTTGGCAATGCACAGCAGCAACATGCAACACTGCAGCACTGCAACCTGCAACACGGCCCTAATGTATGCTACAAATCTCGCCAAAGCAACGCATTTTGTAGCCTTAAATAGCTACTTGCATAAATGTAGATGCCCACCCAAAAGAAAACACACTCGTGGGGAAGCCCTGGACCCAGAACCCCAGATCCCAGAACCCTGGAACCCCAGATCCCCCCGTGGAGAAGGAGAAAGCCCAGCAGACTCATGTGTCTGCCCCTCTGTCTGTGTTAGGGGCTGTGTGTGTGTGTGTGTGTGTGTGGCATTGACCAAGTGGGGTGGGTGATGAGGTGGTTCCCTTCCAAGCAGGGCCATGGCTGCAGCCTGGACGACGTCGTCGTCAAATGAATCTCATTTGCATTTAAATTAGGAATGAAGCCCGATTTGTTGTTGCCCTTCGAGGCGAAGAGTGGGCAGCGAACCCATTGCAAGTTCTAGGACTACACGGGGGGAAAAGTGTATCTTATGAACCATAACCAGAGATTTTAATTTTGGCTTATGCTGGTTTTAAACAGCTTTTTTGGTCTTTCGCAACATAAAGTTCAGCTCTGTAAAATATCAATAAAAACTATTAAAATATATAGATAAACATGAATAATATTTTTATTGAGAATTCCTTTTACAATTTATGAAAGGTGAAAAATGTTTTATTTGAATCTTAAAAAATTAATTTAAAATTTTAGTTTGATCGTTAATAAAGTTTTTATTGAAACTGGTTGGGTTTTTAATTTAGAAAAATCTTAAATAAAAATAGCAACTTAAAATATTTTCAGTGTATCGTTAGGGCTGCTGGTAAATGAATGGTGGGTGGCGGTGCACAATTTTTAATGAAGACAGCGCAGCTACTTAGGCACCCATGCATGCATGCATACATGTCGCCTCTCCCCGTCCCCTGATTGCCGTACCGATTTCGAACTCACTTTTTCGGACAAGTTGCCCGATTGCATGCCAAACTAATGGCCAACAGCTTGGACAAATAGCACACACTCACACTCAGGCCATCGCCCACAACCACCCCCTAGTTATGGCAAATATGTTAATAACCTTTCTTCCGATGGGGGCTTAGGCGGGAGCCCTGCTCAAAATTTTAATTAGAAATGTTATATGAGTTGCACGTTCCCCAGTATCCGTACTCCATATGCTCATGGCTCCAGTCATGGCAACTCTCGAAAAGGGGGTTAAAGGGGACAAAGAGGTTAAGGGAGTAGCCGAAAAGATGGCTAGCCTGTTGGTCTGCTCATTTTCCAGCTGAATGGGGTTAATTTTATTGAGTTTACTTTGGCTTTATGTAAAACTATAATCATGGAACTATAAATGGTGCACAGAAAAATTATTTTGGTGAGTTCATGAAATGTGGAGTATATTTGAAAATAAATTTCACACTTCAAGTCAACGAAACTTTTATTTTTTAAGTCTCTAAAGTATTATTCTGAAGGTATGAAAATTAAAATTAGTTAAGTAATGTCTAAGGAAAGTTTAAGAGGTATAGTTTTGAAAGAATTTCTGTCTAGCAATGCAGACATGATAACTTACAATACTCTAGATATAATTGAATGCACCATTATCTTTTTAATGCAACAATGGCTCATCTAGTTTATACTCTCCATTTAAACTCACCCATTCGCAGAGCCATCGATAACATTCCTTTCAGTTGTCTCTGCAGGGGCAGTTCATTCATGTCCAACTTATGCATACACGACTGCTTGGCTTTAATTAACGCTAATGCGGCCATTACAACAATCTAAGATGGAAGCCAAGGTAGCCACGTAGCCACATAGGTATCGTTCTTTCTCCTTCTCTTTGTGTGTGGCCGTCTCTTTCTATCTGGGTGCTGCTGCCAAATGCAATGAATGCAGCTATTCATTTATGTCAGCGGTAATGACATTTTACATTCTGCATCGGACTAGACTGAAGGTGGGGATCGGGGATCGGTGGGGAATAGGGCGTGTATGTTGTCCATGACAACAGCAGAAATGCTGGTAGGCCCTCCTTGGGGGTGGGAAAGGGGTGGAAAATGCAAGGAGGGGAAGTCCCCCTTTGGGCTCGGCTGCCATAGACAAGTGTCAGTGGTAATTGAAAATACGAATATTAATTCCAAAGTGTTCCAGGTGCAAAACTAACGAAACGAAAGTGTGGCATGTTCAAGTAGCCAGAGACATGCTGAAAATATGCAGCACAAAGTAATTATATTGGGTAGTTGGGTATACAAACATTAAATACAAACATATAAGCTCAGAAAATTAATCATCTATAAATGACATGAGATTCGTTATAAAACAAAGCTATAAAGTGCATGCGTTTAAATTTTGTATTGTGTTTAAAATCACTAGAGACTTTAGCATTTTACTAGCAACTTAACAGCAAAAGGAAGAAATTTAGAATAGGCTTTATTCTTTTCTCATATGTTATCGTAAGATAAGATAACCAACTTTTATCTACGTAAAGGACTTTTTCCAGTCTTACCTTACGCACTTAGTCACCTCACAATGAATATTCTTATCGCTCGATACACACACATAAAGAGGCTTCCGTTGAGTAGCTGAAATGGCACCACCCCACCACCCAGCCCCCCAAAAGGATCCACCCACCCACTTTCCCACCACCCACCAACGTCGCAGAGACAATAAAACGGGTGTGTTGGTCTACGGCTAAAACAAAAAATTTGTTGTTCCTGCAGTCATGGAAAATGGAAAATGGGAACTGGGAAAATGAAGGGGTGGAGGCAATGGGTGGCGGGAAAAGCTCCGAGATGAGCGGAGGGTGCAACCAATCAGCGAGGCCCGCAAAAACGTTACTTTTTCGTTTTCTTGATGGAAACGCAACAGCGAATGAGAAATGTAGAGGAAAAGCGTTAGCACTCGCTCGCACACATGTGGAGCCCACGAAAAAAATGGCACAAAAACGGCAAACTTTTGTGTGTTTTCTCAACGGTTGCCTAAAAATAAGAATAACAGAGGCTACGTACGTAGCCAATAAGAATGAGACAGCGGCAGACAAACAGCAAACAACACACAACGGCCAACGAGATGCGATGGAGCATGCGAAAATGGTAGCCGGAATCCCTGGAAAATGCACAGGGAGCGAAACTAAAAAAGTCAACAAAACAATTAAATGCGAAAAAATGGCTTAAAACATCAGAGAGCACGGCGACAGGCAGAGGACAATGGCCAACGGGCTGGCTAAGAGGGTGCGTGAAATGGCCGAAATCGAGGCCCAAACGTGGCACTCAAAAGGAACCATTCGATTGCCCTGCTGAAAAGGTGATATGTTGCAACATGAGGTGAATTCAAAAAAGTTACAGGGCTTTTGTAAAATACAGTTCTTAGCTTGTTCTCTTGGATCTTATTTGTTTCACTATTTATTTAATATATCATTGATGTTTCTGCTGCAAATAATCATGATTACTTTAGGAAACGGGTAAGCCAAAATCTTTTTTTATGGTGTCCAAAAGTACATATGTTGCACAGTTTTTAAGTGCAATTTTTTCATCAGCCATCCTAAATGAAATTTTAATTGCATACTTTTGTGTGCCTTTTTCAGTGGTTTCCAATTAATAACGATTTCTGTGGTTCGCTTTTCCCCTTCTAATTTCGTTGTCGAAGAAAATCTATATTGCCATCAAAGCGAGGTGATAAATAATTGTTTTGCAGCTTGGCCCGTCAATTGTCAGGTCGGCTAAGCCTGTACTCTGAGCCCCATACTGCCCCCTTTCAGTATTGCCCATCTCTATCGCCAATTCCAATTAAAAATTTTGATGCAAATGAGCAGCGGAGAGGCGAGCGAATCAGCTCCCCGGGGCTACATTGCGGCAATAAATGCCGCGACAGACACCCACAATCACCCCACCACCCAGAAGGCAACCACCCATCGCCCACCACCCACCACCCACTCGCTGACCAGCCAAAGTCTTTTACTTTTACTTTTTATTTTTGGGCGAGAAGAAATGGCCGAAAAAAAGAGAAGTGTGCCGCCAAAAGTGAAAAGCAAGCAAAAGTGCGAAGTGGGCGGAATGGGTTATTATTTTATTTGGGCGTTGCCAGGTTGCAGTCTGAGGGGTCCGGGATTTATGCTCCTCGGTCCACTCAAGGCCCAAAGGGAGTGGAGTGGGTGGACATTGTGCACCCGTACAATTGCATTTATTTGACCAGTGACCGCTGCAGCATTTCCCCGAATGTCCAGCCAGCGCCCCCAAAGAATAACTGCGGCTGACCAGCGACCAAGCAGTCAGAAAGTTGTAGCAGGCGACTGGGCCTTAAAATACACAAAAAAAATAGCCCAAGCGTAAAGGGAGAACGAGAGAGAGAGAGAGGAAAGCAAAATTAAAGGCACACAAAAAATGGGAATAAAAAAGTGGAGTAAACGGAAAAACGTAAAAAAATTGGGACAGGCTCGCACACAAACACAGGCACACAAATTCTGACGGGGGGTTGAGCGAGTGGTCCCCAGAGTCCTGGACAATGCTTGGCCTTCATTGTTGTCAAGCAGGCAAGCAAGCACCACCCACCCACAGCCCACCCAAAAGCCACCCACTTTCACCCAAAGTGGGGTTGATTGAGTGGCGCGCCCATTGATGTTGCTGCTGCTGCCGTACATGTTGCTGCTGATGGACCAGCAGGACTTTTCCCCTCCTCCCACTGCCCCCTTAATTTTTCCACTTTTGTTTTGCTCCATTTTCCATTTCGCCTTCCATTGCCTCCTCCACCCATCGTTCATAATTTTTTACACATTTTTGTTTTGGTTTTTGTGCTTCGCTGTTGTTTTGCTCCGTTTTTGTTTTCTTTCGCTCATTCGCCATGCGACTGTCAGCTGCGCTGTGTCTATATATAAATGGGAAATCCACATTTACGCAAATATATATAGCCGATACATGCCCACGTGCCGGTATATATGTACACCTACGAGTATATGTAGAAACAGCCGAATTCTCAGCGAATTTGCAACGTCTGCAACGTGCAGCTTTTGTCAGTAGCCGTTGGGTGGTGAATGGTGGGTGGTGGTTGCAAGTGCAGCTTATACCTTTACCGACACTCTATGTGTGTGTGTGTGTTTCAACGAAATTGCGCAAGAAATCGCCATGTCACATAAAAAACTGATAGCCCCTTTTATTTTTGTTTAGAGAGCTGATGGAGCGATTGATGGGCTCAATTGAATGGTGGGTTGATTTTCGACAGAGGCATTAAAACAGAAAGATAAACGTTAGTCTACCCCCTCCATTAACCATCCCAAACGTTTATTTTCTTTAAAAAAAATTTGCTAAATTAGATTTTAAAATTAATTAATTATCAGCTATAATTATAATACTGAAAGTTAAATGTTTAAAAGTTTGAAGTTGTGTTAAAGTATCTAAAAGTATGCAACACTAAACCAATAACTACCGAATACAAATCTTTTTTTTTATGACAAAAATAAATTGCTTTGCTGTTTAAATAAATCATACCCTGTATTAACACAAAACATTTTTAATATAAAAATATTACACTTCCTATTTGTATAATTAGTTAGTTTGACTATTTCTATCAGGACTCAATGGGTTTTTAATGTCAGTATGTCTCACTTCCCGGTGATTTTTCTACACACCTTTCCCAAAGCAAAACCATCGATACAGAAGTTTACCACCGCACCTGCAAAATCAACTCCCAAGCAGTTTTAGCAAACAATACAGCTTCGTTTTTGAGTCACCAATGGGGAAATTATCAATTCAGGCACATAAAGCAACATAAATATTAATTGAAAAATATTTTCGCATCTCTGGAAAAGGAAAGCATGAAAGAAGAAAACTACACCACACACACACATGTGTGCACACACCCTCGCACTGTCAGTGATGAAATTATGTGCATTTGCATTAAACAAAGCATTAAATATGCAAAAGTGCAAGGCCCCATGCTCACCTCCCCCACCACCCACCACCCATCGCCCACTCATAAATGTTTTTCTTTCCAGGGGGTGGTGGCAAAAAAAAGGGGGAAAAAGGGGGGTGTGAGGAGCATATTGCCGGCCACAGCAGGCGCTGTTTGCAGGATGGGCCTTGGATGGGTGACCAAAAATAGAACAAGTCAAATATTTTTCGACAATTTATGAGCCAGCAGCCTCCCTTCGTTTGGATGGTGATGGTGATGATGGTGGGGCTGGAAGCTGTGAGCTGGTCAGCTTGTAACGTGTATGTCCTCCACTTCCACATCTCCGTGCCGCGCCCGTTCCCAATCCTGTTGAAAAAATGCCATTTGCAATTAAAGCAAACAAGCAACGCAACCGTTCGGCTACGTCGACTTGCTCCACGTTTTCGCTTTCTTTTTGCCGGCTACTTTTTGGCAATTGCATTTTTTTACTGTCCACCGCCCAGCCACCTAGCCACCTAACCACCCACAGGCAAATGGCCGAGCATCGAGCACCCAGCACCCACCACCACCCACTGAACCACTTCCCCCTTTTGGTTGGTCACATGTGTGAATTATAATTTCGCGTCGCGCTCAAAAGCACGCTACATAAAAAACACACAGACAGCGAAAGAGACGGGGAGATTGCTGGAGAAAGAGACGGGAACATGGAGTGGGGGAGGGGGGGGCACTCGAGGAAGAGAAAGAGGGAGAGAGGTGCAGAAGCATAATAAGAAGAAAAGCAGAGGCTCTCTGGACATCGCGTTTTCCATTTCGCGCCGGGCTTTTGCTTATCACATTCGAGGCTGTCAAGTGCCCTGCTACCCCACCCATTTTCCCCATTTCCCATTTTCCCCCCAAACCCACGAGCACATCTCTTGCTCTTTGCAATAATTCAATTCATTTTCTATTTTTTTGACTTATTTTCATTTGACGGTGGCGCAACAAAAACTGTAAAAAAGAAGCAGCGGCGGCGCAGGGAAAACTCCGTTGATGCCCAGCCGATTGTTGTTGGGTGGCTTTAAGTGGGCTTCACTGTCCGGATCTCTGAGTAGATACGATTGTGCAGACTGTCCGAGGGATTGGGATGTGTATTTTTTACCTATTTGGTAGGCAAATGCCATGACTACTTTCGTTCTCTGTATCTGTGAATTTTTAAGTTGCCAAACATCCACAGATTAATTTGTTCTCCAAAAATTGTTTCATAGATTAAAAGTTATGTACAAATTCATTCAATTTTAGTTGTTCAGGGTCGTTCTTATAGTTTTTAAGATGGTTACTTAGTAAATAAAAAGAATAAAAAAGTTATATAATTTCTAAAGATTATAAGGAATCTTAGTTTATAATATAGCTTAAATCTTTTAAGTAAAACGTTTAATTTCAAACACAATTGTTTAATTTTAAATTTATTTCATTAAATGATTGAAAACTTTCAATATAATAAAATAATTCAATAATGGGCCTATGTTTTATTATAGATTAATAATTGCATAGTTGTTTAGTGGAAACCAAGTAAATTTTTCACTACTACTTTAATCGAGCCCGTTTAATAATTTAACTATTCAACGCAGATACCTCACTTCATATTCACTTTGTTATCAAGCCGCCCATGTATTATTTTAGAATCGAGCTGTGGGAAAAAGCACCTACTTTTAGCTTTTCCAATGCTAAATCAGTTTTTAATTTCCGCTCATTTGCGAGGCTACAAAAATAGAGTGTCTGGTGAACAAAAGCGAAAGGGGCGACAACGTCAGCGCCTCATTATGGTGGCCACGTTTTGTTCTTCAACTTTTAGCGGCAATGTAGCTGTAGCCGTAGGGACACTCACACATATGCACACACACACTGTTGCACAGTCGAAGTCCTTTCAATTGAGCGTGAGTAAATATGTTGAAAAGTTAATTCATTGCACATCAGTGGACTCCCAACTACTTGTGTGTGTGTGTATGTGTGGGTGAGGTATAGTGGCTGTCAGCGGCCGTCTGTTTGCCGCCTGTTTGCATAAAGGACATGCACTCACACACACACACACACACTCACCCAGAGAAAGAAAGAACGTAAAAAACTCGTAGGACACTCGCAGGACATTAACGTTGCCAGAGCTCCCGGTTTCTTTTCCTCCTTTTTCATACACTACACTCTCCTGTTCACGGCGTGTCATAAATTTAGTTCGATTTGCTGTTCAATGACATTAACTCGGTTCGTCCTGGCAGGACCTTCTTCTATTTTTCCCGCCACTGTTTAAGTAGTTGCTGTTGTGCAAGTGACGGCGCCAATAAATGTCAATTTTTAATGAATTTCCAGCACGTTGCACTGAAATTTATCAAGTGCTTTAATTAATGTCCACCGCTCGCTTAGTGTTGGTTAGTTGGATGATTGATAGATTAACTATTCTGTGGGGGATCCAGCAACCACGGTACTTACTGATTTGGGTAATAAAAATCGCATTGGCTGGCCAGCAGGAATTCCATTTAATTGCCGCACTTGCAACACCCACCAAACATTTCTATTTATTTGCATAATTATTTCTTTTTTTTAACACTTTACCTCCGTTGCTGTCACGTTTACGGCT
Source organism: Drosophila oshimai (assembly GCA_018150695.1). Lineage (NCBI taxonomy): Eukaryota > Metazoa > Arthropoda > Insecta > Diptera > Drosophilidae > Drosophila > Drosophila oshimai. The sequence continues at coordinate 8,472,208 of JAECWM010000224.1, forward strand.
TATTTTTATTGCTTTTCTCTGGGTCCTTCCTTTTTCCGATTTTACCATTTTTTCTTCTCCGCTCTGTGTTTTTTTTTTGGGTCTGTATTTTGCACTACAATTATGTTAATTTCCTATGCAAATAAAATTTAATTGAAGCTCCGCCGCGTCGCAAAGAAGGGTCCTGCTTCGTTTGTCCTGGCATTAATGCTCCGCCCCTTCCATTCCCTAAAAAAAAAAACCCCTCTAAGCCAGCATTAATTGCCAATAATTATATTGGTTTACCTATCCAGCCATTTTCTGTGGATTCCTTCTCCTCACCAGGTATTTACCCATTCTTTAAACTGCAAGTCGTTTGGGAAATGTAATTTAAAGAGGAAAATAATGCCATTTAAACGGCTAATCAAACAAATATTGATACTTTTCCCAACCCGCCATTTGGCATCCGCGAATCGCAACAATTGCAACCAATTAAATTTGCATAAATTGGCCAGCTCATCCGCGTGGGCAGATCAAAATGCCAAACAATAAATGTGCGCTGACAATTACAACAAAAATTAAATTAACTTATTAACACGGCCACCGTATGTGTCGTCGTCTCCTCGACTGACACAAATGAAATGTAATACGAGTCCGAAAATGTCATCGCTTAAATATATAATCCAATCAGCAAACAATGAACGGGGATTCAGGACTCGTCATTAGCTTTTGGGTATGAATTTCTGCTGAACAATTGGCCAGGCATTAATTGCTGAAATTTAATTGATTTAGCCAGAGGAACGCTGTGATTTACAGGCTGTATACAAGGACCTTTAATGGTGATAAAATAAAAATTAAATTAGTTTAACAAATAAGTAGAATTTATATATTTTTTTGTGCAGTTGCTCATCTAAATGGGAAATTAGTTCAAAAGCAAAAACTAGCAACCAAACAAACATTTTAATCACGTTCTTTCTCTTGATTTTTTGCAGGACTTTGACAAGGAGATCAGCTGCCACAAAATCCACTCGCCCACAAGCAGCAGCCACGCCCACGCCCTGCACCACCACCACCACCATCATCCCCACCACAGCAGTCGCAGCAACAACAACAACGACGATGAAATGGAGATCACCGACGGCCACGCCCTCCTCTCGCCACCGCCCCCTTCCCACTCCCATTCGCACTCCCCCTTCGATACCAAGGATCACGTCAAGGAGCTGGAGTTCTACAAGAATCTGGCTGCCAAGGCCGCCTCCCTGGCCAATCAGCACTCCTCGCCGCCCCTGCCCCTTCCAATGCCTCTCCCGCTGCCCATGCAGATCGATGGGGAGGAGGACGAAAACGAGGGGGAGGGCGAGGGCGAGGGGGAAGTGGAGGAGCAGGATCAGGCAGCGGAGGTCCTGCGAATACGGCGCGAGGAGCAGGCACAGGCCAAGGCGTTTGCGGCCCATCTGAACGGAACTAGTGAGTACATATCGAAAGCCAAACAGCACCCCAAACACACACAGTCGTCTCAAAAGGATGGAAACTGAAATTTATATAGATTTTGTGATCACCTAAAAATGGTTCTTGGTAACCCCAATTTTTCTGTAGTTTTAAACTCAAGGAAGACTTATACCCCTAAAGGTTTTTTATTTATTTCTTGAACTCATAACTTTTAGCTGATAATTTTTGTCCTTATTTTTAAGGTATTTTAACGTATAAAGTTTGCCCTTTCAAAATTTCTGTAAAAGTGAATGAAAAAAATATACACAAATTTTGACATTATTTTAACATTGTTTGAAAGATGAAAACCTCTTAATTATTATGTTTACAAAAATTTTTATTTAATCTGCAAAACCATTTTCGGTTTCTATATCGGTAACTATTGCTATAAATAAGTAACAACAAAATTCACTTGCTAAACAAATTAAAAATGGGTACATGTTTGCTCTGAGAAAATTTACGAGCAACCTTATTTGGCTGCATTTACATTCAACGCTCTAATTCCCTCAGACTAATTTTCTATAATTTATCTAAGACTTCTTTGCACAGCGAGTTTCCATCCTTGAATTCCACACCCCGACACAGTCATTTATCCCCGAAAACCCGGTTTGGGCCAAAGTAAACTGGCAATTAGTGCTGGCAGGCAATCTAAACCGTAGCCCCCAAAACACAACCACCCTCCCCCGCCCACCACTAATTCGGCAAAGAGTTGTGCAACAAAAACTAATGACAACATTTTGTGTGACTCTTGTTCAAAATCCCACAGTGCAAGACATGATAAATTTGCAAAAATTACAAAATTTGGCCACGCTACAGCAGCAGCAGCAGCAGCAACATCCGCATCCGCATCCGCATCATGGCCACCAGCAGCATCATCATCACCATCCCGCCACGGCCGCTGCACTGGCAAGTCTTCAAGGATTAGCCGCCTCCGTGTTCAATTCACCGTTGAATCTGAGCGTGGGCGGTGAGCCAGCAGCAACATCAGCGACCGCAGGAGGAGCAGCAGCTGGAGGAGGAGGAGCAGCCAGTTCTGCAAATGCCTCACCCACTCATAATAATAGCAAAAACAAGACGGCCAAGGGCGGCAGCTCCAGCAACAACAACAACAACAGCAGCTCGGGAGGATCTGCTGCGAACTCCGGAGCCAGTTCCTCCGCCCAACAGCAGCAGCAGCATCCGGATAATCCCAGCAGCAGCAGTTCACCCCATCCTCTGAGTGCGGCCTCCACACTGGCGAATGTCCTGGCCGCAGCCACCGCCTCGCCCCCGCCCACTCTGCAGGCTCCTCCGGCCAGTGCCCAGATGCCCCAACTGATTCTCGCCTCCGGGCAGCTGGTGCAGGGGGTCCAGGGTGCCCAGCTCCTCATTCCCACGGCCCAAGGTGAGTCACGGGTAGTTGTCCCATGTCCTGTGTCCTTTGTCTGCCTCTATCCGAGTATCAATAACATAGTTGACTTGGCTTGACTCTTAGCGCGTCTCGTGGTTGAAGGTTTTGGGGTGGAGTCACGGGGCATTAAAGCTCATAAAGCGATTAGGGAAACTTTCAATTTCCTCTCTTTGTGCGCGGAAAAAGGATTCCACGTAATCCTGACAAAACGACTATTACAATGTTTTCCCCTTACCTTACCTTAAATAGCACAAAAGTTTGCAAATCACAGCCCTTACTTTTGACATTTATTCTGGAGTTTTGTTTATATCTTAAAAGTATTTTAATAACTAAGACTAGATTTTAATCTAATTAGTTTATTAATAAATTTTAAATAAAAATTCCTTAATAGTTGATTTTAAAATTGAAACTGATTTGAACTCATCAAACATCTGTTTTATATAGCCGGGCTTAGTCTTATCTCTGCTGTAATGAAATCTTTCTTTACATTTGCATATTTGTGAACTGCTGAATACATAGCATTTATAGAAAATGCAAAGGTTTGTCTGAAAGATAAGAACAAATAACTTTTTGCTGTTAACAGTTTTAGGTAGAATAATTTAATATTTATATGAACACCTGATCATGTGTCAACATAACTAACGTTAATTATTAATTTGTACCCATATTTTACAGGTATTGCTGTTCAGACCATCCTCACTATTCCAGTGAGTCCGCAGATTCCCACCACGGAGCAGTTTTTGCCCAACGCATTTGGGGCCTTTGCCAGCTTCCAGCAGCAACAACAGCAGCAGCAACATCGTGAGCAGCAGCGAGACCTGTTGCCACCTTCACTGGCCGCACTGCAACATGCAACAGCATTGCCCCAACTGGCCCAGACACCCACGAATTTACTGAAGCCCAATCTCTTCTCCACTGGAGTACAGCAGCTCCTGACGGCCTTGCACCCAGAGCTATTTGCCGCTGCAGCAGCAACACACCAGCAGCAACAGCAGCAGCAACAACATCAGCAGGTGCAGCAACATCAGCGGGAGAGGGAAGGGAGAGGGAGAGGGAGAGGGAAAGGGAGCGGGAACAGCACCTGGGCATTGGTCACCTGCCACACTCTCACCTGGCCGCTGATTTGCGACGCTCAGCGGAGAGATCTCCGACAGCGGGTTCACCCACGGGCGGCAGCCCTGGATTGCCCGTCAAAGGACCTCCTCCTCCACCACCAGGAGCCGCTTTCCTGCTCCAGCAGCAGCTCCACATCAAGCCCGAGACGCAGACTCACCTGCACCACCACCTGCAGAATCAGTCCGGATCAGCGGTCTCCTCCTCGCTGCCCCAAATTAGCCTGAGGCATCCCGACGAGCTGACTGCCCCCCAGATGGAACTCAAGCCGCTGGAACTAAGTGCTAGTAACTCGCCGCCGGCACCGCCACCACGTCACCATTTCGGACACAGTTTGCGTGGATCCTCGACGGTCTCGCCCAAGCACAGTCCACAGGGCAGAATGGGCGGAAGTTCTGGTAACTCAGCCACCGGAATGAATCTCAGCCAGCACCATGAGCGACACGATCGGCTGGAGCGACTGGAGCGCCAGGAGCGGCACGAGAGGCGATCGCACACGCCCACGGCGACGGCCACCAGGGCCAGTGTTTCGTCCAGCTCGGGAGGAGGTCACCATGGAGGCAGTCTGCCCTCCGGAAGACTCTCACCTCCCATATCCGCTCCATCGAGTTCGGCGGCCAACAGCATCAGCGACAGAGGCTACACTTCCCCGCTGTTCCGCACCCACTCTCCCCAAGGTCACCCCCTCTCACTGGGAGGTTCCCCGAGATTGGAGCGGGACTACCTGGTCAATGGGCCCAGCTCTGGAGCGGCCACCTCATCCAGCAGCTGTGGAGCACCCACGGGGGTGAATTCCAGTGCGACGGCCAATGTACTTAACAGCATCAACAGGTTGGTTTACTTATACCTTTGGTTTATAGTTTTCTAGAACTAATCCCTTCCAGACTCAACGCCTCCAATGGGGAACTGACCATCACAAAATCCCTGGGAGCACCATCGGCCACTGCTACGAGGGCTTCGTCTGCTTCTCCAAGGGATGATTCCCCTGGTCCTGGGCCCTCCACGTCCAGTGTCTCTCACATGCAGCCGCTCAAATTGAGTCCGTCGTCGCGCAGCGAACCTCCTCACCTGTCGCCCAATGGAAACGATAATGACAACGACCTGCTCATGGATTCACCGAGTGAGTAAAGATCGATTCTTTCTTTTATTTAAATAATTTAAAGGTGGTCTGCAAACTGATTCAGAAATTAACTTAGAACTGAACCTTAAGCTTTCTTATTTTTATTTTATTTAAAGTAAAATTTTAAAGTTTCAACGTTATTAATTTAAATCATAAAAAACTACACCAAAAATATATTTATGATTTTGGGTATTAACCGTATCAAAACCGTGACTTTAACGTAAGAACAAATCATTTGGCAAAACAATATCCAACTCAATAAATTCACGATTTCCACCGGTTTGCAGCCCAACTTTAAAGCTCCCAAGTTAGAGTAGCATTAATTTCACACACACAAATTTCCCCAAAACTGTTCTAAGCCTCCTTCATCGTGTAATGATCCCAATGAGCAGGAGCCTGAAATTCGAGTGCCCTCAGCAGTTGTACATTTATAATTGGGCTCAGCGGCGGACTGATGATGATGATTTGATATTTTGAGGGCCTCACTTGTGTGCAACACAGCGTATGAGTGATATGTGTACAAAGGCGAGGGCGAAAATCAACTTTTTGGCCAACATTAATTAACGAAATTTTCCAACGAAAGCCAACTTTGCAGGCAATGCCAAAAGCCCTAACAAGTTGACTGCACTTTATGTAATTTAGCAAAAGAAAATCAACTTGAAAATCCCCACGTCTTCTGGGAAAGCGTTGTGTGTGAAAAGTTTCGCCGTGCACTTACACGACTTCGCGCGACGGGTGGGATTCATAATTGATGCAGAACTCCGGGGTTCTGGGGGGGATTAGGTGAGCAGCTAAACAAAACTTGTGAGAATGCATTGCCCAAAAGTTGAGAGATGTCAACCGAACGGAAAGTGTTAGGCAAATTAGCTGAGGCGTTGACGTTGTCACGCTCCGCATCTGGGATTGGATTAGGTTTCTGGCTGGGATCGAGACATGTCAGATGGGATTAGCCCAGAGCGGATTACGGATTACGGGTTACGGATTATGGGTAGGGAGAAAGTCTCTTGTTTGAGCATATTGAATTGATTAGATTCCAGCCGGAACGACAGGCCTTAATTGAAACTTTTGGATGCATTAAAAATGCAATCAGCACAAGCACAGGCACAGGCACCCATTAGAGCCAAGCCGAGCCGAGCCGAGTCATCAGGATTGGATGATGGCTGCTCCACCTCGAGCAGTCTCGATTGCGACATCGCATCGTTTGCGCATACAAATTGCAGACAATATGCGGCTTAATTACTACTAATTGATGCATACAAAAACTTAAGATGTCTTCCGCATTTAATGACATATTTCAAACGCTGCCAGTGCAGCAAACAACAACAACAATCTGGGCAAACAAAGCAACGACGACAGCTTGAGTAACGTCCTGGCAAAGGATACTGCTGCTGCTGCTGCCAGTGGATCCTTAACTTTGCCCCATCCCATCCTCCAATCCGCTCTCGTCCTCGTTCTCGCATCTTAATTACCGCTAAAACACAAGGCTGCCGTTGAAGTTGCCGTTGCAGTTGGCTGAATGGCTGAATGGCTGGATGGGAGCCCTTGTCTTTCCCCTCTTGCATATCATTAATAAATAAATCAAAATTCTACGCGAGTAGTTTGCATCCTTCGGCTTCCCTGCCAACAAATTAGGCAGATAAAATCCGTGAGTTTCGCACTTGCCTAATAGACAAGAACAACCTGCCTGGCAGGTGTCTTTGCCTTGTGCTTTATCAATTTACCTGTACTTGTACTGCGATAATGTTTTGCCATTACCGCAATTAACTGTAATTAAGACCACGACAGGGCAGCAATTTATGGTGTCATTTGGCTAAGCTAATTTTCCACCCACTAGTTAGACTTAAAAAAACTTTAAACTGCCTTTGACTGAATTATCCACTAACCGGACTTGTTTTTCCATCTTTTTAAAAACAGATGAACCCACCATTAACCAGGCCACTACCAATGTGGTGGACGGCATCGATCTGGACGAGATCAAGGAGTTCGCCAAGGCCTTCAAGCTGAGGCGCCTGTCCTTGGGACTCACCCAAACCCAGGTGGGTCAGGCCCTGTCGGTGACCGAAGGACCCGCCTACAGCCAGAGTGCCATTTGCAGGTGAGATATGCAAGGACGACCAATACTTCTTAGATTATATTTAAGTTTAAGCAAAGGATCCAGCATGAGAATAGCAAACTTACCAGATTTCGGAATAATAGTTGTAATTATTTAAAAATAATGAAAATGTTTTTATTAGTTTAAGTATAGAAATGCTTATCTGTTATTTAACTTCAGCCTAAACAAAAGAACAACAGTTTGAAAACTTCTTGAAGAATTTCATTGTTTATAATGATTAAATTTTGAAATAACCAAAGTTTGGAAGCATAAAAACATCCCTTTTGTAGCTCCAAATCTTTTTAAAGTAAGAAGAGTAAAAAATTATAAAGCCTAAATCAACAAGTTCTGGATGACAATGTTAATTTATTCAAATTATTAAAAGAAACGAAACCAGGGAGGACTTTTCGGCTGCTTTCATTATATTTTATCAACAGTATTGTTTGCTTAAATCCACATATTTCTGTTTCCCTTAATTTGTTTTTCGTAAACTTCTGGAACAAATTTTCGTAGAGTGCCAGGACATTTTCTAGCAAAACTAAAAATGCTAAATTAACCACGAAAAACAGACAAACAAAAAAAGAAAACAACCAATTAAATGCTAAATTAATTTTATTTATATGATTTGTTTATTTTGTTCGATTCAAACGCCAACTCTATCTAACTCTCTCTCTCTCAACATCGAATGTCGAATGCCACCCACCGAAAACCGAAAACTGAAAACTGAATACCGAATATCGAATACCCAATATCGAACCGAATGCCAACTATCGAATGCAAGCAGTGCACTCGCTGCGCAGATGTATGCAGCTCAACTATCGACGCAGCAGCAGAACATGTATGTGTGCCCCTCCGAGGGTGTGTGTGTGCGCTGAGTGTGTGTGCGTGTACTGAACCCAAAAGAAAACCTAACTAAAGTGCAAGGCTCATTAACCTGTTCATTTCGCCCATGTATTTCTTTTGTTTCGCCTTTAATTTGCATGATTGCGCTTCCCCAAAAACCAAAAAAAAAAAAAGAAAATTGGCCCAGGGCATTGCCAATGAGCAGAGAAACGAAATGAAATGAAATTTCACCATTGAACGATTAAGAAAGAGCGTACCCAAACCGAAATGCTAATGCTAATTGACAATGTCCTGGCACTTTAGTTACGTTTCTTTTGCGTTATAACGGAGCGAGCAGCGATCTAATTCCATACCCCTACCATACAATACCCACAAACGCAGGTTCGAGAAGCTGGACATCACACCAAAGAGCGCACAGAAGATCAAGCCTGTGCTGGAGCGCTGGATGAAGGAGGCCGAAGAGAGGTGAGAGTATGGAACCAGTTCCACGCGCCGTTTATGCCCCACGGTGGGCGCCACAAAGCACAGTGAACTAACTTGGATTTTTTTCATCCACTTCAGCCACTGGAATCGCTACAAATCGGGGCAGAACCATCTCACCGACTACATTGGTGTGGAGCCTTCGAAGAAACGCAAGCGGCGCACATCCTTCACCCCGCAGGCCCTGGAACTGCTGAATGCGCACTTTGAAAGGAATACGCATCCTTCGGGTGAGTGGTAACTTTCAGTTACAAGAAGTCTAGGGAACCAGAACTGCTCTTAACTATACTCTCCTCTTAAAACAGGCACCGAAATTACTGGACTCGCTCATCAGCTGGGCTACGAGCGCGAAGTGATCCGGATTTGGTTCTGCAACAAGCGGCAGGCCCTCAAGAACACCGTTCGCATGATGTCCAAGGGGATGGTATAGGGTCAGGAGCCCATGTAAATAGTTGGTCCACTCTAAGTGTATATAGCTAGATATATAAGTGTGTATGTGTGTGTGTCTTTGTCTCTGTATGAAGTGTGTACGAGTGTATTAAAGTGTGATAGTTGTAAAACACCCTAGAGTTTAGCAGTTAGGCCATGTAAAGTAATACTGTGTGTCATAGCATTTACAAAGGACATCGGCTTACGAAAGCGAAAGCGAACCACAACCCGAAACCCAAGAACCCAATCCAATTGAATATTTAGCCATCTAAGTAACTACTTAACACTTATCATATCCCAAATAGCCTAAAAGTAGTCTAAAGTCCCCAAAGCAGACTTGTGCAGTTTTAGGCCAAATTTTATCACATTGATGTGCCATTCCAAAAACAAAATAAAAACAAAAACAAATAACAAAACGAAACCAATTCATACCATACTAAATGTTTAAAACCATTTAAACCAAAACTGCATAAATTCTATGTAATGGACCCGCAGTCTAAGAAATTCTATAGAGCTCGTATGCGATGAGTTAAAACATTTGCATTTAATGCGTTGGCTAAACTTGTATACTGAAATGAATCTGATTTCAACCATTTATGAAACAAATTATAACTCTAGTAACTAGCCAGTTCTGACTACAAAACTAAGACATTTTCTGTATGGTAGCACTCAAAAAATGAACAAAAGCAAGCTATAAAGACAGCAAGTGTTTAGAATAAGCAACTTTATGTAGCAATTTAAAAAATCAAGATTGAAAAGAAACGAAAAAATATTTCAACTACGAAATTTAAATGGTACATAGCAAAACAAAAAAAAAGACACAACTGAACAAATATTTAAATGATTGTAATAAAAAAATACTATTTAAAAAATTAAAACAAACGTGGTTTTATTAAGTAAGTAAGGGTAAACGTTCTTAGCATAATTTGGCAATATCACATAAGGCAAGAGCCTCTGTTTCCATTTGAATTGAATACAAATTTGTCGCAGCGGGATTTTGAACGTGTTTCAACGATTGGAGGTCAGATATTGCTTTGTCTTTTGGAAACAGAGTCTAAAATTAAAATGGCAAGTCAATGGATTAACTTTGATTCATCGATCAGTCACTCAGCATGACCTCCAGGTTCTTTTGCTTTTGCCAAACACGATATTCGATGAGGCCATACCTGGAAAACAAATCAACTAATGTCAGCTGCAAATCTTGTTAAATTTCAAACTCGAAACTCACCCCACGCAGCCCACTAGCATGACTACCATTAGATTAGCCAACTTGGTGGAGGTGCAAAGCTGCGAACTTATCACGTAGCCGATAACAGAACCAGTGCTTTCCCACAGCCGAAAGTTGCTATAAGCGGCAATCAGATGGTTCGGGAACAGGATGCCATAAAAAGCTGCAAGTACAAAAGTTAGATTGAAGAGCTCGAGTTTAAAACTTGCGAGAAAGAAAGATATTTTCGACAAGCCGAAGTTTAAATACCCTTGCAGCTACAGAATATAGTCCTTCGATATTATATTTAATCATAACATAATCATATCATAATCAGATCATAAGCATTTCATAATCATATTATAAGCATTTCATTATCATTTAAAATCAATTTTTTTTGGCAAAAACAGAACGTTATCTACGCAAATGTTCTCATAGTATAACCAACACTTTTAAACTTTTTGTTGCGATTTTAAAATTTGATCTGCAAATTTTTCAAAGTGGACAATGAGTCGGTCAATACATAAAAATAAAACGACTGAAAAAGTATTATATTGATAGGTTTAAAACTGAGGGATTGAGGATACCTCCTTCCCTGCTTTGCAAATATCTAACCAAATATTATAATACCTTCCACGGGAATAATAGTCCACAAGTACTTACCATTAACCACAACGAGCCAGACGCCATCGCAGATGCCCCAAATGGCCGCAAAGGTGCAGTAGCTCAGGTAATCTCCCTCCCTCGCCTCCCAGCTGTACATGTAGGTGAGCAGGCAGAAATTGAGCACCGCACACAATCCGGCCAGGGTAACCCTTCCAATCCGCTCCACCAGAGCCCCAGCGATTCCAGCGGCCACCGCATTCGCCACTCCAAAGCAAATCATGGCGAAACCCAATCCTCGAGATGCCCCATCCGCAGGCCACAAACGAACGGGTGAAGTCCACAGCGAGGAAGGCCTCCTCCAAGCCAATGAACATTGTGATGGGAAGCATCAGGATCTGGCGACGCTTGCGAAGAAGATTGATGGTCACCGTGAGGAGCTTCAAGCCGGATATCCCATCGCCTGTATCGCCACGCTTAACTCCGTAGCTGGAAATGAATGGAACAAAAAATGGTGTTATACTGAATGTCTTGTTTGCTCAAAACCTTTCTTCATTTTTTCAAATTTTAAAATAATACAGTTTTGGGGTAAAATGGATAAAACCGTGGTCGTGCAATCTATTTACTAACTTTATTTTTACTTACAAACTTTACTTTTTATCAAAAGATTATAGTATCTACTCAACGTTTAAACATTTTTAGTTCAGTTAATTGAAAAGATACCATAATCTTTTGATTAAAAATGAAGTTGGTAGTATACTGTATACTTATACTACTATGTTTATTTATAGATCTTGTTCGATTTATTTAGAATCTCGGAGGTATTACTGAAGACTTTTTATGTTGACATCATAGTAGTGGACAGATTTCTGTAGGAGTTACTTTTTTTTGCCATGGTGTTTAGCAGCCGAGTCAAATGACATATAAACTTTTTCATTTTATAAAAACAAAAAAATAAAAAAACACACTTAAAAGTGTGAATTTTCCTGTGCCTTTAAAGTTTCATTTAGTCGAAAATTTACAATTACAATTTACAATATCAGTTGATTATTGTAACAGTAATAATAAATTAAATTTGTAATTTAAAAAGTCTACCATTATATGTACTAATTGATTAAAATCAATCAAAATCAGTGATGGTAAAAATTTCAAGTACTTACCGCTTGAGGGAGCTAACACCAAAGATCATCATGACGACAGCCGCAGCCATGCAGGCCAGGAATATGGAATTGAGCAGCTGGATTTGCTCGGGAGCAGGTGGCACCAGATTGGGATTGGCCTCGGCACCAACTCCGGGACAAAAGCGAGCGCCGCACAGCTCGGCCACCTTGGCCCGCTCCATTTCCATTTGGAGTTCCAGCGCCAAACTGTCGTTTATCGCAGATTGAGTGGCAGGAGCACTCAGAGTGAGCACGGAGGAGGAGATCAGGTTGCCCCACACCTGGGCCATCTGGTAGAAGATGAAGAAGAGTCCAAAGAACTTGACGGTGTTGACATCCTTGCGCGACTTGTTGCCCCGCACCTGGGTGAGTGCCTCCGAGACGGTGGAGAGGTACGTGCACTTGGAGCACCACAGCGGTCCACCTCCGAAGCCCACCATCAGGGCTGCCGGGATCAGGGTCTCGAATCTCGGATAGAACTGGGCGGCTATGTAGGGCATGTAGGTAAACAAAGCCAAGGCCATGGTCAGCCGGCAGCCAAACCAACTGTTGAGATTGAGGGAACACAGAAACACGGAGAAAGGGTGAGTTAAGTTGAGTGGCAGTGGCTCATGCTTAGCAGGCGGTCATTTATTTCGGGGCTGAAGGCCATAAATCTAAATAAATCGAGTTAACTGATTAAAGTTGCCTGAGCCAGCAGTTCGTGCCTCGAATAAGCCAAGTGAAGCGGCCCTCGCTATAAATTAGCGATTTGTTTAAATGTCAGACGTGTGGGTGGGATATTCGGATGTTCGGGGATTCGGAAATAGGGATAGCAGGGATATCAGGGATAGCAGGGATAGGGTCCTGTGCTAATCCAAGGACTTCCTGTTGACATTTTTACAGCCAAATGCGCTCACATTTTGGGGCGTCTGCTGACTGCGCTTCGTCGTTGTCACATCTGCATAAAAACCCCATAAAAATGCCGCCAGACAATCGACGAAACTTTTATGGCATGCCACATGCCACATGCCACACGCCACAAAAATGAATTTCACCCTCTCGCGAGACAAAAGAAATGCCAACATAAATTGGCAATTATGCTAAGAGCCAATATTCGATTGCGGTTTTTTTTTTAAACCATCTATCTTTGTGCAACATCTTTAGGTACAAAGTAGAGCTCATTGAAAACTTCCTGCAAGTGTTTTTATAACCATTTGTGCGTACTTTAAATCACATTTCTTAATGCAATTTTGTATTCTTTACGTTTAAGAAAGCACATTGCTGTTTTAAACAAAAGTACTACTTGAGGCCAAAGTATTATAAACGGTATTATTTAAAATTGTTGAATTAAGTGACGAAAAGGTTAAATTAAGTCATAGGAATAATAACAAATATTAAATACATGGGAATCAAAAAATAAAATGAAATTTTAAATACAATTATTTATTCAGTTCACATAAAATTTTAAAGAACCAGGAATGTTTTTTGGACAAACAAAAACTAAAGAAATTAAACAGCTTAAATGCTCCTATTTTAATTAATTATTTTATAGTAGTATGTTTTACTATATTCGTTTGTTTAAATAGTGAATATTTAAAGCTTTTCCCTTTCCTAACTTTAATCCACACAGTCAGGCTCTCAACTTAAGGTAAAACCAAAACCGATTAGATTGCATTCTCCACTCACCTGATGACGGTCATTGGCAGGAAAATGTTGGACAAAATGAGAGACCCGTAGATTACGGCCAAAGTGGTGGTTCCCAGGGCCTTGTCCGCATTCACCGAGCTCTGGAGGTTGGAGGTGCCATGGAAGGCCGTGAAGTGGATCATAAAGGCCAGGCCTATGACCACCACGTTTTTGGTGATGATGAAGCGCTCGCGCGGCTCGTATTGACGCTGATTGACTTTGCTGTCGCCATTTGGAGTAGTTGTTGTCCCGGGGGAGTTGACACGGCCATGTGCAACAGTGCTTTCTAAAGCCAGCTCCTCGTTGTTGGTGTCACTCGGTGGGTAAACCATGTCAGTCTCGGAAATGTAGGGATGTGGGAGGTAGGATGTAGGATGTAGGAGTTGTGACGCGGGTCAGGGGTCAGCAGTCAGCAGGCCCTGAAAGGAAACAATAGCTCTCGTTTGGTATTCTGTCAGCAACCTTCGGCACAATCGATTGCAGACATATAAGTAGAAATTTGTGTTTTAAAATTCGACAATTTAGAAGTAAAAAATAGCACCGGAAAATGCATTCAAAGTTGTTGTGGTATATTTTTTACCATTTTTCACTTCGAATTGTTACAGCTTAAATACTTTTTCTCGTCCATTTTTTTTTTTTTATTTAAATAGGAGCATTATTTGAATGATATAAAGTATGAACTTAAATACCGTAGTTATTACTTGTAGTAAATGCAATCGAAGTGTGATATTAATTAATAATATAACTAAACAATTTTATGCAAATGAGAAAGTTGTTGATTTTCTAATTTATCCACCCTTCACAAATATGTATAAACAAATTTATATACACATAAACGAATACAAATTAACTAGCACACCTTGTCTTAATAGTCTCCAAAAGTCTCAGCAATTTATTTGTTTTTTAATAAGTATTCTGCTTTTATCGTTTTTCTTCAAACTCGTTTGTTTTAATTTTTAGTTTTTAGTGCTTTGCGTAGGAGGTATCCAAAAATCGTTACGCCTCCGACTGTTTCCTATTTCATCGATTGGTTTTATCACTATTCCCTTAATTTGCATACGGGCTTTTGCAGACAATGTCATTGGCTAGGCCTAAATGAAATTGCACTCTGTTGGCTGCACCGGAAAATGCCCTTATTTGGTGAGGGCCTGGGACCCATTTGACATCCAGCATTCTGATATGTCAATTTCCAGCCCATCCTGGCGAAAGGACCCACCCTTCGCAGCCTCCCCGCTGCTTTTGTTGCTCACTCAAGTTCACAGGATCAGGTTTAAGTTATTCATATCGCTTCCCGTCTCGACCATACATTTTCGGGGCTTTGGGTTTCGCTTTTCGCCCACTCACATATGTATCCCAAAAAGTCCTGAGGACGCTCCTGCCTGGAGGACACTTTCGCCAACTTATAATCCTTTAGGCAGCCTCACAGCACGCACTCCGTCTGGCATCCATGAATTTATTCCAGTCTACGCCCAAAAAAAGGGGGACCACCCACAAAACGTTTCAGCGTTCAGCGATTTTGTTTGCATTTGATTTTGGGAGCTGCCAACGACAAACGACACTTTATGAAATTTTACACCTTTGATACAAAGTTAAAGGTCTGTTTGCCAACTCCTGAGTATCTGAGTTGCTGAGTTTCTGAGTGGCTCCACGCCGTTCAACCCTTTGCCCCCATCCATTGTCTTGACTTAATGTAAATCGCTGGCTGTACACAAACACCAACACCAACCGATTGAAATGTTATACCGCCATCCTTGGGGGCCTGAAGTGGAAATTGGAAATTGATTTTGCATACCTTGCGGCGTTCCGCGAAGCGTGGCCAAATTAATTGGCCAAAAGTTGAGTTCGTCATTAGTCCAACCACCGATTTTAATGGGCCCCATTGAAATCTGAGCCGTAAATGAGCTTTAAAATCAATTACCACTGTACCAAGTATGTGGCGCATTAATCATACGCAGTGTGGGCTTAAGATTAGTGCATTTCCTTATTAAATCAGAAAAGAGGAGCATGCAGCTATGACACTGAAAGACAATGGATTGTTGACAACCCCACAAAAAGGAAAAAGGAAGGAGGTGTTGCGGCCTAGTAGCCAATAGAGAAATCCACCTAATGGTGGGTCAACGAGGAGCATCATCGTTCATCATCTAAATGAAAATCTGGCATAATCGTCAAAATGGGCGCTACCGAAATGGCCAGTCATTTATTTTTTATGCACAACACAACCACCCCCCCTTTAGACACTCCTTCCCCAAGTCCTGGGAAGGATATTAAACAGAACAGAACAGAACAGAAAGAGGGCCCCAGGACATGACGCTGGCTCGTTAAAGACCATTCCGGGTTTTATATAAAATGAAAGAGTCCGCTGGGCGCTTCCTGATAACAATGATTCCGTGGAGGCCTCAGTTCTGTTTCTGTTTTATGTGGCTGACCAGTAATTCAGTTAAATTATTACCACACAAATGACAGACAGTCCGTCAGTGGGAAAAGTGTTGCGCAATTATTTGTATATATTTACACTGGAAGTGGATGGCTAGATAGATGCTGGCCCATAAATCTCCCGTTCAAACTTAAATTTGCATTCCCTCAACTTTGTTCTGCATTTGTTAAGATTTGATAAATCGACTCAGGCATGTGTTGAGGTTCATGTTTACACAAAAAATAAGCAGCAGCCGCCCCCTCCACTCACCTTTCGCCCATTCAAAACTAATCAATCACTGCCCCCGAAAATGGGAAACCCCCATATCCCATATCCATATGGATGTTTTTGGATGTGGGGCTAACAAAAAGATTGACTTATGGCGCTGACACACAGCAAATAAATAAATGCGAAGGAGTCCTGGCCGAAACAACTTGGCACTTAGCCGCACATGTTGGCCCCGTCAGGCATTAATGCCTCGCAATTAACTTTAGATCAATTATGTAGCGAAGGAGTCTGGATCCGGAGTTTTGCCCGTTAATTAGACACAAATGAGTGCTCTTCCTGGACCCCAATTTTCCAAATGGGTGTTGGGACATCAGTAAAAACCCCATCTGATTCCTGACTTCTGCGAGAACAATGAATCTTGTGGCCTTTGATTCGTAGCTGTCATAAAGTAAAAATCTGACTACCCCGCTATGCGTGGCAATTGGTTTGAATACAATGCAATCTCCCATGGCTTTGACGTTCTCCTGGCACATCACCTGGCTTTTATGGGGCCCTCAAAGGGTTAACAATGCAGCGAGTCCACAGGACACGAAACTATTGTGTTAGTCGAACTTTACGCCCCCAATCGCAGTTCGCAGGATGCAACAAAGCAACCCAAGATGAAAGTGCGCCCAAAGTTTCCCCTCCAAAAATAAAAAGAAAGAAAGTGAGTAAACCGGTAGGTTGCCAAAAAATAAAATACAGTATTATTGCTCGAACCCTGCGAAAAGGTACATAAATCTTTGGTAGCCGGCGGACAGAAGATATTTTTATGGGCCACTTCTCGGACAGGGAAGAGATTGTATTTATGGCCCTGTGCATGTGGAAGCCCTGGCTGGGTTCTTTGGAAAAATTAAATTAGCATAACCCATACCAGGAAACGAGGGTTTAGGCAGTCCTGGAAATGCACCTCCCACAGAACACAACCTAATCTATTGATTGTTAAGTCATTCAGTGCTGCACTTCCTATTAGCCATAATGGGAGGAGAGTGGCTAATGGAAACAATGGTAATGGGGCCTTTGTTTTGGCAATAATGCCGAATGGGCTTCACTGCAGCTTACCCATGTCTTTAATAATCCAGCAGCATATATAAATTCTTTAAAATTCACACAGGACAGACAGACACCGAATTCAATTCGGCAGTTCTGTCAATCATAAATGTATAATGCGAATATTTTTATGTGAAGCATGGGGAAACCCCCACTAAATGATGCCCCAGTTTCGCCGCTTTTTATGTGGCCGAGTGCGTCAAAAGTTTGGCCTAAAATTTTGGCCATATAAAAATAAGCACAGCAGCGTAATGCAAACGTAAACGTTTTCATTACTCCAGCGGAAGTTCGGGGCCAATAAAAATGACAATAATAACGGCGGCAGTGGGGTGAAATCCCCACCCCCTACTAACACATATATATGCTACTTTCACTTTAACTTTTTCGCACAGGACTCGTGGGCCGTGATTTGTCGAGCTAACAGCCCTGTTAAAATGTCCTTTGTTCGCAACAGTCACAGCTTAACATTTAAGAGAGTTTCCTGTTAAAGGACACGACAAGGACTCTGCCAATATTCGCTTTTTAACAATGTGGCTCATTCATCACCTTGATTGATGGTCACCGCAATTAGAAATCTATATTTATAAATCTGTGACATAAATCCCATACAAACACAAAATACATTTCAAAAATCTTGCACCAGAAAGTCTTTACACAGATAAATTAAATTTAGCAATATTTAATTTATATTATCAACTTAATAGTTTTTAGAATTTTATTATAAACATTGAGACTTTTTGCTGGTTAGTTCTTAAATTAAGTCTTTTTAAGCGTTAAAACTACGTTATGGTAGCTGCTATTTGTCTCCGTGCAAGCTCCTTAGATAATGCGTAGTCCTTGATCCTGACAAAATCCCAAGCTCACACAGCTGCAACACTGTGGCCACATTTATGCAGCTGGCTGAAAAACTTAGGATGCTTTCGCCTTCGAAGGTAACTAATTTTCACGCTTTACAGCCGTGCAGCTGCTCAGCATCAACAATGTACAAAACACAAAGGAGCAGATGGAGCAGGAGGAGCAGGTGGAGCAGGCGGGGAAGGCATACTCCCATAACTGGGATGCGAATGCGGTGAAAAGGACCAAAGTGCACGGAACCGGAAATGAAGTGGCTCACACACTCCACTCCCAAAAGCAACGGTGATGTGGCCAATAACTTTTTTGGGTCTGCAGTCTGCAGGGTCTGAATGTCAACCGAGTGCCTGAGACGCTGCACTTTCTGGCTTCCCGCCACGCAGTCGGAACAACAATCTTTAAATATTTATTCACTTTTCATCGGCAAGCCAAGGCTCTTTCTCTTGGGACGACGCTGTGTTTGCCGCTCATTTCCGCTTTGCCGCCTCCTCTCCGCCCATTTCCGGTTGCCTTGCTTTATGTTATGCAAGTGTGCGTGTGCGTTTTCCATTCGCTTACTGCACACTACTACTATATACATATATGTGTAAGTATGTGTACACTTGTTGATGTACTCGATTTTCCACTTTTCCGGCTGTTGCGTTTGAGGGCATGTGCTTAACTTTGTAATCGAGTGTAAACATTTCGCTTTTCGGGGCGAGTATGCAAATCGAATTACAGAATTTTGAGTCTTAATTTGAGTGGAGTTTTGCAAAAGCCTCTGCAGTAAGTACTTTGTACACTGGGAAATGAATTCAGAAGAATATCATATCTTTTTTTTATTTTTAGCTTTAACAGTCAAATTTATGTATCATTTATGGGCAATAATAAATGTAATACTTCATTTTTAAGCTGCGATTTTTTAGAATGGAACGGAACATTGTTTGCAAAGTCAAGGTCTTTCTTTGTTTACATTTTTATAAAGAATGTTTTGACTTTGAAATGTTGCTTTGTTGGCCACAAACAGAAGCTACTATTGTGGGCTTACTTATTGCCCATATTGATTTATGATAATTTCTTCCGTGTAGAATTCATAGTCTGAATCTGAATTCCATTTCCCAGCATTTCCCAATGCAATTAACAATAAACTCCGATTTAGCAGCAGCCAAATGCAGATTCAGTGCAGGTGGAGGTGGTGAAAGGGCCAGCAGGCAGCCACAAACACTGCCAAGGGAATGCAAATGCAACTTGGGTTATGGGACTTATGGTTAAATATGCACGATCAATCTGTGGGAAGTGCTGCTGGCTTTTGATGATGCAATTTCGTCTATGATTTCCACCACCCACCCACTGTTTAACTCCAGCCCCACACCCACACCCATTCGCATTCTCACGACCCGCTGGACAAGTTAAACATGATATTGTGGCCTCTATCCCTCCATCCAGCTTGCAAATTCAATTTATTCCCTCCTCCCTTCCACATTTTCGCTCACCATAATTTATTTAACTTAATGAATGATAGCATAAATAGGTATGTGCCACATGCTGCACGCAGATGAGTTAGCTGCCAGAAGCTGCATTGTCTGCAGTGGCCACCAACCATGAGCTGCTCTCCCACCCACTTTCAGCCCCAACCATTCACACATCCTGTGGCTCTGGCCCCACAATTTCGCGTTTCCAGCGAGCATTTTAATAAGTTTACCGCCCAGGACTGAGCAGATACAGCAAATTATAGGGAAATGCGGTGCAAAGCTTTTGAAAACTGGCTAATGGTGTTTTATATTTTAATTAACAAACTTGGCGCTGTTGTTTGGCCTTAAATTCCCTGTTTGTAAATTGAAATTATTAAGAGCCAATTAGGGCCAAGCATATGGCTGCAAATGCAGTAATATGAATTATTCAGGTGGTTCTACAGGTGCAAGTAAATATGTGAATCTAATTTCTTAATGCTCACATGCTCATTAAATAAAGTCTTTCGTGCGCACATTTGAATTCTAGTTTCAAGTGCTTATGGTATTTCCAACTTTCTAGCAAAATGTCGGCCAATTTAAACTTTCGCAATGCAATTTATATAGTTGATTTTTAACTTTTCGTGGAAAGCGGAAAGCAACTGAGATAAATAATTGCACTTACATAGACTGCATAATGTATTTCTCATTTCTTTCTGGCCAAAAACGTCCTCTTGCTGTTTTTGCCACATTTTTGCCTCCAAGTAGAATAAATTCGCAGTCAAGTCGAAACCGCAAGCACATTCCAATTAACATTAAATCCCCATTCTATATATATTCGTTCTGCTTGATATTATTCCTCTTGGAGATAAGTTTTTCCTTCAATTCGTTGAAAATGTTTGGTCAGTGGGCCGCCGGAAAAACTCTCGGGGAAATCAAATTGTAAAAAAGGGAAATAAGTGCGAAAGCCAATGTGCGCGCCAAATGGAATCCATATGTGGTTAATTAATGTCGGAGGAACCGGATGCACACCATCAGACAAAAGAAGTTTAATTAATTAAAAATTGATATTGAATGATATATTGTGTCCTCAACTCATGGGGAGAAGGAAAATGTAAATCGAATCAGTGATATTATTTTTCTTTAATTTCTTTTAAAAACATGTAAATTCTGTTTAAATAGAGCACTTTTAGCTTTACATATATCAGCCAATCAGTGTGTATAAAAATATAACCAAATCAGAACAAAATTGCTATAAAACACAACTCGTTTACACATTCTGGTTTTTTATTTTTACACTGGATCCAAGTTTGGGCATTTCTTAGTCTCCACAAGGAACCAGTCAATACATATTCGATTATTTAATATATAAATTTAAATAACCAAAAGTAGGTATTCACTTTTATTGGAATAATTGATAAGTATTTTCCTTGTTGACTGTTCACTTCATGATTTTAATTAACCGCGATGCTGAGTTTTTGTACTGATATGTTTGCTGTAAATATTTATGTAAATTTCCAATTGAAATGAGAAAATTTACATTTCCAGCATTTAAATCACACTCCGCGTAAAACTGTTTTAATTTTGTATTGCACCAAATTTTACCTGCAATTTCAGTTTGTCAGGTAAGTAGATTTCTTCACTCGCGAATTTCGAGGTATTTTTCAAGGGTGCGGATCCAAGTGAACTGAACCGCCAACGAGCACAATTAAAACTAAACTAAAATCTCGAACGGCGAACTTCTAAATATGAAATGGAATGGAAGTGAAATGAATGCGACAGCGGCAACAGGTTTGAGCTGAGCTCTCTGCTCTCGGTTGGATTTGATGCCGCTGGATTTGCATAAATCCGACATTTCAGATTCTGATTCAGATGCTTCTGATCGCCTCCAATATTGGATGGATTTTTTTATGGCAGCCTTACAAGAAACGTGACGCCAGTGGAGGCGTGTCAAGGTCCCAATTCCGATGCCATGTAAGCTTAGCCGCCAACTCTGCGGTTGACCACCAGGTGCGGTGTCATCTCCAGTCTCCACTCGTTAGAAATTTGATAATTACCATTAATCATACGCCGTGTTGTCGTCAAGTTCTCGGCTTGTTCACTGATTCATGTGGAGCGCAGAAGGCAGTTAATGAACTCGTTTGCATGTCGAGGAAGTGTAATGACGAACAGACACTGTCGATTCGATTTAGACAGTCGGTTGTCTTTAAGCAGATACATTAATTAACTTTTCAGCGGTGTAATGTGTTCAACAAGTGCCTCTGGCAGGCGTTATTAATGTGGTCCAAACTGAACTGAAATGCATCGAACTCTCGCCTCAATTACGCTGAGTTTACCCAATAGATAAGGTTCGATAAGAAAACAAGGTGTCGTAAGAGGGTGGAGATAAAATTGTTAAAAATAAGTGTCAACAAAGTGTGACTCCGATAATTTCCATCAATCACACCCAGATTCATGGCCCTAAATTTACATCAAAAAACTGAGTTTGCGAGCAATGCTAATTACAAAGCAACCGCAGAGTGTCAATTAGTTGATCCCCAAAAAGGCAATCATTTTGCAGTGCAGCGAGTCGGGGAACTTCAACAGGTGAATTCCCTCGGTGCGTCACTAACTAAAACGGGTTTAAATTCTGTTTTTGTTTATTCTGTTTGTTGTTTCTGCCCTGCAAGCCACTGGACGCTGGATTTTAAATGGGAATTTAGCATAAGCCTCTTATGGGTTCGCAGCCAAACATCCACATGGGGTTTGGTTTGTGGTCCATGGCGCTTGTGGCTATTTGGCTTTGGCCAGGTAATAAAATCACGTACTCGTGCTTCAGTTTAGTTTGGCCAACACCTTTCACTCGACCAGTGGCCATATTTCTGCGCTTTTGGCTCGCAAATCTGGCTCAGGGTCACTTGACTTTGCTCTTATTTCTCGGCTAGCCTGAGTTGACACTTTTGCCAACTGAATCTTAAGTGTAACTCATGTCTTGTCTCGGGGTGTCAACCCAATCCAATAGATTTTGACATTGATGCTGCAGCTTGAAGTGCAACATTGCTGAGTTAAGTGGCAAAGAACTTTAAGTACTTAATCAGGTGTGTCAATTTTAATTTAAAACGAATATGCGAATATGCGAATATGCGAATATGCGTTTTATAATGCCAAAAATCATTACAAAGTTGACCAAAACAATTGCAATTATAACCACCAATTATTTTCAATAATTAATAGATGCTAGATTATAATGCGCCCATTCAAACAAATGCTGGCAGCAATTAAAACATTTGCAAGTTAAATAACACTTGCACTATTATGTTGTTGCAGCTGGTTATCCGCTTTAAGCGTTTATCTAGTTCGTTGGAATCAATGAAACGATTTAACCGTTTATTTTCACAAAATTTGCATTCCAACATTTGTGCAGGTGTTTATTTTGTGCCTCATTTAACCGATTGAATATTGAATGGGTGTAAGCATAATCCCCTACTTCCTTTTAGTTTAGATTAATGCATGAATAATTAGAAAGCATTCATTGCAGTAATACAAATGAAAACTTGATTTTATTAATATGTATATCTGATTTTTATCGCATTCTCAGATGAAGTTCCAGACTAAACCAGAATTCAAATAAGATTTTGACATCTATCGCAGGTAGAAACATGGGCTCATGTTCGAAGGAAACAAAAATATATGTGCATAATTTTCTACTTAATTTAATTCACAGAAACCTTTCTAACCAAATTCAAACCAAACAGCGAGACTTATGTAGGTGCCGCAGAAAACTCTTTTGGTTGCTTCCAAATCCCCTATCTTTAAAGGAAGGTTTTATAAAATAACCAAAAAAATAACGAAAACAACGGTAATAAACTGTTTGTGTTATCTGCGTACTAAATTTTTTACGTTAATTTCTTTTTATATTTAAAATTAAGCATTTTACAAAACCGGATAAAATTCAGAAGCGATGCAGCAACATGTTGCCAAAAACTTGTCAACATTTCATTTCGGAGTGTATACATTTATAACAGTTATTTCGAACAGTTAACTTAACTTAACATACCATCCAAACACAAAACTTTTGAATAGCCTGTACGCAAACCCAAATTTTGGGACAAAGCTCCAACAAATGGAAGTTTATTTACATGTTACATCGTTTCTTTTTATTTAAAATGTAATTTTACATATTCTAAACTGTGAAACTGAAAGACGAAAGATAAAAGAGAAACAAATAGCTAGAGGCTTAACCTATCAACATTGAATATCAATATAATAAAAACAAATCTGAAAGTCTTAAATATATCAAATTTCAAGAGCTCCCAGTACCGACAAACATTCTGCGTGAATTTATTGTAAAGCAAAACAATTTGAATAAAAGCTTACATGTACAAACTTGCGAATAAACAAACAGGAAATTTATGATAAAATAATCCCAAATTGTAATATTAATCAAGGTTAGTAAGCCTGAATTGCATATTACTAAAATGTAATTTATGTACGGATTTACGGGTCAATTCAATGGCAAGCCCTTTAAAGGTAAACACAAACACACGCTTTGTTTCAAAATTTACCAAAGTCCTTGTTACTATTCCTAGATTAATTCCCAAATTATGGGAATCAAGGCTCAACTACTCCTGTATTAAACCCCCAAATTACATGTGCATAAGTTTGGGCACGGATCCAATCATTTTGACCTTACTTGCATGCTAATGAAGCTGTCCATTACGCAAATAATGGCACTTCAATTATGCACATCTGCCGTGTCTCCCAAACCCAAACCCAAACCTTGTTGTCAAATTTCGAATTTCGCTTCCAAATAGCAAAGTTCACTGCTTCTTACCACACATGCATTATTCAAATGCGCTCCAATCAGATATAATTATTAACGACAATGGAGGGTTTAATTTAACTAGTGCCAGGTGTTTCAATTCGTACTTCCAACCTTAGTTTTTGAGGGATTTTGTGGCCCAAATAAAATGCTTCATGCCTGTAAAATGCAATTTTCACCCGCCTACAACACTTCGCTCTTAGGCAAAAATTTCATCACCATCACAGAATTCGGCTGCACTCTGGGCTGTGTATAATGTATTATTAAAGCGCCACGATAAATGCAATTAGGTGAACAAAAACTAATTGCAAATTCCGCTGTGAACATTTTCAAATTGAAACTTAAATCCAGTAAAGTCATCCGCACAGGATGACAAGGCGGAACTCCTTTAATTAGATTATTAAGGCTGAAAAACTTTAACATATTCCACTTACGTATACATCCACCAATTGGTTGAAAATTTAATTAAAAAACTTTTGGCCAATCGAGGGGATAAGGAGAGGAAAAATCTGTTTGCTCGCCAGCCCGACAAATAAATCTTTATGGATTAAGGGCGCACCGCGTGTGTTGTTTTTGCTGCTCTTGCTCCCTCTCGACAAGGAATCTTCGGAGGGGCTTTAAAAACTACTTTGTAGCCGAATAAGGAAAAGTTTGGCCCACAGATGATGGAAGGAACCCTGTTGTATAATCCGGGGAAAATTTCGAGGCAAGGCGAGACTCACGGATCCAGGATCCATCGACGGCCAAGTGATTTATGCGTTGGCCGAAAACTTCCATCGAGGCGTGTGAAACGAAAGCCAGCTGCCTGGCTGCTTTGGTTTAATGAACTCGAATGTTAATAAATAAATTTGTCAATGGAGGGAAGTCGAAGTCGAAGGGGAGAGGTCACTGGGTTATCTACTGCCTCCGAGGAACAGAACATAATGAAACGAAGATGAATGGAAAATCGACTGTTGTTGGCCAGTTTAATTTGCTGCTGAAGGGCAACACATTGCCTGCTGCTGGTCTAATGAGCTGCGATGAATGGCAGAGGGTCCTGAATGGCAGCGGAATCTCGAAAACAGGGGCTTAAACTGACAAAGGACTTCGCATGGGGCTTAAAAGTGGGTACACAAAATTCGGCTAATTAAGGTTCATTAAGGCGCCCCAGTTGAAATGGAAATTGATCGGCCAAATGCACGAACCTTTAATCTGGCCGACTCCATAAAAACCTCCATTTTACTGGGCCATTTAAACGTGATTTAATTTGATTTCTATATACGCACATGCAGCGGGATTTTACTGCCGGCTGACCAATCGACTCGGCTCATCTGGGGGCAATCATCACATCATCGAATCGAACCCACAGCCCACCTCCTCCTGCCCTCCTAATGGCATCGACATCCCTATTATCCGTATCCTGCTCATCATCAAACATTATCGTTTGTTTTGATAGGTTTTTTGTTCGCTCCTTTGCCAGGATAATACTCCACACACGCACGCTCCTCTGGCTTCCTGCCCTGTGTCCTATGTCCTAGGTCCTGTGTCCCATGTCCTGCTAGCTCCTGTTTGTTGTTCGGGCAACGGGAAAAAACATTCATCAAATTCGTTATCCCACCAGGCTGACTAAAAACCCTGAATCCCCGGATCCCCAACATTGTCAGGTGCTTACATGCGCCCGAATACCGAAAATAGACGAATGCAGATTGAAATTGATGGCCCAGAACGTCGGCTTAAATCCTCAGCCCATTTCCTAAATGTTTAACTTCTCGATTACACAACAAAAGCTGCTTTTCGGCAATTCAGCATTCCAGCAGCCGGCAGGCAAGGCTTACCAGGTAAAGCAGCAGGTGAAAAGTGCTTACCGGTTGCACTTCAACATGCGATGGATAACAAAATGTCAATCGGGGTTTTCGGGACCAACTTTAGGGATACTTACTAGGGTGCAGACAGCCATTGGAATCCACTTAGGAGCTTAGCTGATGGACGTACAGGAAAAAGGGTAAACCAATAACTCTATTGACTTTTATCTGACTCTTGCAACTTGAAGAAAATAACACATGTTAAATGTAAACAAACAGTTTCTGTTTTTACAATTGAGGATATTATTGGTACAATTAGAACATAAATAAGAAAACAAATAAATTAGCTGATAAAGGGACTCAAAATATAAACCCATTTAGTTCTGTAGAAACCCTTTTCTTTATTTTACAACAATATTATATTAAATAAACTGCTTTAACTTAAAATGTTCATAACATAAAATTTAATTGCTTTGGGTAAGCCAGTCTTTCTCTTCGAAAAAATTCAAATGACTGGCTTTAACCCGTAGAACAACTCAAAACAAATTGCGTAAAGCCGTATTGATTGTATTGGCAACAAGTGGGCTTTGCAAAAACACAAAATGTTCATCGATTCCACCCACCACCCGTTATCCTGGCACACGTCAACATCGATGTGTATCCGAGCTGTGTGTTTTTTGTCGGCTCTATTGCCAAGTAGTTTTCCCCGATTTTCCCCCTTTTCCCTTCGGTGGTGCAAATAAACAGAAAGCGTTATAATAATATGCTCGACTAGATTGGGAATAGTGGAGCAGGGAAGGGTAGTCACGCTTTCCATTTCCATATCCTGTATCCTGTTCGCGGGTGGTTGGATTTGGGTTTGTGGCCGAATGTGAGAGAGCGCTGTGACAAAATTTGATTTGGCATTGTCATAGCTGCAAAATATAGCAAAACCATTGACAGTTTGCTTTGCCTTTGCTCCGACGACTAATTGGGACCTCGGCTTTTGGGTTGGCAGTTGGTTCCTGTCCAGCAGAGTCCTTGGGAATTTGTTATTTAAATTAACCATCTCTCCTTCCGCGTTGTCTCCACTTATTTTTCATAGTCCACGTCCAAGAAATCCGATCTAAATTGCATTTTTACTCTGCGCCAGCTCCAGCTCCATTGTAGTCTTGCCCTTTTTGTTGAGCTTCAGCAACAAAGTTCTCTCTAAAGGCAAATCCTTGATAAATTGTCATAGAGCAGGGGAATTTTATTTTATATCAGCAGCCTTTGTGCAACCTTTCGATGCACTCGCCTCCTTGAAACGAAGCGATTTCAGCGCCCTTGTTTATTACAACTTATTTCTCTGTGGCCTTTTTTTTCTAAGCCAACGGCCAGCAGTGTCCTCTTCCGTGATTTGTTCTTGTTCCGCGGAAAAGCAATCCGGGTCAAGTTAACATCGTTCTGGCAAAATGGGGCAACTTGCTAAAGTTTTCCAACCATTTGCATCGATAAGCGGACCCACTGCCGCACCAGTAATAACAATACGTCCAGTAAACCAAATAATCGCAGCCTGTGCACACACAAAAAATATTGTCGATTCTTGGTTAAAAAACAATTGACTTTCAAAAAAAAATCATGCACAAAAGTTTATCAGTTTATAAAAGAACAATCACTTAACGTATTTATTTTAAAGTCAGCGGTATTTAAAAAAAAAACTTTTAGTTTTAATAGTTAACACATTAACAAATTATTAGTATTTTAGCGTGCAATATAAATTAAAATTAAATAGGTTACTTTGTTTTATGGCATAATTTAAATTACCTTTCTTCATACATTTAATTTTAATTTTAATTTTTTTGATTGGAATCATCAAATGATTTTTCTTAAAAATAAACAGCAAATAAATGGAATTTTTTTAAAAAGAGCAGTGCTTTAGGATTTTTCTTGCACTATATTTCTTTTTGTTTAAGTATTTTGAAATACAGAACTGAACAATTTATTATTTTGTAATAGCATTATTATATTTCCTACTCTGTTCGTCTGGACTTAAGTGCTATATAATTTTTTTTTGAGTGCCCAAACTGTCTCTGGCTGGGGGGAAAGCAATTCGAGTCCTAATGAGCAACGCGAAGGAAGGTCAAGTCTTTGTCCTGCCGATAAAAAATGATAAGCCAAAGCCAAAGCCAAAGGCAAGGGAAAAGCACGAAAAGGACGCAGCTGCTGCCCAAAATCTCCAGGCTGGGGAAAGGACTCGTTTTAGTACACTGTTATACGCTGTTATCCTGGCAGTCCCCTCAGTATGACAGTCTGTCTGCTGGCCACGTTTTGCATGCAGAGCGCGTTCGAGCAGCTGAGTTATTTTATGTGGCCATTTGGGCGCCCTCGAGCTGTTTTTTTGTTTTATTTTCATACATTTTTATGGGCTAGTAAGCAAATTGTCGGGAGGGGGCACCAGGGGTTCGCTTTGAGGGGGATTTTCATGTGCAACCCGATGATGGATTCGAAAGTGAAAAAGTGTAATTAATTTTAAAGCTTAGTTGTCAAGTGGCAGCTGCGGATTTTTTGGGGAATTTTCGCAAATGACGGCTATGCTTTAGCCGCAAATTAAATTGAAAGCCTTCGTTCTATAATCTCGGAAATAGGAGCGAAATCCCAGAAACAGTATAGAACTGAACAGAACAACCGAACAACCTGCCAACTGTCGATTCATTGTGCGTCAAATTAATGACAAAGTAAAATCCACAAAAAGCAAAACACGAAGCAGAGCGGAGAAAGTTTTCCAGCGTGACAAAGAGCTTTCCAAAAATGTGAAAATCAGCGGCGAAGCGGAAAGTCTACTGCAACTTACCCTGTGCTCAGGATTTAAACTAGGATTTAACTATTAAATATGTCTCTGTATTTTCATGGAAAATAAATCAGTTTGGTTACTTTAAAGTGCTTTAAAAACTTTTGATCTTTGATATTTGTTTTTACAAGTTTTAAAAATGGCTATATAAAGTTAATATTTTCTAAGCTTTCATCTCCAACCAATTGTTATCAAAGAAATAATAAATAACTTCCCTATTAAAACCAAAACTTAAAGAACTAGACCCATTCTGACGTAAAGTGTACCTCATTTATAGAGTAGGCACTTTTCCTGTGTGTTACACTTTTAAGTAATATTAAAACCCCCACCTGGTAATCATCATCTGTCCATTCATCCGCCAAAGAATGGCCACAGGATGTGAAAATTCTCGATGGAGGCAACTTTCCACACGCAGGCCGCAAAATGCGAGCAAATGCGATTTTGCATTATTCCGAAAATGCTTCAAACGCACACGGCAAACTAATCACGGATGCAATTCCAGCGACCAACACCGCAGGAAACAGGACCGCATGCACTATTCCGGCCCAAAGCCCATACCCAAAGGATAAAGCAGGAGCAGAAGCAGATCCTGCCGCCGTTTCGCCCAACGGAAACAAATTCAGAACCAATTTTGTAATGGTTGTGTATGGGCGAAAATTTCGGAAAATCGGAAAATCCAATAAAATGTGCGAAGGCGAGCCAAACCAATTGGAAAAAATTGCCAAACAGTCCGGTCAATTTCAGTTTCAGTTTCTGTCCAAGTGTCGGCATGAAAAACCTGCATGGAAAACAATGCTGTGGGCAGAGGAAAACTAGAAAAACAACAGGGGTGGAAAGTGGAAAGTGGAAAATATGCT
This sequence comes from Drosophila oshimai, assembly GCA_018150695.1. Lineage (NCBI taxonomy): Eukaryota > Metazoa > Arthropoda > Insecta > Diptera > Drosophilidae > Drosophila > Drosophila oshimai. The sequence continues at coordinate 8,502,016 of JAECWM010000224.1, forward strand.
GAGTTAATGGATACAGTGTGGTGTGCATTTTTAAAACTGGCAAAGTGGCTTTAAGGCTTCGGCATTCACCTTTTTCCGGGGATCTCAGTGTGTTTCCCCAAGGGGCCCCTGACCTTTAGTTAACTTTTCATAATCGATGAGCCGGCGGTGCCGGTGGGTGTTTGGGTGTTTCCCACCCCACAGACACAATAAAGGGTTTTCAACTTTGACCCTGCTCTTTTTTATATTCGCATATTCGCCTTGGCCCCGAAGCAATAATAACAAGTGTGGCTGGCGCAAAGTTTTGGCAGCCCAAAGTGGCTCAAGGAATATATTTTTTGAGGCTCATCCTTTTTTTATATATACAGCTGTGTTCATCCAAATAGCAGTGCCGCACCTCACTCCCTTCCAACTCGCTTTTGAAACACTTCCAGTCTTCCAAATTGAACAAGCGATACCTTTTTGGAAAGCTCAGAGTGTAAGAATTATAAAACCGAAAAAGTCCCGTTACATTCAGAACTTCTTCTTGTTTTTCATTATTTTACAAAATACCCATCAAAAGTGCTGTTCATTAAAATAGCAGTGTCGGGAGCCAGCTCATCAAATTTAGAAAACTGAACAATATTAAAAAATAAGGACGCAACAATTAAGTTCGTTCTAGTCAGAACCGTATTGATAAACTTTGTTTTTGGAAACTGCTTAAATTTTTTTTAAAAATGGTAAAGTAAAGTACTACTCGGTGGAGAAGAAAAACCCTATAGTCAGTCTAAGAAACCATGGCAAAACGCATAAGGAGATAGAAATTATAGCTGAATGCACTCCTTTAATGATATTCATTGCTAAAAATATCAAAAGAATGCAGAGAATCTGGCGTAAGCGTAAATCGACTGTTTTGGATGATAGTCGCTTTGTGCGGTAGGGCATGATGAAGCCGGTAAAATCGTCTAAAATTATAAAAATTGATTTGAATCTGTCGATGAGTGAGGTTACACGACGACTTTGACCCATTAGTTACAATCTAATCCAAAAGTCCCAAAAGAAGACCTCTTTAAAATTCCGAGGTCCACGGTAAAAAGTTGCCCAAATGTTGTAAGGCCTGTGAAACGACTATCATGCATTACTTGGTTTTTTGGTATATCTTGAGTTCAATTCTGTGTTTGGTGGACGGCGAACTTGTTGTCTGGAGCCTGTGCCATTAAATAAAACTATTTTGCTTTGATCTCAACACAATAACTTTCGCCACCATTCGGCAGGCCAGTCAACATGGATTATAAAACACGTCAACCATGCGACGACCATCTTCTGATTTAAGAGGGGGACCTTTCTGGGACTTTTTTAGATTAGATTGTAACTAATGGGTCAAAGTCGTCGTGTAACCTCACTCATCGACAGATTCAAATCAATTTTTATAATTTTAGACGATTTTACCGGCTTCATCATGCCCTACCGCACAAAGCGACTATCATCCAAAACAGTCGATTTACGCTTACGACCCAGATTCTCTGCATTCTTTTGATATTTTTTAGCAATGAATATCATTAGAGGAGTGCATTCAGCTATAATTTCTATCTCCTTATGCGTTTTGCCATGGTTTCTTAGACTGACTATAGGGATTTTCTTCTCCACCGAGTAGTACTTTACTTTACCATTTTTAAAAAAAAATTTAAGCAGTTTCCAAAAACAAAGTTTATCAATACGGTTGCTGACTAGAACGAACTTAATTGTTGCGTCCTTATTTTTTAATATTGTTCAGTTTTTTCTAAATTTGATGAGCTGGCTCCCGACACTGCTATTTTAATGAACAGCACTTTTGATGGGTATTTTTGTAAAATAATGAAAAACAAGAAGAAGAGTTCTGAATGTAACGGGACTTTTTCGGTTTTATAATTCTAACACTCTGAGCTTTCCAAAAAGGTATCGCTTGTTCAATTTGGAAGACTGGAAGTGTTTCAAAAGCGAGTTGGAAGGGGTGAGGTGCGGCACTGCTATTTGGATGAACACAGCTGTACATATATCTCTTTCCCTTTTTCGTACAACCCCCCAGGGGGTGTGTCTGTGTGCGTGGGCAAAGTGAATGTGGTGCGAAAAGTGTTTTAAAATGAGGATGCTTTAATGGCCAGCAAATGTGTGCCTTTCGTTAGGAAAAACAATGAAGATACGGAGTTGGAATCCCCTTGGAACATGAAATAATAATAAGCATAATGAAGGGGCTCGGAAATGTGGCTAAGGCTCAGTAAACTTAAAGTTCTAAGTGATTTTAACAAAAATGTAAACTTAATTTATGTTTATTTAAAATGACCGCCTTATTTCATAGCAAGCAGCTTTCGTAAGTGTGACTGAGAGCAATGTGACCGTTTGTGTCCTGTATATCGATATTTCCAATTTTCCGGGAATTCAAAAATTAAATTACCTGCATTTCCACCAGGGCTGCGAAACTTTTCCGAATATGTCGGAAAATTTGTTAAACAATTAGTTAGCTTACACACGTTTTTAGCTTTGTTTAATATTTGTTAATTAAATGTTTTGTTTACGTTAACTTAACAGACAATTGCACTGTTAACCCACTGTTGTCGTTCTTGCCCCTGTTAACTCAACAGGCAAAACTAACATTTCAGAGCAACAGGTAAATCGTATCTCGCAGATACAAAATTTCAGACAGTTGCTCATTGAAGTTGTATCTGTTGCCGGCAAACGTTCGTGAATCGGAGGATCGGATCGGATATTGGAGATCGCACACAGATACACACAGACGCGCACTGGTGTTGGTACTTTGTTTACAGTCGCATCGCAATAACAAAACAACAACGCAGTGGAGTAAAAGATAGCACGAAGCGAAAAGAAAAGGAAGAGGAGACGGAGACGGAGCGATAAAGAAAGAGAAATACGTGGAAAAGAGAAATTCCGACGTTCTAAGCCGAGTTTAAATCTCAAATAACCAAATAACAAATCGGAACGAGCGGATAAACTGCAACTGGCAATTACCACACCTGCTGAAAACACCATGGCCAGGTAGGTCTTACTCAACTTGGCTCCAAACAACGGTTTCTTGTGACTTTTCGTTAGTGAATTGTTTTTTTGGTAGCACGTTTGACAACTTTCGGCCTGTTATTTCTCTTTTCTCCGCTTTCGAGCTCCGTTTGTGAGGTTAGAAAGGCCGTGCAAAGTTCGAAATGCGACAAATATCTGATCTGGAAGAAGATACAACGTATGCAAACGATAGATACACTCCCGAACTGCACATGACTGAATTAATTTGAACTTTGTATTTGACCGCGTTTTTCCTTCTAGAATCAACCACTTAAAAAATACTTTCAACGAGTACTTAGTTTGGGCTCTAAAGACTTAATCACCACTACATTCTTGTGGTCCTCTCATCTAGGTCAAAATCCAAAAGCACACAATTCGAATTCCTTAAAACTCGAACTTTAAACTCCCATAACGCTAATTTAATCATAAAAAAAATACTCCATAAGTCGAAGTCTTAATGTAAAGGTCACAACTAACAAATAAAATTTAATATATCCGAAAACAATATCGTATACAGAGATAAGATTGTAGTTCAAGTTATTGGGGTTACACTTTATTTTAATTAACACTTTGCGACTAATTCTACCTCATTGGGATCTGACAGGGGGTCATTAAGCCAGCCACTTTCTTTACCCACTGAAAATCTATCACCTGAGAGGCAGCTGCATTTAGCCAACAATGGAAAATTTCATTAACCTGTTGGAATGTGGCTGGGTGTGCATTTACAGAAAGAGATGCAAATAGGGTTAGGCATTCCAGTTCTCACACTCGAACTTTGACCCGTTTGATACCCCTCCTAAAAACCATAGGAAGCCCCTTCCCTTCCTCCTCTGCAACATGACGTCAATGCTTGAGTGGCTGGGAAGCAGGAAATCATGTGGAAAATTACAGGTTGCCGTATCAAAAGAAGCCGAAGGGAAACAAGATAGTTACATGTTGAAGGCTCCACATCCTGACAGGTTGCTGAAGATTTTCGGGACGATCGTTAATAACCATAACCATAACCAGAGATTTATGGGCCGCCACAAGGTTGGCTGCAGTTGGTAGGGTCAGTTACTACTCAAAGTCGAGTGGCTTAATTGCCGAGGTGGGCAAAGCAGTTAAGTTTATGTGCCAGCTAATGATATGGGGGTTCTTAACGCCAGACATTAAGGAATGCGGTAACCCGATGCAAATGATATTGAATTATGCAACATTTAGAGATACTAAAGTGAGGTTTTATAAGTTCACTTACTAAATAAAACCTTATAGCTGAAATTTACCACCCTTGATTTTCATAGGAAATACTGTGACTTTCAAGGCAAACCAAAACTTAATTTCAAACAATTTTCAGGTAGCACTGCCACCATAAATCGCCCCACTTAATTACCCCAGATAAGCCCCAAAACTGGCCAACAGAAAAATCTAATCTCAGCAGTTGATTTAACACTGATAAGAAAGCTAATTTGCCACAGCGAAAGAGTTGACCAAAGAAATGGGGAGTAACAGGGAAACCTGAAGAAAATTTAGCAAATCTGGCCAATAAGTTATTAGCCATTTGCCTTGATTGGGTCGGCGTCCCTTCAGTCCCTCCCCTCTCCACCAAAAGTCCCAACCACAAAGTGAAAGCTCATTTTATCTTACCAACAAGCTTGTGAGCTGTGTGAGCCTGGCCAAAACGATGACTTGCCTTTTCTGTGTGTGTAAATATGAATATGAGCACCTGCAAAGGCTTCAACTGCACTTAACTGCAATTTTCTGAGGGCCTCCTTTAATTGCTCAAAAGAAAATTTGCATTCGTTTTTGCATATTCAAATAATGTAGGAAATGTTGCATTCGCCACCATCCAAATGTCATTTGTTATGCAGAAATTATATCACGCATCGGTTGAGGGGTAGCAAAAAACACAGAAATCATCTTCAATGATCGTCATTATAAAATCATTTGGCATAACAAAAAACGGAGACAGCGAGCTGCGATGGAGGTCATTAAAAGAGAAATGCGCCATAGTTGGCTAATTGAATGAGTGTTGCGTGTTGGAGCCCCCATATATTTGGTAATTCGATCGAAACGGTTGGGAAACTAGCCGATAGTAAATAAGAAATGAGGGGTTCCCGAACTTGAACTGTTTTTTATGAAACATGGGGTGCTTTGAGGCTTTGAGCAAGTACATTCAACCAGATGGAATAACAAAGACAGATATTTAATAACTAAAACAAAAGTTTTGAAGCTTGAGGTAAATCACCTGACCCTCAATGTCAAGTTAATGCTAAGATTTATGTCATCCTTAATCGGAACCAAGAGCAGTACACAACAATCTCTAAAGCATATCAATGTCTGTAATAACCAGGCAAGTCTATCTACCTTTTCAGAATTCCAATACTTAGTTTCCCTAGTTAATTTTCATGGGTGTTTGATCACACGTTGAGACTTCAGTCGACTGGCCGTTCCAAAGTACCAAAGACCAGCGACACCCACAAGTTGGATTTGAATTCCAGCATTGACCCGCCTGTCGACACCTGCTAACAAATCATTAGTTAGATCAATATTAGAGGATCGACGAGGGCACTTAGAACTCGGCACCCACGGGTAAAAACGGGTTTCAGTCGGGCAAACAGTTATATGTATGTAGATGCCCCATCTCGGAGGTTTTTATGGGTGAACGAGTGTCGTAAGCATCGCGGCCATTTGAATGGGCGATGAGAGAAAGTTTGGTTCATCTTAAACGACGACTGTGAATATGGTCTCGCACTAGTTATGTAAACACAAAAGACGCCTCTGATTTGAAAACTTTGAACTTTTCAGCTCACCCATCACAGAGTTCTATGCGGGACGCAATGTGTTCATCACGGGAGCCACTGGCTTCGTGGGCGTCACCATTGTGGAGAAACTGCTGCGGGACGTTCCCAACGTGGGCACACTGTACCTGCTGATGCGGGCCAAAAAGGGCAAGAATGTCCAGGAGCGACTCGAGGAGCTGAAGAAGAACTCCGTGTTCGACAAGTTCAAGGAGCTGCAGCTGGAGTCGCGTATGTCCAAGATCGTGCCCATCGAGGGCGATGTGGGCCAGGAGAATCTGGGCATCTCGCCCAAGGACCGCCAGATCCTGATCGACAATGTTAACGTGGTCTTCCACTCGGCCGCCACCTTGGACTTCTTTCAGTCCCTGAAGGAGACCACCAACATCAACCTGAGGGGCACGAGGCGGGTGGTGGAGCTGTGTCAGCAGCTAAAGAAACTGGATGCCTTGGTCCATGTGTCCAGCGCCTATGTGAACGCCTATCTGACCAAGGTTGAGGAGAAGCTGTATCCCTCGCCCGAGGATCCCGAGAAGATCATCCAGCTGTCGGAGACGCTCAACGATGAGGCCCTCAAGGAACTGGAACCAAAGTGGGTATTGAGTAACAAACAGAACTTATTGCTAATAATAAATTACCATCTTGCAGATTGCTTAAAGATCACCCGAATACTTACACCTTTACCAAGCACCTGGCTGAGCACGAGGTGGCCAATGTGGCCAGCAAGTTCCCCTGCGGCATCGTTCGTCCCAGCATGAGTGAGTATTGAATCCAGGTTCTAACTCCACCATAAAGTAAGACACAACTTAATCACTCAACAGTCACCGCCGCTTGGAAGGAACCGCTTCCCGGATGGACCATTTCGAAGAACGGCCCTCAGGGCTTCTTCATGGGCGCCTCCAAGGGGGTGCTGCGTCGCCTTCCCTTGGATCCCAGCATCATCATGGACTACATACCCATCGATGTGGTGGTCAACGGAATCATCACCACCGGCTACTATGTGAACTCGCTGCAGGCCAAAAACGGAGGCCGCCCAGCCGATCTGCAGATCTTCCACCTGACCTCCAGCACATACAAGCCGTTCCGCTTCGAACTGATGGCGGACAAGATCAACGGCTACCTGCACGACTATCCGCTGAACAGTGCCGTGTGGTATCCCAACCTGCGCCTGGTCAAGAGCCTCTGGGTCTTCCGACTTAGCGCCATTCTCTTCCACTTTATCCCCGCTGTCATTCTGGATCTGGTCACGAAGATCGGAGGCGGCAGGCCCATGTGAGTATCAGTTGGATAAATATCTGCAAGTACATTTGAATTAACTTAGTTAAGATTCTTAAAAGAAGTTAGTAGAGATCTTTAAAGATCTTTAATATAATCAGACGTTCTCAACAATTGAAACGGAAATAAGATTTATGTGTGTCTTTAATTTTTAAAAAAGATTCATAGCCCTAAAATAAATAAGTTTGAAATTTTACTTGTGGCTATACCACAACAAGATAGAATAGATACCTAACATATATAAAACCATTTTTAAAAAATATAAAAAAATTGACTAACATTAATTTTACTCAAATTTTTAGCTTGGTTCGTCTGCACAAGAACGTTTGGAACTCCCTGAATACCCTGGAACGCTTCATCTTCACCGAGTGGCACTTCGACAGCAAGCGTCTATTGGCGCTCTCCAAAACTTTGAGTCCGGTGGACAAGAAGAAGTTCATCATCGACATCGGAGAGCTGACGTGGGACGAGTACTTCGCCAATACCATCCTGGGAGTGCGCCAGTATCTCAGCAAGGAGTCGCCAAAGAACCTGGAGAAGGCGCGTCGCAAGGACAAAATGTAAGGACCTCTGATAACACAATTCAAAGCACATATTAACCCGTATCCCCTTTAGTCTTCTGGGTCTCCATGTGGCCCTGCAGCTCGCTTTCTGGTACGGAATCTTCAAGCTGATCGTTTGCATCACCGGAGTTTCGGGGGCTAAAGCGGCTCTTGTGCTGCCCGTGCTCTATTACCTGTTTGGACTGCTTTAAGGCGGTGATCAATTTATCCCAGTAGTTGAACATTTTCTCAATGTTATTTATGCAATTTGTACAAGGTTTGGTTTTACAATATAAATACAAGAAAAAAACTTATTTATTTTATTTGAATGGGATAAAATTTGGCTTGAAGGAGAATATCTTTAAGTGACATAAACATTACTGGCACAAATAAAATACAAAAGTAATTTAAATTAACAACCTGTGTCTTAAAGTTTTCTCTGAAATAAATCTATGAATTGTTTTTTAGCATGGATAAAATATACACAAGTATATAAGTAACTTTTTATGTAATGAATATAAATAAAATAAAATATACACAACTATATAAGTAACTTTTAATATAAGGAAAAAAGAAAACAAATTGTTATGTTTAATATTAATATATTTAAATTTCAAATCTAGCTTTTTATTTTTTATCCCGCTAAATTGCCTTTTGTTCCTCTGCACGTACTTGGGCACACTCTCCCCTCGCACGCAGTGTGACCGCACAGCCGGACGCCTGATAATACCAAAGTGCATTTCAAACCCGACGCAACAGTTCGGTGCACCAGCAACAACAACAACAACAACACGACCAGCTGGTCCAGTGCATCCAAAACAATTTACATTTTCCCGAAGTAGCGCAGGAAAAGCGTGGGATTTTCTCCTCACCTTGACCCAATTGCGGGTTCACAAATCACACTTAGTCTTTGGCAGGAGACATGTACTGAGCCAGCTGAGAATGCGGAGCCCAGAAACGGACAGCGAGCACTCGGACTCGGACTCCTACGGCTCCTCCACCGACAGTCAGTCCAGCGGAGTGGGGGGACTGAGCCACCAGCGACGGAGCACCCATCGACCGGATGTGTTCAGCCTGAAGGCCATGGCGCCCAGGTGAGTCAGTTGGAAACGAGAGTAGTCCAAAGTTCCGTAGTTCAGTTGCTTATCTGTAATCAAACAATCTAATCTGACCCTTTTGCAGACCCAACGCTGGACCTGGCGGCTGGTTATGTCTGCTACTTCCGCTGGCTTTGGGCGTTCGCCTGTTGTCGGGAACGGGACAAGGATGCAAGGATCAGGCTGGGGTCAGGATGCAGTGGCTCCTCACCGTTTCCGCTGCCGGAATGGCCCTGGAAACGCTCTGCTTCTTCATCTACGCCTTTGTGAAGACGGGCATCCTGGTCAAGTGTTTGGTGAGCCTGCTGCCCGGAGTGGCCACCAGTGTGTGCTTCTATCTCCTGGCGGACACCTCGCTGACCTTCGCAGTGCTCGTGGGATTTCTGATGACCTCCGCGTATCAGCAAATTTACATCTTCACGCTGCGGGGCTTTGAGAGATCCTTCACGTACGGAGAGGCGTCTGTGTTTGTCCAGGGACTGGTCCTCTTCGCCATGAGTGCTATCCACCAACTCTGCGGGTTCTTTTGCGGCGGATCCTTTCCCACTGATGAATTTGACACTCTCAGCATGATCATGGTGGTGCGTATATCTGAGTTCTCCAGGTGTTGTTTTGTAAGAGCCTCTAAATGATTTCAATGTAATCCACAGAACGCACTCTTTTGGCTGCTGGTGTTCTGCCTGGCTCTCATCGTGTTCCCGTCGCTCAGGAAACCGTATCGCTTCTACCTGTGGATGATCCAGCTTCTTTTGGCCGTCACCTGCATGCCGGTGACGCGACCACTTCCTCTGATGGCACTAATCCAGTTCCTGCTCCGGGATCGCGACCGACTCGGCATCTTGGCCTTCTATCTGGTGCTGGTTGTGTTAACCTGCATTACGGTGGCCTGGCAAATTGGAAACTCCTCAAAGGCCAACACGCGTGTTCGGAAGATCTTTCACCTGCTAATTGTGCTGGTCTACGTCCCGGGATTGGTCTACGAGTGCTCCTTGCTGTTCTTGGCCACTGGCGTGGCACTGGCTGCTTTTGTGGTGCTAGAGCTGCTGCGGCTCCTCAAGATTCCCCCATTTGCCGAGAGGTTGGCCGAAGCTTTCCAATCGTTCAAGGACGAGAAGGATGCCGGGGAGTTGGCTCTTACTCCGTTTTGCCTGCTCATCGGTTGTTCGATGCCCATTTGGATGACGCCCTGTCCCTGCTCTGGAGGCGATACCTTGGCTCTGCTTTCAGGGATTCTAGCAGTGGGCGTGGGTGACACTGCAGCCAGCGTTGTGGGCTCCAAGTTGGGTCGCAACAAGTGGGGAAGTAAGTGTGGCTCTAAATTTTATAATACTAACTAAAAGACTATCAAAAAACGATTTATAAATATTAGGTTTATAACGCTTAATGTTGTAGATTTAAGTCAATGCAAGATTTTTGATCTTTTAATGCAACTGTAAAATTTATAAAATAGTTTCTTTGAGTTATGTTACCATTTTTTATAAATTTTAATGAATATTTTTTTTCTAGGATCCTCCCGCTCCCTAGAGGGCACCATCGCCTTTGTGGTGTCCATCCTACTTGCCGTCTGGCTGCTGGACATCGGCGGGTTGGTGGCAATGACCCAAGCCAAATGGTTCGCCACCGTTTTCGCGGCACTGAATTCGGCTTTGGTGGAGGCGTTTACCGACCAGGTGGACAATCTGGTGCTGCCCCTGATATTCTATACCATCGTGGGCCTAGCCTAAACTGCGTCTGGATGTAAATATGTTGTGATTATCACATTCCTCGGTGTCTTTAGGTGTAACATTTCTTGATGTATTTAAGTGTACTAGCTAAGCTATAGAACATTGGTTTTTCTTCGATCCAATTAAAATGTAACTCTAGAATAAAGTTTTAAAACACAATGTTCCTTTACATGTCGACTTACATACTTGTTTTATGTTGGAAAGCAATAAGATTCTCAAGAATTTTACCTACTTATCTGGTGATGTTTTCAAACTTTTTAAGCTCATATTTTTCATTAGAAAATATTAAAATAAAAATAGCATATGGAAGCCTTAATAAGCTCGCATTGAATTGAAATCTAAAAGAACGACTTCTATCACAAAAAAGGTAGAAAGCAGACATTTATTAGAATATTATCTGGCATGGTATAAAATAATAAGATGCATTCGGATGCCTTTGGTGTTTTACCCCGATATCTGGGAAAATGAGTAACATTGTTGAACTTTGGGCAGGGCGCCAGAAAGCTAATTTCTGCGTGAGAAATAACACTTTTCTATAATTCTCTAGTTACAAATTTTAACTTTACTAAATTTTAGAAACTTTTATTTATTTCAAATAAGAACTCTGCATTTAGAAAGTGCAGCCCTGGCAACTGTCAAGTAACATGGGGTGCTTTTTTGCAGAATGTTAGCCAACACGTGGGTTCACTGTTATGGAGAAAAGTACACAAAAACCATGAAAATAACCATTTTAACCGCACAAAAACACACAATGCCACTCGGTTTATATAAAGTGCAAACACTGCAGATTTTATTCCCTAAGATGAGTCATCGGATGATAAGAAATAGATCAACTGCGGCCCATGTGGCCCGCGCTCCAGTGTGACGCTCCTCCGCCTTGCAAGTGTTTGGACACAGTACATACGTCCCTCTTTTGCCGCCAATATGCTTACTCGAAGAGAGCGAAGCCCATGTCGTCGTCCTCAGACTCGGACTCCTCCTTCTTCTCTTCCTTCTTGGCCTCCTTCTTGTCGCCGCCAGCAGCAGCAGCGGGGGCAGCCTCAGCGGCGGCAACGGCGCCACCACCGCCCACGGGCATGGACGAGAGCTTCTCGCGGCCCTCCTTGATCAGCTCCTCGATGCTCTTGCCGGCCAGCTCCTTGATGACCTTGGTCAGGCGCTCCGCGTCGACCTCGATGCCCACGGAGCTGAGGATCTTCTCCAGATCGCCGTTGGCGGGGGTGTCCTTGCCACCGAGGACGGCCAGAAGGTATGCAGCCACGTAACGCATGTTTAAGTCTTGGGTTCTTGACACGAAACGTGAATTGGCAAAAAGTACGAAAAACACAACTTTACTTTGCAAGTCGTCGTCGAAAAAGAAAAAGAGGCGGAAGTAGAGCTGGTACCATCGATATTTTCAAGACTATCGCGACATAAAGATTCAGTCATTTAAATTTAGCGCATATATGAGCAGTGCTGCCAGATTTTGAAAGATAGAATAAGCTAGATTGAAGAAAAAAATAAGCTAGAATAAGCTAAAAATTTAAAAAAAAAAAACTAAAAATAAGCTAACCATGGAAGACATCAAAATAGTCGATTTTTTACTTTTGTTGATACGATATTGATTTGATATTGATATGAATTTCAAACGGCCCTACAGGCGGTGACACCAAGACTTCTATGAAAAATCAAATATCACGCATACGCAATGTTGCGGAGGCCAACTAATCTGAACAACAAACGAAACAAACATGTGCAAAATTTCAGTGTGATCGAAACTTGTTAACGATTATTATTAAATTACCAACAACAAATATGACTTTTGTCCAAATTATCGATAAAAATTGCAAAAAATTATAATACAATCAAAAAACAAAACATGTTTTGTTATAAATTTGTTTAAGCCAAGATAAGCTAAATGAAATTTGAAATAAGCCAGTTTTTAAGCTATTTCATTTTAAAATATGCTAAATCTAGCTTGAAATAAGCTAAAATGGCAACACTGTATATGAGTAACTTAACGCATATATGAGTTTAAACGCATATATGAGTAAGCAGGTAGGCAGCTTTAAAAAATTCGGTCACTCTTCGATCCCGCAAAACTTTGAAAGTGACGCCAAAACCAAAAAGACGCCAAAAACAACCCAAAGTAAGTAAAACTTAATTAACAAAAAACCAATACTAACGTTTTCAATCCACAGATGCCGAAATATATCATCAACTTTAATGACGACCGCCATTGGCGCGGTGGCGGCGGCAGTCGCGGTGGCGGCCATCGTGGGCTTTCGTATCGAGGTGGACACCGTGGAGGGCGTGGAGCTCGTGCCCGTGGTGCCCGTGGTGACCGTGGTGCCCGTGGAGGACAAGCACTGAACAGGGCCGCCAGATACGGGATTGCGAACCAATTGGCAGCCTCTGTTCCAGTCGAGGAGCGCTCGGCATATAAAAAACAACTGATGGCCCTGCTGGCTAACCCCAGAGAGCTGGTGACTGGACGGGAGCAGCAGCAGCATCAGCAGCAGCATCAGGAGCAGCATCAGGAGCAGCATCAGGAGCAGCATCAGGAGCAGCAGGTGCAGCACTCCAATGAGGAGCAGGACGAGTACTAAGGTAAGTACTAAACGACAATAGTTTCAAATACAATTAATGTTGTTCTTCATTTCAGATCGTTTATGGCTTATATCTTATTTTATAACTTGTATTTGTATCTTATCTTATATGTTAATCTTAATCTTAATCTTATTATATCTTAATTATCTTATTATATACTTAAATAAAAGTTCATTTTAGAAAAGGCGTCTTTTGGCTTTGATTTGGAAACAAGGAACAGGAAGGCAAACTGACTTTGGCAAGTAGAAGGGAAGCTTGCTGATAGGGTATAGTAGTCTCATTTCGTTAATTAATCATTCTTTTTTAATTCCAGTGCTGTGGCAATGCCAAGCTGAAGCTAAACATGAACCCAGAGTTCGATGATCCGCCATTTGAAAAGCCGAAAATCGATTTCACCCTGGAGATGGAGATGCTTAACGAGGGGATGACCAACATGCAGTTCGACAATCTCATCAAGCTTGAAGATGCTATGAACTGCCAGCAGTTGGGCATGACCTACCGCAAATATCGTCCACACAACTTGCGTAAGTATAGTGGATCTCCTTTATATCCTTCAGGCTGCTGTTAACTTTCATTTTATTTTCCAACAGCCTACAATGGCCATGCCAAAGAGTGGTGGCACTTTGTTAAAAAACCCCGAGACAGCTGGACTTGGGAGCATATGAAAACGCATCGCGAACGCTGCCACACTTACGCGCAGGTGGGTCTTTGAATCTCAACCTCGGGTCTGGATAAATAGCTGATTTTATAATTGTAAATTCAGAAATACAAGAAGCAGTGCCTAAGCAAACAACCGCCGGCCGCTTTTGTTTGAGACGGAGCTAGACATAGTTAACCTACTGTTCATTCGTCAGCGAGTTAACATCGAGATAGCCAAGCAGCGAGAGGCAGTGCCAGATCAAAAGGATTGCTGGTTCAGCGGCTGGGGTTGGGGCAGTGGAGCCAAAAAGGAATATCAGACGGTCGGTCAAACGTTAGGTAAGTAACTATGCTTTCCTGTAGAGTAACTCTTTAACTTTCCCCTATCTTTTGCAGTGGAGAAGTTTGAGGCCGCCATGACGAGCGAGGAAAAGGAAAAGATGTACAGGGCTACATGTACAGGGCTACCAAGAGAATGCCAAGCCCAAGGATTTGCCTGAGGACTACGAAGTTATCCAAATGAACTTTAAGCTGATCGTCTTGGAGGTGGGCCTGTACTAGAACGACCGTGCTGTGGAATCGTACGACTATTATGATTTGTCATTGCTTGTCCTGCTGAAGTTTTCAATGGACACAGCATTACTTACCCAACGGCCAGCTGCCGAAGCTAAAGGTGACGGGACTCAAGCGCACAGGCTATACCCTTGTTGGTGGAGTCGAAGATCACCGAGTTCAACCTGCTGGACGTGTTCTTTGAGATGACTTCGCTTGACAAGTTGTGCGACCAACGAAAGCAGAGGTGATCAACCTTTATTTGTATAAAAGCAACGTTTTTGGCAAAGTAAAATGTATTTAGAAAACTTTTTGTATTGATAAATTTAAAACGTTACCTGAAACACAAGTATTAGTTGATTTGTATGGCAGCTATAAGAAATAATTATCCAATTGTCTAGATTTTTTAAGTAGACTTACTTGGACATAAAAAAAGAAGATAACTAATGTTTTAAGTTAATACGTTTTACACTAAGCGAAAAAAGTTTACTGAAACGGGAATCAGATATTAAGATATAAAGATATATAGATATAAAGAATGTATTTATTTTATAAAACTATAATACCCAGCAAGAGTATACAAAAATGCTTAGGGTAGATGTTTTTGTACATAATTTGACCATGTTTAAATGGATTGGAATCCAAGTTGAAAAATAACTGTTTCGGGAGACACCACACTCCCTCGTCAGCGATGTTTATTTTCAGTTGAAAAATGGTAGATCGGACAGTTTTTAACAAACTCTTTTTCTGTTGTGTATCTTATGATTATATTTTATATAATATTTTTCTTAAAAGGACCTATTCATTTTTTTTGCTATGTTTTCTAAAGCTTCAGCTTTTCTCTTCACAGCTAAAATTTTATTTATTTTTGAGTTTTCTTCTTTGGTTTGAACCCAATCGTCATGAACCCATTTACAGCGGCTAATAAGCAAGGCCTTAATTAAATTCTTAAGGATGCTTTGTCTGTGTAAGGCACACGGTTCTGACTGCGCGAACCAATATGGATAGTTTATATTGGTTATATCAACGCATTTCTTTACAATGTTTTCCAAAATGTTGTGCTGGCTAGGCCATATGTCAAACTCCTTCACAAAAGTTTGCACATGATACAAAGATACTTGGAACAACTCGTCGGATGGAAACTTAAGTTTCCAATTTCTATTTATTAAAAATTGCTCTGTATTTTTTGATTCTGTGTGTTCTAACTTCTTTTCACATATCAAACAATCTGGTTCTTTTGAAAGAATTTCTGCCAACAAATATCTAATTGCATTGCTTTGCCCGAGGTTTTTACTGGGGCACTCGCTTTCTACTGCTTTTCTAAACAACACGGGGCTCGTTGGAGGTGTATTTTCAAAGAAACAAAATTGTGGCTCTACACTGTCACCTTCATGTATTAATTGAGATACACGAGGTCGTTTATCTCCATTTACGAGTCGTATTCTTTTAAAATAGTCTTCAATCGGATCTTGATTAAACCGATTAAGGGAAATATACTCCGTTTCTTGTTTTTCTATGAGGAGGTCACAAACAAAACATATATCACGGATCGCTTTAGTCAATCCATCTTTAAAAAGAGCTTGAGAAACTCTTCCTGTTTCTTTATTTGGAAGAATATTAATATTAGCGAAATATTTTTTAAAATTGTTCAACTTGGTTTTAGTTTCACAATTTTTAAGAAAGATTCCTTTGTTAAAAAGATCAAAGCACTTGTCCATCTGTTCTATAAACTGGGCAGTACTTAGAGCTAAGTCTGGATTTTCAAAGTTGCTTTCTGCAGTAGCTTTAATTGCGCTGCCAACAGTATTTGAAAATATTTCAACAACCAATTTCATGTCCATTTCTTCAAAAGGCCCATGAGGGTTTAAGTGTCTTTTCGAAAGCTTGGGAGCCATTCGAATTGACCTAACACAATCATCATCATACAGTTTTTTAATAATTTGCCAGGACAGAGTGTCTCTGCCGATTTGGAAATCGTGTTTAATTAAGTTATTACGAGCACTTTTCACCAAGTGAACGTAATCATGTATGATCCTCGTTTTATATGTGTTTGTATAGATTTCAGGATTATCTTGAGCTATCTGAAATGCTTGGTTGTTGCAAGGGTTTTGATCGCAGATAATGCTCCGGACTTTTAGACCTGCTTTTTCGCACGCAGTTAGCGCTCTTTCTGTCGAGTTGGCAAGTACTTTGCCTTGATTTACTCTCGTCACAAAGATAACTCCTACTAAAATGTTGTAATTTGAAACTAGTCCGCGCGCCATGAAAGCCACCATTCCTGTGGCAGGAGTTGGGGTTGTACCTTCGGCTCCAGCAGGCAGACCATTTCCATGATCTTCAAACCCCATGGCTCTGTCGGCCTTGGAGTTGTAAACTATCTCTGTTTCTAAATACATTTCGTCCATAATTAAAACACAATTTTTATCAGAGGCATGTATGCCATCAACAATTGATTTTAATTTTATAAAGTTAGTTCCTTCAAAACCAGGAACTAAACGTTTTATGGGCAACCAGTTATTATTTTCTTGTGGATTTTTAAAATTAAGAATAGTTCTTAAATCTTGCTCTGAGCAACCTTTTTCTGGTTTTTCTTCAAGCTTCAATTGTAACGCTATTATTTTAGTATTTAAAACTTCAATAATATTATTAAATTCTTCCACTTTTTTGTCAAATTCTTTTTTTATATCTAAGGAAATAGTTTCCTTAATTAAATTTGTATTTGTTCTCGTCAAATCTTTGATTTGGCATTTTAGTACAATGTTTTTTTTTTTTAAAGAATTTACGTTGCTCAGATGGACTTTATTTGTTTTTTGCAAAGTCTTTATTTTCATTTCTAATTTTTTTATTTTTGAAATTAGAGATTCATCCTCTGACTTATTACCAACGATTGCTTTTTGAGCAGTCATTTTATTTGTCAGACTTGTTGATGGAAAAACTTCATCATTATTTATTTCTATTTTACTGGAAAATATAGTATTTTCCTCATAGTTTACATTGCCCTCGTATTCCTCTTGAACATCTTGTTCTGCTAATTCTAATTCTAATTTTGGAATAAAATTTGTGACACAATTTAAATGTGCACTGCAAACTTTATTGTCGAATGTGCTATTTACGACTATCAATTTTGATTTGATAGCAGCGACTATATTTTTTGAATTCGGGTTTACCTTTGTTAAGCCCGTTCTTATTTTACACCCTAACGCACAACAAGTTGTTTGCCAACTGCTAAATTCACTTAAATGCAATGGTTTATTACCTAATTTAAAAGTAAAAAAAATGGAATAATTAATTAAAAAATAAAAATAGCTATAGTCGAATGTACCGACTATGTGGAACCCGGTACAAAACATTAGCCCAAACTAGCCTGTTTAAGTTTATGTACCAAATAACTTATTTTAAATTTACCAATATTTTCTGTGGGAACGCTCCCCCTTCTTAGGCGTGTTCCCTGAAAACAGTCCTGCGTAAAGTGCTTGCTGCACACTTTATCCCTTTGACTGACTGATGTCAACCGCAGGTTGTCAACCCATTTGACGCTGTCCTTGTTCCTAAAGGAGTAGGTCAGATCATGACCATCGCAATTAGGAACAATGCACTTGCTGAAAGGGAAGCACATATTAAATAAATGACAGTTTGAAGTAAGGAGAATGACAAACCAGAAATGTGGTATTATTTTAAATTATCGCAAAAATGATGTTAGCATGTATTTCTATACATTATTAAGACTGCCATGATAGGGGAAAATATATTTGAAGAAAAAGTAAAAAAAAGCTACATTTATCATTAAAAGAAATCCAATAAAATTAACAAAAATGGAAGCGAACGAAGGGCAAGAAATTCAAGTTTTAATAAAAATTTCTTCCATTAAGTCTATTATTGAAAAGTTAGTTGAAGGTGACAAAAACTTGACTTAAATGTGAAATTTCAAAGGCATGTACTGTGGGCCAAAAATTTCACATTTTGGCCAAAAATATGTTTTTTTAAAGAAATTTTATAAAATTACATCTTGTTTATGCCAATTTTTCAAGAAAATTGATTTGTAGGTTTTTTCTTCGTAAAATATTGCAAAACTTTGTTAAAATTCTAGCCAAAATTTCGTTGCCTACAGCTATACGAAACATTACCAAAAGTTTCCCACATATTTAATGTAGCAAATAAAAAATATAATAATATAAAAAAAATAAAAAATATAAAATAAAATATAATAATTACAAAAAAATCTATACGTTTAGATGTTTTTTTTTATAAAAATGTACTTTGCTTTAATTGAGTAAAACTTTTAAAACAGAACACTTGAGAGTTGTCAGGGGTGCGGGTTTTGTGCGACTTTATTTATTTTTTTTATGAATTTTTAAAGTTGAGATCCAATTGGAAGTCGAACATGATTTAAGTGAATTTGTGAGCTTAAAAAGGCCTAAAAGTATGCTTCTTACATTTCATATTTATTCATAATTATTTCCTATTGGATTACTATTGGCATTGTTTACAAACATCTGTTGCAGCAGATGGGCGTGGGGGGGAGGGAGGGGAGGGAGACCTTAACATGATCAAAAAATCTGACTTGCGGTTAACATTGGTTTTAACATGAACAAAAATGACGATAATCGGTTAACAGCGGATTTGTATGGGGATTTAACATGAACAAAAATGCGGGTTTGCGGTTAACATTGGACTTAACATGAACAAAAATGCGGACTTGCGGTTATGTGAGCGAACCGGGTAGAGAGCGTTTTGAGCGAGAGAGCGAGAAATGGGGATGGGTTTTTCTCGATTTTTTTTATCGAACTATCGCATGTAGTTCTTTTAATTCTGTGACCGTGTGGCAGAAGATGGTATATTTAATAAATATTTTTATCGCCAAATTCCGACAAAATCAACTAACGCGTTCGTGTGTTGGTCAACAAATATACCAAAATATAAAAATGCAAGAAGGAAGAAATCTGTTTTAATTCAAATTCAAATTTTAAATAAAGGTCGTCGAAAAAGAGGCGGAAGGTGGGACCGCAGCTCGGCCGTTGGAAAATGCCATTTTTACCTTTACAAAAATACCAGATATACCATTTTATTAATTTTTACCGAATAAAGTGGCATCCATGTCAGGAGGGTGCACTCGCTAAGCGAATAAGGTGGCAGCCATGTACGCTTTAACAGAGTCTGTTAAGAGTCTGTTAAATTTTTTGAATTTGAATTTAAAACATGAATTTACGCTAATAACGAATAATACTGTAAGAATAGATTTTTATACATTTTAATGTATCCAAGGTTTCCCAGGTTTTTGGAAGAACTGTTGAAGCAAGACTTAAATATAAATATAAATACAATGATCGGCCAAAAAGTATGCTTAAATAAAGTTATTGATTAAAAATGATTTGGATAAAATCTTATTTTTTAGTAGGGCTGTGAAGAATATATCGAAAATATATCAAAACGATATTTTTAACGGAAAAATATAGGCTATTCCCTAATCTTGGGCTGAGGAAAATAAATCCAAAGTTTTGGCTCCAGAGTAAGTTTTGGGAATATCCTATATTTTTCCGTTGAAAATATCGTTTTGATATATTTTTCACAACCCTATTTTTTAGTTAAAAAGAAGTTCTGATATCAAAAATAATGTACATACATTACCAGTCCCTTGGTAATTCATTGAACTATAGTTACTTTATTAATTTATTTATAAAACCCCGCTAATAAAAGACGACTTGTCAAACTTTTCACATTTATTATACACTCATTAGACATCTAGTATCGGAGTGAGAAAATCGAAACATGCATTCAACTGATTATTTCTTCACCACCTGCCACTTCTTACGTTTGTGGCTGACTTTCGCATCTCCTCATACAAAATCTGTGCAAATCGAGTGTGGTTCTATCACTGTCCTTTATAGTTTTCGGCTCGAATTCATTTATTTATGTTGAGCGAGAATAATACACAGATTTCTGGACAAAAAATGCAATTATAGCTATGTATGTATTATAAATCTGTTATAGATTGGTTACATTACACATATGTATGTAAGGATGCACGTATGTATGTCTTAAATTTTCCTTCAATGTTCCAACTTTTCCCATACCTTGATATTTGCCAGAACACCACTCCGTTAAATTCCATTGTGCTGCAATTGTTGGTGATTATAATACTTAATGGACATCTACGTATAATACAATTAATGGACATCTAGATTAGTACATCTAGATAAGTACGTTTGGAATGGGTGTGTGTTTGCCCTAAGCTACTAGTGTTGACATTCATAGTTAAAAATTTCAAAATACTCCTTCCGACCTCAATATTTGATAGAGCGGTCGCAGCACGCACAATAACAAAATGGTTTTGCTTTTGCTCTCGATTTTGTGGACCTTGTGTAAATCACATGTTGAACTAATGTAAAACTACGATGGCATGAACCTAATAATAGCCCTGGCGTAATTCTAGCGTTTCTTGCATATTCTGTTATCTTTGATTAATTTTGAAATGGTCCCGACATAACATAAGAAACCTAGGGCGTGCCGGTTGTGGGTGCACGATGGGCTCCTTAAAAAAAATACGTTTACTTTACTGCAAAAATCCTAGCTCTATTTAAGCAAAATTGCACAAAGTGGTTTACATATTTTTCCTGTTCTCTTTCGATTAATCAAATTCTAAATGTTCCAATAACATTAAATTTTTATGTAATTTTAAATGCAATTCAATACCATTACAAAGGTATGACTACAAGTATATAATTAACAATAAGTTCTCAATAAATCAGTACAATTGGTATAACTAACGCTTCTTCTATGAACAAGGGTAACATATGGTTTTTATTTAAAAAATTATTGCTTTTTAATTTGGTTTACTTTGTATTTTGAGTTCTTTCAATCAAAAATATATAACAAATGTGTCCCTGACAGATTCGAGCATTGAAAACTATCCCAACTCATGCTGACAAGAAAACGAAACCATAAGAAATCAATTATAAATAATAGTTTTATATTTAGACAAACTATAATATATACAGCGATTAACGGGGGAAGTGACTAGCGTAAATTAAAGCTTAAATTATACAATATGTACAGTTGGGAATAATACCCCCCGGTAAGATACGAGTCTGTTTTGTAACTTAGGCAATAGTTATGCTTAGGATATTGCATACTCTATAGGAAATTTTCGGGATACTCTTTGGACTATGCTTTAAACTTAGACTTAGAGTACATGCAGATTCTCGCAGCTCTTGGACTTGGAATCCCGAGTCCAGACGCGTCCCAGGAGACCCTTAACCTTCAGGCTGGTGGAGGTTCTGGAGCCACGATATTTGCGGGGGCTGCAACAAAGGAAGAGATAGAGCATTACGGCCTGTTTTTGATAACCTGTCGGAAGCAGTGACTCACCTGCTTTGGGCACTGCCGGGGGGCGTGGCCACCGCCTCCCCCAGCGGACCCAGCGGTGTGTTGGCGTTCAAACAGCCGGAACTCAGCGGCGAACAAGCGCGTCGCTTTGACTTTCTAATCGAACGCTTCCTGAACAGATCCCTGGAAAAACCACACAATTGACATTTGAGCAAAAAAGAAGGTAATGTTTGAAAGGTACTCTACCTGGATTTTTCAGGATTCTCCAGCTTCAAACGTATCTGTGACAAAAGACCCACCAGCAGCTCGTCCACGTTGTGATTAATGCCCACCGAGGTCTCGATGAATTTGCAATCATAGGCCGTTGCCATGGCCTTGCCCTCTGCAAACGGAGGAACAAGTGAGAGGTTAAGTGAAAATGTGTGGAAATTATGGCCAAAAGCATCGGAGTCAAGCTCAGTTGGCCACCCATATCACCCCAGTTAATCAAATCAAATGGCCCCGCTTAGTTAACTCTGAGTTGGCCATAAAACCTCAACTTGGGCAGGGATTTGTATCTAAACACGTTGGAGATGTGATGAGGCCCTCGCCACTTTTCTGTCACGTCTGGTCGACAGTTGTGTACACAACTCGTAAAGTCTGAAGCATCAAAGTTCGCAGTATGCGGATGTGTCCGCCTGCTGCAAATTTTATGACAGGCTCACATTTTTATTAACAATGTGACGAGGCTGTCCGATGCACGAACTTATATATTTGTGTATGTACTTTTCCGCTCGTTTTATTACAACTTGATGGGGGGTCCAGCCTTTTGGGGCCTTAAAGACTTAAGCTCTTATCCCACCGACTTTCGGTTAGAGTTGCAGCTGGATGCTGGATCCTAATTAAAAGTAAACAAAAGTTTCCAGCATCGGGGCCATATTTAACCCAATTGAATAATTAGAGGGGCACTAAAATGGGGCAGACATCATTAAATATGCCAGCAATCAAAAAGGTGAAAATGGAAACGAGGACGCATTAAAGTTTCATAAGCTCTTTCGGACTCCATACTCCTGTGTAAGCCATCATGTCTCACCACCAGATACGCTCTATAGTTGCTTTTTTTTTTGGCTGACACTGTCACATATTTTTCCCAATCGCTGTGACAATATATAGATTTATGAAAATATCTTTTATCCAGACATTTCTGGGCGGAGAGCGCATTTTATTATTGCCAGAGGCATAGAAAATTCTATAAATACTTTATGAAATTAGGGCGCCGCATTAGGTGGACAGGAACTCGGCACCCAAATTCAAGATTGGTGGGTGGTGTTGTCGCCCTGTTTGCAACAATAGGCTTATGGGCCTTAAACCTTGGGCGGAACACATGCCACACGGGACAAAATGTAATCAATTTTGCGCTGAAACAATTTCTCTGTGCCATTACTCGGGCAGACGTGGGGAACCCTTCCGGAAAAGCCTCCACTCCCACTCCCACTGCCACTCCCACTCCGCCACCCACTTTCTTAATAGCAAACGTAATTTAACGGAAAATATTGAATTACTTAGATGAAAGCGCCCGAGTTACCTTCGTCTTAAAGGGAATCCGATATAAAAGTCAAGTGAAAGTACTTGAGAGGACAAAAAGACCCCCGAAATTGGCGACCTTCAATTGGGAATTGGGAGGAAAGCGGCTTTTACTTTACCCTCATTTGAGACTCGGGCTGTTTGTGTGGGCGAACGCGCCGGATGACTTCCGCTTGGGCAAACTCTTCAGCTGGCCCCGCTTCTGGCCCCGGATCCTGTTCACACACTCAAACTATATCAATATCTATTTTTAACAGACCCAATCGAGCGCAATCTTTCCAGCGTTCAGTGTTCATTAGAAGGGAGAAGCCCGGCGAGCTAACCACATATTTATCTAAGGGCAAACCGTGTCATTTACCTTCGGAGGTGACCAGTCGACTCCTGGCCAGGTCCGCCTTGTTCGACACGAGGATGACGGCCTTCTGGGCGATGTTCTGATTGGTCCAGAGCACCTGCAGCACCTGCTCCGCCACGCTGAAGCTGCTCCTGTCCGCCGCCGAGTAGATGACGCAGTATCCGTGCGGATCGTAGTTGGTCAGGCACTCATCCGGCTGTGGATGTGGATGAGGATGTAAAAGTGAGTGGAGGTGACATCGAGGTGACATTGAGTGAGGTTGAGGGCTCTGCCAAAGTGTGATTCCCCGCTTGTGCGGGTTAGTTGATGGCCGTGCATGCTAATGGCATTATGAAATGTCACAGATAGAGTGCAGGGCGCCGCACGGATGAGCAAGTGTATGCCATAGCAGTGGTCACAATAATAGCAATGTGCTCCCGAAGGCCGCATATTAGATGTTTTAAGAGCCTCGGTGCACTGTTTATAAATCCATTAAAGATAGCCTATCATCAAAAATGATTTAAACTGTGTTGGCACCATTGAAACGTGTGCATTTGGGGCTGCACAAAACTATTTTAAAATCAATAACTGCATATTATGCAGCTAGGCAGCCACTAAAAGCGCTTGAATATTTAACAAAAATCAGTTCCAACACAAACAAATTTACCAAAATTTGACCTTTTAAACTGTTTTTAAGTGCAATATACTAGATCATCAAAAATGATTTAAAATTTTAGCTTGGCATGTGCTTAATCACGACCAATTGAAGTGTGCACTTGGGGCTGCACAAAGCTTTTTTAATTGCAACTAAAGATCCTTGATAAAAGTTTTTTTAAAACACTTTTGTAACTTTTTTAGTAACAAAGAAAACATTACAATTTATTGTTATGCTAATAAAAGTAGCCCTTCTATTATTGTGACCGCTGCTGTAACTTATCGAGTGGGATGGGTGTATTTGAATGGCACTTACCGTCATTTCGGTGTATCCATGGTCGATGAAAATCAGCTCGGACTCCTCGCCACTGAGTAATACTGAAACGGCCTTCTCGCCGGACTCGTCATCTGCACACATACACATTCAAGGAGAAAGTCGGGGTTAGCACGAAGGTATTATCATGTGCGACAAACTTAAGCTCAAGCTCGATAACTTAAATGTCAAGCAATGAAATGATTTACAACATCAATTTTGGAAGTGCAAAAACAAGGGGTTTTGTGTGTGTTTCTGTTTTGTGTCTGATGGGCTTATCTACTGCACATGCGGGTATTAGGGTAGTCCATTAGCCAAGTTGAAAGAACACAGCCCGGGGATTGACCCGGAAGTCTCCTCCCTGGACTGCCCCGAAATGTATGCTAATTTACGGGGAGTTGAGTGGGCCCCCACAAGTATGCAATGCAGTGGATGCAACGGAGAAACTTTTACGGAAGTGGGGTGAAAAGTTGAGGTGGGGAAAGGAAAGTGCTCGGGAAAGTGACTTTGTTTGTATTAGTGAGTGCTTTCTCAATTATTATTCATTTAACGTGGTGTCCTCTGTTGTTCTTTTTTTAAATTAAAATCATTTTAGAAGCTGTGTATGTTTTTAATATATATCTGGAGCCAATCAATAATTGCAGCCACCAGTGAAATCCCAGTGCTTCTGACCGAATCATTAATTAAATTTCATTCGTTGTGTTTGCGATGTGCATAATCATTTCAATATCGAATGCCAGTCCTCAAGGCTGCCCGACTGCCCATAAATCACAAGCGAAACAAAGGCCGCAATAGTTTGACAATCGATTGGAAGGTCTACGGGGCCATATATTATATTATATGTGTGTGCTCTATATGTCGGTGAGGAGGTGTGTTTTTTTGGGGAGTGGTCTCTAATTTCCGGGGCGTGGCTGGTGGGCAGGTGTGTTTCGGTTCGGTTCTGAACGGGGAGTTTCTCTAGCATTTAGTCGAACTCAATTGGGAATCGCAGGGCTAATGCAGTTGTGGGTTAAGTGTTTAGCTAGTTTGTTGTTTGGTTAAGTTATTTGGAGAGTTGAAAAGCGTTTCAATTATACGTATAGAGATATTTGGATAAATACTAAGGAGTAGCATAGTTAATAAGAGTATTATTATTATTATTATTGTTCAGTTGCTGGTTGCTTTTACCGTCGGCGGCTTTTTCAATTAGAATACGTATATCACAGTTGCCTAGATCTGATAACGTTCACGATTTCGGTTTCAAAATGCGATTTCGGTTTTCGATTTAGTTGTTGTATGTACAAAGATGTTGTTGTTATTTCGGTGGTTGTTGTTTTTCGAGTTTTGTAGGGTCAGTTTGAGACATTGAGTTGAATGATTGGTTGATATTCGGAATGGAGAGAAACAGAACAAATTATCATTTCTTAATAAAATAGTATGAGACAATTAGTGGGTTTCAGAATGAGGTTTTGTGTGTTGGATAAGCATTTACACGGGGACTTACTACTTCTAAAGGGTTTTTGATTGGTCACAACCAAAAATCTTATATTATTGCACTACAAATGCCCGATTAAACGATCAACGACAAATATTTCCATTCTCTGCCAAAATTTTTTGTTTAATTAATTTGTTGCCTTCTTCTGAGCAGAAACAAAAATGTTTACACGAATCTTTTCATTCACTCTGCCTGCCACTGCCACAAAATGAAACAATATTCAGGGAATATTCCATTCCTTTATGGAATCGCAAAAATCCAAAAATGAGTGGAATGTGTTTTCATTGCAGCAGCGTTTGCTATGTGTTGACCCCTTGGGGGGTGGCCATAGCTCGGCACACTCATAAAACGGCCAAGGCAAACGAAAGCAAACACTCAACGGAACAAAACAACTGAAAAATATAAACTTTCCGAACACGGGAACTCATAAAAAGAGCCATGTGATACTGATACAAATACCGGGGCAAACAGACGACACAGACACAGCGCAACAAAATCAAACTAATATAATAGTCAGTATAAGACAACATAATGCGGCACAGCTACAACATCGAGTGGGGCGGGGATCGGGGGATGTGACAACAAATGAATTATGAAATAATACAAACTGAAGCTAAAGCACTCACTCACGAACAGACACATGGATGACACACAGGGGCGGACTAGGACTACAGACTATGGCTATGCAGTGCACTCAGGGGGGTGGACTGGGGTGGGCTGGGGGGCTCCGGATGCAAGCATCTCCGGAAGGGGATATACACTCACCGATGCTCGTGTCGTAGGCGTGCAGGTACTCCGACGTCATGAACTGCGAGACCAGCGAGCTCTTGCCCACCGCAGGACCTCCCAGCATAAGGACCCTGCAATCGAAAGAAAGTGCAGGATGCCAATTAGTCACTGTGTTTATTTGAACAACATGCTGCCCCCAAACAAGACAGCTCAATTGACTCCGACTTGTATTGTTTTTCGTTGTTGACTCTTTGAATTTGTTTACATTTTGACCTTTAAATTTACTTCTCTTTTATTTTCCATAGGTTACACAAACATATTTGATTTACCTAAATTAAAAATGCATTGTATACGTCATGAATTTACTATGCACTAACAAATGGAGAAGAACAATGAAAATACATTTACTATTCATTTGACAAAACATGAGCAACAATGGAAAAACTAAGGAAGACTTGATTGTTGTTTATGTTTATTGTTTTGCAAAACATTAACGAACCTTTGAATTTATTATCCGTAATACCACGAAAGTGGTTTAATATTTATTAAAACTATATCAGCAACTTATGAAATATTAAACCAATCTATATCACTGACTCACCTGTAAGGACCGTTGCCCGGATTGGATGTGCTGCTCTCCCTGCTGGAGGCCAGCGAAGTTCTCGCGGATACGGGGGCGGGGGGAGAGCTGCTGCTGCTGGGTCAAGTGCTCGGTGCTGGAATTGGAACTGGCCACGCTGTTGTTGGAGCGACTGCGTCGGCTCTTCAGAGAGTCACCGCGGTTAACCACGCCCTTGCCGGTGATCGAAAAGTGGCGCAACCTGTAGTACTCCTCCTCCACTCCAGTATTCGGCATGGAAGCCACTCTAAAGCAGGGAAAACAATGGTTACCACCACTTCGAGATATGAAAACCACATGGCAGCTGGAAACCCACCTGGATCTCTGCTGGGGCAGGCACAACTGATTCGGCCTGCCGGAGGCTCTGCTGCCGGGCATCTTTACGGATTGGGAGCGGCTGTGATGGGGAGAGCCATAGCTGGAATCAGAGCAAGACGACATCGTTAGTTGGTTGGCAAAAGTCAAGTTGGAAATTTGAATCCTCTGTGCATGCTCATGTTTTGTCATCTGGGGAGATGAGGGGGATTACCAGACATAACCAACTGCAGTTGACAGCGGTTAAATGGAGATCAAGATATGCATTTTCAACCACACACCGCTTCGAAGGCTCCACCTGCCTTCTCATGTCCTTGGCAACTGTAAAGGCCAAAAGACATGTGGGTGGCTGGCTGGTAACCTTGGGCACCGAATACCGAATTTACCACAAGTCGTAAAGAGTGAAATATTGATAATTAAGGCGGCCATTCGTGCAGGGCCTGACATTAAATGGACTTTAATTCATTGCACATCTAGCTGATGGGTGGTGAAATATTTAAAACATTTTCATTCGCCAAATGACTATCAAATGCAGGAACTGCGTCCACGTGCATGTCACAAACGTTTGTTTGTTTACTTTGCGATTTTCCGCGGAAACAAAATGAAATTTTGCTAGCATGGCCAACTGGCAACAGGTCGTATGAGTAATTTGAAAAGTTATAAGCCCATCATGGCTTTTTCTTGTTGTTTTCCGACCGAGTCCCGAGTTTGTTGCCATCCCAAACAGCTGGCAGGTGAAGGCTATAAAAGAGGTCCTCTGGTTTTTGTTTGTTTGCCCGCTTTGGCTATTTAAATTTTGATTGCTTTGGTCCGCGCACTTTTACGAGAGTCTTGAAAATCGATTGGCATTCAATCGGAAATTAAATCTCAGGCCGGGCCATAAAACGTAATCCGTCAAAGGTCAGTGGTCCGGGGGGTGTAAGAGGTTGAGCGGGTCCGGAGTTCACTTACCGCATTTCGAAATCGCGCAGCTCCTCGATGGTGAGCGTGTTGGTCACATCCAGCAGCTGCCTCATGTTCTCGTCCCGCTTGTGTTGCTGTTGCTGTTGTTGCTGCTGCTGCTGCTGGTGATGATTGGAGTGGGAATTAGAGTGGTTCTGTGGGTGGTGATGCAAATGCGCTGGCGGATGGGCCAGCTGCTGCGAGTTGCGTTTACGGGCCACCAGCTCCTTGCCCTGCTCCACGCTGATGAAGTCCCCCTCGTTTTTGATTAGCAGCGTCTCCACTGTGTTGTCCAGACTTAACGAGGGCTAGAAAAAAAGGGAAAGAAAAATAGAAAGGGGTGAGTGCCGGAAGTATTGTTGATTGGTAAGCGGATTGCAGCTGTTTCAATTGCATTGCCACTACTCGACCAAGTGCTCATGCCCCGATGACTTCATTCATTGCCTCCATGGGCTTATGAATTTGTAGCGCAAATACTTAGGGCACTCCTTGCCCAAGGATTCGCCACTCTTCAAGGGTTTTCCCCTAGGGTTTTTGAAAACTTTCTGCTTTATCTACACCTTGAACAGGTGTTCTGACAGTCGGTGGAAAAGCCAGGAAAATAAGTAACTAAGTAAGCCTCTGCATTGCGTGTCTGCCATTGCAAATTCAAAACACTCTCGGCATTCGTGTCGAGGTGAATTGCCGCAAATTTATGTTTTGCCTTCGGTTAACTGGCCAAGGACTGTTGGCCAGAACTTTGTGCTGGCTAACAGCTAATAGGGAGTAATGATAGCCCTAATGGGCCCTCATTAGAGTTGGCTTAACTATCAACTAAATATCTCAATCGGTTTCCCTAGAACTATCCTTGATATTAAACACAAATTTTAGTTTGCAAATAAAGACCTTAATAATTCAGCAAAAAAAGAAAGCTTCTTAAATATGATATTCCCAGAAAATTGTTCTGTTATACCCGTAATATTTAATTCATATTTTAATTTATGGCATATCATTTGAAATTCGTCTTAAGTCTCAGCTCAATCGGCTTAGCAAACCAACTAGAAATTCGTACTTTGGCACAATTTAAGTGGGATACCAAATTCTGTTTGCAGTTGTTGGCCAATACAATGTGCCATAAATAAAGCGGTATCAAAGCACAGCTTTAAATCTGTCTCTGGGCGAAAACAAATGACTGCCGGCCAGGTTAAATTATCAAGAATTTACGCAGGCAGGCAGAAATACCGGCACCATAAATTACACCAACACCCTCAAAAGTTTACCTGAAAACGCACACTCACACCCGTATGAATACATTTATTTATTCAGCAAAAGCCCAAATTAATTTGTGTATTTTATTGGCAGGCATGACAGTAAGGGAAAAAGGAAAAAGTTCGCCTGCATTTCACTCGGCCGCTAATTAATAATGTGCGAATGTGAGCTCCTAATGATTTCGCCCACTGAAGTTCCTCGCACACTTAGAGCATCGCACATTCGAATCGAAATATTTCAAGTGGCCGCCGGAGAAACTTTTTGGCTAATAGAACCCAGGGGAGCAATCCGATGGCGCCGAAAGGAGGATGCGACACTTTCACTGATGACGAAGCCAGCGAGAATATCCCATCCCCCAGCACGCGTAATGACGCGTTACATGCGGCGTATGAGTAATATTGCTTTGGACATGCTGCTATGACGCTGCTCTTTTTCGTCTCGGCTGCCATTTCCCATTTTCCCCATTACACAAACGCCGAAAATAGTTTTTCTTGCATCGCTGACTGCGTCGGTTCTTTTTTGTAAGATTATTTTTAACAGCAGCTTGCATTGGGGAAAAAAGTTGCTACACACACGCACACCCAAGCGAGGGAGAAATGCGATAAAAAGCAGAACTTCTAGGGTAGCATTTAAATGGAAATGGTTGCTTAGTGTTGAAGATAAAATTATTATTTTAAAAGTCCCTTAAGAAAGTTTAACTTTTGGCAGACAGAACTTAAACTTTGAAAATATACTGGGATGACAGCCAAGGTTCTAAGTGGGATTTAGTGTGCTCAATAAGAATCTGGTCACTACAATGTTGGGGGCCAAATGTGTGCTAAACAACATACAGAGTTGCAAAACTGTACAAACTGTCACCCACCGTTGTGCATTTTATACAGAAAGTACTGTCTTGTAATTACATTGTAACCACAATCTCAGGTAAATATAAAGTTTATTTCTATCAGTCTTAATAAAAACGAAATAAATTTGTTTTAGTTTACTACATAATAAATTGGTAATTTTAATTATAATATATTAAATCTTTTGTAGCATTGAAAAGCCTAACTCTTATAAAAATAAATTTTCAAAGTCGCTTAGTGTAATTTAAAAAAATAAACTTCAGTTGTCCATTACAGATTTGTTCTTTGTAACAGATTATTTTACTCCCTGTTCTAAGTTAAGTTTAAAACGTTACCCTTTGTTTTTAAACAATTTAATGGGAAACACAAGCAGTTTTCCATTTTCTATCCAGGGAAAATTCTGAGAGATTCCATGGTGATGCTGGAAAATACTACGCAGCGCATTTGTGTATCCAAACGCATGGGAATGGACCATTAAAAATCGAACCGACTGGAGGTGTTAGGAAAATGTATAGCACTCCCCGATAAACAGGCAAATAAAATCCCAGGCATTCGAATCCAGTGAATTCGAGAATAATTTACCCAGAAAAGAGAAAAATAGGATTGTCAAAGGCCTGGCCTACGTGCAGAGCATCAGGAAACTCTGCCAGATTGGCTAGAATTAATCAAACTGGGTGGTGGCCACCCAGGAGCAGAAACCCAGAAACAATCAAACAGATTGGAATGCAATTATACTCTGTTTTGTTTATGCAACATGCAGACTGCAAATCGAAAATGAAAATCCAGTGCAGGCCTAATCTCAGCTATGCGGAATAGCCGCATTAAATCTAATTGATACTACAGGAGCTGCCACAACTCACTTCACACCCGATAGATTCGCCTTAACCAGCCGCAGCCACCCGTCGTCCTCCTCCAATTTTGGCATCGTTTAAAAATACATTTAGCTTGCTAAGTGTGTATGGAAAATAATCCCGCACACGGCAAGCGAGCGCCAGGCATGCAAAATCACTCTTCATGTTTTTGTTTCATTTTAGCGGCGCTCTGTGTTCAATCGCCTGTGAAATCCGTCTAAACTTCTGGCTATTTGCATGCCGCACGAATAATAAAAATAAAAAGCGTACTCGGAAAACACGGAAAACCTGTTCGGGGGGGCCGGGGCCGGCCCAGCGTTTTGTTTTCTGGGGCCAAAAGGAAAACATAAAATTACTGGCGGCAGCCGCTGTTTAAATTGTGATATACCAAACACAATAATTTTCTCGCCGCACACACTAATCATGATGTCTGCGATTTGATGGACCGCTCTTCCCTGGAACAAAGTGAAACATCTGAGGTGATTTCTTCTCGTTAGGGGATTTTTCGTTTTCTGTCTGACTGAATGGCCAAAGGGACAGAAGGAGGAAAAGTGCAAAGTGCAGCCCAGGTAAATAACCTGCAACAAAACTATTCACGCTGCTGGGAAATGTTCCCGCGAACATATGCACAATAACAAGAGCAGCCAGCTCGCATATCTATATCTCCTTGTACATGTTTATTTATAGCAAAGGTTTATTTATGGCTGCGATGCAAAAAGTACAGATGCAGATGCAGCTGCAGCTGCAGATGCAGATGCAGCAAATGCTGCAACAGCCTTCGCCAAACCGAATGGGGTCAATGAATTCGCCATCAAAGGCGTGGAAAATCAGGAAACTGGCCCAGGTACGGAGGCAGTTCGTAAATCAACTAATTAATGTCACTTTGTAAGGCCAATTGGCCTCGGGCAGAACGGCAGAACGGCCTACTGAAGCTGGGCAGAGACACAGTGCCCCCAAAAGGGAAACCCGCAGAGAAATGCGGAATGGGTGGGGGCTATCAAGTGCCCGAGCTAAGTAGCCGGCCCGTGGGAAATTATCAAGTATACGCAGCGTATCCTGCTGGGAGGAAAGTTCAGGTCGGGCAATTAGCGGGTTCAAATCGCAGTGCTAAGGTTGAGGTGAACCTAATCGAGTCCCTGACCACAACCCCAGGCGATGAACTCTGCCAAATGTTTGCCCATTCCTGCGTTATAATTAGCCACGGTGGATTTTGTGGCCCTGGCAGAGTCAATAACCGTTTTGGCCATTTATCATTTATCAATGATCGGCCCATTCTGCCGATTTCCACAACTAGAAGAGTGAATGGCCGCTGGGCTAAAAGAAAGTGCCAAAAAATGTTTGGGGAAACTGACCTCTGAAGGTTGCGGCGGTGGAGTAATGGGCAATTAATGTTTGGCTAATTTGTGATTCGAGAGTAGAATTGTAACGATAATTGTGTCCGTCTGCCGTGTGTTGCCGTACAATGGTCTCGGGACTAAGCTGGCCACCAATTTGACTCTTGAGGGATAGTTTGTTTCACCCTGACCCGCCCTTTGCCCAACCGGAAAACTCTGTGGTGCATTTTTAGTGTGGAAAGTGGCCTTAAATGTGTTGTATTAAAATATTATTAAATTTTAAAATTGACCATTTTTGAAATTAATTTGTTCAGTTTTCTTTTTATTGATTGGATTGACTATGGTTTAATTTGAACATGTATTTCATTTAATTATTTTGAGTACTTCAATTTCCTTTATGAACAGATATTTAATTTAAAGTTATGGAAAACACAACAAGGACGCACAATAAAAACTGGTGTGCCGGATGGAACTTAAGCGTTTTCAGCCACGGTTTATGGCATTCAAGGAAAAACAGGCAAATGCATTCTCACACACACATTTGCCTGCAATCAAAGGAAACCATTCGACCACTCAATGTAAAATCAATAGGAAACAACCGACAATGGGGAAAAACTGGAAACATGTTTGCGTTTCTGCCGATGTTTACTTTGAAGGTGGAAATGCCATGGAGGAGGAGGAGGTACTGGGGGATTAGACAACCTCCAAATGGAACCACCCCCCCTGCCACCCACAAGGCTGCACTCGCAACGAAGTGCGTGCCTGCTAATAATTCGCAGAAGAGGCGACCAAGGTGAGCAGGTGGAGGTGGGGGACTGGCAGATTAATCGCCAGGTATCGCTGGGGACGCCTGCAATTTATGTAGATTTATACGTCTCGATGCCCTCACACGCACACCCCAAATCCGAATCCGAGTCCGAAACTTATGGGGGCAATCGATCTGCGCGAGAAACAATTACACTTTACACCCCTTTGAAGGTTGGGGCACTAAATAAAGGAGGATGCGACTCTCACACCTCCCGCTATGATTTTTTTTGGAAAATCCCCACATCCCCGGACATCATATCTTCTGGGTTGTTTTGGATGTTTTCAGCTGTTCGCCGCATTAAGATTTCCTCCCCGTCTGCCAAGTGTACACATATATGTGGCTGTTATTGTTGGTTGTGCACCAGGAAATGCCTATAATCTATCTGTATCTGATTCTGAATTTACATACATATATGTATGCATTTCTCCACTCTTTATGCATCATGGGCAAAAGTTCGAAGAATGAAATGCTAACTCACTGCCGATTACAATGAAGTCGTTAAATAAGTATATATCTCTGTGTTTGGGCCTATGACAAGTTCCCACCCCTTCTGTTTTTCTGCGGCGGCCTTTGCTTTTATGTTTTTATGATCCGATTTGAGCGAGTAAATAAATAAGGCGGCGAAAACAACCTGCGATCTGGCACTGGACTCTATAAACTGGGCAACTGGGCCCCTCGCTCTGTTGTGGTAGTTTATTTTGACAGCTGTCATCACCAAGATGTACGGAATAACACTGAATTCTGAATACCCCCATGCATGCATATACGCCCTCATATTTCGCTGTCAGTTGCAACATTTTAATTATTTACGACAAATTCATTGTGGGTCAGAAACTCATTCACTGGAGCGGTGATTGTGGCGCAATATTCACACACAAGTCATACATAAGTGGACGGATGTCCCCAGAGATAACCCGGTAATGTTACCCGAATTCCGATCTGGGCAGGAATTAATCCATAACCCTTTATCACTACCACAACAGCCCCAAGCAGAGCAGGGTGGAGTGCAAGTTTATGGCCAAATTGACGTCACTGGTAGTCGATAAATCTCGCATATCGGTTGTTCGATGGATCAAGGCATCAGCCAGCTATCTTATCAGTCCATGGAGGCTTATTGATGCCCCCGGCCAGTTGTTGGCTCATTAGCAAAATCAATCAAGCGGGCGTGTCAGGGATTTGTGGGAGGTAAGCCCCCCAGTAAGTGGAATATAGTAGTTACCTCCTTGTATCTCTTGGATAGACTGCGGCAGATGCGCTTGTAGAAGGGCGCCATGATTCACTGCGTCACTGGATTGATGGACTTCGAAACGGATTTTAGGTGTCAATTGCTTGAGTGGATATTTGTGGTATCTGTTTTTATGGCTTGAAGTCACCGCGTTTACATAGCGAACACTAACAGGTTGTGGCACTGGGTAACATAAACTGAAAGATACTTCTTGGGGAAAACTGATTGAATTCTTCGCGTTTGGGATTGCGATGCTTTGCTTTCGGATTGCTCTCAAAAACTGACGCGATCGCCGTCGCGCGCCCCTTTTTATTAGCTGTGAAAAGTTGGCCAAGAGAGAGCTCTCTCTCTCTCCCTCTCTCGATAGCGAGCGTAAAAGTGGGAGTGGGTGGGTGAGACCGGGCACAGACAAAGCATTAAGCAGAGGGAGCGGGAGCGGGAGAGGAACACCTTCAAGGAACAAGGGAGCAAATCAAAGCTGGAGAGATGGACAAAGAGAGCTTCCGTTATCTATATGGTGGGACGACTTTATCAATAGGATCAGCCCATAAATCAATGGGAACCCATTATCTACTACAATGCAACTGGGAAGTTCTTGGGAAATTGTTTTGCACAATAGTGTTCCAGGTATTATCCTTAATAATGAAATGCACTTGCCTAAAAAAATAAGTATATATTTTTAGAACATGATTTGTATGAACTCCAAAAGAATTTTGGCCATCATCAAAATATTAATACTATTATTTCCATGAACCAAAATAACGGAATAACATTGCAATAGAATCTTTCCATAAATCAATGAGTGCTCATTATATACGATGCAACTGGGTATTTCTTGAGAAAATATGTTTCACAGGTATTTTGTGAAGCACTGATCTGTAAGAACTATATTTTTAGAATTAGGTAGAAACATGATTTAAATGAACTCATTTTTAGTTTTTGCCTGGCAAGTTTTGGTAGTCATCAACAGATATAATCTTGTTGCTATTACCCGAATCAAAAACATTAAAATAACTATTATTAAAAATAAAGACTATAGAAATTAGAATATTTTGTTTGGATTTTTACTCACTTGCTGGACGACGATGGTGGCGCGCGGCTGCTTGCAGACGGCAGCCGTCTCCAGTGGATTGGCAGTCACGTTGATGGGTCCGCTCCCACTGCCACTTCCACTTCCGCTTCCACTTCCCGCACCACTGCGATCCTCCGTCTGGATGTAGAAGTGCTCCTCCTTCTGCTGCTGACGCTGCTTGCTCTTGAAGGACCTCCGGCGGGCAGAGTCCGTGGGACTCACCGCTGATTCGCTGCCCGGACTGGGCATCATGTGCTGGAGATTCAGCAGGGAACCGGATGCGGAGCCGTGCTTGGGCGGGATCTGCTCGAACTTGCTGGCAATGTCCTCGAACTTGTTCAGCTCGGCGTAGGAGTGATCGCTGGGCGAGGAGGAGGACTTGGCCTGGGGATAGAAGGCATCCGACTGGGGGACATACTGCTGGTTCTCCCGGATGGTCGTGTGGATCACCGAATCGGGCCGGATGCGCTTGGAGTTCTTCCTCGAGGGTGGACGATCCCGCTCCCAGTCCCGCTGCTCCTGGTAGTGCTGCTGCAGCTGCTCCTGGTGGCTCAGCCGCGAGTACTGCTGGAAGATGTCTGCTCCGGACTTCCGTTCGTACACGGAGCAGTTCTCCGCCTCGGAATCGCTGCTGTTGCTGGCCGTCGTGGAGCTGGGTGCAAAGCACTCCCGCTGGATCCTCTCGTAGTCCAAGGCTTCGCGATCGAAGGGGAACATGGTTCCAGGTCCAGTGGCTTCCCTCAAGCAGCGTTCGCTGCTTCCACTGGAGGAACTGGAGGAGTACTTCCTTTGCTGCGAGGATGGCGAGAGTTGATGAGGCGGCAAGTTCTGGGATGGGCGCTGCTTCTGCTGCTTCCCGGAGCTCCCGAAGAAGTTACCCTCCTTCATGGTGGGCGGGGCCGAGCTGACCTTGGCTATGGCACCCGTGGAGGCAATGGGCGTGGTCCTCCGCTTCTCCCTTTTCGGACTGGCCCGGCGACTGTGCGACGGCGACACGCTGGGCGATATGTGATTGGGGTCACGCTCCCGGGGCCGCAGCTTCTTGCTGCGATTGCCCACGCTCTCGCCACTCCGCTCGTCATCCTCCTCGTCGCCCTCGCTGGCGGTCACGACTCCATTGCCTCCTCCCCCGGATCCAGGTCCTCCTCCTCCTGCGGCAGTTACCCCCACCTCCTTGCCCGCCTCATTACCATAGCTCTTGAAGGGAAAGTGGCTGGTGGACTTCTCGCTGCTGCGCGCCGACTTCGGTGACTGCGGGGGATCGAAGGTGAAGTGCTCCCGGGCCCGAGTGGGCGGTGGAGCCGTGCTGGGCTCCCGCTCCTTCCGCTCTCGCCGCTCCTCCCTTTGGCCTACGGGCGAGTGACCGCCCGTCGGGTGGCGCCGCTGCGAGGAGAGAAGCGGAGTGGTCGAGGAGGGTTCGCCGGTCAGGATGGACAAACAGGACTCCTGGCTCTGCAAGGCAAAGGAGTGATGGGTGGGAAAATGTAGTAACCGTTTACTGGTGACCATAAAGCTAATGGTTTAATAAATAATAACCTAAATATCACGAATACTGGCTTTTTCTGTACGTCATATTAAGCACCCTCAACTTCTATGGAAATGAAAACTTATCAATTCATAAATTTATAATGATTTTAGTTCAGATAAAACTCAACTAAATCTAAAGAAATTGAGTAAATTTGTAATTTTACAATTTGTTAAAAAATCTTTTTAAAAATTTAAAAACATGCATCCGATGTTAAAGAATCAATTTATAAGTACCGAACCTAATAAAAATAGAATGCAAGAACCTTTTTTTTTACAATTGTCTATTATTAAGTTCTCAGTTTTGAGTTACTTAAAACGGGGAAAAAAATAAGCAGCGATTCAAGCTATAAAAAGCAATAAAGTCCCATTTTCCATTTAAGGCACCCTTCAGCCAGTTCCGAGGACAACACGAGGTAAATAATCAGATGATTCAGTGCCGGAAGTGGCTGCTGGCCAAGCGGATTTAATCCGGAATTAAATTCCGTTTCGTACCTCAATGCTGTCCTGCAGATTCATGTCGGGCTTGGGCGGATACCTCGAACAGCTCGTTAGTTCCAGCTCAGTGGCCCCGCGTCCATTTGCACCTCCCATGCCACCCAATCCCTCGTGCTCCGAATCGATGTGGACGGCGGTGAGCAGCGGCTCCTCCAGCGAACTGAAAAGCGGCTCGCTGGGACCCGAGTTGTCACCTGAGGGGGGACAGGAAACACGGAATGGCAGAAGGCCCATGCCAGATTGATTAGTTGATTAATTAATGCGACCCCGCGAGGACATCAATCAGGCAATCAGGCTGTGTGTTCTTACCCAGGTCCAAGGAGTCGCACGTCTCCGAGGTATCCGTGTGGGTCACATTCGTGATGAGCGTGCAGGCCGAGTCCGTGGACGTGTTGATGTTGGTGTCCGGAATGGAGGCCGACGAGGTGCCCATGACCACCAGCTACAAGGAAGGAAAAAGAAATTAATGAAAGGCCTGTCAATTTGGTCTCTAAATGGCAGGTGTATAAATATTTATTCGATTTTTATTAACGTGTAGGTACTTGTAATTTATTTGCAACTTTTACTTTTCTAATAACATCGAAAGTACAACTCGTATTTAATTTATGTATTCTAATATCTTACTATAAAT
This sequence comes from Drosophila oshimai, assembly GCA_018150695.1. Lineage (NCBI taxonomy): Eukaryota > Metazoa > Arthropoda > Insecta > Diptera > Drosophilidae > Drosophila > Drosophila oshimai. The sequence continues at coordinate 8,540,516 of JAECWM010000224.1, forward strand.
TGCAAGCCCACAAATTACAATAAATATCAAAAATAAGCATTCAATTTAATTAAAGTAAAAAGAAATCAGCCGTAAAACATAAATATAAATAAGATAATAATGTTGTTAACAGTTTTTTTTAACAGTTTTTTTAAAAGAAAATTAAAACGTTTGGCCCTCTTTAATATAAAATATATTATTATTAAGGTAAACAAAATTTTCTTAAAGTAGCATCACAATGAATTAATAAATAATTTAATCAGTGTGTTATCACCTACCTTTGGTACTCCACCTGCAGTGGTCATATTGTGTAGATGGCCACCCACGGAGTTGTGATAAGCACTGGACACGGGATTCAAGGGTAGTCCATTCAGAGGAGTGGCAGATGATGTCGAAGCATTGATCTTGTTCTTGATACTCCGACCGCTCTTGAAGTACAACCGCCGGAGAGCCGTGGCCGCCGATGAGCCAGACGTACTGAATCCATCGTTGTCGGAGCCACTGGAGTTGCTGCCGCCGGAGAATATACTGGAGCCATTTAGCTGAGCGGCCGCCCTGGTCGCCGTGGGAGTGGATGGCTTCGACCTGGATACATTGCAGGATAAACTCGAGACATTGGACACCCTTCTGGACCCAGGATGAGGTGACTGGGATTGGGATTGGGATTGGGATTGGCTCTGGGGTTGAGCGGGTGAGGCTGCTCTTGGAGCGGATGGTGACTTATCGCTCCTGCCGCCCGAAGGTTGACCCAGAGCCAAGGCCATCATCGCCGCCGATCGGGTGCTCATGTATCCAGCTGGTGGCTTGGATTTTCCGGAGTTGGAGTTGGTTCTACTGCTGCTGTTGCTGGTGCTGTGGTTACCCTGTGCGGCATGAGCTAAAGATGCCGTCATGGCTGCGAGGAATGAAAGAAAGGATCGAAAGAAAGTGGGTTAAATTCAGAGACAGTTGCTGTTTTCTGTAGTCTGTTACTTTAGAGCCTGCGGTTTCCTATTTAACTGGCTTAGAATGGGCTTGTCTTACAAAACAAATACAAACCGTATTGTCCTACACTTAAAATATAAGTTTTCCTAAAACAAAACTATCTGTTGAACATATTTTTTGTTTTACAAAGTTTTAGAATAAATAAATCAAACTCTAACAAAATGAACTATTTAAGATTTTTATTTACAATTCTTAAAATAAAATGTATCTGCTACATTTTTATTTTAATTTTCAACCTTTTCATTTATTTGATTTAATACGAAGATTAATATGCTTAAAAAGAGGTAAAAGTTTGACCACTCAAAAATTAAATTTTCTTGTGAAACGATCCCCTAAGGTTTTATTTACACTTAAAATAATTTTAAAAGCACTTGGTTTTATTTTCTGACATTTCCAAATTAAAATTTTGGTTTGTGGGAACTCTTTGAATTAGTCCACTATGCAAAATTTTTAGTTCTTGCTTTGAGACTAGTTTAAAATGCAATTAAAATTATTTTTAAGTACCGAGCTTTTTGTTGAATGTAGCTAACAAAGGCAAACGACCCATTTGAACTAACCACAGCAGGGAACTCCTCCCCCGACTACAATCGCTTGTTCGCTCCTAAATCAACAAATAAAATCGATGGACTATAGCGTGACATGGGCACCTCATTCACCGGTGGCTCACATGTTGCGCCATTAAGTGACTCAACCCCGAACAGGGGGTAACTGGGCTCATTTTCCCGGTGGAGGGGAAAATGGCATGTCCCCGGGGATTTTCCCTAACCGCAGACGCGTGGAGTGGGCGAGAGATTTTCGCACGTAAACAGGGCGAACTTTCGTGGAAAAACAAAGCACACAATCAAACAGTGCTGAGATAATAATCATCAAATAATCGAATTCCATTCCACAATTAATTGTGCGGACGACGGAATCTCCCGGTCTGTCCCACTCCCATTCCCCTAATTGTGGTTGTTTATCCAAGCGCACTCAAAGAGATTCCCCATAAGGTGGCCACATCCACATCCACATCCCCAGTTAGTCCACTCGATGGGTGACAGTCGGCGGAGGTCAGGGAACTCGAGGCTGAAAAGAGGTCGACTCCGACGAAGACTTTGGCCCAGAATTCGCGCAAAGTTTGACAGGGCCGGAAATTATACGGGCAGGGCCATTTGCATGTTTCCATTGTACATTATTTACACAAATGTCGCGAAAACTGTGTCAACTATCAGCCATCAGGCCACAAATCTTATCCTACACGCAGAGAAAAACTTGCTCACAGCTCGGGAAAATATTTCTTCTCTGACATACATATAATTAGAAACATGTTATTTCATTTTATACAGTTTTTACAAATCGTGCCAGGAGAAACATATGAAATTTATGAGACAAAATTGATTACAAATTATTTAAAAACTGTAAAAACTTTTCCTTGATCTTGTTTCAAGGACTATTTCACACTTTTAGTTTGTCTGCTAGATTATTCTGTGTCTGGTCCAGCTGTTTTTTTTAAGTAAACAAAAATGAGTAATAATCGTCTTGATCTTTTAATCCGAAAGAGTTCATTAAATTTTGGCAACAACACGTTGAAATATATATAAGAGCGATAAATTATAATTAGGGCGGCTTTCTCGACCACATTTTAATTAATAGAAATAAACAAAACACAATTAAGATTTAGCTAAGTTTTTTAAAATTAAAATAAAAACAAAAGTCACATCACAAACTAATTTCAAGGTGTATCCCCTTACCTCTGGTTCCTCTGTTCCTCGATCCTGCTGGTCCTGCTGATGGGCCTGTGTTGGAGGTGGAGGCGGAGGCGGAGGTGGAGGAGGAGGAGGAGGTGGCTGAGGTGGGCGGCGATGTTATAGGCCCCGCGAGGGCGGCGTGGGGCGTTGGGCTGCTGGTGTCGCGGAAGATGGGGGAGCCGGGGACATAGCGGTCGGGCTGTAAACAAGAAGAACAGAGAGTACAGTGAAGTGCTTTCCATTAATTACAGCTCAAATAGAGTTGCATTCTGTGTTGAACGATAAGGTGTGTTGTGTAGTAGGTACTTGTGTCGCACATTGTTTGCCAAGTGTCAGACATCAATCAGCACAAATGGCTATCAAGTCAGTCAAGTGCCAGCCATCGAATCGAATCGAAGCCAGCGATTCCGGATTCGGATTTCAAATTTCTGAGGCTGTCAGAGCGCGAATCTCAATAGAAGTCAGTCGCCATGAAAGCGAACGGACTGTCAAGATCCGCCGTACTCTTCGCCGGGCTCTGTGTCGCCTTAATGTCAGCGTTACTTTCGAATGGTACTTTTTAACCACCCACATAAATCCTAACCTAACTCAACTAAGTGCCGCTGAGTGCTCGCTTAGCAGCTCGTTTTCCGTTTTCCGTTTAAACTAAATTAGCTGTTTTATTGCGAAATTGGCTTTCTACGACTCATAAGTCAGCGGAAATTTAGCGAGAAAAATCAGGTGAATTTGAAGTGTTCTTGGCACTCATTCTGGCTCATTTTTCTCGACATGGACACGGACATAGACCCCCATTGGATTCACGGAACTGTGCCTTCCGTTCTATTCTTACAGTTCGGTTCGGTTCACTTCGTTCTGTTTGGTCGAGAGTTCAGCTGTCGACGTCACTCGCCTGTGACCGCATTCAAATTTATTGATTGCCTCACCAAAGATGATACAAATCATTTCTCAAAGACTTCTAGTACGAGCTATTTCCATTTCACAGTGGGCTGTCGAATCTTGGGGGCACTGGAAATACTCAGCCTCTTGGGTTATCTTTGGAATTGAAGTGCACATTTATGCAAATTACAAAGGACATCTGCTATATTTAGGCCAAAGCCCCCAGCCATCCTCCATAAGTTGCCTTTTAATGTAAATGAGGCGCCCGAAGGATCAAATATTAAAAATGGTTTTATTGTCAGCGAAATGGTTTAAAAATTCATCACTCATGCTTCATGTTGTCTTTGCTTGTACATTTTTTTTTGTGTACAAGCAGTTGGCTTGGAATTGTAAATTTATGGTTAGGAAATTATGAAAATGTAAGTTTTAAAATGGGTTTATTTTTAGATGTTCACCCTAAATGCATTAGCATGAATCATTTTCACTATACAGCTAATGTTTAGTAGTCTCTTGACATTTGTTAGATTTATTTAGAGCAAATATCGGTTTATTTTTATCTGTTTACCCTCATTGCATTAGCATGAAATTCACTTATTCAACTATATTATTCCTAAATCAATTTCATAATGCTGTGCAAGTGCAGATAATGTTTATTATATTTATTTAGAGCAAATATCAGATTTGATTTTGAGTATTTTTGCCGTTGGGCAAATATTGCTGAATCGCTTGCACTATTTTAATTATATTTGTTTACGTGAGTAATAGCATGATTCCCACAATTCGATGAAATTTGTGCATAGCAAATATTAGATAAAATTATGCGATTTTTTCGCCGATTTGAGCCCATTGTGACTCGAACAGAACGAGGTGATACAATATTCTATCTTTCAAATACTGCGAATCGCATCGAAGCGTGCCAAGAACGATCCCTTTTGCACAAATTTTATACAGAACTCATAATGCAAAATGTGAACAGAAATAGATCTGCGTGTTCGTGGTAAAAGCTAAGGATTTCGATCGACCATCTACCATGTACCATTCTCGAGGGTCGGCCAAAAAGTCTCGTGTCATCAATCCGTTTACACATCTCGAGCATTCGGTGGCCACTGGTGGGGCCATTGACGTCATTGTTATTACACAAAAGGCTGAACCGAATCAAATATAGAATACGCATATAGCCGGGCGATACATGTCGAGGACGTTGTCGTGCCACTTGGCAAATAGACAGAAAGTCTGCTGCCAAAATTCTCACTTTAATTCAATTAATTATTGTGTTTTTATAGATGCTAATGTTTGTTGTTATTGCAGCCCCTGCTGGGGGGTGGCTATAAATAAATTCTAAGAAAAGCACAGCGACAACGACGATCATCAGCACGATGATCATCAAAATCAAATTTAAATTCGAAAACAACGAAACGAAACGAAAACGAAAGGCAACGTCATGACCTCGTTCAACAATCTAATATACACTGTGTATTTTGCAGCGCTCGACTGCTATGCGTGCAGCTACTTGGACGGCTACAGTGACACCTCCTGCCTGACCAACCCCAGTGCCGTGCGAGTGCTCAACTGCACCAAGAAGTACTGCGTGACGATGCGAGTGGAGCTGAGGGTAAGTGTTGGGTAAAACAAACAGTAATCTATACCGTTTCCTGTTCGTCAATCATAAAAAAAAAAAAAATTTATGCAAATATAAAATTATATAAAACAAATCTGTTATTCTAATTTTAACACCACACTAATTCACGTTTTACAAAATATGTAGTAATAGTTTTACACATAATAGAAAAGCATTACTTTATTGAGAATTTTTGTAATAATTTTTTAATACTCAATAGTTTAGAACTGGTGGAATAATAGTTTTGTTTCTATTACGATTTTATTCGTTGTAAGGCACTTTATATTTATATAAATTATTTAAATACCACGGAAAGGTACATTTTATAGACCTAAAAATTAACCTTTATCCGATAAAGTTAAAAGGCATTAAACAACCAGTTTATTTTAAACAGACCAAAAGCCATAACACAGAAAATGTGCTTTTATTTTTTTCACATATAACACACATTCACATTAATAACATGCAACATTGTATTAAAGTCAACAATTTTTGAGTTGTAGCTGTGTAGCTTACAGAACTCTCCGAACTTAAGTACGGGTAAAACACACTGAAAATAAGTACATATAGGGAAAACTACCTACATTCTCCCACCGTACTGAGTGTGGGAATTTGTGGAAGGCGGAAAAACTTCTCCCTGGTCGTAAAAACGCCCGTGGAACGTGCCACAAATGTTCCCAAGCGCCGGCGAACGGGAATTGCGGAGCGTTTAACTCTTCTCGTATGCCAGTGTTCCAGTGTTCCGGCACGGCAGCCCTTGGCCATCGCCATCGCCATCTGCAGGAACAGAAACACTCCCAATTCGGGACGACGCAGCGCAGCTGTTGCGGCAACAAAGTAACACATGGAATGCTTGATTTTTATGCATCGCTCAACTTTGTTTGGCTAAATGTTGCCACAGCCAAAGTTTCGCCTCTTTCTGAAATTAGCGACTCTCACGTACAGCAAAAAAAAGAAAGAAATAAAGCCATTAAATCGTGCCAGCACTCTACTTCGACTAATTGAATCCGGAGCTGCAGTTCCTGCCGGCCCACGCTGCGTATGAGTAATGCCAGCTTAAATGCTTAAATGAATATAAAGAGCTACAAATTGCAGCCAATCAAACAATTTTCCTTGTTTTCCGTAATTGAATACTTAATATGTTTTTATCCGAACAAAAATTAATTATTTAAAGTTAAAATAAAACTTAAACCTATATTTTAGAAAAAAAAATTAAGGAGTAAGTTTACAAAAAGTTTTAAATTTTAATTTCTGATATCTTTTCCATTTTTAGTTTGTTTTTTAATAAGCCAAGTTTCTTAAAAATAAGGCTAGTTAGTGTGGTGCAATGAAGTGCAGACTGAAGCTCCACTCCTTGATTGCTTTCCCAGTATTGACGCAGCTCGTCTGGCTTCACTTTTCACCAGTGAGCAGTAAGCAGCTCAAATCAAAAGAGCCAAGAGAAAGCGGGCGTTAAATAAGCACGAGAAGCGAAACAAAGTGCATAAAAAATCCATTAACATAATTTAATGGAAATCCAGAAGGGCGTATAAAGAGGGCCACATACAGCGTAGACAGCACCCATCGACCTCACATAGCCCAGGCTCCCACACTCATCCCCATTCCCATTCCTGTGGCTAAAAGGCTTAGGCCAGCTTACACCCCCACAAAGTCAACTCAGACGCCTTATTTCCCGCCCATCCTCTGGCTTTTACATAAGCAGATGAGGTTTGAAAATTTGCAAGTGCCTCATTAGACGGTCGCTGATTGAATTTGGGAGGATCAAAGACGCCTTTGGCCAGCAGAGCCCTGAGGTGGCTTCAAAACTTACATACTTACTTGTATGTTATGTTGTTCTCATTTCTCATTTCTAGCCAACTGCAATGCAATTAAAACTTTGTCCAGTACTTCCATCCACCATGTGTCCCTAGTGTGAACTTTGTTTACGCGTTAGCTTTGGGACCAACCCATAGATTGCCTCGGTGCCTCATCCCCATCTCATCCCCATCTACATCTGCATTAATTACTTTGCCCGCTGAAACGAGGGCAAATGCAAATTCGATTCGCAGATACGAAATGCAAATAAGTCCTTGTGGCCCAGTGCGATGATTGGTGTGAATGCGCGTATCATTAGTCAGTCGTCCACATATTAGTAATGTGGATTCCCCATTCCCAATTCCATTCCAGAGCAACTCCAGCAAGGTGATGTCCTTCTTACGCGACTGCCAGGACAAGCCGGACGTAAGCTGTACTCTTTTTATGTAGTTTACTGTAATCAATTTGGATAATTCGATTGCAAATTTAATATCCAATTTGGTTATCATTAATACAAATCAGATTAAAGTGCCTGTTTTATGTCTCTACTGTGCAGATGCTCTATGGAAACAGGCCAGATGAAACATTTCGCACATACTACACCTCATGTCAGGAGAACCAGTGCAATGGACACAATGGCCGGGTTAAGAACTCCACAAATGGAATTGGAGGAGGGGGAATTCACAATGCCATAGTTCCAGGAAAAAGTGCTGCCCAAGGGCTCACCTTTTTCTCTTGGTCACTGATATTTTTGCCCTTTTCTGCAATTTTTTCAGTTGCATCGAGTATATAAATATTACAGAGAGCTTATCAAAGAACTCTATGATATAGGGTTTTAATTTAATGTATCTGCATTTGTGTAAAGCAATTCTTAATATTATTTAAATACATTTTATTTCAAATAAATGTTATTTCTCAAAGCTTTAATAATTTCTATGAAATTGTTGCAACTGATGGGATTTATAATTGGATTGAAGTTTACATGGTTTGCAACATACTAATTAATAATGACACAGTTTCAGTCAGATAACTCTCCAAGGGAAATCCCTGCCGATAAGCAATTACATGGCTTTTAAGCACTGTTACACATGCTAATTAATGCGGTTTGGGGGAAAGGTTACGGGCTTTGACAAACTTTTGCGTGACTCCGATCAAGGGTGCAGGATGCGGAGATACGGTGGATACGGAGGGCTCACCATGAAGCCACAACGGTAATTGCAGCGACCGCCAGGCTTTTAGGCCATCATCATTGGATCAAAGGTCGCCTCCACTTCCGGCATGTCCACGTCCCACGGGCTCAAGAACGAATATGAATTCCAGCTAATGGCGACGTTAATTGCGTGTATCTAATGGACTCGCTGACATCTTTACGCAATGAAACACGAAAACTCAAGTGCAAATTGGTCGGAGCAAATGTGATTCGTTCGAAGGTTGGCCGAAGCCAAATGCAGGCCAGGCCAGTTAGAGACATGTCTTTTGGCCTCCCGCCTCAATTGGGTAAACATTCCACTCAGCACTCAGCTGTTTACTCTGCCTCATTTGGGTTGCACCGAAAATAAATCTGAGAACTTTTCGAGTCCTTGACTTTTTGTGCACACATTTGAATTTGTGTTTGCACAGCTCCACGCATTAAAGTTGCCATGTGAAACGCCCCCGCCAGTTTCCAGTTTCGTTTGACACGATTTCGGCGCTTTCGGCGCTTTCGGGGCCTTTGGGCCAACGCGACGGCAAAAAGCAAACAACAAACAAACAGCAGCGACAACAACAAGGACAATAGCCAAGTTTTCAGGTCCCGCCCCCCTGGGACACGACAAGTGGACAAGTGGGCTTGGACCCCTCAGCGTTTCCTGTTAAATTTCACTCGGGCCCAGACATCAAAAATCGAAACTCAATCCCAAAAATGGCAGCTCATCGGAAGGACATGTGCTATGGAAAATTTTAATACGAATTTACGGGGAAACAACTCCCCATAAAAATAATTTTATTTTAATTTTTATTTTTCGTGCTCTTGATATCACAATTTTGAAAGGGCATCCCAGAGGAAAAAACAGAATTCTGAATAAAGTTAACTCAAAAGTAAGAAGATCGAAAAAGTTGTTTTCTAAAACCAAATTTCAGGGCACAAATATTTAAAATGTATGTTAAATAAATGTTTATTGTAACCCAACCAGAAAAACTATGTTTTATACGTTAAATATGTTTTTATTTTAAATTTAAGCTAAAATAAATATTTTGAATTTTAAGATAAGTAAAATATAATAACAATAAAGAAACTTAATGAAAAACTTTCCAACGGAAACAATTTTCTCAATATTAAAGCCACTTTAAGCCAAATTAAGCCACTTTAAAATATTATATAAGTATTCTTGCCTGCCTTTTAGCATCCAGAAAACAATTTTGTAAGACAAAAATCTCTCCAACAAAGTGAAACAAAAGCAGACCGACAAAAAATAATAAAACATGAAAAAACTCCACCACTTTCAAGAAACTTTGCAATGTTATTAAATTGCATGGGGCGAGTGGACCTCATAAAATGTTTATTAAGTAAACACTCACGCATTCAATTCTTGAAACATGAAAAACAAATAAACTTTCCAAGATGACAAAATCTTGCGACCGAAATGTGGAGCATCTGCTAATTAAAACGTTTTCGGTCACGTGAACAAAATTGTGCAAACAATTATTTGTATTTATAAATTTAAAATTAAGACAGCAGCAGGAATGCAAACATAAAGGTGGCCGAATTACCAGAGGGGAATGAGGGTACTTGAGAACTGCCTGAGTTTCGGGATAGGAAGTAATTTTTACTCGACAAATATTGACTTGATCCCAATAGCAAGACAGTGCCGGAAAATAAGTTGAAAGCATTCCTTCAGTCAGCCAGACGAAGGTGCACGGATGGATCCCCGGTGAAATGTGGGTGTCGAAGTGGGTGGGAAATTGGTGAGAGATGTTCACTTGACAGTGGCCACCGCAGCGGACCATAAACAACCAAGACACAAGAAAATGGGCAGCGGTTGCGGTTCACTTTTTTCCTCATTGTTATTTGCAGTTATCCAGCCCCCACAGAGTTCTCCGGAATTTTACTTTTTCCCGTGCACTTGGAGAAAAACTTTAGAAGTTATAGATACTTTCAATTTCTTATCATTTTAAACCATCAAAATAAAATAGAACCTTTGAAATGGGTTTCTGTACACCCTTTATGTGAAAAGTTTTCTGACAAATCTTAGAGACATTCAATGCATGATGATTTTTATCTTCATAAGTTTAAGCTAACTACAATTACTATTTAAATCTTTTTTATATATTTTTAATTGCATTTATTTTTGTAGTTGTTGTTGTGTTTTTAATTGTTGAATACACATTTTTAAAAAGTAAAACTTTATGAAATAAATGGCTATTATATTTCTCCACGTGTAAACTGTAAAAAAGGTGTGCTCGCTGCAGAAATTGTAAATTCAGTCGCTCCGAAATGAGGACGCCGCAAAATGTTGACAGTTCTCTAGAGGATGGGGCCACATTTCTGAGTCAGCGGGTTGTCTGCGCTTGATGTTCTGTGGGATTGCTTTGGGTTGCTCTGGATTGTGTCGGGTTGGGTTGGGTTGGGGGAATTGCAAATAGTTCGGTCCGATTGTGATTCCCTGGTCTGGTTATTATGGCCAATCGCCATTCAACAATGGCTGACTTGAGTTTAGTTGAGTCCCCATCCCATCCCCAGTATTCCGTAAGTGCGTTGAACTTTTCCGTCTGGACAGCGAGTCTGGCCGAGACTCTTTTCCCTCTTGGGGAATTGGAAACGAAACGAACTGAAATAATGGCACAAAGCGAGCGAAATGCGTGCCGGAAACTATGCAAACCCTTGTCTGCAATTGCCAATGCATTTGTAATTGTCTGAAGTGGAGGATATTGTCCCATAAAACGGACAGTTTATTCCACCCAAAAAGGAGGAAAGCGAGCACACTGCACACTCATGATATCTATAGCTATAGATATGCCCCATCAAATACAATTGATCGTGTGTTATAATATTCATCTTGACAAAAATTTCCCGTAATAATAATACAGATAAAAAACATAATATAAAACAGGCGAAGGCGGAACAGGCAAAAGTGAAAGTCACTTGATTTATGCCTTCTCGGGAATCTTGTAGAAAATTGGGCGTTGAATAACCCCGAGAAAGTGGAACACTTTTGGAAAATCGGAAAAGTGGAAAGGTGGGCGTGGTAGCTGCTCAGAGGCACGTCTGCGTCTCCTTGGCTCATTGCACACTCTTTTTTGTATACATTTCCACAGTTGTTTTCATTGTGGGCTACCAATGAATAAAATATGAGGAATATTCTAGGGCTGATGCCAATTTTTTGCGGGTTTCTTTGATAAATGGAAATTGCAGTCAAGTAATTAAAATTAAATAAGGAGCATAACTTTAAATTTGAGGTCACTTGTAGTATTTATAAATATGGAAGCAGGTAGGTTGCTCATAAAAATTTTAAAAGGACTGATAAATTTCGTAATAGTGACTAAGGAAATCTAACGTCTAATTTGACATAAAATTTATTTAAATGTATCTCTCAGCTAAAAATAAAATTTATTGAACCGCAATAAGGAAAAACCCATTCATAAAAGTTAATCTTCAAAAATACCTATTTATCTGAAACTTAAAAAACATTGAAATTATGTATAGTGAGTGTTTTGAAAAAACAAGTGCATTGTTTATTTCCCAAAAGTTGTTGACAATTGATTTTTAAAAACCAAATCATCAAAAAAACCATCAAACCGCCCACTCAGTGAGCATTTTGATGTGTGAAGGATGCTCCCAAAAATTGATGGCTGTGCCTGGGCCAACTTGTCTTTTGCGGCCGAATGCGAGCTCTTTGTAAATTTTGTAAATTTTGTAAAAATAATTGCTTTGCTCGCCGATCTTTACAGAAATGATTATTGATGAACACTTTGGCCTATTTTATCAAAATCAAAGCGGACGCGACAACGTCACTTCTGCGGTCCAATGAAGCGTGAAATGCGGACCGACAACGCGGGCAAAGCGCCAGCACACATTAAATCTTGCGAAAGTTTACCAAGAAAAAAAAAGGCTAACACACCTTTTGGACGGAATATATTTGTGGGAGGAGAGGTGAGTAGATTTTTTGGCAAAGAGTCGAAGAGCCGATGACGTCAAACGGCGGCAACCGGCAGACTTTTCAGCCCCAGACCGATTTGACCAACCTTTCAATCTGTTTTCATATAATTTCACATAGTAGGCACGCGTAGGTGGCTTCCGTCTCCAGGAAATCCCCGTGAATCACCCGGGGACGGGATTTAGTCTTGGGTCTAGGCGCGGAATTCGCAGTGGATATGCCAGGAATGCCAAAACATTGATGGAAGTCAAGCCGCGAGGCTTTTAGCGTCGCGTGCCAATCGACCAAGATCCAAGATCCGTTAATGTACATCGGAACATGTGGACATATATAGAGATGTATAGATGTATAGAGAGTGTAATTCCATAGCTGACAGCGGGCGGCATTATCAGCTAAAGGCGACAACAAAGATCTCCCGCTGAATGACCAGACACATTTACATTTATTTGTTTACCCCAGCGTTGCCTCATCTTGACAATCAATTAATTTCCCACCAGCTCCTGCCCCCCGGGAGTCTCCTGGTTTTTTCCTGCTACAAGTGCTACAAAGGCAAGTGGCGTCGTGGGCGCTAATTGTTTTTAATGAAAATTGCCAAGGATTTAATAAGGAAGGCACAACAAATGGATCTTGAAAGCCATTTCAATTATGCCACAAGTTTCTCATCAATCTGAGTGGTGACCACCGCAAAACGATGACGTCAAGCATTGCAGCATGCATTTTATATGTACATGGACTTTATCCAAAGTTCAGTGACATTTTCCCCAGCACAGACTGGCACAGGCGACGAAAATAGTTTTTCCACAAATTTTAATGAGCTTTCATGAGCTGAATTCATTGCTATAATGCTTTTGTATGATTTCAGCATTCATATCTATAGTTTGTACAGTTTCGAGCTAATTAAAATTTTAGCAAACATGTTGCCAAGCCAACAAAGCACCAGCAATTATAACTAAAAGCCAACCTCATGCTAACTACTCAACCTCCGCCCACTCAATCCACTCAAAATTTCAGCAGGCTGTCGGAAAATTTGTACTTGTATTCGCGAAAATTTCCACATACGATTACGAACAATAAATACTGGGGGAAAAAAGGAGGTTAACCAATTTGTTCGCTTGCGGCTGGCGAAAGTGACAACGAACGGAAAAACAAGACATGGGTGCTTTTTACAAATGAGTTTCCGTGTTTCATTGAATGCATATGCATATGCATATGCAGTTGCATTCCTGCTCTATAAATACATTAAACTTGTTCTTTCCACTCGTTTTCACTTTCAGTTGCTTAAAACTGAGTCAATGCGATGCGTGGGAGAAATTGCAGCTGCAGTGGCTGAATTTTAATGACCCGACGACGGCGACAGCCAAAAATATTATTCAAAGATGTCAGCCAGCCAAAATACAAATAAAAGCGGCAATTGAAATAGAAATGATGGCAGTGGGATGGCGAAAGTGACAATTTAAATCTGCGTGGGCCGATGGCCAAATGCAAGGAGTCAATGAGCTCATTAAGCCAACTAAACAAAACTATTCCCCGCAAAAAAATCTAGCGCTAAAATCAATCATGGGATCGCCAGCGGAAAGAGTTGACAGTCCGGCCAAAACACAATCGATTCGGAAGTTCAGGGTCCTCTTAACACCGAAGGTGAGTTAGTGAACCCGAAAACAAACCAAACAGAAACGAGATAAAACGACCCTGAGGGTTTGCCAAAATTGTGGCTAATTTGCCAACATTGTGGCAGATGGACATGCGAAAAACTGCTTGCACACATGCCCAATAATTAGTAGGGTTCGATGATGATGATGATGATGATGGAACGGAATCGAAAGTTCAACTGGTGCACAGGGAAAAACAAACCCAAACTTGATTGTGTTATAAAATAAATATGGAATTAAGAATTAATACCAAAGTAATAATGGGGTTCCTTAATCTCTTTAATGAAGGCTACCTTTTGAAAAACTTATCAGAATAATTTATACCATGTTTATGCTAAAAAGTTTATGCAACACGAACGAATCATATAAGATAGAGGTGACATAGACTAAGAATAAGGTCACATTATTTGACTATCGATAAGCCGGATGTGAAGGGAAATTATTTTTAAAGCCAAAGAGTGCAAACACAAACTTTTGATTATCTTTTCAGCGTTGAAATAGTCCAACTTTCGCTGATGTTCCCACTTCATGATATGATTGCATGAAACATACTACAAAGAGATGCATTATCTCCCCCCAATTTTTAAACAAAGAGCAATGAACGTCATTTAAAATCTTATTGCAACTTTTTAAAGATAGTTGTCACATTAAATTCATGTTAAAGTTCTTCTCGTTCAATATAAAATGCATACTTTTCATACCAAAACGAATAATCAAGTCAAAAGTTTTTGTGCTCATGTTGCAACATATAACTTTTGTTCGACTCTTGACATTTCTTACCAGCTCTTCAGAAGTTTGTTACTGGCGTTTTTTCAGCGCCATTGCAGCATTGAACCCAAGTGCGCAATTCAATACGAAAAAGTGCAGTTTTTTTCTTGTAGTTTTCTCTTTCTTGGTAAATGCAATTATTCCGTAAGTCTTAAAGCCTGAGCCCTTTTGAGCTGCTTACAGCTGGGAAAAACTATAGAAAAGGGGCAGCAATAAATTGAGCAGAAACGCTGCTGTGTTCAAGTCTATTTCTCAATTCAATTAAGTGACTTTTATGCCGGCAAACTTCGTTTTCCGTTCACTAAAAGCCTCTTTTCTGTCCTGTCCCCCGGCAGCAGTTAAAACCCATCCAACACTGCAGCCCCTAAATGCGTTATTTTGAATCCAATCAACTTTTTGCTGTCCAAAAGTATGCTGCAATAACTTTCAAATTTATAGCCTTTACAGCAGCGATTAGTGTTGACCTTTAACAGTGTTTTTACTAGGTGTTTTTTTAATTTGGAAGCTGTTTAAACACATGTTCTTTATTTACTTCTTGTGGGACGGATCAGCTGATGTTGCATCTGCGGGGTTTAATAAAAACCATTACAGACTCTATTCGGTTAAGGCGATTTTAAGCGGCTTTCTGCAGGGTTTTCACCCATTGACCGATGGTGGCCACCCTTTCACCTGTCATCTGACATCTGCACTTTCACCTATCGCTTATCGAAAACGTGGTAGGCGAAGGGCTGTCAAAATGACCTGCATATCCCCTCGAAAGGCAGAGTCATTCTTTCAAAAATTGTCGCAGCGAGCAGAGCTCTTTTGAAAAGTCCTAAGTAAAAAACATAAAAATTAAATTCCTCTCATTGAGTCGTTGTGTTCCGTGTCGAGCAATATACTTGAGTTTCCAGCCCCCAGCACGCGCGTGTGCCGTTCTCGTGTTTAGATCCAGATACCAGATACCAAGTCCCGGTCCAGGTCCACCAAATATATAAAAACCACAAGTCATTCTCTCTTGAGCATCCAAAGAACAAAGCTGAACAAGATGGTTATCGAATCGCAGACAACTCCTGTTACCCCTGCTCCCAAGACCAGCAGCGCCACCAAGGAGGCAGAGTGCCAGCACTCGGGCAGCGATGATGAGGTTAAAGTGGAGACACCTCCGACTTCTGCTCCATTGACCACACCGAGGAGCGGCCGCGTGGGCATCTTCAATGCCGAGGACTTCCTCTCGCGGGCCCAGATGAACGACAAGATCAACAACATCCTTCGTTCGCCCACCAAGGCTCCAAATGGGGTGCGCCAGCGCTCCGTCTACACCAACAACAACCCATCGCCGGTAAGTAGTGTTTCCTTTATAACTATTTGTCTGTCACCCCAGTCTGTCCCATTTGTCAATGGGGAAAACTCTTATTTTTAATGGTCTTAATGTGCGGTCTTAACGATACATATTTTGACACATTAGAATAGTTTTCAAGCTGGCTGTGGTTATTACACATAGTAAAGCATGAATTGGCAAAAAAAGAAAAACTAGTATGAATAGCACACAATTCTTTCTTGTGTGTGTGTGTGCTCTGTCCAGAATGACTTGGTACTTTCTCCGTTTTCTTCTTTTTCTTTAACTTTTCGCTTTCCTTTTGTGCGTGTGTTCGGCTTTGAACATTCTCCAACACTATAACCATTACTGAGTTGAGAAGGTAAATTACTTTTAATCACTTTTAACTAAAAATTATAATTTTGTTAGGGATTTCTACACTGAGTTTGGAGCCAGATACAATGAACAATATATATTCATGCTCACAAGGTTTTCCTTTTTTTTTTGAAGGGGTATTTTAATTTAGGGGTACAAACGAAGCCTTGTTTTGATCATTTTAATAAATCGATTTTAAATGTAAGTCAACGCATAAAGTTCCGATACATATTTGAACACATTAGAATAGTTTTCAAACTGAATATTGTTATAACAGATACTAAAGCATGAATTGGCAAAAAAAAACTGCTAAAGTTTGGCAGTGCATTAGTGTGAGTAGCACACAGTTTCTTTCATGTGTGTGTGTGTGCCCTGCCAAGAATGACTTGGTACTTTCTCCGTTTTCTTCTTTTTCTTTCACTTTTCGTTTCTTTTTTGTGCGTGTTTTTGGCTTTGAAAATTGTCCAACACTATAACCATTACTGAGTTGAAAAGGCACATTACTTTCAACACTATTAAAACTGTACGAGAATATTCATGGTTAGAATTTCTGGTTTGTGTCAAGATATCCCATACAAACACGGGTAATAATCATGCCACATGCTTCACTTATGGTTTTACAGAGTGCAGTATTTAAAAAAACTTTTTGTTTGATGCCAAATTCTATCAACGAATTTTACTTTCCTTTTTTTAATGGGTATCAACTAACACTCTATTGTTTTAAATTTCCCAATGTCGTTATTGATTGCAAACTGAAAATTTGAAATCTCTGCTAAATGTATTGCTTTATATGCACACATGTTAATTTTTCCCATCCGTGTCATTAAGTAGACAGCTTCTCCTATTTTTCTTGTCCATCTCATCCTCTAGCAAGCCACCATGCGCTGTGTGCCTTCGATGACCAGCCCGGTGGGCACTCGCATGAGCAGCCTCAGCCTGTCGCTGAGCGCCGGGAGCGCGGATGGCGTGGAGCATAGAATGGGACGCGGATTGCAGCGCGGCGGCAGCAGCAGCAGCCTGGGAAACACTAGTGCCTCCGTGGGCACCAACACCGCCATTCTGGCCAAGGAGTGCTCCAGCCAGACGAGCGTCAGTGCCCGTCCCTTTTTGCACATGGGAGTGCACTCGGCTCCAAATCCTTCATTCGGGGCTATTTCACAGTTGGCTGGGGGTTACGATATGGATGCTGCCAATATCACGCGCAGTGGCAAGAATTTGACGGGCCGCTACTCCGCCAACTTTGGCTATGAGGGAGAGGGTGCCTACATGATGGTAAGTGACTCGTAGTCTGTCCTTATAGTATGTCCTCAAATTCCCAATCCACAGCCACAGTCGCACCACAACCAGCAGTTCCCGGCCCCGATGCCACCACCACCTTATGCTCTGGGCAGGATTAGCTCGGGCACCTTTGATATGGGAGACAACAACACTCCGCCGCCGTGTCCCGGCTCCGGACCCATTGCCATGTCCAATGGCACCATCCAGCTGCGCCTGCGCGAAGGCGTTCGGTGAGTGATTGGTTACCCCAAAAAAGCAATCAGTTTGCTTTCGGGAAAATGCAAGTGTTTCATTTTACAGATATTTGCAGCAGTTAATATCATTGTTGATTTAAGCTCTGACAACCACCACAGACAAATAAAAGATTTCGATAAACATTTCTAACTTGATTAAAAATGTTAAAAATGTGTTGTTTTGCTCAGAAGCTCTTATTAAAAATACATTTCAGAATTTTTAAACTGAATACTGTCCGCCTTCGTACAACCTAAGCAATGCAAACAGTCTATTGATAGTAGGGAAAAATGAGATAAATAATGATATTAATAATGATATTAAACCCCCTACAGTATTGACATGACTCTGGACAAGGCGGTGCGTGTGCTGAATCAGCGCAGCATGGTGGCCGTCGCTTTGTCGCGCAACTGCAGCAACTCCGCCCTCATTCATCCCAATGGACGCATCTTGCAGAGTGGCTCCAAGGTGGAAATTGTCACCTACGACGGAATGAAGTCCAATAACTTTGTGTAAGTTTCCAGAAAGTACCAATGGGAATTGAAGGTTTAAGCTAGATACTATCCAGATCTTAAAGTTATTTTAAAACCTGTTTACTAAATACAAATTTAAGGAAAGACTTCAGCTATAGTGCGCTATTTTAATTCCTATTGCTTTAAGCTGAATTATTGTCAAAGATTACTTGTTATCAATAAAGTTTAGTATCCCAATTGCTTTATCTCGAGCTTGGCTTCGAAGGATCTTTCTTAAATTTGGTTTCCTAAATTGAAAATAGCAAAACCTAACCAATGAACTGAAAAATCGACTGAAACCCTCTCTCCCTTTTTCTATTTCAGTCGCTATGCCAAAATGTGGTACAAGGGCGTCAGTTTCACCAGCGAGTCGTGCGCCCTCATTTATCTGGTGGACACAGCTGGCACGCGCACCACCACCGACACCTTTACCGACTTGACCAAGGACTACACCCTGGCCGTGTTCTACGAGTGAGTTCCGCACAGAGTATTCCAGATTGCCAAAATCAATTCTCCCGTTTCTAATTAACGCAGCGACTCGCGCCACGGCCCATCCTTTATGTCGGACGCCCACGAGGTAATCGCCAATTCCACGTACAACTGCGCCGAGGACGGCACCGAGGTGTACGACATCAACGGGTTCCGCATCACCCAAGCGGCCGACGGCCTGGTGAAGGTCACTCGCCAGCACAACAAGTGTCTCATTCGCACCAGTCCTGGAAACGGATCGGCCACTCTCACCACACCTGGCATCCACTGCACGGCTTCGCTGGGAAAGACCTCGCACCTGTTTGTCCGGTGAGTTTCCCACATCAAAAAGATTAGAATTTGTTGTATGAACTGTTAGAACCTATAGATTAGAACCTATGGTTAGAGCCTTGAACTAATAATTATTTTCTTTAAATATGTACATACACCTTCCTCCAAGAAAATTATTATATTTTAAATAAATATTCATTTGATCTTTGTTTTCTTCCAGTCGTAATGAGAAACGCATGCACTTTGACGGATCCTCTTTCATTGTGCGCAACGCCGGTCACTCGGCCGGGTTCAATGAGAACAACCTCCTGATTGTCTACTAAGTATCGCTCGCAGCATGGGATGTGTTTTGGGATGAGGTGGAGAACAGGAGTACAAAAACAACCACATCTGGACACCCCACCCAAGGACATATAGTGCCCCATTACCACACACAACACCACAGACACACACAGACACCGACTCAAGCGTCGACATCAACACCTCCACCATCCACCCCACAAATCAAAATCAAAAGTACGGGGCTTTGGCGTTGAGAGGAATCAGAGATCATATGAGAAAATCCAAATCCACGCAATGGACAACAAAAAAATGGTAATCGTGAAACAGCATTTAGAAAGTAAGCTCGCAAAAAGGCGCGGGCAAACAAAAAGATTGCTCGACGTAGGCGCAACGCAACCACTAAGGAATTAGTTTTTAGAACCCCTTAAATTCACTCTACCTATCCCTCGATATATTCTTTTTTTTTACTCTCGTACTGTTGTTTCGTAAAGCCAAGTGGGCAGGGACTTCCAATCTCTACCTACTGCTTGAAACGCTGGCAAAGACACAAAGCCAGCGTTTCAAGCCTTTTTTCTCGGCTTCATCGACCTGTCAAAATTTCTGACCAATGAATTTCCAAATTGTTCATTACAAATGAAGCAGCCTGAGAAAAATTTGTAAGATTTCAAAATTTCCAAAACAAAAAAAATGAATATACGAGTATTAAAAAAAACAAGTGCTCAACACAAAAGAAAAAGGCAGCAAAAAAGGCTGACCCAAAAATGAGTTTTGTGGCGTTACGTTCGGACCACGTAACGCCAGTGTCAATTCAGTTAGTTCTAAGTTATCAGTTAAGGTTAGTTTACGTAGTTACTGCAATCCAAGCATGTTCATCCTCCCAGGCACAGGCACATGACACACAGCCATGATTAGGCCATCTGATAAGCACACGAGGAAAGTTAAATGAGTTTTCAGTGAACGGAAAAGCGTCTGGGAAAATGTCCAATCAATACACATTTATAAATCATTTGAGGACAGCAGCAAAGTGAAAGGGAACACGAATTTTAATTAGCTTACGTAACACTTGTCCACAAAAGGCAGCCGCCTTTTAATACACACTTTGACTTTGACAATCACACACACGCAACACTCCTCTGAAAATGTAATAGAGGAGGCAAAAGTGAAATGTAGCCTCACGACAATCTCCAAACCCCTAAATTTACCCCCTTGTAATGCGAAATTGATGTGTACGAAAATCGATTCAAAAAAGTAATAAATGAAAATCAAAAAATTAAGTTAATGTATTCAACTTTTGGAAGAAATTTGCGGAATTTGTTATTCATTCTTGGCTAATTCTACGGCGTAGAAAATGTTGTCAACCGCCTGCTGCTGCCACACGCACATTTCTGTGCGCCTTCAGAGTGTCGACAAGTCCTGTGGCATCGTAAATGTACCAGGAAATTGTTTTATGACTACAATTCACTCCCCATCCTTCAAAGGGGAGTTATGGCACCCAAAGTGCCATTGCGGGTCGACTTTAAGGTGCAGGATGGCCCTAAAAGGGCCTCTCGATGTTTTTATGTAAATGTATCTTAAATCATATGTGCCTAGAATAATGTTACTGCCTTGATATTGGGAATTTTTGAATTTAAAAAGCTTGTCACATCTCGAATCAGAATAAATTGTTTTAATTTCAAAAAGAGAATATTTAACAGGGGTTATTTTGAGGTTGTTTCTTTTAGTCTCGTTCTTTACCTGCAAGCAAATCCAAAAGCACAAGGATATGGGATCGGCAGTCATGCAGACTAAACTCTCCAACAAACTTAACCTGGAGTTGGAACTGGAATTAGAGTTGGAGGAGCGGCTTGGCAGTGGCAGTGGCTGTTGGTAGAGATTATTGGATAATGGTTGGCGGAACTACATACGAGTATGTGCCACGTCTGTCTCTGTCATAAGAAGAAAGTTGTTCCATGGTTAGAAAGTACACTGAGAGAAAGAGGGTGGGGGGTAAGCGAGGAGTGGTGAGCGATACGCAAGCGGCGGTGAGTGAGTGTCTCCAGCTCAAGCTGGCACACATGTTATCAAAATACATCTAAAAATGCCTTTTATTCTAGTGCGAGGAGTGCTGCGAACCAAATGAACCCCAACTCTGAACTCTGGATCCCTGAACATAAGTTAACTCGGAAACTCTGAAACTCGGAGGCGAACAAAGGCAACCCACTCACATATGGCAATGCTCACGCTTGCGTGACTATGAGAAAAAAGACTTTGAGGCCATGGGCAATGGGAGGAGGGTATCCATCCGGAGGGTAACCATCGCCGTCATTTGCCTCTCGCACCCGTGCTCGACATCAAACGCTTTTCACACTTAATTGGGCGTAAAATTAAATCAGAATTGATTAAAACACTTGAATGACAGCAGCAGCAGTCGAAGCCAGATCCAGAGCTACATGGTCCTGGTCCCAACTTCGGATCCGGATCCGGATCCGGGTCCCAGCCAAAAAGTCTAAGCATAAACAAACTTTTCGGTCTCCAGTATTCCAGCTGACGCATGGCACGTAGCTTCTCTTGGCCATCCCATCCCATCTTTTAAAAACGGACTAATTGCTGCCTAGAAACTCAGCTACCCTCCACTGCTCCTTTTTAGAAAAGTTTATCAAATTCAATTTCCTACAAAAGGAAGAGCTCGCTCCGAGGGCGGGGCATCAATTTTTCTGCATTACCGTTTAATGGGCCGTCAATTATGCGAGTCTCGGTCCACACAGTTATACATATTCAATAAGGCTTGATTCGTGGCCATAAATCCTCGAATGGGTTCGTTTCACCTGCACCTGCCCTGCACTCCTTCCGCTACGTTACGCTACGTTCCGGCCAGACGGAAAATCAATTCGATTTGCGGCCAAAAAGGGATTGCAACTTCCCCCGATAATTGCATTTTAACCGGGTTACCCCAGGAAAATCCAAAACCGGGCAGCACGAGACACCGGTAATGGATATATGCAAATTCAGCTTCGCTTAACTTAATGGGAAATGAATGGCACTGGGGGAAATGAGGAATTATGAACATTCAGCCCCGGGGGAAAGTGGCTTAAACTGAGCCACAGGAAGATTGCCAAAGAGTACATCAAAATTTAAGCGGCTCCATCTGTCAGGGCCTCAAGGACTTCAAAAGTGGCTGCCTCGAATATGTTCGGATGTGTAAGCAAGGCTGTCAGCCCCGCAAAAGGTGACGGCAATCAAATCAATCAGCCCAGCCACCTGAACGGAGTACGGGGATCAAAGTGAGTCCTCAATGAATGTTTATCCTTGGCGGAGTAAGGAATATGGTGTAAGGATAACCCCTCAACGTATGCAGCGGGAAAGAGTAAGATTGCGGATGACAAGTTGCAAGTGTATAAAGTCATTCGATGCCAAGCTGTCGGGACTGATTGCTGGTTGCGACATCAGGCCCCAATTCATAAGTTATTTACAAGCAACATTTACTCTAAAGCGGATTATGGCACTCCAATGCAGTCTGTGACATCAGAAGTAATTACACTAATTGAGAACAAGTCGAAATCAGTGCTTCACCTTAAGTGCAGGCCAAAGTTTCAGTCTTCGGTTGACTAATTGAAATTGCACCTTCAACTTTGTTCAGGCTTCCAGTTACATCCCCCACCGAGCCACTCAATATTGATTAAGATTGAGGAGCTTCCCTTGTTTTCAGTTCAACAGAGATAATTTAAAACTGTGTAAATGTTTTCCCACTCTCCTCTCCAGCGGCAATAACAATTGAAATGTAACAACAGACGAGCGTCAACATTATTATAATTGCGTTTAATTAAGCCGCTGAGTAAATCCTCTCAACACTCTAATTTGAAATGGCAGGCCGAAAAACAACAAAAGACCGAGCCGATTGCCAAATATTTAGGTCCTAATCCTCTTGGCCCCAAAGAGCTTTATAAGTTGGCAAGACAAGGGACGCTGAGTGACGCTCTCCAATAACCAAAGTTTCGGCCTGATGAACAGAAGGCTTGGTAAGTTGTCCAATATTTGCACATAACAGACCTCATACAATTGCCATCTGAGAGTTTTTTCGTGGCTTGTGGCCAGAAATGTTCTGTTTTTTGGCCATGGCCAGCCATTTGTTTGCCAAACTCGGCAGATGTCACCCACAATCTGTGGGCCATGCTCTATTGTCTGTCGGCCAGGTTTGCACAGGGAAATATATGGATTGCGGCTGTATTTGCCAAGGCAATCCTAATTAACTTGCCGCCTGCTACGTAATTCCAATGCATGAAAGCCTTTCTAATGCAAAACCCAAAATCCACATCACTTCTGGTTAAAACTCATCAGCACATCCACAACTCGAGAGTCTCCAGTTTTGGCCCTGATTCAGCTGCAGATCCTCCCTTTCGGTCCCTGCTTCCTGCGAATGCCAGCTATTTCCAACGAACGCTTTTGCAGTTGACGATTTAATTAAGTCTAATGGTAAAATGTTGTTACGCAATTAAGTCGGTGTCGTTGTTTTCGTAAATGCCCTTTTTATTGGGGCTCACTCACGTGCTGACCCTGTTCGTTTGACTTTGTGAAAACCAATTTCGACCCACATAATGTGAAGTAAATGCAAATCGAATTACCAATAACGAGACTGCCTCGAAATATCTGAAAACTGTTAACACCTGACCGTAATGGTAGTTGATAGGTGAGCCTAGGGGCAGATATTCTTACAAAGGCTCCAATGAAATTGGATGGGCTGGGACTCTTAAATTAAAACTGAACAAACTTAAGTTGAAAACTAAGTATAGAAAAATAACTTGAACATTATGCAATAGAGTATTCTGTCTAATTTTTTACGAAAATAATACCAATCATGGTTAGTTGTAAGTTTTAGAAACCCCTATTTTGAATCAACAGTAAATATTTTTAAAAGGGAAATGATTCCAATTGTGTTCTTAAATTAAAAATCTTTTAAATATGTAGCATTTGTCAAAATAAATTAAATTTTTCCGTGCCCAATTTATAAATTATGGAAAATAGCTTCCAGTCAGAAAGAGAACCCCATCAATTTTACCTAACATCCGAGAACACATATTAAATATTTCGGTTGCCTGAATTTTGGTTTGTTTAAGCTTGCGGTGCACTTTTAGGAGATATGCGGTGTCAGGTGTGAGATACAAATAGTTCAGCATAGCAGCTCCCATTTAGCGGAGATACGACTACTGATGCAGTCCAGATACATGCGTATCTGTGGGACAGCAAGGCGTTACTTACATGATGGGCAAGGCCATTGATGTGGTTACGGTCTGCAGCAGCTCCTTTTCCCGATCCTGCAGATCCTGCGGTTCGAGCAGCTCCTACTTCCTTTGCCCCTTCACTTGACTTGGGGGCGGCGACTGTGGAGCTATTCGAGAATTCCTGGCTGTAGCTGGTGCACCTGCCACCACCGCCTCTGTTGCCTCTGTCGCCTCTGTCGGAGATGTGGGCGTGGCCGTGGTCGTGGGGCGAGGGGGCGGCTGCGAGGGGCAGGGGAGAGGCCGGCGGGGTGGGTTGTTGTGGAAGAGAGGGGCCCGTTCTGTTGCGTAAACGGGCCAAAGCACTCCGTAGACCCTCCGTATTGTCTTTGTCGGGCCCCTGTCCAAACGAAATGCATCCGCAGAGCAATCCTGTGGCCTCAGCCTCCCACGCTCCACCGCACCCAGCAATTAGCTCCCCTCGAAGCACTGCTCCTTGGCGAATCAATTAAATCAAGATCAAGTTGGGCTTTAATCGGAGCACATTAGGTGACCAACCGCAAAGTTTGCAACTGCAAACCACAAAGTGGACAAGTTCAAAAGTTGTCCTCTTTCTTTACTCGATTGTGTAGAGTGTGCTCAAGTTGTAATGTTTTTTAAATCCAATTTTTAGTCCACTTGCAGGAAGATTAGTTCACAAAAGCTTGAGAATTCTGGAGACGCTGCAAATAGGCAAGAGGGAAAAAAATCAATCAAATAATAATTTAATTTTATATAATTTGTGTTTTTTAAAAGATTAATAACAATTCTTTATATTGTTTTAATTATTTTGCTTGCATACATAATTAATGATCAATTAAAAACATTTTTCTACTAGACCGATTTAAAAAAACTTTATCATGAACAAAACCAATTAGTTTTTCGACTGACTAAACCGCAAAATCGAAACTACTTGACATTTAATATTGGCTCTCATTTGTAGTTGGCAGAATAGCCAGCCACTCGACAATCCTTTCTGTGCAGTATTCACCGAATTAATTAAAAACGCATTCAAAACCAACAGTTCGTTTAACAAAGCATCAGCAAAAGAGTTTAATTAAAAATGTGTAGCTGGAAAACATTGGGTTGAATTACCAGCTAAAATGTATTAAACAGAAAAGTCATCTTTTTGCAATGATTTTCAGGAACCATCCAACTTACGCTGCGGGAAAATCTCTCATCGGGTTCCTGGAGGTAACAAAAGCCCGTCGAGGTTTGTTGATGATGTGCCGGAGGTGGAAAAAGTGAAACATAATTTCCGACACACAATTAAAAGCCGGGTCCTTTGGGTCCTGCTTGGGACCGTATTTCATATTCCGCCCACAGGCAGCGCCGCCTGAGCTGAGTCTTGGCCCTGTTGCTGCCGTTGCCATTTTTGTTATTCTTGTTATTTTTGATATGCATGCGAGCCCAAGGCTGCGAGGGTGAGCATGTGTCACCGAGAAGAGTGAAAAACAGCTTTAGCGGGTCAACAGCAGTGCCAAGGAAAACAAAGCGAAGTTTGAATGCCCTTGGATACATTTTTCTTTTGTTATTTCGCATATTGCAGTAACGAATGATTCCAGTAACCATTAGGCCACACAGCAGATTTCCTCTGAATTTCTCTGAATGAAAATGCAGACGAGCACCTCAAACCGAATTTTGGCTTAGTGCAGGATTTCAGTTGAGGGACTTTAGTTGGAAGACCAAAAAGTCGTGAATAGAAAGTGAATATCCTTTCGCTCGGATGCATGGGAAATGGTCGATTCATCAAAATACATTCACAGAATCTTTTCATCGGCTTGGGTCCAACCGCAAAGGATTTTCCGGGCAAAGAAATAGGAGAACTCTGTCTAGATTCAGGTTTTTCGGAATATCATGGCCTGTTGGAGGGAAAATTTTGCTCCTGAACACAAGAATGCCAAGTAATAAATAACCAAGAGGCATTTAAAGACCCAAATTAAACTCCAAACGGATGCCGTTAGAGATTCAAAACAAATGTAAATTTACCGAAATAATCAACGAAAATTGCGCCCCGGGGGATTTGTGGTTCCTCTGCAGACATCATTGAAGCCTTTGAGCCACCGGTTTAGTCCAAAGTCCTTCAACTACAATTTCGTCCACAGACACGCCTCTTTTCCGCCTCCCAAGTAAACAGGTGTATGTGTGGTATGCAAATGGCCAAAGTCATTAAAATATTGCCCCTGATAATAATGATTTATGGCGAGTGCAAAAGGAGAAACATCAGCAGAGCAGTGGAAATGACAGACTCGAGACTCGGGACACGAGTCTCAGGATGTGCAAGGATGTTTGGTAGAAGCCACACGAATGTTTTGGTCAACAAGAGGCCAATAAACACGACCATAAAAGCACCGTTTTCTTTTTGGCTTTTTAGGGATGTGGGTGTGGTGTGGGCAATGAACAAGGGAAACCATTGTAAACGAAATCATTTTCAGGGCTTTTTTGCTGTTTAAAAACTTTTCTGCAATCTCATCGTTTTGGCTTTTGGTGTATGGGAGTGTGTGCCTTTGGGCTCGCTGCGAAAGCAATTTAGTCGCCAGGGCTAGCAGCAATTATTTTCTCATATTACGTATACGCAACGCGTGCCCAATGCGCTGTTAGCAGATTTATTCTTCCATTATGAGGCAAACAATTTTCTATTACGCTGCTGACTTTTCGTATTAAACGTCAAATAATGAAAATGGGAACGGGGAACGGGGCACGGGGCAGAAGCCAAAGCTGACACAAATTGTACCACAGCATTATTTACATAATTTTTATCACAAAAAAAAAATTGTGGCAAGAAATGACAACAGAATTCTCATTAAAAGACAGGGGACTGTGCAGCAAATTAACTTTGCACCCGCTACAGTCGACTGGACTGGAAACCCAAGTGGTCATCGAATAAATTTTCTGGGAGGAGAACATTTGCATTCTTATTGAGTTTGTGCCTGCGGGGGAAACTTCAAGTGTTGTGGCTGCCACCCAGTAAAATCACGCATACGTAAATACGCGCTGTAATTGTTTTCCGACGTTCGCGCATCATCACTCATACGCACAGTGGCCGCCGGCGGGGCTGACAGGTAAATCACCATAACAATAATTATAATCATCATAACGAGCCACCAGTAATCATCTTTCACATTTTCACAGTCACAGACTTTTCCCGCTTTCCGAGCATCGATTATATCCGTTTGGATTTGATTGATGTCTGCTTCCGTCCGCTGGTAAAGATTATGCCGGCGGTGATATAACTAATTTACAATTCAGAATTCAGAGGAACAATAACACAGAGAGCCGCTTCACCGAATCGATATCGATGGCAGCCATAAATCTCATCGCAGGTGTTTTTGCATTGAATAAATTAAAGAGCTCGGCGGGAAAATAAATGAATACCCACAAGAAAAACGGAATTAATCACTCATCAGCGATGCAATTGGTTGCCAATGGCTTTTTTATTAAAGCACTTCAACTGCTCGACTGGAATTTACACGGACCAGCAATTTCTGCAACATTTTCCTGATTGCTTCAACATTTTCGATTAAATTCACAATTAGTGAGGTAATTAAATTTACCAAGTTCACAAAATGCTAAAAGGTTTTCAATAAATAGTGAGGCAGCTGCCTGCTTTATTTAGTTTGAAGTTCAGCTTTCATGTGGCTTGTCGGCTCTGTAATAGCTACTTAATTAACTAGATGTAGGCCAACTTTGGTCGGCCACCGTCTGATGGCAAAGTAACTTTATTTGCTCGTCAAGAGGGTCACAACGCTCAAGGGATAACGACCAGGACACCATTGACGTCCCTTTGTCTGTATCAAAGTCCCACTCATTCAACATCAAAAACATTCGTGGAGGCGTGCCTTTGTTTGTACGATTTCCAGTCCAATGATTAGGCCAACATATCAGCAGCAGATACAGTCAGCTCATCGCCATTGCCCACACGCTCAAGCAAACAATCGATACAGGAAAAAAAAACCAGTCAAAAGGATACGATTCTCGCTTTGTGGCTCTTCATTAAAGCGGCTCATTGTTTCGTGAATAAATTCTGGGCAAAATTTCTCATAAATTCCGGTATTACACAGTTTATGTGGAGATTCCCCACCCCTAAGCCGGAAAAATAAACTGACCCGATTGAATGAAGCTGTCCATCAAAGTGGTTGCCAAACATCATTATCCACTGCCCCGCAATGAGTCTCCACATTGGCAGACCAGACCCGCTTAACCTTTTTCGGCATGGCTCTCCACTCAGCCGGTCAGAAGGTCACCTGGACAACAGATTCGATTATCCTGTCCGGGGGGCAGTAGTAGTAGTAGTAGTGCTTAAGGATCCATTCACACAGTGTCTCTTTGTGGGTGCTTTCGGTGGCTCTTAATGAGAATCCTCTTTATGGGTTGACCGCAAGCACACAGGGAACAAATTGTGACCACTACTCACTGCCCATTATAAAACATGTTGCATACCCGAAAGGTCACTGCGAGGGTTTTATGGAAAACAATGATTTACTTTAACTCAGCTAATGGTTATTAAGTGAAGACTATTGTCTCTTATAAAATTCTTATCAAATTGAGACCAGATAATTTTTAAAATCATCGTATTAAAAGTGCAAGTTTGTCAACAGTCAACATCTGCTTTCTTGTATGTATTAAGGTATAAATGTATTTAGTTAATGCTAAAACATTTATTTTGATCTCTTATTATTATAAACGAGATATAGAGATTTTTTGTTTAGTCCGCCATAAAAAATGTGGGAGCTATAAGAATGTCACCAATAGAAAAGTAACACATTGAAAATACTTACAAGAATTTTACATCCACTTCTTTTTTTGTAAATTCCATTTCTGTGGCAGAAGAACAATCAGAGTGATAAACATGTCTAGACAGGTGTCGGAAACGCTTTCCCTTCTCCCTGTTAGCTTAACCTGAATGCAATATACTATTTTACTCTACGAGTAGAACACAAATTTCTAACCGATTTGGTTGCTACTTTCTGTCAGTGAAGTCTGACACCCCCGAGGGTTGCAAAAAGCGGTGTGGGGTCGCGATTCTGTTGCTGCATTCTCAGCGAAATCCAATTGCTGCACTGCTCTCTCGCTGGCCAAGTACAAAAGTCATTGGCCGGGTCACAAGCTGCACTGCAGCAGCAGCCTGAATGAGTCAATGTCTGATGGAAAATTCAACCCGCACATCGGAGCTATTTCCATTTGGCAGTGCCGCTGGCGTTGTGCTTGTGCAGAGCAACTTTCGACATTGAGTTATAAGTATAAGTATTTGTGCTGGGTCGTTGGTTTAATCAAGCATGAAATAGTCCAATCGTTGTGGGATATACTTACATATACGCAAGCGAAGCATGATTAGGTTATTGACTCGCCACGTTGAATTGTGTATGTATATTGTACAAGGGCTCTGCTCTGCTGAAAAGCACTTAAGTTGGGGATTAAAAACCTGTCAGCGGGAGCAGAGTTTTCATTCGGGGATTACGCGGCGTATACGCAATTATATCACCGTAATTAATTAAACACCCGCCAGCTGCAGGCAAAAATAAACACAGCGGAAAATCGGGATTTGCAAAAACACAACCTTGAGCAGGAATGCAGTTAAATTCAAGAAGGAAAATATAAGAAAAGGAGAAAACTTGTAATTGAAAAAGGTGCTTCTGCTCGTGCTTACTATTTATTTGCCAGCTTCATTTGCAATCAGCAGTATTTTGCCTTAATTAGCGTGGCTCCTGTATTTGCGGGATGGATAAGACCAACTGAATTTCCAGAGCCAAAACATCTGGCAGCCAATTAGCCTAATCCAGTTAGCTCCTGGGCCAAAAATTTTGAAGCAATTAACATGACAAGTGAACCGAAGCTACACACATCCACCAGGCACAACAACATGAGCACATGCATGGATGGGCAACAACAACTGATTGATGCTGTCACCTGTGTGAGGCGGTGAAAAAAGGGGAGGCAGCTCATCCTCATCATTCTGGATCTGCTCATAAATCACAAACGAAACAGCGAATGCCTCAAATGACTTCATTAAAAAGCGTAACACACGCATCCAGGGAAACGAAGAAAGTTGGGGGATAGACAAGGTACACAGGGAAAAAAGTGTTGCCGAAATAAGTCCTCAATAGGAGGTTTCTAGTCAATAAAAAAGCACTGATTTGTGGAACATGTCTTAGGAGTTTAAGCACTAATACTTTTAGGACGTAAAAATACGTTCGACCTACCATAAAATATAAATATTATACAAACGTCGTTGAACCGACGAAGTAAATTCATCTAGGATTGACACGAATTGTTTTTTTCTGTGTAAAAAAGAGGGGCATGGTCGGCAGGCTCAGTCAAGTGTATATAAGGATAACAAGGGAACTGTTGGAAGGGAGACAAAAACGAGTGGAGTAGGGGTAAGATAGACTCACTCTTAGCTATCCATTATCTACAGCCACCCAGCGAGCTCGTCCCTTGAGCCTCCGCTTCGATTCGCTATTAGCAAGGACTCGAATTCGATGAAATTCGGTCCTTTGTCTCCTAAAAACCCCAGCAGATGCGAAACTTTCCCATGATCTCAGAGCACCGCCCCAAGGACTTGAACTTTTCCCATGACATTTTCCACCATTGTAAACAATTGTCGGCACTTCGTTTTTCAAAACACGAGAAACTTCCTGGGAATCTATTCAAATAAAAGTCAAAGCAACGACTAATTGGAGCCAAAACAATCGATAGGTGTCACTGGGGGAAAAGGAAAAGGTAGGATTAATTGAAATCCAGGGCAATCAGAACTAAAAAAACACTAACAACCAACACGATTCTGGCAATTGTAAAAATCTTTTCCTTTTTTTTGGGAAACTATCCTTTTGGCTAACTACTCGGAACTTTAACTGGAAAAGTTTTCTGGTTTTTACCAGTTTTTGTTTTGTTTTCCCTTCTTTGTTTTCTTTTATTATTCCTCTCATGTTCCACTTCCTTGCGTGCGCTTTGTTCTCTCCACATCCTGCCACTGATTTGCCGCTATTGTGTCATTGTCCAAAATTTTATTATGACCCACAAAAGTAAACGGAAAAAAATAAGGAAAAACTTGGTTTAGGTGTGGGTTGGGTGAGTGTCGCATAAAGGAAATTTTGGGCCGAAGGAGGGGTCCTAACGGCAGGCTAATGGTAATCGGCTTGGTCAACGACCTGTTAGCCCCGCGAATTAGTGCTTTTTAAGGGCCCAGCGTCTATCTAAATCCGATTGGAAGTTCGAATAGAAATCAATAAACAAAAACTACCATGTCGAAACCAATTTGAAAGTTTCAAACTGACAAATTGGTTTCGGGAAAGTTGTTACCATGGGCTCCGCAAACTTTCGATTAGAACTTTTAATTGATTTGCAATAAATATGGGCAGTCAAACTTCTGGATAAAACGTTGGGTAAACCACAACAGAAATCCCCACATTTCCAAAGAACATTATACTGATTACATAGACTTTTTGGAGCGCTTTCTTCAAATCACTCTAATTTGCATGCGCTGTTTTCTTGTTCTGGGAAAATGTTTTCGTAGACGAGACCCAAGTAAAATATCTAAATACAAACGACACGCCTCCATTAAGTATGCAAGCATTTCACGTGTTTTTGGTCCCGCTTTGGCCAAGAAGCCAACAAGCCAACAATCACGCGGCTGGCCAATTTTGCCGTACTCACAAATTCCGTATGTTCTTCAGCTGGCTCCTCGAATACGATTTGCATTCGCTGCGGGGTTTATTAAAAATTATATAATTTTATTTTTAGCTAGGCGAATGGAACAGGCCGAGAGATAGACGCACACACACGCGCGCACACACATTGACACGCGGCCCCTTTTTACTCCAAGCACATTGTTGTACCGTTAGGGATTCCTCAAGTCCTTCTTCCTTTCCTTTTGTTAATTCTTTTCGCAGCGAGCACGACCAAAAGCTTCGAGCGTTGAAACGCGACTGAGGCTCCAGCAGGAGCAGTGGCTCAGTAAATGGGGCCCCAAAATGAATGCGCAAAAAAGAGAGATGGTGAGGGGGGTGGTGGGGCGATGGAGCACGAGGACGCGCGAATTTGTGTCGAAAGCGAGGCGGGAAAGGCGGGCAGAAGAAGCAGCTGACACATATTTGGCTTTGTTTTGGTTGTGGGCGCTACTTAGCCGGCTCTTGCTCTCCCACGCCTGCGCCTGAGGGAAAGGCTTTCTCTCTTACTCAATTTTAATCAAACTAGGCATAAATAACGGCCACATTCATAGTGCAAACCTCTGGTGGTCAGTGTTTCCGTAGCTCTGAAAGTGGGATCCTCTCTTTATTTTCTCCTACTCGCAGGCGTTCATTCTATCGATTTCCCTTTGACCAATATTCCGGTGAACGCTTTGTTTACGAATTTGAGTGCCACAAGGCATCAATGGAGAAGTGAGTGAGTGAGTGAGTGAGCGAGTGAATGAAGGCCCGAGAGTAAATGGCACACACACACACAGAAACGCAGTTACTGTTAGTCTCACTCCCCCATTTAGGTTGAATGACATTCTGGCCCTTTCCCTTTTCCGCTCGGCCCGTTATTGCACTTCCCGTTTTATGCACGCTGTCCTCAATTCCAAGCGGGATGCTCTCGGTGTGTGTGTGCGTGTGTGTGCGAAAGGCACGTCATCGTTTCCTAATGCACTTGCAGGCGGAAAAGAGAGAGATAGAGGGATGTCCGCAGGGCACATAACTGTAAATGAGCAAAATTAACGGCTGTAACATGCTCGCCTCTCACCTTTTCTTTTGTTTTGTTGTCCAGTGTAACATAATTTTCTAATTACCGCCTGAAAGTATGCAATTACTGAACTGATAAAATTCATTCTCGTGCGATATCTGAGTTGAAAGCGATAGTAATTTTGGGTGCACAATCGAAACGCCGCACACAGATGTTTACATACGCACACATTTGCCTAAGTAAACAGAACAACAAAGTGCCGGCAAAAACAGTAAATAAAAGCAACTAAGAACTGTCAACAAAACGCTGACCAGACCCGGACTGAATAATTCAGTTAGTGGCCGTGCCGCAGCGCTTTGTGGACGAGCTGTATTTGGTATTAAAGCGCGGCTTGGCGAACTTTGGCCCACACTCTTCGGCTGGAATTTGCAGGGGCAACAACAACTACAACGGCAGCGGAGGAATCGCCACTAGATACGGGAAGAAGAAGAGCGCTACGGAATGAGCAGCGAAGCGGAGGAAAAAAGATCCAAGGTACAGATACAGGTTGCAGTTTAAAAGTATCTCACAGATGCAATAAGCACTGCGGGAAAATGGATACTGTCAGTGTCAGTGAATTTATTACAACGCTTGTAAAAATTTTAGAACGTTTCCTAAGTTTTATATGCTGAGATCATTCAGATGAAATAATAAATAGGATGTCTTAATTGGTTTCCTTAACATTGAGTGTTATAAGTTTTGTGAATCAAATATTTTACTGAGACTAAATCTTTGGCAAATAGTTACTTTTTTGTTGCCTCACGAGTCAAAATGTCATTGAATGGTAGAATGGCCTAAGTACAAACTTAATTTAAATGTTGTTCATATAAATGTTGTAAAAAAAAAAAAACGCTGAAGGAATAATCCTTTGTTATTGTTTCAGCAAATTGTGCATCACATTCTCAGAAAATTGAAGGAATCTCTTGATTATCTTAGTCATTAGTGATAATATTCATTCATTTTAATATGTTGATTATAGTACTTAAATAATGTCTTTAAAGGTGCAATATTTAACCCCCTATTGTTGTTCGTGAAACATTTTTCGGTCAGACGACCAATCTTCCGTGAGGAGAAATGAGTAAATAATTAACCCATTTTATGTGCCAGCGTTTTACTGGTGATCTAATTAATGGACATATCAAGATGGGCAAGTTCAGAATTATGTTAGGTGCAAGCGGAAGTTGGGTAGGCAATTCTTGCAGCCCACTGTTAATGAAAACTTCGCCCCTCACACCTTCGCAGTTCACAGCACACCTGTCATTTTCCGATTTATAAAAACCGAAAGATAAGATACGCTGGCGTAGGCGAGAGAATGGAACCGACTGCGAGAGAGGGAATACATATGGGACCGGTACTTCAGGATAGCCAATACAGCCGGCCGATCAGTTTAGCGTTAGACGCCGTCGCGATCGGTTGTTCGGTAGATTTTGGCCAAGAACCGGATACCGAAACCCGGAGAAATGAGTGAAAGTGAGAAGAATGTGCGGAGACGCGTCATCACGCCGACCAGCGATCCTACGAACTTGGATCCATTGCTGCGGCCTCGTGGCTCCCAGCAGTATGAGGTAAGCACCCACTTCGGAGCTCGGATCCTTGATTAGATTGCTCTTCAGTTTTGGGTGTGGCATGGGCTAATCTCTGGCGATCGAAGCAATCCCAACATGAACATTACCCATGGCTAAATTCCGAAAGAATCGATTATTTTGTACTTATCTAGAATGGAGCTGTTGTGGATACCCTTGAGATAGGAGCGCCCACTCTGCCCTAGTTGCCCACTCCGTTTTTCTATCTGTTTGGGTTTCGTTTAGTAGAGCAGAGTTCTACACAAGGAAGCATACTATCCACCTATAACCAATTCGATTTTCGGTGGCAACAGTTCTGCGACTTTGCCGACTGCCAGGTTGACCAGAGATAAGATAACCGTTGATGGATTAAATTTAACATTCGACTTGATACACATTGTCGATTCCATTTGTGAAACTGACTCACGTCTGGTTTGGCACTAGACTATCTATGCACTGCATCAAGTTTTGGATAAAACCCATTTCGTATGAATGATCCACAGCCCCAAAACTAACTTATCAGTTTGGTTTTTACATTTTTAAATGGCTGAGTGTGCAGATTTATGCAGAAAAATGAGTATTTTTAAACCCTTATGGGTAAAGTTCCATTGAACTTTTCTTATCCGAGCTTTAGAGCCATGTGCATATACAAAACTATTTATTTTTGAGTAACAGAACTGCCTCTATTTGGACTACTGCTAACAATATTTTTTGCTGTGTGATTAGTTTTTTCCAAAAACTTGTTATCTAGGTTTTTACAGACATACATATGTATGTACTAAAATATTAAAGTTGGGAAAGAATTCTGTAATCACTTCTCAAGATTAATTTGTCTATAAGTGTATTGATTACCGATAATAAAAGTTGATAATGGCAAATTGGGCCCATAACCAAAAAATACTATTTGTATTAGACCCAATCCCTTGACGATTTAAAAGGTATTAAAGAGTAACATAACTAAAACCCCTTTCTCCATTTCAGGCACAGCCAAATGGCTGTGAGCGAGCCTTTGTCCGCCGGAACAAGATCAAGTGGTTCTGGGCACCCGCCTTCTTTGGATTCTGGCTGCTGCTTTACGTGACCATCTCGATCCCTGCCAGCAATCGCCTTCCCCGCCCACTGACCATTCAGGATGAGGCCAAGCACCCAGACCAGTTCATCGCCGAGAGGGCGGAGAAAAACCTTAGGGAGCTGGTGGATCTGGGACCTCGAGTGGTGGGCAGCAAGCAGAATGAGTTGGCTGCTCTGAAGATGCTGTCCCAAAAGATGCAGAAAGTACGCTCGGGGACTGCCAACGACATCGAAGTGGATGTTCAGGTGGCATCCGGCAGCTATGTCCACTGGTCGATGGTTAACATGTACCAGAGCATCCAGAACATTGTGGTTAAGATTAGCCCCAAGAACACCAACAGCTCCTCTTACCTCCTGGTAAATAGTCACTACGACTCTGTACCGGCGGGACCTGGTGCTGGCGATGATGGGTCCATGGTGGCCACCATGATGGAGGTTCTGCGTGTGCTGGCAAAGTCCGATAAGCCCCTAAAGCACCCTGTTGTGTTCCTGTTCAACGGAGCCGAGGAAAATCCCCTGCAGGCCTCCCACGCCTTCATCACCCAGCACAAGTGGGCCAAATACTGCAAGTAGGTCATTGGAATAACTCTCAATTGCTTCCATTTTACTTACACTTTCTTCTCTTTCTCAAAGAGCCCTTATAAATCTGGATTCTGCTGGCAATGGTGGTCGGGAGATTCTCTTCCAGTCGGGTCCCAATAATCCCTGGCTAATGAAGCACTATCGACGTGCCATTAAACATCCGTACGCCTCCACCATGGGCGAGGAGATGTTCCAGCACAACTTCATTCCCTCCGACACGGACTTCCGCATTTTCCGTGATCATGGATCGGTTCCCGGACTGGATATGGCTTATACCTACAATGGTTACGTTTACCACACTCGTCACGACAGGGCTGAGATCTTTCCCAGGGGAAGTTTCCAGCACACTGGCGACAATCTGCTGGCATTGGTGCGGGAGATTGCCAACTGCCATGAGATTGAGGACTCTAAGGTAGGAAAGGCGCTATACTCTCACTTAATCAAGTGTAACTTATATCCTGATTTATATTTCAGAAATACGCCCAGGGTCATACCATTTACTTTGATGTAATGGGCTGGTTCCTGGTCTTCTACACCGAAACCGAAGGAGTTATTCTCAACGTGATTGTGGCTTTGGCGTCCATCGGTATTTGTGGCTTCGCTTTCAAACTGATGTCTGTCAACACGGGCATCAAGCTGGAGAAGATCCTCAAGCGGGTTTTGCACACTTTCGGTGTGCACATTCTGTCTGTTGTTGTGGGAGCCATCCTTCCAGTGCTCCTCGGTGTTTTCATGGACGCGGTGCACTTGCCTATGTCTTGGTTTACAAACGCCTGGCTTATTCTGGGCCTGTACTTTACCACATTCTTCTTTGGTTTCGCTATAGTGCCGGCTATGTACTTCCACTGGACGAAGGATGTAAGTATTTCCTATTTGAAATGTTATAATCTTTGACTTATTAAATATCTTTTACAGGATAAGCTACCCACTGGCCAGCGGATTCAGCTTTTGTTGCACAGCCACTGCCTGCTTTTGGCGCTCCTCACCCTGATTTTGACCATCTGTGGCATTCGATCGGCCTTTGTTATGATGCTAAGTTGTCTGTTTTATACAATGGGCTTGATCATTAATATTGCCACCAAACTGCACAGCAAGGGTGAGTTATCATTTTGATCTTCGAGTGTATTTTGATTAAGCCATTTCTTTGAACATTTACAGATGTTGCCTGGGTCATTCCGCACATTGTTTGCATTGTGCCGCCGTTTGTGTTCTTCGCCTATTTCTCGCACGGATTCTTCACCACCTTCGTTCCCATGTTTGGTCGTTTTGGTGAGAACACCAACCCGGATCTGGTGGTGGCCGTTTTCAGTGTGGGCGTGGGCTTCCTCACTTGTGGCTTCATTATACCTGTTCTGCAGCTGTTTAACAAATCAAAGACTATTATCTGTGGCCTCATGGGCATCACCTTGTTGTGCTTCATTATTGCAATGACACCATTGGGATTCCCCTATCGCCCAGAAACCAGTGTCCAGCGATTCGCAGTGCTAGTAAGTGATCCCTGAGTAATATTACAAAAAATATATGTTAAAAATTATATTTTCTTAATTAGCACACCAAGCGTACCTTCCACGACGCCGAGAACCATGTTCGTCGTCAGGAATCTGGTTACTTTATTATGCCCCAGGACAGACGCACCTACACTGTAAAGAGTATGTAATCCTGGCTTATAACTCACAGGTTTAAATAGTTAATAATGGATTTTTTAACTTGCAGACAAAGTCATCAACATGACGCTTGCACAGCATGTCGGTACCGATTGCGAGAAGGAAATCAACTGTGGGTTGCCCCTTTACAATCAACGTTGGCACAAAACCAGGTAAGTTGGGAATATAAAAACGAAAAATGTAATTGTTTATCACCCGAATTATAATCTTTGCAGAAAGAACAGCTTATGGATTCCTGCTTCAGAGCCTGTTCTTGGTGACAACCTGCCTCAAGTCATTGTGCTATCAAAGAAGCAGCTGACACCCACCACACTTCGTTACGAAATGCAGTTAAGTGGACCCAACCACATGGCGGTCTTTATTCAGCCCTTGAATGGAGCAAAGATGAAGGACTGGTCCTTCCATAAGGTAACGTTTTAAACCAAATTAGGTCCAGAAACCCAATTGATAACGACTTGATATTTGTAGGCTCCTTTACGTCTGGAATTTGAGGCACCTTACTTTATCTACTTCTCCTGGGGCGTCAATGGGGATCCCCTTAAGTTCTGGTTAGAACTGGAGGTATGTTTTAAAAAAGTACCCAACATTTGGATATTTTACAAATGGCTTTATTCCGTCTTTGTCAGAAACCCAATGAAAATTGGAATTCATCCAATCTGGAGCTGGGACTTGGCGGTCATTGGACCCATGACAAGGACTTGTTGACGCCGGACTTTAAAAAGTTCCTCGACAGCTTCCCCTCATATGTAGATGCCACCCCCTGGCCAGCTTCGTATGAAACCTGGATTTACTAAGCTATTCAATTAGTTCGATTTTGTATACCTAAGTTAAATACACGCCTAAATGTTGAGCAATTTTTAAGTGGTATATTTTGTGCGAACTTTGTTCTTTATATATGGAGAAAGTAGGTGATTGATTGGCGTCACTTATAGCCACACAGCGTTATTGGGCTATTCATTTAATGGTAATTAATCATTAATAATCCTCTAAGCTTTGCGGGCAATATCAAAGTGTTTCGATCGTAGAGGTCTAACAACAATATGTGTATGTGAGTAAAGTTAATATGTAGCAAAGCTTTTATAAATAAAACTAAAGATTTGACTTTCTATCAGGAAATTTAGTTTTAAAAACATAGAAGAGTATAAATACTTTCCGTAGAACACCTTGTCAAATAAGGAAAGGATTTCAACTTTATGACTGGGATTTATAAATTATCAGAGGGAACCGCTTGTGCCGCGAAAAAAATATGTCAAAAGCACCGACAGATGGAAAATTCTGAAAGTCAGCAAAAGTGTGTTGCATTGTGATTCAACGGAAGATTGTCAGGTTATCGTTTGGTAATTGAATATGGGAGAACTCTTATCAGCATGATTAGACAAACAATGTCGTTGATAATCTGATGATGAATGATGAAGTGGATTCAAACTTAATAAGCGTGGGAGCCAAATTTACTTACCCGCTGATCTTGATGCTGTGGGTAAACAAGATGTGTTTGTTTTTACTTCTACAACACATCCTTTTTAGACATATTTTTAAGAGTTTCCATAGTAAAAAATAAATTATACAAATAAGCAGGAATATAAACATTATGTATAATAAGTGCAGTATAGTGCACATTGTGTATTCTACTTGTGTGTTTATAATTATTATTGACATACTGAATTTTTTGTGAAGAACTCTAACAAGGCCTAAAATTTTTTTTGAATATCATTACTCGTAAATGATTTATTTGTACTGATAAGAAAGACGTATTTTCTTTATTAACTAAATTATACCCTACGGAGATTATCTAGATTTTGGACCCCACCAAAAGATCCCTTTCGACCGTGAATCCTAATCGGTTTAACTGGTCTATAAAAAGCTATAAAGAACAATAGCTTCTGGTATCGCCTATCGCAGGATGTAATCATTTTATGCACCTAAACCAATGATTATAATCATATTATTTAATTACTATCGTTGGCATTTGGGCGATAAGCGCCGAACATGGCCCTACTTAATTCTTGGGAACTTGAATGAGACGCCTTAGTTGCCAAACAGTTGGGCTGTGGTGCGGTTGTGTTTTATATAGTTAGATTCAGGTCCGAGTCGCGTGCGATCTGAAGGTTAGTGCGTTACCAATAGAGCAGCCGATTACGATCAGATAGTGTCCTTATAGTGATAACAGTCCGTTTCTTTTCTTATTATAACATCAATCAATAAAGGAACCCAAAACACGAGATTGTTGAATAGTGACATAGGAATTGCTCCAAGTGAATCCCTGATCTCTTAGCTTTTTCGCGTATCCATTGCGATAAGGAACTTTATGGCTTCGTTATCGATTTCTGTTTTTAGATCAAGTTCTAGCTGCCTTTGAAATTCCTTAGACCATAAAGCCTAGTGCTTTTTAGGGTGCTAATTGTTTTACTACCCTTCTACAGTCCCCCACGGAGTTTATGTATCACTTTTAACATTGGCAAAGTTGATATACTGATTTTGATAAGCTCAAGGGATCAACTTTAAAAAAAGTTACTGAAATAGTATTGTTTCACTATAAACATAGTTAAACAATAACAAAGTACATGTAATATAAGTTACAATTTTCAATGGTAGAGTAACTTTTCCAAAGTTTGGGGAATTGCAACTATTTACCGTTCAATAGGTCAACCTTTGTACTTTTTTTTGTATTAAACGTTGATAAATAATTGCAAATATTGATAACTCCATTTCGATCGGAAGTCTTTATGCCATAATCGTTAAGTATTGTTATTTTGGAAGTGCCTCAAAGTATGCAGCGTATTATAGCTAACAAGTTATTTTGTTTTCTTTGACCAGACAACTTTGAGTTTATTTTATTTTAACATTAATCTAGTTATTTATTTAAGTTTTACTGAAAATTTTATTTATTGATTGTATAAGTTGGATAAAATAAATATGTATTAAAAACTCATTAATTTATTACTTGTTTTTTTTAATATCTTACTAGAAAAGTAGTGATTAATTTTTTTTTTTTTTAAAGCAGGACTTTTTATAGTGCCATTTTTTATTTCAGATGTCATTCTCAACCGTTGACATTACAGCTGAAAAGGATGGGGGCAAGTCCAGGGACAAAAAGTGGCCTTGGTTTGGAGCCCCCATCTACGCGGCAGCCGCATTCGCACTCTTCTACGCCGCCGTTCTGCCCAGCTTTAACAGTTATCCCAAGATGCTGTACCAGAGCGAGGAGACACTGCATCCGGATGAGTTTATCGGAGAGCGGGCGATGCGGCAGTTGGCCGAATACTCGGCAATTGGCAACAAAATGAGCGGCTCCATCAACAATGAAGTGCACACTGTGAACTTTCTGCTGAGGGAAATCCAGAAAATCAAAGACGCGGCCCGAACGGATCTCTACGACATTGAGGTGGAGAAGCAGTACGCCTCAGGTGGATTTTTCCTTTGGGACATGACCATTGCCTACACCAATCTCTCTAACGTGGTGGTTAAAATATCTCAAAAAAGCTCGGACAACGAGAACTACTTGTTAGTAAACTCCCACTACGATTCGGAGGTCGGGACTCCTGCTGCTGGAGACGATGGAGCAATGGTGGTGGTCATGCTGGAAACCCTTCGCGTGATCTCGCTCTCCGAAAAACCCTTGACCCATCCCGTGGTCTTCCTGTTCAACGGTGCTGAAGAGGCCTGCATGCTGGGCTCCCATGGATTTATTACACAGCACAAGTGGGCCAAGAACTGCAAGTGAGCTACTACTGTAGAATATGCCTCAAAGATTTCTTTCCAACTTATCTTAAATTTTTATTTCAAATCAGAGCCCTGATCAACCTGGACTCCACTGGCGCTGGTGGACGCGAGGTGCTCTTCCAGACGGGTCCCAACCACCCATGGCTGGCTAAGTATTACCAAGAGAGCGTGCCACACCCATATGCCCAGACGCTGGCCGAAGAGTTGTTCCAGAATAACTTTATACCCTCGGACACTGACTTCCGGATATTCCGTGATTATGGAGGAGTTCCTGGTCTGGACATGGCCAGCGTGATGAATGGTTACGTG
The DNA here is from genome assembly GCA_018150695.1 of Drosophila oshimai. Classification (NCBI taxonomy): domain Eukaryota; kingdom Metazoa; phylum Arthropoda; class Insecta; order Diptera; family Drosophilidae; genus Drosophila; species Drosophila oshimai. The sequence goes on from JAECWM010000224.1 coordinate 8,582,616, forward strand.
TACCACACCAAGTTCGACAACTTCCGGAACGTGGAACGTGGCACATACCAGTCGACGGGGGAGAACGTACTGTCCCTGACTTGGACCTTGGCCAATGCCCCCGAACTGGATGACACCGATGCTTATGAGAAAGGACACATAGTGTACTACGACTTCTTGGGTTGGTTCATGATGACCTATACCGAATCCGTGAGTGTAGCCGTGAATGTGGTGGTTTCTGTGGCCGCTTTCGTTTGCATTGGCATATCGCTTTACATCATGACATTGGACAATGGTGCGGATGCCCCAAAAGCGGTGGTCCTGCGATTCGGGATCATCTTCCTGGTCCAGGCGGGAACTCTTTTCGTGGCCTGTGGCTTAGCCCTGCTGGTGGCCATTTTTATGCAAGGCGTTGGACTGGCTGAATCGTGGTTTTACGGAAAATGGATGGCATTTGGCCTGTACTTCTGCACCTTGTTCTTTGTCTTTGGCCTGCTTCCGGCTATTTATATTGGATTAACTAAGAAGAAGACCAACATGAAGTTGGATCAGACCATCGCCTGCTTCATGCACGCCCAATGCATCCTGCTGGCGTTGCTCTGCATCATCATGACTAGCATGGGCATACGCTCCAGTTACTTCTTCATGATTGGGATTTTCTTTTACACGATCTCCGTCCTGCTGCAAATCATCCTTAAGCTTACTCTGAAAAGTGAGTTTTCAGATACACCATATGTGATAATGAGGTTTCTAAATTTGGATTTCTTTCCACAGAGAGTTATTTTGTGACTATTCACTTATTGTGCCACCTGCTGCCCTTCTTCTTTTACACTTATATCTGCTATGGGACGTTCGTGACTTTTGTTCCCATGCAAGGACGCGATGGTCCGGACAGCAGTCCCGATGTTTTGGTCTCCGTTTTCATCATTGCAACCGGAGTGAACTACGCTGGTTTTGTGGTTAGTGGACTTTTTGAACTCCTCATGTCTAGGATTTTCTAAAATGTCCCCTTGCAGATTCCCATTATGCACAAGTTCCGCAAGCCCAAGATTATATTCTCTTTATTCGGTGTGATGACTATTATATTTATAATTATTGCTGCCACATCCGCTGGCTTTCCCTTTGTGAAGGAAGTGGCTCCCCAGCGGTATTATGTGCTTGTATGTTTAACATTTGAAAAGTGATTTTTGGGACGTGTAATTTTAAGCCCCCTTTTCAATCAGCACACTCAGCGAACCTTTCACAATTTGGATGGTACTACCAAGGAGGACTCTGGTTTTTATATTCAGCCTGTGGATACGCGTCTCCATGAACTGGACGACACCACATTCAAGAACTCGGAGCCGGAAAGTTGGACGGCAGCCACCTGTGCCGCTGAGCCCTTCTGTGGTCTGCCACTGTACAGTGGACGCTGGATAGATTGGAAGTGAGTTGGAGATCGTTACCAGTCTTTCTTTAGTATCTAACCTTTTCTATCGTCACAGAGATTCTGCACGTTGGATCTATAGCACACCACCCGTGCTCCCAATGAACATAGAACTCACCCAGGTGTCAAAGCAGTCTCTAGCGGGCAACAAGGTGCACTACGAGTTCAGCCTGAAGTCCAGCGATCGCGTCATAATGTACATTGATCCCCTCGATAAAGTCAGGGTCACGGACTGGTCCTTCGACAGGACACCTTTGGACGAGCAGCACACACCACCCTACCTAATGTATTACATATACTCCTTTACCGAAGAGCCTTTCAGCTTTTGGGTGGAGCTCGAGCACGAGGAGGGCAACACCGAAGGACCGTACTTCAAGCTTGTGGTCATCGAACACTTCCAATATCATCCAGAGCACTACACGGAAGACTACAAGGACTTCTTAGCTTCTTTTCCCGACTGGACCTACACCACCGACTGGTTCTCAGCCCTCGAGAGCTGGATCGTATAGACAGCGAAGAGAATAAAGACTCCAGAGTTGGCTTATCTTAATAAATAAAATATAGTTTATTTTAATAAAATTACAAAGTAGTAACTACAGTGATCTAATCGTAAATACAACTACAAGGTAAGACGTGCCACGGGTACTGACACTTTGTTCGTTGGATAAGGGGTATTGGTAAAATTAATCAGTAGTACCAAAAATAACAGTAGCTGAGGTGTCATGGCAACAATGGGATTGAGTTATGTTCGTAGAGGGATTAAAGTTGCCAACTATTGTACGAGCCCAGCCAGGAGCTAACATGCGTCCAGGATGGAAACGTGGCCAGAAACTCCCTGAAGTCTTCCGTTATATACATATCGTCGTGTATTCGGTGGCCCATTAGGGCTATTTTGAACGTGGACCCTGACCAATCGGCATCCTCGTGCTGTGAAAGGATATTCAATAAAAAATTCTTCTTGGATTTAATATCTCAAGTTATTACCTCGAACTCCAGTGAGAACTGCAGGGGCTTGGGATCCAATGCATACGACCAGTAAACGTAGTAAGGGGGCTTTATATTCTTCTCGATCGGTTCTTTGGTGAAGGACCAATCCACTAGTTTGGTATCGTTCAAGGGAAGTATAAATATGCTCGTGTGATCCGGTCCTGAGATCTCTAGATCAAATTTAATATTCCTGTCCGAACTACTCGTTTTATCCAAGATGGTCAAAGTAGGAACATAACCTTTGTTGGGCTCAGGTCCAGGTACAAAGTAGCTGTTGTCACTGCAGATTAATTTAATTTTAAACAAGATGAGTAACGGTGTGTTAATCAATGATATAGAAACATACACTGCATTCAGCCAACGCGAGCTGTATATCGGATATCCACACATGAGCTCCGAATCACAGTCCATACGTTCCGCCTTAGTATAATTGGTGTTTTCAAAGAGAATATCATCTACGGTGTGGGGACGACGATCAACCGGCATGACAAAGTACCCCGAGTCCGAGTGGCTAACAGTGCTCGCTGCATCATCATTGTGGAAGGTTCGGGCTGTGTGCTGCAGGAGAAAATAGTATCCAAGATCTTCGGGTTGACACTCCACGATTCTAGACTTACCACAGCGAAGAATCGTTGGGGAGCCGTCTTCTCAGCATAGGGGAAGGCAATTGGTGTGGCAGCAAATATAATAAACACAATCGTGCAGATACCAAACATTGAGATAATCGTTTTTGACTTGCGGAACAGACAGAACAGAGGCACCAGGAAGGGTGCAAACAGCATAACCATCAGTGCCGTAAAGAAACCCATTATTATGTCCGGATTGGTGTCGCACTCGCGTCCCTGCATGGGCACAAACACCACATAGAAGGCGTAGCAGCAGTACGTGTAGAACAAGAAGGGCAGCACCTGGCAAATGCAGTGCGGTATAAGCCAGAGGAAATCTGTTAAAGAGAACACAAGTTACAGGTAATCCCAAAGTTTAGACTCTTCACGTCACTCACTTGTCTTGTGGGCCTTGGTGACTATGTTGATGAGCACTGATAGTGTGTAGAAGCTAATGCAGAGCATTATTATAAAGGCCGAACGAATACTGTAGCTGACCATTACGGCGGTGACGACAGTCAAGATTAAACAATGCGAATGCATCAACAGCTGGATTCCATAGCCCAAAGGCAAACCATGCTAAAAAGGGATTTAAAGAGATAATTATTTTGATTAAGTAAATGGGATTACGTTAACTTACCTCCTTGGTGCGACTAAAGTAAATTGCAGGCACTATGCCCATGCCGAATATCATGGGGCAGAAGTACAGACCAAAGAGCATCCAGTTCTGAGAGAACCACGACATCGGAAGATTCACTGCGTCCAGGAACAAGGCTATTGACATGACAAGGCCAATGCCCAATCCAACGCCTGCCACCTGAAGAGCAGTCAGAATGCCAAACTTTGCCCAGATACGTCGGCGGAACATGCCCGTACTACTGGACATGATCCAGATATAGCCCACGATGGTGACGCACACCAGGACGCACACGGATATGTTGATGATGTCGCCCGTGGTCTCTGGATAGTAAACAAAGAACCAGCCCAGCATGTCAAAGAATATCATATGACCCTCCGCGTATTTCTAAATAAAGAATACCATTTAAAATATATTATTTTCTATAAAGTTTTGATTATAACTTACCGATGGATTCTCCAGTTCTTCGGCATTCGCCAAAGCCTTGACCAAAGCCAAGATATTTTCGCCAGTCAGTTGGTAAGTGCGGCGCGGGATGAGATTAAAGCGATCATATTTGGTGTGGTACACATAACCATTCAAGGTCTGCGCCATATCGAGACCTAGCCAAACAGAATGTATTAGAGATTAGGTTATTTGGTAATTCATTTTATATTACCGGGTATATTGCCGTAGTCGCGGAACACGCGATAATCGGTCTCCGAGGGAACAAAGCCATTCTGGAACAATTCCTCTCCGATAGTGGAGGCAAACGGATGAACTATGTTCTTGCCGTAGTACTTAAAAGATATGAACAGGATGAATAAGAAGCCAAAATAAGTCGAAATAGTCATGAGGGGTCTACCTTCATCAGCCATGGATGATCGGGTCCAGATTGAAACAGAACTTCCCGTCCTCCGCTGCCAGCAGAGTCCAAGTTCATGACTGCTCTGTAAGGGCAAAACATGTTAGATGTTAACAATATCAGTCAATTAAAATCTCCATAATTTAGAACATAATACGAAGTATCTACCTAAATTTTTATTACGTAAAAAAGCTCCACTTACCTTACGTTCTGGGCCCAGGGATGCTGTGTGATAAACGCGTGGCTGCCCTGCAGTGGATTCTCCTCGGCTCCGTTGAAGAGGAACACCACCGAGTAGGTGAGAGGTGTCTCGAACTTTGTGATCACCCGCAGCACCTCCAGCATGATCACACACATCATGCCGGCGTCTCCTGCTCCAGAGCTTCCAGGGACCGAATCGAAGTGGGTATTGATCAGGAGAGCGGCCTCACTGGTGGCATTCTTTGGTGACAGCTTCACCACCACATTCTGGATACTCTGATAGACATTGACCATGGACCAGAGCAGATAGTTTCCGGAGGCGACTTGGACATCCTTCTCGATATCGTAAAGATCCGTTCGGGCCCCGTCGATGATGTCTCCTATTTCGCTGAGCAGGAACTGGACGGCCACCTGCTCGTTGGCAGCACTGCCCACGACCTTGGGTCCGATCTTCGAGAGCCGCAAGAGGGTGTTCTCCGCCCGCTCCCCGATGAACTGACCCGGCTGCTGGCGCTCATCCTCCAGGGTTTTCAGCTTGGGCATGCGGTGGAAGCTGGGGATAACCACCACGTAGAAGAGCACAAACCAAAAGGACACAAACAGGGGTGCCCAGTACCAGCCGATCTTGCTCCGATTGTAGATGATCTTCATGTTTTCGTACTTTGATTTCATTTTGGCCTGCAAGTGAACAACAAATACCCTCAGTTGGTCACAAAAAAGGGAAGAGTGTCAGTGCACCCCTCTAATTGAGTTAAATTGCAGAATACCGATTGTGACGCATTCGGCTGATAAAGCTTTGTGGATATATACATAGTACATTATGTCGCGTCATCGCTGATAATCTGCCCACTATCTGTCGAGGGGGAAAGGGTTAAGTTAATGCAGCCACTTGAGCGTCGAGCATCGATTAAATAATTAGGGGCCCTGATAAGCGAGTGCGATCAACTTAAAGCTGTCAGCGAAAGCGGATCCTACCCCTTCAATGTCCCACCGAAATCAATCAGAAAATATTTTGATAGCCAGGAAAACAAATCTCGAAACATGAATGGGTTCTTTCTCAAACAAGTACTTCCCATTATCAAATCGACGCAGTGATTATTCAAAGCATCTGCCACAGATAATACTTATCTGGTCTACAAAGTGTCAAGTGGGCAGGAAATGAAGTTAGCTACGGAAATATTGGGTACTCGAAAGTTCGGGGAAAAAAATACAAAGAAAATGTTGGCCCACGATTAGCTGGGAAAACTTCCCCAGACTTTGCAAACAAATATTTTTTTAAATGTATATAAAATCCAGTCCAAATTGCAGACCGGAAAACATCTGCTGACCATTCGGCGTCAAAAGAGAAATAAAAAACTTGTATTTAAATGAAAAGTATCGACAGACGAAAATTAGCCGCCGACATTGAAATAATGCAGCTCTAAAAAAATAAACAATGACCCCATATTTATATTCGAGAAACGAAAATCTAACAAATTAAGCGAATAAAACATCGGTATTCGATGCAAATCAGCATTGAACGAGACACATTTTGTAATTTTTTGAGCGGTATTTCATTCTTATTTATAGCCAACTGGGCTATAATACATATTATCGTTTAATGTTCACACATGTGATGCGGCTGAGTTTTTGTGTGGGAAATATTTAATAACAAATTGTGTTTGTTTGCTTGTAACGAAGAGAAAATACACTATTGTGGCGTTGGATGTCGATTGATTAAACGAATACAACACTATGACGAATTCGGTAATTTCAGTATTGACTAAATTCTGATGAAGCTGTACCGTTTATCATTTCAGAAATTAGTTTCACACAGCCATCCATATTTAATTATAAATGCTTATAGTTCTTTTTTAATATTTATTTAAGCTAAATGCTTAAGGTTTTTAAGAAACCAAAAATATTTTGTGGTTATATGGAATTTGTAGATTTATTTTTTTTTGATATTTTGCTTTATGTAGCAGCCAAAAAATATTACAAACGGGTGATCTCCGTTTTATGAAGCCCACTAAACCGTTCAAATATTGTAGTTTTCGAGATGAATGGCCACTAAAATGAGAACTGATGGCAAGTGTGTCCTAAAAAGAAACAAGAGCAGTGGGTGGGGGCTTGAAAAGTACTGGCTACTGAGGCAATTAAGCGGCATGTTTTTATTTTCAGTATTCCGCGACTGCATGCAAAGTGCCATTTGGATTTGCAGTGCAACGACGACCCATTTTCCACTGACTTCTAGGTGACCCTAGCCGGCGGCAAGAAGAAGAGCGTGAAGGCAACTTCTCGGCGATTAAAAGCGAGGCGGTAAAAACAAATGGGATGTGCAAAAGTAGTCTTCTTTTTTTACACCCGACTGATGATGCGCTTATCGATTGAACTAATCACTTCCCACAAAAACAAACAAACAGGCAACGCTCTGTGTGGGAGCCACGCCCACTTTATACAAAAAAAAGATAAAAGAAAACATGGGGCTGGGGGGGAGGAAAGAAGGAACTATTTTAAAACAATTTGAATGAGGGAAAATGAAAGAAAAGGAAAACCCAAAACAAAACTTGAGTTCGCAGAGGCGTCGGCAATCAACTGTGACAACAACGGGAAAGCAAAGCCGGCAAATACCACAAACAAAAAGAAAGACTGCAGACTTTTAGATACCCATTGGTAATCCTTATGAATCACAATCTTTTCACATTTTTTTCAGATCAATTAAATAACAAACTATATTGTTCAATCTTTTAATTGCATACTCAGTGTCCAGTTGGTTAAGTCTAAATTTATTAAGCTGGACTTTTACCCATAACAAAGACAAAAAAACCTATGTTTCAAGTGCCTATCTCTATTATAAGTTTACCAATTAGTTATTAGAAATTATGGCTTATTTTGATTCAAGAATTTATAATTTACTTTATATAGAACTCCCAATAAAAACTAAAAAGAAAATCAAATTCTACTACCTTAGGAATTCAATAACTTTTTCTGTTTTTGTTAAGGCTTGTAAGGTCTGAAACAATTTTATCCTCATGTCCCATATACCCTCCTCACTCTCCAAACACCGGGTATAAAAACAACATAGGCTTGCGACAAGAACCGCATTTGTTTGGACTAAACTCAGGCAGACACATCGGAAAAGAAGTTGAAACGAAAACAATCACCAGCACAGAGCTACAGAGCACAGATACAAATGCAGATGCAGACGGCATTCAAACATAAATACACATAGACGGCGACACGCTGCAAGGGCTTGAGTCAATAACCTGCTGAAGAAAAGGAAGTTGCGGCTGCACTTGCGGTTGTTTGTTGAAAGAAAGAAAGCCTCCGAGGAGAAACAGGGGAGGGAGAGAAGGAGAGAAAGGAGGAGCTAAAGAAGCCTGTTAACTGTTGCGCTTCGTGTCTCCTTGACCGCTCACCTTCCGCCGGCGAAAAGAATCTTCCCACTTGCCACTTGGGAACACGATCACTTGCACTAGTTGGCACTCGCGGGATGGGATTATTAGCACATCTGACCGAAAATAAACTGAAACTTGTGCTTGTGGGCGATGTGAGGCGATCGAGAGTCCAATTGGAAACGCGGTCAGTCGAGGATCAGCTGATTGGAGGCGGAGGCGGGGAGAGAGAACAACTGTCCCCTTCGACGGTCGGCGGTCTTCTGCGGCTGCTGCGCTGCTCGCTTGGCGACAGAACTCTCACTGGTTGGGGTTCTCTCTCCGCAGGAGATTGGGTCACCAAAGCGGCAGAGAGGCAGAGAGAGAACCAAGGCAGCTCTTTCATGTTCTCCCTATCCCCACTCACTTGGCTCTCTCACTCGTGGGGCCCTAATGGCTCGAACTAATCCCACTAATCCCCAAAGTATCCCAATATCCGTAGTACCGTTATTGTAACTGTAAAGCGTGCCGGACGGAGAACAACTAAACCAGCCGGTCACGGGCGCTGGTAAATTTATACGTGCCCCGACGGATTTGTGTGCGGATTTCAGTGGCTTATCACAAGTATCGAGTTATCAAAAGCATAATATACACCTAATCACGTAATTTGACAGGTACAACAGGTACCTTCCGGGGAACGGGAAGCAGAACCAGAACAGAGGACCATCATCCGTATTGGTATAGCGATTACATCCGTAATTGCCCGTAATCGAGATTGAGTGGCGGCGATTAGTGGGTATTAGTTGGCACCCACTGTGATTGAATGGATTCCTTGAACGCAGTTCGAGTTGCGAAAAGTTACAGTGCTCGAGAGATAAGGATGGGCCAGACAAAAGACACTTGACACGAATTCCCCCTGAGTCGACAAAAAGAAGCAGTAGCTCCGGTTTCCAAATTTGTTTATATTTATTTCTTGGATAAGAATCGCAGAATGGCAGTGTAATCTAAACAATTGGGAATTACACAAAAGCAACAATTAAAGTTTCCCTTTGTACCGATAAGAAGTATTGACCATATCGTATTTAAATCTTCACTTTCAGGCAGCAGTTTATTAGGTATTTGTATTCTTCCACCTAAGAAAAACCATTTGTTTATGTTCGTTAAGTACTGGACATTTAGTTATAAAGTACTTTAATTTAAAAATATATACCCTTTGCAAAGGACAGCGGTTAAGAAATTAAAGGTTTAAAAAATTGGGAATCACACACAACTAACAGGTATAGTAAGTTACTTTCTGAAAGATAAGAAGTATTGGGAAATTTGTTAAGTACTAGGAATTAGGTTTTAATCCTTTACACAAGACAGCAACCAAAAAATTAAAGGTTTTAACAGTTGGGAATCACATACAACTAACAGGTATAGTAAGTTATAAGAAGTATTGGGAAATTTGTTAAGTACTGTAAATTTGATTATGAGGTACTTGACTCTGAAAATTAGTAACCCTTTGCACTAAGAAACGAAAGGTATTTACAAGACTAAAATTAATTCTGCAATACACTTATTATTTTTGCAGAATTGTTTAGGACTACCTGTTGCCAGGTATTACTTTTGTTTACTTTTTATTCCACGGATAAGGTTTACTCTAATGTAATCTATACAATTGAAAATTACAAGCAACAAACTATTGAATTTTTTTCTTATTGATAAGGGGCATAACAACCACTGGAACGTGTATCAGCTTTATTGTAGCTTTTATAAGCCTTTGAAAAAATACACCGCTTAGTAAGTTAATTACAAGTTTTTTATTGCCTTACCCATAATACCCATAAACTTAGAAAGCACACGTTTCTTAGTGGAATTTTTGATCAAAATATGGATTGTGCTCAGTTTTCTCCTAAATGGTTCTTTGAATCAAATAACTTAGACTTGTTAACATTTGGATTACTTCAGAGTTAACGTACCTACACATATTTTTATGTTTAGTGCACAGAACACTGCAATTATTTGGGTAATTACACGATTCAATTCGCTGTCTAAGCGAAAAAACCAAAGTTTCTCCGCGGAATTTCTAGGTGTTTAGATACATCTGAAACTGGCAGATAGGTAGCTCCATGTTCCGTGCAGTCGAGCGAGAAAACGGTTGACATAATTTGATAGCCGCTCGACAGTTTCCCAGCTATCGAATCCACTCGGGCGGAACAACCTACAACGGCAATTCAATAGACAGGTGAATCTGAAATACATGCGAAAGCAATTCAAATACGTAAACAATCTGTTAATCAAGCGAAATCAGCGGAACCCAAAACCCAGACGAGGACTGGGACTGGGACTGGGACTGGGAGACAAGAGATCCAGCACAGCACAGAGCACACAAAGGTGGAATGACACATAAACGAAAATGGAATGAAATCAGCGACAATCGTACAACTGTCGGGGCGCAAATTAATTAGTAAACTCTGTAAAAAGGCGAAACAAGTGGGGCTGGAACTCGGATTGGCATTGGGTCTCTGGGTGTGCCCGGGAGCTGGAAGCCAAAGCCAGTCAGTCGGAGGTAATGCTAGCTAAGAGCCACATCTCGGGATACGGGATTCGGGATTACGGAAAGCAGTTCGACACCATAACATTCCCAGATCCATAACTTTATGGGCCTGTTATATGGTTCCACGCTTTTAATTCGCAAGTGCCGCCGAACCAAGTATCTTAAGATTCGCTAACAATATCGAGGAAATTGTTTCTGTACCCTTTACGATACAAGTGGACATTTTATTTGCCATAAAGATATAACTCGGTTAGCAATTGCTTCTGCCCCCTACTGTGTCGCATCGAACGCGAAAACAAGAAATCTAATAAAATCCCCGCCCGATTTTAGCCCGAAATCGTCATAATAGTGCTTGTTTATCGTACAGCTGCTCCGATATCAGAGAGCCACCGATACTACCGATAATTTCCCCTCGTTTATAAATTCCCCAGACCTTTAATGTCGCTGGGCATTATATATCTTTAGGGGCCCGGAGCGACTCGATCCTCAATTGGAACTCGAAGTTTGAGGTCCCCGGTTGTGGCCGAACTTAAGGATAAAAAGTCCGGAGCGGTCCGGCAGTGTTCTATAAAGTCCTTCGAAGGATACATACATTAACTGTGATACAAGGATACCAGTGTTAAGAATCTCTACAAAATGAGTGTACGTATTTCTAGTGATCTATAAGCACAGAGAAAAATAGACTAGTATTAAATGGGAAAAAACTATTACGCATTCGTGAATACCAGTGCTTAACTAATACCCAAAGTTTTCATTCAGTGATACAATACCCAATGAATTGATAAGTTTTAATTCATGTATTAAGTACCTCAAACTAATCTTCATAATCGAAAAAAAAATCCCCTCACTGGGCTTATGAAGATGGATAATTAACATTATCACTACTTGAAATCTATTTAAAACAGTCTTATCAGAGCACGTTCAAGAATGTGAATTTAATCACCTGCAATCAAGGAATTTGAAAATTTTAATTTAATCACCAGCAATAAAGTAATTTAAATAAACTGGTAGAGATTAAGATTAGACGGATTTGTCAAGTGTTAAAAAGACATCAGCAGACGACAGGATGTGAGTAGAATGTATATTCACGAAAAGTCAGCAAAAATTACATAGTTAAAAATAAGCAGTCGTATAGATAGGAAACCGATTAAGAAACCTTCACGGAATTACATACTTCAAAGAAGCCGCAATATAGCCAGAATTGCGAATTTCTTAGCCTTTCCGAGCGATAAAAGGTGCTGTTACTTATGTATATAATTGGCATTATCGGTTTATGGCCGCAACTTCAGCGGGTTTATGGTCCTTGATAATCTCCCGTTGACCACACGACCGTGAATCATTAAGTGAACACGCGACGACAGCACGATTTCAGTGTGGAGCATTGTTTACTCAGGAAATCAAAAAGAAAATAAAAAAACACTGCCTGTGGAAACTCTTATCGATTAAGACGGATTGCAAAACAATAAAAGTTTCTGTTCACATTGATATCCCCAAGTTCTCGAACAATTTTGGCAGTTATGCGGCTCAGTAACAACACTCAAATTAGTTTGCATAGACGTTGCGAAGTTCACGGACTATTCCAGACCAAAAGTCAATTCCCGAAACACGTTAGACATTTCGGTATTTGGTCAGACATGAAATGCTACCAGACAGAGATTAGATATTGATTGGCCATAAAGACGAGCAACAATTGAAGAGAGCATTCCTGAAATCATTCTTTAAAGAGGTTCTTTAAAAATCAAATTTTTTTGATTTTTTAAAACAGATTTCCTGGAACTTTGATTCTCACTTAACTTTACTTAACTTAACTCAACTTACTTAACATATACGTTACAATGACAAGTTGACAAGTACCCGCGGAAAAAAACATAAAATATAAGTGTTAATAGTCTTCTAGAGGTAAATGTAAAAGTTTTGTAAAAATCATTACAAAATTTTAGAATCTCACTGATACGTAAACTAACTCAAGCATTACCCGTAGTAATTAAAAAAATGTCCCAGAGTGTTTGAACAAAAAGCTAAAAGAGCCCCCCCTTAAAATTTCTAGTCATACAAAATATTTGATCATATTAGTTTCAGGGCTTTAATAAAAATATATTAAGAGAAAATATGAAAAAGGTTAAAACTGACCCAAGAAGGGTTATGGGGTCTCAGTGATCAATTAAAAAAGGGCACAACCAAGTGAAACTCACCAGGCATTTGTTACTTCCAACAGTTCAACTCCAAATATCACATTGATGTGGACTTTGAGGTGCCCAAGAAGCTGCAATGGTACTACGCTCCTGCCTTCTTTGGTTTCTGGCTGGTGCTCTACCTCTCGCTGGTCAACACCCAGATGAATCACATGCCAAAACCTTTGTCCCGGAGCGATGAGGCGAGTCATCCGGATTCCTTTATCGCCCAGCGGGCAGAGGATGCTCTCATCGAGCTGACCAGGATTGGGCCTCGGGTGGTGGGCAGCATGGCCAACGAGGAGACCGCCGTGGAGTTCCTTCGAGCCGAAGTGGCCAAGGTGGAGGCCGAGATGAGCGACCGCCTCGAGATCGAGGTGGATGTGCAGCAGGCCAGTGGCGCCTATATGCACTGGGAGATGGTCAACATGTACCAGGGCATCCAGAACGTGGTGGTGAAGCTGTCGGAGAAGAACTCCACCAATGAGAACTACCTGCTGATCAACAGTCACTATGACTCGGTGCCTGGAAGTCCGGGAGCTGGTGACGATGGTTCTATGGTCGTGACCATGCTGGAGGTGATGCGCGTGATTGCAAAATCCGGCGACCAACTGGCCCATCCCATTGTCTTTCTGTTCAACGGAGCCGAGGAGAATCCCCTGCAGGCTTCACACGCCTTTATCACCCAACACAAGTGGGCCAAGAACTGCAAGTGAGTATTCTTTTTATTTTAAAATTTTTTTAATGCAGGTAACATAATTCAGTATTGTAAATTATAAGTCATGCAATCACAAGGGAAGCTATTAAAATTATAAAAATTGTTAATCCTAAACTATTTATTTTTTTTAAAGTTTTAAAATTAAATGAAAAAAAAATTTCAATATTTAATAGGGATTATTTAAATCAATTTACTCAAATTGACTTAATTAGTTTCTAACTAAGGTGTGTGTGTGTTTCTTTATAGAGCTTTAATCAACTTGGATTCGGCAGGCAGTGGTGGTCGAGAGGTCCTCTTTCAGTCGGGACCTAATCATCCCTGGCTGATGAAGTACTATAAGAATGTACCCCATCCCTTTGCTAATACTGTGGGCGAGGAGCTGTTCCAAGCTGGCTATATTCCCTCGGATACGGACTTTCGCATCTTCCGTGATTATGGAGGAGTTCCCGGACTGGACATGGCTTATATATTCAATGGCTATGTGTACCACACCAAGTACGACAGGATCAACGCTTTTCCACGGGCCTCGTTCCAGCACACAGGTGATAATGTGCTATCTTTAGCCAGGGCCTTGGCCAATGCTCCCGAGGTGGATGATACGGCCGTAAGTTTTATGAGAAGAAACTCTTGATTAGTTCTAATCACACTCCATTGCCAGGCTCACTCCGAGGGCCATAACATTTTCTATGACTTCCTCGGCTGGTTCATGATCTTCTACACGGAGACGACGAGCATCATTGTTAACGTGGTGGTGGCACTGCTGGCTCTTCTAGGCATCGGAATTTCCCTCTACTTCATGTCCGTGAGATCGGGATGCAGTTGGAAGGGAGTCCTTCTCCGCTTTTCCATCACCGTTGCCCTCCAGTTTACCTCCATTCTCTTGGCCGTGGGTCTCGCATTGCTGGTGTCTGTTTTTCATGGACGGTGTGAATCGTTCGATGTCTTGGTTCACCAATACTTGGACCATCTTTGGCCTGTACTTGGCCCCCGTTATCTTCGGGATGAGCATTCTGCCAGCTCTGTATCTGGAGAAGACGAAGAGGGACCCCTTGGGCCTGGGCTTCCGCATCCAGCTCTTCATGCACTCTCACTGCATATGCCTGATTTTGATAATGCTAACATTGACAGGGCTGAGTATCCGATCGGCCTACCTGATAATGCTCTGTGTGCTATTCGATATCGTAGCGCTGATTGTCAACCTGGTAACCAAGTGGCACCGGAAGGGTGAGTGAATTATAAAGCTTAATTCTGGAGGAAGAAGATTTTATTTTCTTTTGTACCCAATAGCCTATTTGTTTGCCATTGCCGTCATGGTTTGCCAAATCCTGCCCTTTGTCTACTTCACTTATCTATGCAACTCGGCTCTGGCCACTTTAATGCCAATGCAGGGACGTTCTGGATCCTCGACCAATCCGGATATGGTTATTGCATTTATCATCTGGGTGTTTTCCCTCATGTTTGCCGGCTTTATTGTAAGTACAGTGCAAATAATGTTAATAAGCGTTTTCAATAGCCCTAAAAAATGTAAATGTTACAACGAATATGTAAACATTCCTGCCCAAACATATTTATTAAGAGTGCTAAGGGGTTATTATAAGCTACATATGTTGAGATACAAGTTTTTATAGACTTCTTTAATGGGTTCGTGACATAGTACGTTTACAGGGGTAAGTTATGTTATCAGTTTGGCTAGAAGCCCGTGTACAGCACAATTAAATTGAATGTCGCCAAAAAGTATGCCTTACTTTTGTATAAAGGTAATCTACAAAATCTAACAAAACCTTCAAATTATGTACAGATTATGCTTAAGATGGAAACTTAATGTTAACACTTATTTTATTATTTATTTAATTAACCACTAATAAACACCAATTTCTGTATGCAGGTCCCACTAATTATGTTCTTCCGTAAGACGAGAACGATTGTCTTGTGTTTCCTGGGAATTACCATTCTGTTCATCATTATTGCTGTCACTAAAGCAGGATTCCCTTACAAGGAGAAGACCTCTCCACAGCGTTACTCTTTGATTGTAAGTTTAACACTTTTTTTATTTAAATTTAATTTTATTAATTTATATATTAATATACTTTTAGCACGCACATCGTCGTCTGCATAATGCTGATGGAAGTACCCGTATCGATGAGTCCGGCCTGTACATTTATCCCCAGGACAGACGTTTTGAGATTGCTCGAGGTAAAAAGATAATCTTTAATAAGCGTTTGGGCAAATTATTTGACCCACCAATCACAATTTTAGATGAAATCGATGCCATTGGAGAGGCCCACAAGGTGAGCGACTTTTGTGATGAGGAAATGTTTTGCGGCATGCCACTTTACAACCATCGGTGGAACAAAGCCCGGGAGTACAGCCTGTGGATCGAAACCTCGGAACCCCCAGAGATACCCACCGAGTACCCAATGCTGGTCCTGCAGGACAGCAGCGAACTGGAGAGTCCAACGCAAAGGCGGTTCAACTTCACACTGGCAGGACCCTCGCACATGGGAATATTCATCAATGTGAAAAACGATGCCAGGATACTGAACTGGTCCTTCAACGACACACTCGTTCGAGAGCAGGCGGAACCACCGTTTATGGTGTACTTCTCCTACGGACTGGACGACAGTCCTCTCGAGTTCACCGTCGATGTCGAGGTTTGCATACACAAACCTATTTACCAGTAATTGTTTGATGAATAACCAAAACTTTCTGTTGTTTGCAGAAGACGACCTCCACGTTTGACACGCCCACCCTAGAGATTGGTATTGGGGGTCACTGGGTGACCCAGGATATAACTGCCATCGAGAAGCTAAGCAGCTACATAGGTCGATTTCCCTCGTATGCCTATATTCAGGGTTGGGTGGGCACCTACGAGACCTGGTACTTCTAGGGACAAGCCGCAAAGGATATTGCTTCTGATTCACTAATTGTAGTCAATAAGCGTTAACGATTAACTGTATAGAATCTGATAAAACCAATTACATATTTTATTAAACTACATTACGAATACCTACTATAATTACAACCAAAGGCCTTGATTTTGTTCTTTCTACTTATTTATGACGCAACTAATTAAATATCTTTATGCACCATAAGTTTGCTTGGTGCAAACAAAACGTGGAAAATATAAACAAAAAGGTGCGTAGAGAAAACATTTGCCTATCGAGGCAAATTCTTTGGGGACCATCCATTATGTTTGTTCGTTCCGGTAGCAAAGTTCAGACTCAATTTCATTGCGAGACTAGAAACTGCTGAATACAGTGGCCGTTCTCTGTGATTTTTGAGATCAAAAACTATGTGGAGGGTCTTATATTTGGACTCACTATAAGAGAGAAACCACTAAGTTAAACAGATACACATAGCGATTATTTGGAAGAAGAGTGTTTGTCAGAGAACACTTGACCGTGAGAATTCGGATTCCCAGCCGAAATAATCTGATAAGCATTGCCCAAGATGATGCGATTGAGGGAGATCGCCTCTCAGTGGAATTGTTTACCCCCAGAGGAGATGTGGCAGGCACTACGTTCTCCCTTTGATTATTGCCAAAACAAGGTGAGAAGAATCTAAAATCGTAAAAAAAGTATCATAATTGATCAAATTCAAATGATTAGTGCTTGCGAAAGTTTCATTTCAACAGCTTTTAAACTGAGCGAGTAACTCGCATGAAAAAATCAAAAGACTACTGTTGTGGTAAAGTAAAGAAAGTAACAACAACTTTAAAAATCATAAAACTATATCTTATTGTAAACATTAGTCACTGATAACAGTTTAATGGCAAGCAAGTCCAATTTCTTTTCGTAAAAGGGGTGTGTTCATTTGAAACTGAACACACACACTTTTTTTGTAATCTCTCTTATTTTAAGCGATTAATATCTGATAGAATTGATTTTGTAATTTAGATAAGTAAGGTCTATAAATAACACTGCCATTAAATCAACTGTAATTGCTTACCAACGTTTATGCATATACCACTTGGAAACCAATGTCGATATCTTTTCTCCAAAAAAAAAGTAAAAGTTTGAATCAACAGTGATTTGGTTGTGGTGGGTTAGTTTATATAGGCGCGTGAAGTCAATCATTTTTTATAATCCTGATAACTTTTTATGCATTTGTTCAGTACATACCAATATCCAAATCATCACATACCGATTGAATATGTCTGCAAAGCAAAATCATTCGAAAAAAGGGGCAGGCAACAAGTTGAGATAAAGCGATAGCATTTTTATCACTATTTGAGATAGTTAAATTATTATTTTATTGCTCATCGTCGAGCTTTGATACTTTATCGACTTCAACAGTACACATTCACACATAGGTACAAATCTAATAATTTGTTTAAACACGAACATTGCGCATATAATAAATCCATTATAATGTTTATGATTTTTAAGTGGTATCTTACCATTTTGGGGGTATAAAAGAACTTGGTTCTTGTCAAAGCAAATCAGTCCGGTTCTGAAGAAAGCAGTACGCTGAGCTGTCTTTGCAGATCAAGAAAATGGGAGACAAGGACAAACTAGTAATACAATTTTGAAAGACTAAGTGATTATCCCTTACTCAACATTATTGTTCTTCTTCCAGATTTCGGACGAGCCTGTCGAAGGTGGAGTCGAATCGGCATCCTGCAAAAATGGCAGAAAACAGGAGCAAAACATCAGAGGACCCTGGTATTTGGCCACTGGCTTCCTTCTTTTCTGGGCGCTCCTCTTCTTTGCTGTTGTGATGCCACTTTTCTACCGTCTGCCCAAGGGATTGACCATCGAGGATGCGTCTAAAGGAGTTTTCATCGCCGAAAGGGCCCAAAACAATCTGTACCAATTGGACAAAATCGGACCCGAAAGTAGTTGGCAGCGATGGCAATGAAAACAAAACGGTCGACTACCTAATGAGTGTGGTGGCTCTGATAAAGGAAAATGCTCTAAGCGACTACTTTGATATCGAAGTCGATCTGCAGCAAGTTTCAGGGGCCTACGTTCACTGGACCATGGTCAACAAGTACCAGGGAGTGCAGAACATTGTCGTTAAGCTGAGTCCGAAGAACTCCACGAGTCAAACTTACCTCCTGATCAACAGTCACTTCGATTCGAAGCCCACTAGTTACTCGGCCGGTGATGCAGGCCAAATGGTCGTCACGATCCTGGAAGTCCTGCGAGTTATGTCCACAACCAAGCAAACGTTTAGGCACACAATAATCTTTCTGTTCAACGGAGCAGAGGAGAATCCCCTGCAGGCTTCGCACGGCTTCATCACCCAACACAAATGGGCTACAAACTGCAAGTAAGTGAATGAAAGTCAGTAAAGTGTCTTTACTGTTTCTGGGTCCATATATCAGCTTTGGCTTTGGTGATCAATAACCTTTTTAACATAATTAAACTCCTTTTTTTCAGGGCTGTAATCAATTTGGATGCAGCTGGCGCTGGTGGTCGCGAGATCGTGTTCCAAAGTGGACCAAATCATCCCTGGCTTATACAGGCAAGTACCACGTTGAGTGTTTTCCTGCTCCTTGACCAACATTTAAATCTCCCTACAGTACTATAAGAAAAATGCGGTACACCCCTTTGCTACCACCATGGGTGAGGAAATATTCCAAACAGGTATCCTGCCCTCTGACACTGACTTTAGTATTTTCGTTAAATTTGGAAACCTCATTGGTAAGCCTTGAAAACCATTATTGGTTAGAGCTTATAGAGCTTATAAATAACTCAACGTATTCGCTTAGGTCTGGATATTGCTCAGTTCATCAACGGTTATTTTTACCACACCAAGTACGATCGCTTCGCGAATATTCCCCGAGGTTCCATTCAGAACACCGGAGAGAACTTGCTAAGTCTGGTGCGAGCCCTATCCAACGCCACCGAACTTGATAACACAGCGGTAAGGAACTTTTATCTCAGTGAATCATTAAATGCAACTTATATTTTAACAGGCTTACGCCTCGGGACACGCTATTTTCTTCGATATCCTGGGACTGTACTTCATCAGCTACACGGCGAGCACTGGCGTTATTCTTAACTATTCCGTGGCAGGAGTAGCAATTATCCTGATCTTTGTTTCCATTTGGCGCACGGCGAGCGTATCCCGTGTATCCACTGGACACCTTCTGTGCTGGTTTACTCTGATCCTTGTACTCCAGATCGTGGCTTTCGTGCTGGGTCTGGGTGTGCCCGTAGCGATTGCCTATGTTTTCGATATGTACGGACTCTCTTTGACCTACTTCAGCACTCCGGCCCTGATGATCGGCCTGTACATTTGCCCCAAGCCTGCTGGGACTGAGCTTGCCTTCTTACATTTATCTGAGACTGCAGCGAAGCGTGAGTAGAAAGGTTTCACTTAATGAAACACTAAAAAAAAACAACTGTTTTCTGTACAGGACAAGGTTCCTTTTGCCCAACAACTGCAACTGGTTCTCCATGGTCACGCCGTAGTACTGGCTATCCTGGGCATTGGATTGACTTTGTATGGTCTGCGCAGCACCTATGTGATTACCTGGACCCTCATCTTCTACGTCATTCCCTTGGCCATTAATCTACTAACCACATTGCACGATCGCGGCTTCTCCTGGACTGGTGTGCTCAAGATTTGCCAGGTCGCTCCGTTCGTTTATAATAGCTACCTGATCTACACATTCTTGGTGACCCTGATTCCCATGATGGGTCGTTTTGGCAGGTAAGATAATATAGATTTGGTATAATCTGAGAAGTGTCTTAACCTTTCTTTTAGGTCAACCAACCCGGATTTGATTATCTCAGCTTTGAATGCTTTGGGAACCATCTTGGCATTGGGTTTCTTGGTAAATAGAATCCTTAGTATAATGTCACTTTCTTTAATAAAACGTTTTTTTTAAGATTCCCCTAGTTAATATGTTCCGCCGACCCAGCATGATTTTGGTCACCCTTTTGGCCCTGAGTGCTGTAACCATTTACACAGCTACCTCCACCCAGATTGGTTTTCCATATCGACCAAAGACCAACGTTGAGCGAGTGCCTTACCTGGTTTGTTTTTTGGTTTTTTAGCCAATAGCAAAAGATAATTTTACATAACACTCTTATTTCAGCATGTGCACCGAATCTTCTACGAATACGACGGCACAGTTATCAAGGATGACTCTGGCTATCTGTTCAACTTCCAGGATCGTCGTGGACCTGCTCCTTTGAGGAACACCAAGGTTAACATAACTGGCATTGCTAGCATTGCTGCGGACTGCGACAAGTACATGATGTGCGGAGTTCCATTATTCGATCACCGGTGGGTTAAGAGTAGTCTGCTGGCCATGTGGCTGCCCCGAGCCGTACCAGTTGTTACTCCCTATGTACCGGAACTGGAGCTTTCGCACAAAACGGATCTGGGAAACAACACTGTCCGCTTTGAGTTTACAACGAAGAAGATCACAGATCACTGCAGTGTTTTTATCCAGCCCTACGAGGACGTGACCATCACAAACGGGACCTTCCCGAAGGAGTACATCGGACAGAACCCGACCTACCACATCTATTTCTCATATGGCAAGGATAACCGAGCTCTGGTTTTCGCCGTTGATTTATATGTAAGTTGTGAATTTGCTGCAGAATGTATAAAATAATCTAAACTTTTTTCCCTTAGAAATCCGATGCTGACTTCAAGGTACCCGTGGTCCAGGTAGGATTGGCTTGTCATTTTATTAACGACCTTGGCGATGCGACTGCTCAAGCATTCCGGAAGGCGCTTCCATCGTACGCAGCCCCAGTTGACTGGCCAACCTCCTATCAACGGTTCATTTACTGAGCAACTCGCTCTGAAGCCCTGGTTGCCTAGTCATGTCCCAATGAACATGATCCTTATCTGAAAACAGAATAAAGCAACGAAGGTGCTATTAAAGTATAAAGCAATTGAAATATAATCTGCCATAAGTGTTTTGTAATCGATTAAGTGGGGGCTTTTATGAGGGCGGTTTTTTTTCAATCATGACTAACTTTCTTTAGTGAGTAATTCGATCAAAGACCACAGCTTTTGGTAAGCTAAAATAAATAGTGGCTATCACTTATTACACTAGTTCACAAAATTAAAAAAATAATAAACCCAAGCCGACGAAACCAATTTCTGGTAGAGTTTGAATACCAGATTACGAAAATGTCACAGCAAATTTTTTCTTTGGGCCAGTTTTTTTGTACCCTAAAAATCTCACAAAAAAATCCGTTAAAAAATGGTTATAGGTTTCAACTTAATATTGGTGTCTGACCAAATTGTTGGTGTCGGAGGTTAAGCACCAAGTTTAAACAATATCCTAGTAAAGTTGATGTATGTGAGTGATATAGAAGTACATGTTTATTTTTCTTCCCAATTTGTCTCCCAATGTAAATATTTCTAAAACGTCAAAATAAGAAAATATTTTTAAAGTTTTAATTTAATAATAATCATAGGCACATGCACATCGTTGAAAGCATCGCATTCTCTGTCGATTTTTTTTGATCAAGACGTCTCAGCGATTAAGGACAAATTTATAGTTTTCTACAAAATACGTCGTTCGATGGATTAACATTCGAGATACAAAGATGTGCAATACATTTAAGAAAATTGTGCCTGTAAGTGTTGTTTAATTTTAAAAAATATCTCCTTAGCATTTGTTAAGTGTGTGAAAACATAGGGCCCCTATCGCCAAAGAATGGGTGGCCACGAGCTGATCGAGATAACACTAATTGATTGATAACAGCAATTATTGGATTGTTATGGGTTATTATGTCATAAATCAGTTGCATGGAAGCCTGGGTAGTTTGAGCAGTTCTTTAATACATTTGAAAGGTTAATTTATGTCCAGGAGTTCAATACAATTTAGCCGAGAGCTACGAGGGCAGGGACTACTGTACCTGCTGGTAGATAAAGAAATCAGATTGCCTATTTACACAAGCTCCTTTGCTTTAATAACGAGCAATAAAATATATCTTAGTTTGTGTTTTACCTTATGTACTTTTAAGATATCCAAACGTTAACTAGCCGATTTGAAATCAAATTCAGAGGTTTTTGGGGCTATAAAAGCCGTTACCACGGGATATTGACCATTTAGTCGCGTTTCAGAGGGAGTTACGTGCTGAAGTGCAGAATGAGTGACACGGAAGAACTTGTAAAGCTTAGTAAAATAATACTTAAAATATATTTTAATCGACTCCATTTTTAAGGTACTAAAAAAAGCTCTACATGGCCGCAAGAGACACCCCAGAGGACCCTGTTTTCTGGCCAGTGGTTTTATCCTGTTTTGGATGATTTTATTCTTGGCGGTCGTAGTGCCCCTGTTCCACCGTGTTTCCAATCCCTTGACCGTCGATGATGCATCCAAGGGTGTTTTCATTGCCCAACGAGCAATGGACAATTTATATAATCTGGTCAAAATCGGACCGAAGCCTGTTGGCAGCGAAAACAATGAGATCAAGACCGTCCAGTTCCTGCTGAATGAGTTGGATTTGATCAGAGACAATGTCCTGGACGAGTTCTTTGACTTTGAAGTCGATCTCCAGCAGGTCTCTGGATCCTACATTCATTGGACCATGATCAATATGTACCAGGGAGTGCAGAACATTGTCGTTAAGCTGAGTCCAAAGAACTCCACGAGTCAAACTTACCTCCTGGTCAACAGTCACTTCGATTCGAAGCCCACAAGTCCCTCGGCCGGCGATGCAGGTCAAATGGTGGTCATCATGTTGGAGGTCCTGCGAGTGATTTCCACCACCAGGCAAACGTTCATGCACCCAATAGTCTTTTTGTTCAACGGAGCAGAGGAGAATCCTCTGCAGGCTTCGCATGGCTTCGTCACCCAGCACAAATGGGCTCCATTCTGCAAGTGAGAGAGATTTCCTAGCTTTACAACAGCTTAACCTTAAGTCCCCAATTCCCAGAGTTTTTATCAATCTCGAAGGAGGTGCCGGAGGAGGCCGTGAGATGCTCTTCCAAACGGGACCCAACCATCCCTGGCTTGTGGATGTAAGTCCTTTCAAGTATACTGGTTCATCCAAATTAAAATTAAAATATCTTTCAGTCCTACAAAAAAAATATTAAGCATCCATTTGCCACCACAGTGGCAGAGGAAATCTTTCAAACTGGTTCCATGCCTTCAGACACGGATTTCCGTATTTTGACAAATTATGGAAAAATCATTGGTATGCTGGACTTAAGTTAAGTGTAAAAACATATTCTCTTCTGACATGCTTTTTTCTAAATAGGTCTCGATATGGCTCAGCAGATCAACGGCTACACGTATCACACGAAATACGATGACTATAATGTAATTCCTGCTGACTCTGTTCAGTGCATGGGTGAAAATGTGCTCAGTATGGTTCGCGCGTTGTCCAATGCCACCGAACTACATAACACTGCGGTTAGTTTGTCGATCGTACTATATTTCTTTAAAATATTTATAACATTTGAATATTTTTTAGGCTTTCGAACAAGGACCATCTGTATTTTTTGACGTCTTGGGACTTTCAGTCGTTAGTTACTCGAACAAAACTGGAATAGTTCTTAACTATTCGGTGGCCACAGTAGCCATAATTCTAATCTTCATTTCCTTGTGGCGCATGGCTGCTAACTCAGAAGTGTCTCTTAAATTTATGCTGTGCTACTTCATCCTAGTTCTAGTCGTACAGATCCTAGCCGTTGTGCTTGCTGTGGGACTGCCCATAATGATTGCGAATTACTTTGATGAATACGGTCTAAGTCTCACTTACTTCAGCACACATACGCTTCTGTTTGGCCTTTATGTTTGCCCAAGTTTGTTTGGATTACTGTTGCCCTCTTACATTTTTCTGAAGCTGCGACGACACGTAAGTAAGCTCTACTTATCAAATTCTTTAAGGTCTAACTTGTATCCTTCTAGAGTAAAACTTACTTCTCCCAACAACTGTATATGATTCTTCATGCCCACGCCTTTTTGCTGGCTCTCCTGGGAATCGGATTGACGGTGTATGGTTTGCGAAGCACCTATGTCATCACATGGACTCTCATCTTCTACATTATTCCCCTGGCCTTAAACCTGATGACCACAATGCATGATCGCGGGACTTCGTGGACAGGACCCGTGGTTTTTTTTCAACTCTTTTCATTTTTGTACAACAGCTATCTGATGTACACCCTCGTGCAGTGTATGATTGCTATGATGGGACGCTTTGGCAGGTTAGCTTATAGAGATATGATTTATATCGAATATACTTATAAGACCACTTAATTTCAGATCAACCAACCCGGATTTAGTGATGGCTGCAATTAACGCTTTGGGAACTGTACTGGCAATGGGTTTCTTGGTGAGATCCACCTTTGCCCCGATATATGTTATAGAAAACCTAACTTAGCCACTCTGTTTAGGTACCCATTGTCATTATATTCCGTCGACCTGGTCTGATCTTACTCACTCTGCTAACTGTGATTGGTCTCAGCATTTTGACAGCTACCTGCACCCCTCTCGGATTTCCCTATCGAGCAAGGACCAACGTTGAGCGAGTGCCGTACCTGGTTTGTATTTGAAAATCCTTCGGAAAGAGTTTTCTTATAGTATTTAATTTCAGCACGTGCGACGTACTTTCTACGAGTACGATGGAAAAGTCAGCAAAGATGACTCTGGATACCTGTTCAATTTGCAGGATCGTCGTGGACCTGCTCCCTTGCAAGGCACTACGGTGAACCTAACTGGTTTGGTTAGCATTGCACCTGAGTGTGGGGAGCATATGATGTGTGAACAGCCCCTTTACGACCACCGATGGGTGGGGAATCGCCTAAACGCCATGTGGCTGCCCCGCGAGGAACTGATCGATCCTCCGTATGTGCCCAATGTGCAGCTTATCAGCAAAATTGTCCTGTCCGATAAGACAACAGTGCGGTTCAAGTTCACGATTAATGTTACGGATCACACCAGTCTGTTCATCCAGCCCTATGAGTACGTGAATATTACCAACTGGAGTTTTCCACTTGCCTACATCGGGCTGCATGCTACTAGTCATGTCTACTTCTCGCATGGCAAGGACAACACTCCACTATCCTTCTTTATGGAACTATCTGTGAGTAGTCCTTTGTTTTGTGTGTTTCTGGAGGTATTTATAATCTTTTCCTATACAGAAACCAAATGGCGACTTCAACGTGCCCCTTTTCCAGATGGGTGTGTGCGCACACTTTATTGGCAACCCAGGCGATAAGCTGAGTCAGGAGTTTGCCAAGTCTTTTCCAGACTATGCCGTGCTGATCGAGTGGCCAACCTCATATCAACGATTCATTTTCTAAACAAGAAATCACATCATCATATATGTTTATGGGTACGGACCTGGAAACCAGCCGTCTCACGCAAGTCTAGTTACTGATGCCATAAAACCATAAAAGAAACAATTTTATATGAGCCAAAATATAAAAGAAAAGTAAATTGTTTGGGTTAATAGAAATAAGTTAGACAAGGCTTTTATCACACTTTGAGTAGAGAGGCATGGGGCAAAGTTTTACTTAATTTTCAAACAATCACGTAATAATCTTGATAATAATGATAAGTACTATAGCTTTACTAATCGATCGAGTTCAGTTCAGTGAACCGCTTTAATCTAGTTTATGTTAGGCTTTAATCTTCCAGACTTGATTATTCATTAATTAAGATGGATGTAATGTCAAACCAGAAAACTAAATCTAAAACTAAAACAAAGAAAAGCCATGACACAAGTAGTCACCTCAGTTTTAATGACCCAATCTTAAAATTGTGAAATTAAACAGTGGATTTTTTGGTGCGATTTTTTAGTTATCATAATTTGGGCGTGCATAGATGCTAATTTTGCAATCAACAGATATGTTATCATCAAACAATATGTGTTTTATTACCATTCGTGTGTTTCAAATTAAGGCTTTCGCTTTATGAACCTATAAATTAAGTCAAGATAAGTAAACACACTTATTCAGTGACAATCAGATACATGGTAACAACCTAAGTCGAATTGCGCTGTGCCCAAATCAGTAATGGTTTCTTATCTGGGAGAAACCGAATTTCCATAACCTCCAGCATTTGATATCGGAAAGATTTGTGGTTATTACACTCATCAACGTTTGTGCCCGGCCTTCAAAAGAGAAGTTCGAAAAGTTATGAAGGTAGATGGGCTAACAAAAAACATGTTTTACACAGAAAAAAGGTGCCGAATAAAATGTAAAACAAACTATTTTTGGTATTATAATTACCAGCTAATTTAAAACCACTTAAGACATAGCTCACACATAGCTAGAGGCAATCTTGATAGTTTTCTGGCGACCCTCGACTAGTTTTAGGTTCTTGAAAAGGGCATAAAGAGAGATTTGAGCAATAAAAAACAGATATGATTAGTTCCAAATTTCCGATTATTTAAGGGATATAAAAGCGTTTGCAATATGTTTCAGGCCAGTCTCGTTTTGACTCCCAGTTTGCGAACAAGACAGTGTGCTCGACTGTTGTTGCAGAACGGAAATATGGGTGACAAGGACAAACTTGTAAGGATAATTTATCAAAATTATAATGAAAAGTGAACTAAAAGTTTTCCTTTCAACTACTTTTTAGATTTTAGACGAACCCGTTGAGGAGGGAGTGAGATCCGTTTCTAGGAAACATGGGAAAAAACAAAAGGGATACTTTCAAGTTCCCTGGTACTTTGCCGGGGGCATTGTCCTGTTCTGGGGATTGCTTTTCGTTGCCGTGGTGAAGCCTTTATTCTACCGACTTCCCGAACCCCTCACCGTCGAGGATGCCTCGAAGGGAGTCTTTATCGCGGAACGTGCCCGGGCCAATCTCTACGACTTCGAGGCCATCGGCACCAAGGTGGTCGGCAGCGATGGAAACGAGCACAAGACCGTGCAGTTTTTGATGAAGGAATTGAACCTGATCAAGGCGAATATCCAGACGGACTTCTTTGACATGGAAATTGACTTGCAATATGGCTATGGTGCATATGTGAAATGGAACCTGGTCAACATGTACCAGGGCATACAGAACATCGTGGTCAAACTCACTCCCAAGGGCAGCACCAGCGAAAACTACATCCTGGTAAACAGTCACTTCGACTCCCAGCCCACCAGTCCCTCCACCGGAGACGATGGTCACATGGTAGTCGCGATCCTAGAGGTCCTGCGTGTGATCTCATCCACCAAGCAATCGTTCGAGCATACAATTATATTCCTTTTCAATGGATCCGAGGAGAACTCTCTGCAGGCATCGCACGCCTTTACTGCCCACAAATGGGCCAAATACTGCAAGTAAGTAAAAATGGAGGACAGGTAATCTCAACAGACTAACAAAAACCATTATTCCTTGAAGGGTTGTAATTAATCTGGATGCAGCTGGCAGTGGAGGACGCGAACTTATGTTCCAGTCAGGACCAAATGCCCCCTGGCTTCTTAATGTAAGAAGTTTTGGAATATCTTTATGAGGGAATTGCCTTATTATTGAATTAAATATAATATTTTACAGATTTACAAGAAGGGTGCCAAGCACTACTTTTCCACCACTATGGCTGAGGAAATCTTCCAAACTGGTCTTGTGCCCTCTTACACTGATTTCGATATTTTCGTGGAGTACGGAAATCTTATTGGTAAGCTAAATCAACCTAAGAGCTTAAATGTTTTCAATGACTTACTTGATTTCATGATAGGTCTGGATATTGGTCAGTGCATAAATGGGTTCGTGTACCACACAAAGTACGATCGGCTTGATGTGATTCCCCAGGCTGCTCTCCAGAACACCGGAGACAATCTTCTGGGTCTAGTTCGAGCGCTGTCCAACGCCACCGAGTTGAACGACGTCAGCGTAAGTAACCTTATGTTAGTAGCGAGGTATTCATTTTATTTGGAATTTCCACATCCCTTGATCAGGCTAACGCTGGAGGAAACACCATTTTCTTTGATGTCCTGGGACTGTACCTCATCAGCTATTCGGCCGAGACTGGAGTAAAGCTTAACTATGCCGTGGCTGCAGCCACCCTCATCCTGGTCTACATCTCCCTGTTGCGCATAGCTGCTAAATCGAATGTGAGCTCCGGGCAGGTCCAGAGCTGGTTCGTCTTGGTTCTGGTGATCCAGGTTGTCGCCTTCGTCCTAGGTCTGGCTTTGCCCCTGGTGGTGGCTTACGGCTTGGACAAGTACGGTTTCTCCCTTAGCTACTATGCCACTCCATCGCTTATGGTTGGCCTGTTTGTGTGCCCCAGTCTTCTGGGACTTGCTCTGCCCAGTTTCATCTATTTGAAGTTGAAGAACACTGTAAGTAGTCTTGGGTGCAGTCATAGTCGTTGATAGTCTAACAATTTTCACCTGAACAGGACAAGGTTTCGTTTGCCCAACAAGTTCAACTGGCCCTCCATGGACACGCTGCTGTCCTGTCCATCCTCTGCATTGCTATCAATTACTACGGACTGCGTACTACCTATGTCATCACATGGACCCTTATCTTCTACGTCATCCCCTTGGCTTTCAATCTGCTGACCACCTTGCACGATCGTGGCTTTTCGTGGACCGGGATCCTGAAAATCGTCCAGGTCGCTCCTTTCCTATACAACAGCTACCTCTTCTACTGCTTTATTGTGATTCTTACTCCAATGATGGGCCGCTTTGGACTGTAAGTGTTTTCATTTAAATTTCATGAAGATTAGGTTTGTTAACTTCCGTTTTTAGGGACACCAACCCAGACTTGATCATTGGTGCCTTGACTGCCCTGGGAACCATATTATCCATGGGATTTTTGGTAAGTTTCCAAGCGTTTTTAGCCTTTAAAATTTTTTTAAACTGCTCTTGTTATTTTAAAGATTTTGTTGGTAAACATGTCCCGACGATCTGGCTTTGTTTTATTGGCTCTTTTGGCTGCAACCGCCGCTGCTGTGTACGTTGCCACCACGGACATCGGATTCCCCTACCGCCCAAGGACCAACGTACAGCGAGTGCCCTACTTGGTTAGTTAAGGATCTTACAAGCTAAAACCTAATTTATCTAACAGCCCAATAATTACTTTCACAGCAAGTGCGCAGGGTGTTCTACGAGTACGATGGAACCGTCAGCAAGGATGAGTCCGGATATTTGTTCAACTTCCAGGATCGTCGCGGAGCTACTCCCTTGGAGGGAACCAATGTGGATCTGACTAACCTGGTCAGCATGACGTCCGACTGTGCCAAGTACATGATGTGCGGAATGCCCTTGTACGACCACCGTTGGGTGGAGGCAATGGGAACCCTCATGTGGCTGCCACGAGAGACTCCCGTCTGGACGCCAGCGGAACCGATCTTGGAACTACTTGGCAAGACGGTGCTCTCCGATGGCAAGACCATTCGCTTCGAGTTCAATCTGACCTGCACGGATCACACCAGCATTTTTATTCAGCCCAACGAGGATGTGACTGTCAGCGACTGGTCGTTTCTTGATGAGCTATTAACCACCAACGAGCCTCTGTATCACGTCTACTTCTCCTATGGAATCGACGATTCTCCGCTGAACTTCTGGGTCGACTTCGAGGTATGCGAATCGAAGATTATGGATACATTTAAAATTTAATGCCCTATTATTTCCCCAGAAACCCGATGGCGACTTCAATGTCCCTTGTTTCCAAATTGGAATTTCGGCACAGTACATGCACGTTGAAGGAGACTTAGAAGCCGTTGCGTTTGCCAAAACATTCCCCGAATTCGCCGTCATTATTCAGTGGCCTGCTATCTATAAAAAATACGAATATTAAATTGTTTATAAATAACAAACTGCAAAATAAATATGAATGATTTTAATATATGTTTCAATACATAAACATGTTTTAAAAAATTAGTTTTATAATGAAAAAAAGAGCTATGCAGTTCCGAATTAAATAAAATTAGACAATTAGACAATACAAGTTTGCGAAGAAACAGCCAGAAGCAAGACTGACTTGACTGGTGATGCTAGTCAAGAATAATTAAAAGCACAATATTATATGTGACTAGCGCAATGTAGCAGTAGGAAGAATACAAATTAATAAATTTAAATGTTTTAGATTAACTTCCTTTTTTGACTTATTTTCGTTTTCAAACACACTTTGTCGGAAAGTTCTTAAATTTAGTTTACCTTTTATTATTTAATAATGAGTTTAACTCTTTTATTTAAAATTTAATTTATTTTAAATACATTAAGAACAAGCTTACAACTCCAAAGAGTTTCAGAGCCATCAAAAATGTTTAGGGTCTCTCCTAATCCGTATATCTTAGTTGTAATTAAAAAAAAATGTAATTTTTAAAGTAACATGAATGTTAGTATTTTTTTATTGCGATTTTGTTATGGTATTCCCGTTTTCCGGCATGACATCATATTTTTTAATTCCGATATTACCCGTTAGTATATCAATCAAGTCCAACCCAAAAACTGACTATTTTTTCCTACCAATTAAAATTTAACTAATAATTTCCAGTGGTTCTAGTTCCTAAAATTATCATAATAGGTTCGTTGATCCGAATTGAAAAGTTTGAAGCTATTAATTATGTTAATTAACAGTACTGATAAAAATCCGCATGATCACTGCACTTGACATTATTGTCCCTTATAAAAGACCTTAATTGGCTTTCAAATTCAAATTTTGAATGTTCACCTGGAGCGCGATAACGTCGGCAACAATCAATAAGTTGTGGTGGGTCTGAAGCCATAAAGATCTCTTATCGTAAAAGAAAAACGTGTGAAATCCAACTACTTGAAACATAGCGATTAAGTTCAAGTGGAAACACACTTTTGGTTTTAGCTTAAGGGGTTCGATTGGTTTAATAATTCGGTTGTAAATTAAATAATATTTTTATAAAGAGGACAGCTTTAAGTGAACTTTTTTTATACGTACAATATTTTGTTTATATAGAGTACATCTTCATACTTGATTATCGCTGCTAGCCTTGTGTTTGATTTAAATTTAATTAAAGACTGCGTAATCTTTTTTATTGAGACGCTTACAATAAGATGCCTTTAATTACAAACTTTGGTTATGCTTTTCGTTTCCATGTTAGTGTTAAGTGAATTCTCATGCTTTCTGTCTGTTGTGAATAGGCTTTTAAAACACATTATTACCCTTAAAGATACTCACCACTAAACTATGTAGAATTTTTCTTGTAAAACTTAAAAATGTATTGAGCTATAAGAGCTTGGGACAAAACTTAATCTTACTGTCTTACTGCATTTTTCTGGTCGGCATGGGCAACATTTTTCTAACGTATTAACTTAATACCCCCTCTTACCACCAAACACCTAGTCTTGACTTTATAAAAAATCATTTTCCAGAAACAAAATAATATTTGTTATATAGGTGTCTTGTTTTATTTATTTAAATTGATTTGTGCAACTTTTTTATAAACTTAAATTAATAGAATATCAATCATTTTTTTGAATGCGTTTGCAAGTGACTCTCAAGATTGGCTTTGAATGCAAATGTTTTCTTGCAGTAGGAACACTTAAATGATCCCTCACCTGTGTGCTTTCGCAGGTGTTTCGTTAGACTTGTTTTGAACTTAAATGTTTTGGGGCAGTGGGAACACTTGCATAGCCGTTCTTCTGTGTGCGTTAACGAGTGACTATTAAGATGTTTATTTTCTTTAAAGGTCTTAGGGCACTTGGAGCACTTGAATGGTCGCTCTTCTGTGTGCGTTCGCAAATGGTGGACGAGAACATTTTTGAATACAAAAGTTTTTGGGCATTGGGAACACTTAAACGGTCGGTCTCCTGTGTGTGTTTTTAAATGGTTTTTAAGTTCTGCTTTAAATATATAAACCTTTGGGCAGTGGGGACACTTTAACGACCGCTCGCCTGTGTGTGTTTTCAAATGATTCGTAAGATCTTTATTTGTTACATAATCCTTTGAGCAGATAGAACACTTATATGGTCGTTCTTTTGCGTGCACGCCTTGCACGTGTATCTTGAGACCAGAACTTGATTTATAGGACTGCGAGCACTGGGAACACTTGAATGGTCGATCCTCTGTATGCACGTGCATATGACTCTTAAGTGCTCCTTTAGATCGAAATGACTTTGAGCATTGGGAACACTTGAACGGTCGCTCGCCTGTGTGTGTTCGTAAATTATGTTGATTGAGCTGTTCTTTAGCTATATAAGCCTTTGGGCAGTGGGAACATTTGAATGGTCGTTCACCTGTGTGCGTTCTCAAGTGTTTAATAAGATTACAATTCAAATTAAAACCCTTTGAACAAAAAGTACACTTGAATTGTCGTTCACCTGCGTGCGTACGCAAATGTTGATTAAGATTTCCCACACACGAAAAAGTTTTGGGGCAGCTGGAACACTTAAAATTTCGTTCACCTGTGTGCGTTCGCAAATGAAGCGTTAGATCTCCATTAAATAAAAAAGTTTTTGGGCAGTGGGAACACTTAAATGGTCGCTCTTTTGTGAACCTTCGCAAATGTGTAGTAAGACCTGATTTGTAAGAAAACGTTTTGGGGCAGTGGGAACACTTGAATCGTTTTCCTGCGTGCATTTGTAAGTGCATCTTGAGGTCTATCTTCGTCAAAAAAGTCTTTGGGCAACGAGAACACTTAAATGGTCGTTTTTTTGTGTGAGTTTTAATGTGACGTTCCAGTTTTTCCTTTTTTGAAAATGACTTGGGACAGTGGGAACACTTGAACTCGTTGTCTGATAGTAGACCGACTTCTTTCTCCAGTGGATTCTGGTTTAATTGGCAGAAGAACTTGTGGCTTTTCTCGAATGTTTGTTTTATCTCATATGCATTTTTCGCATCTTGCAGGCAAGGCGGGCAAATGGAATCGGGATAGGAATCCTCCTTAGAAAGTTCAAATCCAGTGCATTGTGAAATGGCATCTGCGATGATAATTCCTGATTCTATCGTGCATTCAAAAATATTTAAAGTGCCTCTCGACAATCTCGTGCAAACTCGACACGTTTTTTCCTCACTTAGTTGGCAGAGTATCTTGTGGCTTTTTTCAAATGTTTGTTTTATCTCGTTGGCTTTTTCCGCATCCTGCAGGCAAGGCGGGCAAATGGCATCGGGATAGCCATCCCCCTTAGAAAGGTCAAATCCAGTGCATTGAGAAATGACATCAGCGATGGGGATTCCCGATTCCGAAGTGCTCTCAAAAATATCGACCGTGGCTCCCGAAAGTACCATGCATACTCGACACATTTTCTCCATTTCCCTGAAATTAAATAAACGTTTAGTTTAGTTTCATATGTGGCGAAATGTGGACAAGGATAGTTATTGTGTTATTGAAAATCCTGTTTGTTTGGCTGTTTTAGTGCTTCGAGAAATGGTCTAAGAAATAAATAGTAGATAATAAAAAAAAAAAAACTCTTTTTTTATCTTAAGCCTAAACGGCTATTGCCGTTAGTTCCTGTTCTAACGGATCAGCCTAACGTTTACAGTTACACCATGGCCTAAAATTAAGCATCAGAAAATATGTATGTTCGAATGTATCTTAACAAAACACGACAACAAGGAAAACAAAATTTAATGACTTAAAAAGAGTAAGTACAGAACATAACATTTGCAGTAACTTATTTAAAAAATTCTCAAAAGGTGCAGCAATATAAATATTGAGTTTTTGTTTTTAAAATAAAAAGCGCTATCCTCGCTCCTTAACTATCATTTTTCTACTTTGTACATTTGTACATTTGTTTGTACCACATATGTTTTCTTACATTGCCATGTTATTGATCTGGGAACTGCTGTGGGCAGGTTTCCAAGTACAGTAGATCCGATCAGGTGTGGAAAAATCCAGTTCCGAAAATTACAAATTTCATGTTACGCGTTACTTTTCCATTTTAGAATTGAAATTCCGCATTTGTTTGTTTGCTGTACTGAAACTGTATCATAAGTTTATGTATCTGACAGATAACATCTGTTGATCTGCAGCTGTTTAGTGTGACCGCATACAATTTATACAAAATATATCACCCGACTTTTATAAACATACAGTTTCTACAAATAATTTTAATTTTTCAAAAATATTCCACAAAAAATACAATTTTTAAACACTTTAAAAGGCAATCGTATTCGTTATTTTGTTAAATTGCTGAAAGTTAAACAATGCGGCAACTCAAAGTTGGTGCAAGCAGTTAACATCGAGAGTATATTTAAAAAAAAAATTTAAATAAAATTGTGAAGGTCTAGTAGACTTTAAAAGTACGAAACAATTTGAGATGTCTGGCTTCGTACCCATATCTTCTGCAACAATCATTTTGTTGCGGTGGGTCTGCAATCATAAAGATCTCTTATCGCAAGAGGTATGAAATCATCTACCATTAAGTTCAAGTGTAATACTACTTTGAGCACCGCAAGAGTGGCTAGATTAGTTTCAATAATGTCCAAAGCCATTACGTTAAGTATAACTTGAATCTAAAAAAATTTATTATAAGTGGGTATGTAAACAATGTATTTTACTTCAAGACATAGTTTTGAATAGTAAGACTCACATTGGGATATTTTCTTCAGTCTGTTTATTTAATCCTCTTCAAGAGAAAAATCCCAAAGAAAGCAGAAACTGTTGTTTAATGGTAATTTATTTTAAAATAAAAGATAATTTCAGAAAGGTTTTGTTCTAATTGTTTAAATTTCCATTAATTCAACACCAACTACCCTCGTTTTTATGGCACTAATTTGGAAATAACGCATAATCTTAATTACTAAAGTGTGTGCGATAAGGAAGTGTCGTATTGATTTTTAAAAGGTTAACTATTATGATAAGTCGATTTTTGGGATATAAAAGCAGTAGCACTTGGCTGCCAATCAGTCTCGTTCTAGATCAGAAAGCTTCAGCAGTGCAGCCACAGAGCAGAAAAATGGGTGACAAGGACCTTCTTGTAAGGGAAATTTGGCCAGTTTCCAAGTTCTTAAATAACCATTTCCTTTTTTTTAGTTATCCGCCGACTCCCTAGAGTCAGCTACTGTGAAGAAAACTTTGGGGCAAAAGGACCAAATCCCTAAAATTCCCTGGTTCTTGACCGGTGGCTTTGTAATTTTATGGGCTTCCCTTTTTCTGGGGGTCGTGGTGCCCCTCTTCTACCGCCTGCCAGCGGGCAAAACTTTGGATGATGTATCCAAGGGGGTTTTTATCGCTGAACGCGCCCAGTCCAATCTCTATGACTTTGACAAGATCGGCACCAAGTTAGTCGGCAGCGATGCGAATGAGCACACAACCGTTGACTTTTTGTTGAAGGAGCTGCGTCTGATTCAGGCTAACGTTTTGCAAGACTACTGGACTATGGACATTGACCACCAAATAGTTTCTGGCTCGTACGTGAAATCTGGGGCTCTCTACCAATATCAGGGGGTTCAGAACATAGTCATCAAACTGACGTCCAAGGGCAGCACCAGCCAAGATTGGCTCCTGGTAAACACCCACTTTGACTCCAAGCCCACGAGTCCTTCTGCCGGCGACGCGGGTCACATGGTTGTATCTTGTCTGGAGGTTCTGCGAGTAATCACTAGATCTCAGGAAAAGTTCGAGCACACTGTCATCTTCCTCTTTAACGGAGCCGAAGAGAATTCCCTGCAAGCTTCTCATGGCTTCATCACCCAACACGAATGGGCTCCATTCTGCAAGTAAGTTACTAGAGCCTTAAGGATATTTCTGTAGTTAAGCTAACATAACTTTTGTCATTGAAGAGTTGTAATTAATCTGGATGCAGCCGGCAGTGGAAGTAGGGAAATTATGTTCCAGTCAGGACCCGATAATGCCTGGCTTCTCAAAGTAAAGACTTTTAAATATCCCTTAAATACTGTATATTAAACTACGGATTCATGTTTTGTAGTACTACCAGCTGTATGCCGAGCATCCATTTGCTACTGTTATGGCTGAGGAAATTTTCCAAACGGGCATTATCCCGTCGGACACGGACTATCGCATTTTTGTTGGCTATGGAAACCTCGTTGGTAAGCACCTATGGGAGTTTCCCTATTTGAATTAAGGCTTAACAATAAATAACTATCATGGCAGGAATGGATCTTGGTCAGTGCGTCAATGGTTACGTATATCATACAAAGTATGATCGCTATGATATAATTCCCCGAGCTTCTATCCAAAGCACAGGAGACAACATTTTGGGCCTTGTTCGAGGCCTGGCTAATGCCCCGGAACTGCACGACACCACCGTAAGTTACATAAAATAAAGATAAGAATTGCTTTTCTAAACATGATAACTTTTATGTGTTTAAGGTCACTGGTAAAGCCGTTTTCTTTGATGTCCTGGGACTGTTCTTTGTGACCTACTCAGCGACCAGTGGTGTAACCCTGAACTACGCAGTGGCCGCAGTTACCATCGTCCTGGTCTATATGTCACTTTTGCGCATGGCAGACAAAGCCAATGTGTCCGCCGCCCAGGTCCAGAGTTGGTTCGTCCTGATCCTCGTGGTGCAGGTCGTTGCCTTTGTTTTGGGACTAGCTCTGCCCATAGTGGTCGCTTATATTATGGATAAGTATGGACTCACCATGAGCTACTTCAGTACTCCGGCCCTTTCTCTCGGTCTCTATGTGTGCC
This sequence comes from Drosophila oshimai, assembly GCA_018150695.1. Classification (NCBI taxonomy): domain Eukaryota; kingdom Metazoa; phylum Arthropoda; class Insecta; order Diptera; family Drosophilidae; genus Drosophila; species Drosophila oshimai. The sequence continues at coordinate 8,619,515 of JAECWM010000224.1, forward strand.
CCAGTCTCGTGGGTCTGGCTCTTCCCAGTTTCGTCTACCTGCGTATACAGAAGAATGTAAGTAAACATATATGTATAAAGTATCTTTTTACTGCAGGGGCTATAATTTACTATATCCACAGGAGCATCTCACCCATGCCCAGCAACTGCAAATGGCTCTCCACGGACACGCCGTTGTCCTGTCTGTCCTCTGCGTTGCTCTTAACTATTACGGATTGCGGACAACCTATATTTTTGCGTGGACCCTCGTCTTCTACATCATCCCGTTGGCTCTTAATCTGCTGACCACTTTACATGATCGCGGCTACTCATGGACCGGTGTCTTGAAGCTCATCCAGGTCGTCCCATTCCTGTACAACAGCTACCTGTTCTACACATTTATTGTTATTCTCACCCCGATGATGGGTCGCTTTGGACAGTAAGTTTAATATGTTTTTGGATTGAATGGTTTCTGATCGGTGCTTCCACTTCTAGGACCACCAATCCCGATTTGATTATTTCTGCCTTGACCGCTTTGGGTACCATTACGTCCATGGGCTTTCTGGTAGGTTGTCTCTGACCTTTTGACCTATGAAGATCTCTAACCCTTTAAATCCATTTCAGATTTTGCTCGTTAACATGTCCCGCCGATCAGGATTTGTTCTCGTAGCCTTGCTTGCTGTAAGTGCTGCTAGTGTTTACATCGCCGGCTTCACGGACATCGGGTTCCCATATCGTCCCCAGACCAACGTAGAACGGGTTTACTACTTGGTAAGTAAAACTGATGGCATAAGGTATACATTGATTTAAGCTCTTTTTCTTTCACAGCACGTACGCCGTGTCTTTTACGAATACGATGGAACCGTCAGCAAGGATGAGTCCGGATACCTGTTCAACCCCCAGGATCGTCGTGGTAATGCCCCTCTGGTGGCAGCCAATGTGGATCTGACCGGAATGGTCAGCATGGCCTCTGACTGCGCAAAGTACATGCTTTGCGGAATGCCAATCCCCGACAGCCGCTACATGGGCAGTCGTGTCAATGGAACATGGTTGCCCAGGGCAACGCCCGTGGAAACAGTTCCGGAGAAACCTATTGAGCTTCTGAGTAGAACAGTGCTGGATGACGGCAAGACCCTGCGGCTCGAGATTAAGCTCTTCTACACGGACCACTCCAGTCTGTTCATCCAGCCCTATGAGGACGTGACCATCAGCAAGTGGTCGTTACTGGATACCTACTTGACCGCCACTGCCCCGTATTATGTCTTCTTCAGCTCCGGTGTGGATGGATCGCCGGTGATCTTAACCATTGAACTCCAGGTAGGCTCTTGTGCATCTCACTAAAGAGAATCTCTTTTAAACGGTGCCTGCTCTTGTTTTCCCAGAAATCCGATGGCGACTTCAACGTTCCCTGCGTCCAAATCGGAATTGCCCGACAGTTTATGCAATCTAAAGGCGACTTAGAAGCCCAGCAATTCGCAAAAACGTTCCCAGCTTACGCGGCGATTGTTGAGTGGCCAGCAGACTACCACCGCTACTTGTTTTAGTTAACATTAACAATTAAATCCTGCCAAAACAGACTCATAGTAACCTTTAAAAAGGACTTAAATAAAATTTAAATACATTTTTTTAAAAAACAAAATTTTTTTAAAGTTTGATATTGGTAAATTACTGAACAATTGGACATAAACGGGAAAAATATATTGCCTAAGGGAAACTTAAAGTATTGTTTAATGTATTTTATGGTAAAATTTTAATTGCACTTTACATTGACATGTCAATTGTATTTAGACAGAAAGAAAATAACTCTTTAAAATGTCTTATTTAATAAAGATTTTCTATATTAATTGGTTTTTGGCTTTAACATAGTACTTTTAAGTGTGTTTTGGGTTCGGATTCCATGCTCTTTTTTTTATTTATCTTAAATTGCTTATAAAATAAAATATTTACATTTTTTTAGCTAATTTTTTAAAATGTTTGGTAACGTTGTTTTTTTTTATTCTGTTTTAAGTGTAATTTTTTTTTCTTACTTTCTTTATCTTTAAAAGGTTTTTTATTTTTTATTTAGCCAGATGTCTATAGTTTTTGAATTATACCGCCTTGAGAGTGGAACCAGTTCATTTTAGCACCCCCAATGGTTCATGGAACTAATCGCTAAAACAGCTGTTTTGTGTGTTTACTTTTGCTTTTGACCAAGAGCTTGTTGATTCTGTTTATTAAACTTCTTGGGACTGACAATGTCCGATTCATCACTCAAACCACCTGCCAGCAATAAACCGATGGGGCCTCCTCAACTGCTGGTCCCCAGTGGGCTCCAGTTGCCCATCACTGCGCCGCAGAAGCTGAATGGAGCCAATGGAGCCACTTCCTCCTCCGCTTCTGGTTCGGCCACCGGGAATCCCCGTAACAAGTGCGCCCTGAAGCCGGGCTACTCCCTGATGAGCTGGATACGACTGTGCAACTCCGGAGCAGATCTATCTGGCACGGGAGGACGTGTGGTGCCCGTTTCCCAGAAAGAGTTGGCCCTGCACAATAAGGTCAACGATGCCTGGATGGCCATTCGAGGACGCGTGTTCAATGTCACCCGCTACATGGACTTTCATCCGGGAGGAGTGGACGAACTGATGCGGGGAGTTGGACGCGACGCAACCAAGTTATTCGACGAGGTGCACGCCTGGGTCAACTACCCGCAGTTGCTGGGGAAATGCTACATAGGACCGCTGAAGGATAATGATACAAAGCCCTCCAAAGACACCACCGGTGAACAGATCACCAATGCGATTCCCAAGTCACCTGAGATTGTACCTCGCTTTGACTGGATACAGCAGAGGAGCGAACTAACCCTGATCTTCTACACACGCGCCCTAGCCAATCCAGGCTTGTTACTTAGTCGGAAGGATTCCCAGCAGCTGGCTGTGAGGATTTTGGTGCAGCACAACTGGCACACCTTCGACTTTCAGCTAACCAGCAAGGTGGAGTGGCCTCCAAAAGCTGTAAAAATCGGTGTGGAGACAGGGAAAATTGAGTTAACTCTGTCCAAAGAAGAAGCGGAACCATGGCCAACCTATGGCACACACGTATCTACCAAGTTGGACTCCACCAGCATACAAGAAGAAACCTACGACTACGAAGTAACTCGCCGTAAGGATTTCAATCACGACTCCTTTGAGCTAAGCCTGCAAAGCGTTCAGCAGGCGGTACTGATGCAGCTTCCAGTGGGCTACCACGTGAATATAGAAGTCCCTGTGGATGGGGGAGTAATTCAGCGAAGCTACACTCCTGTGGATCAGTCCTATCTCCATTTAGACAAGAACTACCCATCCGATTCTGTATGCTTAAACTTTCTTATTAAAAGATACGTCAGCGGTCCCGTCTCCAGTCACCTGCATCAGCTCCAAGCTGGTTCCCGAGTCCAACTAAGTGCACCACGCGGGGCTTTCCAACTCTCAGAGCTTACTGCACACAGAAACATTCTTCTTTTGGCAGCAGGAAGTGGGTTAACACCCATTTTAAGTCTTATTCAGCCCATCCTGAGGAGGAACACAAACCGAATGTGAGTTATTCAAGATAAACATATAAAACTATACAATTTACATTGTTCTTTTTCCACAGCGAAAGCTTGCAGTTGCTGTACTTCAACAAAACCCCAGAGGACATATGGTTGAAGGAGAAATTTGAGGAGATACACTCGCAGGACGAGCGATTCACTTGCTCCCACTTGCTCTCCCAGGCGGAGGACAGCCCGCAACGGATATCGCTGGAGCTACTAGCTCCATTTTTCAAGGAAAAACAGCCAGAAAGATGTACTTATGTGGCCATTTGTGGACCAAGTGGGTTTAATACAGCTGCCGTCGATATTTTGACCCAGCTGAATGTTAAGCCCAATCAAATTCACGTGTTCCGCGGCTAAAAGGATACATTTGTTTGATGCGCCTAACCACTTTTATTAACTGTGAAGCCAATGGCTTCGACTTTTGTTTTTTATTATTGTTTTTACTTGCTCATTTTAATAATTTAATAAGTTTTACAAACACTAGAAAATTGTAGTTGGATTTGTTTTCCCTTGCTCGTGAACAGACTTCTTAGTCAAAATCGCCTCAAACCTATCTCGATGTCTACTCACACACATTGTAACTTAGGTAAAATTGTAAATAACAGACAGCCAAAAAGTAACGAAATGGTTTGCAGCGTAAAAAACTCAATAAAAACAGCAGGGTTTGTTATATAGCTGTTTTTACATTTCATCGCAAAGCGCCAGGAATGCAGTTCATCCGTTTCCTGGTCAACGAGGGGCACAAGATCAACGCTATCTACTACATTACGAAGCAATCAGTTCCATTTCATTAATACCAGCTGTGTGCTTTCGGATAAGACATCGGGACTGGAGAGGAGCCTACCAGCTCTTCCCGCAGATCTGACAGGCTTGCTTACGGTAATGTATCCTCCAGTGCATTTAATCGACTGCCCTGTACTTTGAGCGGGAAATTCAGCAAATTCAGCAGAGGAGCACTTCTAAGGCCAATAAGCAGATATAGTTTTTAAGGTATGTATTGTATATATATATTTTAACTTTCAGATCGCTTACAAAAGTTAAAATTACATTCATTGCTTCATCCAGTGTTTTTAAACATGTACAAAGCTTATACACTACTTATGCAGTTTGGTGATCTGATGTGTGCATAATACTAGAGGAATTGTTAACTATTGATATTGTTTAAGTCAATCGTTTTGCGATTGTTTTGTGAGCTATGAGCATGTAGCCAATAAATGAATTGTAACGTTTACTTAAAACTTATAGTTTGCAAACTTGTGAGACATCAACTGTGTTTTACATAATGGATGAAAATGAATATTTTTAATCTATAATAATAGGTTTTCAGTTCAGCGTAGAATTTAATCTTTCGTTTTAACAATTTCAATGATTAACCGAATTATATAACAATTAGTACATGTATGATGTCGTACATATTTTGATTTCTGATTTAGCCCTGGTTTGTGTTGCCTAAATACAATTTTTGTATATATTTCCAATTGAGCAATTCGCTTGCATACAAAACAAATTACATTATAAATATTAAAAAAAAGTACCGCTAATTAATATGTAATTAGTTTTTAAAAATGTTGAAAACATGCCTCTAAAACACTCAAAAAATATGAATATATTTCTGGTTTACATAACATCGTCCTCATCATCCATTTCAAACATCATGGCGTTCTTGGCATCCACTTCGTTGTTGTTGCCGCGGGCAGCTGCTGCTCCAGTGAGATCCAGTCCGCTGTCGTGGAGCAAGGAGTCGCCATTGGCCTTGTTGCCATTGTTTGATTGATTTCCTTCCTGTAAAGCAAAGATAGAAAATTGCTCAAGTTTTAAAATGATAAATTATTTCTGATTTAAAAGGTTAATCCATTTACAGAAGATTTTATTTTCTGCGGAAACCTAGCTGAATTCCACCGCTATTAAATTCCACATTTGGTAAGTACTTTTCCAGAAATGCATAAAATTTCCGTTCCCATTCCAGCTGCATATCAGTTAACACACTCGACTTAATTTTCGCAACATTCCTGCTATAAATAGTTCCTCCTCCGAACCTATTTAACTTTCGCACGCATGTAACAAAATTTCTTAAACAATAGGATGTATCAATGTTTGTGTCTGGCGTCGGGCAAACCAACCCGAACAGTCTGATTTCGCTGATGGCCTCTAATTCAATTAACAAGCTAACAACCCAACAGCCTGGATATTCGCTCAATTAACGAGATCGGTTCAATCTAGAGATCTAGATCTGCCACCCCCAGCTCACCTTGAGGGCAGTGCCACGAGTCTCCTCGTAATCAACCGAATCGCCTTCGCTGAGGCGACGCTGCTGGGCCCGCAGCTTGAGATCGCGTCGCTTCTGGTTCTTCTTGCGCTGACCCAGGATGCTGGAGTCGAGTCTGAGGATCGAGTTGATTAGATTACCTCCAATTACCTTGTGTTATTTTTGGCACTCACCGGAACACTTGCTTCATGATGTGATCATTAAACCTAACAGTCTTCTTGCAGCTCTCCGAGAGCCCATCCTCCTCGGGAATGCCGCCAAACGAGTGCGAAAACAACGAAGTTTTTGAAGCATCCACGGAGCACGAATACGAGGAGCAGTCGTCGATGGAGGAGCAGCTGTCCGATATCGATGGTCGCGGACCATAGCGACTGAAACGCTTGAGGATGCCGCGATGGGAGCCCACGCTACTGTCGTTGCACTCCGAGTAGCTGCGCTGCTTGCGCTGGGGCAGCTTAAGCGTGGCCTTGGGCTGCGAAACAGGGTTTCCCACCTGTGGCTCCTGGGCGAGCATATCTTCGCAAGCCGACTCGGACAAGGAGCGCTCCTTCTTATTCCTCTTGCGTTGCTTCTTACCAGGCTTCTTGTTTTGAGCCTGCTGCTGGTGCTGCTGCTCGTGGTCGTGCTCTTGATCCTGTTGCTGCTCCTTCTCGTCCTCCTCCTCCTCCGTGGTAATTGGCACTGGGCGAATGGTCACCTTTAGCTCCTGACCCTCCTTATGCTCGAATTTGACATCCAGGGGAGCATCCTTCTGCTCGCCATTAACTGTTGCCTTGTTCTTCACATTGTACTGCCCATGAACTGGGTACTCCTTGAGATCCGCGGCATCTAGTCCGGCCAGATAGCTGTCCGGGGTTGCGCATTGTGAGCTGAGAGTCAGCTTGAGCACCACATTGTTGTCCCAGGCCTCGGCCTCCACGCTCTCGATGACGGGTTCTCCCTCCTCATCCGCCGGTAGCTCAACGTAAAACGCATAGTGGGTGGGATAGTAGCCACTGCCGATGGTGGCAAACTGCAGATGCAGGCTCCGTTGCGCTCGCAACTGCTCAATGGAGTCTGGCTGAACGTTGGGCACGTGCAGCACTAAGGCCATCACATTGTCCAAGACGTTGCAGTCAAACTTGCTGGGCAGTTGGTAGTGCACGGAACTCTTGAGGAACGGGGTGCTCTTTTTGGCGGTGCGTACAGGCGAAGCAGTGGGAGTGGCTAATGAATCGGAAAATAAGAGCATTGATAAACTGAATTAATAGGCGCAATAGTCGTAAACTTACCTATTTCTGAGATATCTGCCTTGGAATCACTGAGTTCGCCATCAGCATCCTCCTCCACTGGCGACTCGCTGTTGGAATGGAGCTCCACGCCGCTGTCCTCGCGGCTAAAATGGCGCAAAGTGTTGTGCATCTCGCCCTGCTCCCGTACAGTCTTCCTCACCACGGGCAAAGTGATGCTCAAACGGCGTAGATCCGTGTCAAAGCGGGCCTGGCCTGCCTTGTCGTCCACGACGAAGGGTAAGTCCAACTTCAGGCGGTACCTGGCACCGTGGCGCTCACTGAACAGATACACGGACTTGGAGGTCACATCAAGCTGGCACTCTGCCGTGGAGCGGAGCAGGGGCAACTCGATCTCCACGACAAGAGAACGCGGCACCGTCACATGCAGCTTGGCGTCCAGCTCGTCCGTGTACTCGGACAAATCCACATCGTGGCTGTGCTTGATGGAATAAATGGGCACGGTGAACTCCGGCACTGGAGTGGGCCTCGTTTTCATGGGCAGGACGCGGGGCTCAGGTTTGGTGGCCGGTGGCTTCTTCGTGGGGAACATGTGCTCCAGGGGATGGGGCTCCTGCTCCTCGGCCGTGGGATTCTCGGTCATTTTGCGTATCACAGTGGGACGGGCGATGCCCTTGTAGTCCAGCTTGGGGAATTTGAGATTAGCGCGATCCAGAGCCACCTTGTACTCGCGCTCCACTGCGTCCAGCGCCGTGTCGATGAGGCACTGGCGGAACTGCTTGTTCCGCTTGGCCAGGTGCAGTGCATCCGGATGGAAGACCACGTCGTACACCTTGCAGTGGTTGTTCTTGGCATCGCAGTCATCCCGCGCGGCAGTCTGGGCCATGGGAATAGACCAGCTCAGACCACGATTGCCACTCGAGGGATCCGTGGCCACCTCATTCTTCGGCCTCGCGATCTCCGTCGAACCAGCGATATTAATGAAGCACTTGAGCTCCCCATCCAACGCAGTTTTAATAACAAAACCCGGCTGCGGGTGGATGAACTTCACCTCCACCCCGCGCTCCTTCTCTAGCTGGGTGATCTCGTCCTCGTAGATCTTGCGGTTTTCGGGGTCCTGAATCTCCTCGACGTAATCAAGGAACAGCTTGCGGAACTCCTCCTTGCTGAGGGCCTCCTTGATCCGGTCTAACTCGTCCCTGCTTATGTCGACCTGCTCATCGTCACCGATTTTTGAGTGTTTCTTACGCGAACCGGCAGTGGAAGCGGACATAGCTTTCTTAAAATAACACTTCACTCACGGAGAGATCTCTTCTGGTCTCTTCTCTGCACTTTTTTTAAACGAATAATAATTTTCTTATCACTTTTGTGGGTTTAATTTTTTGTTTGTTTGGTTTGGGGTTGCTTTGTTTTTGAACACGTTTCCTTGGCAAATGCGTTTAGATTCTGGAACTGGGGCTCTGAAAGGATAAATGGATATTATTAAATAAATGTATATTTTTACTGAACTGGTTTAATCAGATTTATTAAGTTTTAAACATAAAATATATATATGTATGTATAATTTGTTCTACCTTATCTATTTATAGTATAAACTTTATACCCAACATCTTATCCACTGAAACTTTCTAGAATTTGTCTTTTGTCTAACCTCGATTAGATTAATAGCAAGTAAAGCCCTTAAATGACTGATACTTACGACACCTGATGAAAAGTCATTGGAAACTTTCCAATCAAAACTGTGATAAGCGATCTACCAAGTCCCAAGGTTGTCCTAGGTCCTAAAATATTAGTAACCAAACACCTATGTCACGAAATTCTAATCAGCCGACAGTCGAATAAATATTAGATCAATGACGCAGTAAGGTCGTTGCCAAAAATTGCCGGCTACCCGCCCTATTATTATGTATTATGTAAGTGAGAATACACGCTGACCACGCTTGTTTTTATTTGTCGGCCAATAAATAAACGAACTGCGTAGTTTCTTAAGTTCTAGGGAGGTGCGTTACCTATCTACATACTTGTTTTTATTTTGTTTGTATTTTTAGGAGAGATGTGTTCGCGACGAGCGTGTTTTTAAGAATGAGAGCGCACCGCCCGAAACGCCGGCAAATAGAGGGGCTCTTGATAAGAGGGAAAATAAAAATAAAAAAAAAACCACTTGCCCCCAATTGTTTTTGTTTAGCGAGATTCTCCCCCCGGCCTCCACACCATGCGATTTCTGGCGCAACCCATATAATTGTACAATAAACTATATATTTTCAGACATGTACATATGTGCATTGCACACACAATGATAATAATTGTAATGTTTACCGACTGCCGACTGATAAATGTATGTATGGAGTGGGTGGGCGGTAAATAGGGGACTATGTAGTATTCCCTACTGCGTGTGTATCTCCTCTGCGAGGAAAATTATAACAGTTACGTGACCAAACGAACACATGTTTGCGGTGGGGGAGGGGGAAAAACTCATGTTTGATCGATACGAACTAAAACTAATTGATTTTCCGGGCAAACCGGTCGCTGTAAACCAGAAAACCTTTACCGAGTACATAGTTGTACCTACTACATAGGATCTGAAGAGCAATCAAGTCTATCAGGCATCTCTATGTATGTAGTAGGTGCCATGTATCACAACATTACATGCCCTAGTAAACCCCTTGAATTGTGGTTCATCCTTCAATTAAACACGCACCACTCACCTGAAATATAAATATTCACGCTTTTGTTGTTGCAACAGCACTGAATGAATTGTTTATTAAATTAGAATTAGCTGCTGTTTAATTGATTTTTTAGTGGAGTTCGAGTTTGACGTTCTAGAAACTTTTCCGCTGGACCGGCCGCTCATGTGTGTGTGTGTGTGCAATTGTTTGGTATATTTACCCAGGAAATTTAGGAAATTTACAGACACAGTATTTTTGGTATGTTTATTTTACCTTCCATCGCTGAGTTTGGTCACTCTGAACTAGAAACGGAATGGAGCAATGGAGTCCAATTTATTTTTAGTTTTTCTATTGTCGTTTTCAATATGCAATAATGCCAGAGGTGGGCCCTAGTTAGTGTTAATCAATTAATGAGTGTGTTTAGAAGAGAGTGCACAAAACAAACCCCAAGTGCAAAGGGTTTTAGGACCCCCACAAAGTGATTTAAAAGTGGCTGTGTGTTTTGGACGGCCCTGATTTGTTTTCATATGCTGCGGTTCTGGCCAATTGTGATGCGTATTTACCGAGGCTCGAACCAGAAAAGTGTTCCCCAGATGCATATTAGTGAAAACCCCATGAAACGGAGCCCGGAGCATCCATTATATAAACAGATTCGAATGCTGTCGTGGGCGTACGCAGCATAAGTGCATTTTCTTAATGATTTGCCCACGCACACTAGCGCACGTTAAAGTTCCGTGTGTATACAGAACTTGCTGGGGCACGTGTGTGTGAGTGAGTGGGGCCCAAAGCGAGAGTGTGTGTGTGAGTGTGTTTAATATGTGTTTGTTGCTTCTTTCAGCTGAAATCAGCGATCGTTTATTGGAGGAAAATCAGGATATAGACATGGAGCCCTCCGCCCATCTGAATGGCAAGGAGTTTCCGGCCGTGCCACAGAACTCGGTGCAGACGCATCCCAGGTGAATAGGTCTTTTATATGTGTTTATAAGTTTCCATACCCTGCTTTTGGCCCAAAGTTGCTATATTGCTAACCTTTATTACCTCCGATTTGTTACGCTGCTAATTCTCCTTGATTAGGAGACACATTAAGAGTAAGCGCCGCATGAAAAGAAGGTAACATTCACACTGGGATTTCACACAGCTTTTCATTTAGTTTTTAGCTTCTAATATTCTTACAAATCGTATTGACTCCCTCATGTTTTGGACAGATACAAATGTTACTCCTGCGAGCCGCCCTGCCTGGATCCCTATGAGTTTTCCCACACCTGCCAGAATGCCATTCAGGTGAGTTATAGCTTTAAACTTCTAGTACACAGAGAACTAAATCCCTCTTTCTTACCCCACAGTGCTGGAAATCGCGCACTCGTGATGCTGATGGCCAGGAGCACGTTTCCCGTGGATGCACCACCTCGCCGGACCAGCTGCCCCTTATCTGCAACCAGAACTCGCTCAACAAGCTCAATGGGCCCAGCAAACGCAACACGGACAAGTACATCAATGTGGCCTGCTGTGCCGGGGACTACTGTAACAGTGGAGACTTTCCCGAACTGCCGCCCTTTGCCAGCAACGAAGTCACAGTCATCACGGCGGATACAAGTAGTATAAGCAAAATGTCGGCTGCTATTTTGGGTCCTTTTCTGGTCATCACACTGCTGGGTGCTGTGGCCATCTTCTTTATCCGTCGCAGCCATCGCAAACGGCTGGCAGCCTCGCGCACCAAGCAGGATCCGGAGTCGTACCTGGTCAATGATGAGCTTTTGCGGGCCACAAGCGCAGGCGACAGCACGCTGAGGGAATACCTGCAGCACTCAGTGACCTCCGGATCCGGTAGCGGCCTCCCACTGCTAGTGCAACGCACTCTGGCCAAACAGGTTACCCTGATCGAGTGCATCGGTAGGGGCAAGTACGGCGAGGTGTGGCGGGGTCACTGGCACGGTGAGAGCATAGCCGTTAAGATATTCTTCAGTCGCGACGAGGAGTCCTGGAAGCGGGAGACGGAGATCTACAGGTGAGGGCTTAGTTAACACTTTTTTTTAGTTTTGTTCCGTAATCCCTGTTTAAGCATATTTGCTAAATTTTTTAAAATAGTCGTTCATACCTGTTTTTCTATGAATCACCAATTAAACGATTATATTTTTCAGCACCGTTTTGCTTCGCCATGAAAACATACTCGGCTTCATCGGTTCCGATATGACGTCGCGCAACTCGTGCACCCAACTTTGGCTGATGACGCATTACTACCCACTGGGCTCGCTCTTCGATCACCTGAACCGCAACGCTTTGAGCCACAACGATATGGTCTGGATTTGCCTATCGATAGCTAATGGATTGGTGCATTTGCACACAGAGATATTCGGTAAACAAGGAAAGCCGGCAATGGCTCATCGCGATTTGAAGTCAAAGAATATATTGGTAACCTCGAACGGGACCTGCGTGATAGCCGATTTTGGACTGGCCGTCACCCATTCCCATGTCACAGGACAACTGGACCTGGGCAACAATCCCAAGGTGGGCACCAAGCGCTACATGGCCCCAGAGGTTTTGGACGAGAGGTGGGTGTTTAAAAGCATTACGCTGAAACATATTTTATTTAATATTTTAATTGGTTCCCCTTCTGCAGCATTGATTTGGAATGCTTTGAGGCCCTGCGCCGCACTGATATTTACGCTTTTGGACTGGTCCTCTGGGAAGTTTGTCGCCGCACCATTTCGTGCGGCATTGCCGAGGAGTACAAGGTGCCCTTCTACGATGTGGTGCCCATGGATCCCAGCTTTGAGGATATGCGGAAGGTGGTCTGCATCGACAATTACAGGCCCTCTATTCCCAATCGCTGGAGCTCAGATTCTGTAAGTTGATCACAGCCCTTAACATCCGAACTCGCAATCTAAAAGTTTTCAACCCGTAGCTATTGGCTGGCATGTCCAAGCTCATGAAGGAGTGCTGGCACCAGAACCCAAACGTGCGCCTGCCAGCGCTGCGCATCAAAAAGACTATACATAAGCTAGCTTCCGCTGACGAGAAGATTCGCCTAGACTTCGACGAGGTCTGCGTTTAGTGGTTGTAGTGGAGCCTTAGTTGTAAGCCATAAGTTAGTTTTACCACCTAGCTAGTTTAAGATTCATTCATTGACGTTTTCCCTTTGCATTTTCACACACTATTAGTTCGTACATGTATTATTCAGAGTTAGGCCAAGATCCCACGTGTTGAACGAAGAACTAAGCCAAGTACAAGACCCTTGACAGCTTATTTCTAGAAGACTATAACATATTTACTTTATGTTTGGATTGACTTTATCGTTTTCGTTAAACCGTGAACTTAGCTTGACTTGGGTGCCTTTGAAATTGCCTTAAGTTAAATTTAGAATTGACTCTAAAATATACCTGGGATATCATCCTGTAAAGTTATCATTTCATTACTTACATTGTTCATCGTTCATCAAGTGCCATTTGCAATTGAGAATTGTAAGCGCGTTAACTGTAAGCTCACTTTTTGAACTCTACACTAAATTCTTAAACTTGTCCAAGCTATGATAGAACCATAAGCCACACCACCAACTGACTTGCTGTCCTAGTTTGTTAAGCCTTAGCACTTAGTTTCCCACGCATAGAAGCATACACCTACTTGTATATTGTACAAAATGCAAGCTATTTAAGTTTTGTATAGTCTAAACGAAATTAAATACACGAATAAGCATTAAGCATTAGGAAACCCTTTTATTTATTGATCATTGTCTGCAGTCAGCAGCCGGAAGCTTTCGTCGTTGTCCTCGTCCAGGAAAAGGAGCCGGAAGATGTCGTTGAAGAAGTCGGGATAGTAGTCGCAAGCACGCTTGCAGTCGGGAGTCCAGTTTATCTCCAGCAACTGCGGCTCCATCACCTTCTCTCCATCATCTTTCCAGCGGAGCATGATATCAGCTGCGTACAGAGCTCTGGACTGGGCACATGGAGCCATTCCACAGGGTGGATCTGCTTTACTGGCACACTGCAGCACCTCGTGCAACATGTCACAGATCTGTTGCTCCAAGCCCGACCAATCGGTTTCCGGATACTGCTCCTGCCAAAGGGCCAGGAAGTCGTCGCACTTGACGTGATGCAGCTGCGCTTCCTCCTGGTAGTTCATCACCGTGTAGTGCTTCTCGTAGTCATCAAAGTGATCTAGCGAGAAGGGATGATTGGCGAAGCGCAGGAAGAACTTGCGATGCACATATGCTTTTAGGGGTCTAACGCTCTTTAGAAGAATCACATAGCGAATATCAAACTTGACAGGTCCATCGAGCTCCTCTCGTCTGAAGAGAACTGGTCGGTCGATGTACTTCTGGGCAATCTTTGGTCCAGTGGCCGGCAGACGCACAATCTGCTTTATGTTGTCAGTGATGTGGGTGTCCAGACCGCGAGCCAGGTTCCACGGCTTGATGATCCAGTGGTTGTCCAGGCCCTTCGCTGCCCTCGTCTGGTAATAAGCGGCGAACTCCTTGAGTTCGGTGGACAAGTTGTAGGTGGTGGGAAGCCAGCTGGGATAAGTTTCCAGGGTAAGGCCATCGTGGTGCTCCTTCGCGGCCCGACGACCCACAATGCTTAGCAGGTCCTTGATGGTGATCACGTACTCAAAGGGAAACTGGTTGATGAATATCCCAGGCGACTGATCGGCCAACTCCTCAAAGGTCTTGAAGTGGTGCGTGAGCCACAGGACATCCGCCTCGTCTTGGTTGTCAACCAGGATGAACTCCGGTGATGTGAGATGCTGCCGCACCACCTCGTACTCAGCGTACACCTTCAAGGGATCGCAGCGCGATCGAGCTGGCAGTGGCTCAGTGTTTTCTTTGGGATAAGTCTCGGGTATGTGACCGCTAGTGAAGTAATCCGCCCGGGGCTCCACCTGCAGGAAGCTCTCGCCCGTGAGATCGCAATCACGCCAGGGCAAGAGCAGGGCAGCTCGCTGCGGAGCCTCTTTGGCCACGTACTCCACCACATCACGGGTCACCTGCTCACCCATCTCGGAATCCCTAATGGGAAACAGCACGCTGTACGTGGTCTGGGTGTTCAGGTAGAGCAGCGGCACCAGCCGGAAGTTCGGATCATCTGAGTGGTTCACTGCCGAGCCGACCTCATCCATCACATACCAGATGGGCTGACGATCCTCATCCGACAGCCCCTCGCTGCCGATGGAATACGCCTGACAGTACTTCCACAACCGGCGCAGTATCTTGTCAATGCGATCCCCCAGCTCCAGATCCACACCGGTTATGGCTGACAGCCGGTCCGCCAGCTGGGGATGCTGCTCCAACTGCTGTCGAGCACTGTTTAGCCGGAAGGTCCAGGCGTGGTCCACCAAATAGATGGCCTGCGGGTCACTCGCCTTCACGCCCTGCTCGCGGGCCACTCCCATTGCGAACACGGGATTGGGACTGTCGTCGTCCTCGGCGGGATTCTGCTCCTCATCCTCATCGTAATCGATCAGCATCAGCTGCAGTGCCTCCCCAGCGTCGAACGTGTCCGTGGCCAGTTTCCGGTACAGAGCCGGCCAAAAGTGCACCGGAATAGCCGAGGATTCGAGCTGAGGCTTGTGCAGCGCCACAAATTCGTTGTACTTATTTATGCCGTCCATGCCGCGTGCAGATCGCAAAAATAGAATTACTGGACCCGGAACGTCCCTATTAGAGTGACCGTTTGCACGTCTGCTTCTTCCTGGCCTCCAGCTGCGGAGGAGTTTATTTATAGGACGTGGTTCTGTTCTCAGTTTTGTCGTTTCCCTTATTTACCCTTTTATAATAATATTGTTGTAATATTTAAAAGTTATAGTTGAAACTCAAGAATTTCTGTAACGGACAAAACAATACCCTCTCAAAAAGCATAACAAGTTATTAATACATTTGGTATTTACTGTTTATATTATTCTTTTTTTATACATTTTTG
Source organism: Drosophila oshimai (assembly GCA_018150695.1). NCBI lineage: Eukaryota > Metazoa > Arthropoda > Insecta > Diptera > Drosophilidae > Drosophila > Drosophila oshimai. The sequence continues at coordinate 8,635,113 of JAECWM010000224.1, forward strand.
GTGGAGTCTAATAAAACGGCTTAGAAAACCGTTAAAAGTAATTTGTGGTTTTACAATTAAATGTAATATGTTTGTTCGATTCGTACCTAAAATAGATTTACAATAAGGAACAAAAGTTTTTCACATAAGGCCCCCTTTTCCGCACCGCAAATACGACGCCCCTGCTCTAAGCGTTGACCAACACTGCTGCCGAACAGCTGACCAGCTGATTGTGTGACCGCACACCCGCACTTTCTGCTGGCATTCGGTTTTGTTTTGTGTTGTATTGCGCCGTGCGCCTGTATTTGTTAGTATTGTACACCAGCAACAACAAGAACTATTTCACCATTAGAATAGATAACATGTAATTGCGATTGCGGGGCCAAACCCACACGAATCAGACCAAACTAAAGCACAGTCCGCGGAGCATTAGCAGAAGTTCAAAGTCATCACAACTCGGCAGTACTAACGGGTACAAATTAGATTTTACTTTCGTGTCAAACTTTATGAAACTCTCGACTGTCGCAGTGGACGCATGTAGCGCGCAAATGGTGGCGGATCATTGTTAGAAGCACCCCCCGCACTCTTTCGACTTGCTGCCAGCCAAATTTATAGTTACCAAGTGAGAGAATATCCGAGAGCGAGATGAGCGAGACACTGGCATTGGCGAGCGGCAGTGTGGTAGATCCACCGCCCAGTTCCACCTCCACATCGACAACCACCCTGCCGCTGCCCACAATTGCGCAGGGATCGAACCAGGGCATGGACCTAGAGGTAAGCGGCGGTTGGGGGGCAGTGGCAGGGTCCAAGTCGCAGTAGGCCCACGGACAGTTCGGAGTAAATATACCCACTGAAAATCCCGATTCCCTAGCCCATTTGCAAACAACTGCGCAGTTGACTCACAATAGTCGCTGGTTAAGTAATATTCGGGATAGAACAGCTGGCATGGATCACAGGCCAGCTGTTGAAGGTGCCCACAGACCCCGAAACATTTGTTTAGACTGTCGAATTTAGTCGAATCCACCTGACTCTCATCTCTCTTTTGCAGGATCCTAGAAATAACGGGTTCTGGCTCTGGAAATGGTTGTGTAACTGGACATCCAGCTCACCTACCATGCTGCGCGCCGTGGAAAAGAAGATACTGTCGTACGTGAAGCTGCCATACCGGGGCTTCTTCGTGGACATTGGCCCAGCTGTGGGCGAGGCGGATAAAATATGGACAATCAGTATGAACACCGAGTCCAAGGAGGTGCCCCTAGTGCTGCTGCACGGCCTGGGAGCGGGCATTGCTTTGTGGGTAATGAACCTGGACGCCTTTGCCAAGGGCAGGCCTGTATACGCCATGGACATCCTGGGCTTTGGACGCAGCTCGAGGCCTCTGTTCGCCAAGGATGCCCTTGTTTGCGAGAAGCAGTTTGTGAAGTCTGTGGAGGAGTGGCGACGCGAGATGAACATCAATGACATGATCCTGCTCGGCCACTCGATGGGCGGCTTCATCGCCTCTAGCTACGCTTTGACATACCCGGAGCGGGTCAAACACCTGATTCTGGCCGATCCCTGGGGCTTCCCCGAGAAGCCCTCGGACTCGGCCAATGGCAAAACCATACCGCTCTGGGTGCGGGCCATAGCTAGGGTGCTGACCCCGCTCAATCCGTTGTGGGCTCTGCGAGCGGCTGGCCCCTTTGGCCAGTGGGTGGTGCAGAAGACGCGGCCGGACATTATGCGCAAGTTCCAGAGCACCATAGAAGAGGATATTAGCCTGCTGCCGCAGTACATCCACCAGTGCAACGCGCAGAACCCAAGCGGCGAGTCTGCCTTCCACACAATGATGCAGTCCTTCGGCTGGGCTAAGCACCCGATGATCAACCGCATCGGAGACGTGCGCAGCGACATACCCATCACATTCATTTACGGCTCCCGGTCCTGGATAGATTCCTCCTCGGGGGAGAAAATCAAGTATCAGCGCGGCAGCAACATGGTGGACATCAAGATCGTAACTGGAGCTGGCCACCACGTTTACGCCGACAAGCCGGACGTCTTCAATCGGTACGTGAACGAGACCTGTGATATGCACAAGGTGGTCGGTGGCAAGCTGATCACGCCCCTGCAGCTGATACGTGAGTCCACGGAGTCCGACGAAGAGCGCGAGCCCAACCTGAGCACAGCAAAGACGGTGGAGGTCCAGCCGGAGGTGCAGCCGGTGCCAGAGTCCGTCGTCACCGCTGCCGACGCATCTACACATCCTCCCGCCGAAGAGCTCGCGGGCAATGTCAAACCGAAGTGATCAGGAGCGGATTGGGTCATGAAGAAACAAATCACAGCTCGCCTGCTAGCCTGTATCTATTAGCTTAGTGTCTTTGCCTAGTATTAAATGGTCATCTTATTTACTCAGCCGCTATTTTTACTCTCTACCATACAGTCCAACCTGGCTAACTGGAACTAAGCACTACGCGGCACATTCTAATTTATATTTTTCGAGATTTGAAGTTATACAAACACTGTTCACTAACTAGCTTAAATATATTTGTTAACAGAAGCGATTTGAGTTTGTAGTTGGAATATATTTTAAAAACTTAAGATTTATTTTCTAATTGAATAGGTAAATCTTAAACAAATGTATGTATATCGGCTTAAAATATAGTAATTATGAGTATAGAAAAGTGTAAAGTGTAACAGACGTGGGACTGTTTGGATTGTTCTGGCAACTAAGTATATCTCAAGCGGTCATCGTTCAATTGTGCTGATTCAGCCTGAGTACAAAGGTCACTCAGGGGCACTGTCACCGCGCATGGAGTTCCATTGATAACTTGCCGCTCAGCCGAAAAGCTCTCTACAAATATGGATTTCGTATACATGCGTCAGACTTGACATCGATCCGGAAGATCCCACACGCGCCAGTTGTTTTCTATTCCTTTGGTTTGGGTCTAAGGCTATCTGGAGGTAGCTGATAAGCCAAGCAAAAACAATGGATTATGTAGGTGAAACCGGGAGCGGTTCTACCTAACAAGGGACCTGAAAGCTGTGCACCTTATAAACTTAAGTTCAGTAACTTTATCAATAGATGATTCATGTTCGCTTAGATTACCCGAAATGGTGTTTAGAAAAAGAAGTTTTTTATTGGATTTATGTATTTTGAAGTTATTTAAAAAAACAAGTAACCGTTTGTGTTTTTAAAAGGTTTTATTAAGTTGTTATATCGATTCAAAACGATATTAAAATACTTCAAACTCAAGAATATTTTAAACTTTTAAATTTATTTTCATTTGAATAGAAAACTCTGAACTTTGTAATGCTGTGTTAATTAAATGACAACAGAGGAAACGGTTGATTCCCCAGAGATTTGTTATCAAGCTCAAGCTTCGTTCTGTTTGAACGTGCAATTATATACAAAAATACATTATACAAAATAATTGAGGGTAAAAAGCACAGCAGACAACCATGTAAATTCGTTTTCTGTTAGCCTCGCCACTGATCATGACAAATGCAATTTATACATATACATAATAAAGTATAATGCTCGGACCTTATCAAATCGCTGGGCCAGCAAAAAACATTCGGCTGAACGGCTGATAAGTAAGCAAAAAGTTGGCACCCGCCTTGGCATAAACAACTCGAAGTCAAACAAAGAAAGCGTATAGCTAGTACATATACATATATTTCGTAGGTTCATCGAAGAAAGTCCCAGTGGGATCGATAAAGTTTACAATTTAGAGTTTAAGTATATTGTTCTTTGTTCGACTACTTGGCATCGGCGAAGCCCACACGGTCGTTGCCCATGTCGAACTCTGTGTAGTATTTGCCGATGAACACGTCGCCCAGGATCCACAGAGGTCCATTTGGCGGCGGGATGTCCAGGCCCATGAAGCCGGACAGGCAGATGGTCTTGCCCATCTGGGCCACACGCAGAATGTAGTCCTTGCCCTCCAGCTCGAAGGTCTTGCCGCCCAGCACGAACTTGATGACCGGGAGATTGGGGATCAGATCGCAGGAAACAATGTACTGAAAGGGAAGAGCATTGGGTTAGGAACTTTACTGGGAATCCCTTAGAAGTACTTACCTGTCCACCGATGATGGGAGTGCCACCGATTTTTTGATTAATGGAGGTGGCCTCCTGCATGGGGGCAGCAATCAGCGAGGTGCCGGTATCCGCGATCACCTGGCAACCGCCCTTGCAGAGATCCAAGTCCCCAATAGAGGCCGCGTCCATCTTGATCTGCCAGTAGGCCTTGCGGGTAACAGGCAGATAGGTGAAGTCTCCAGTATAATGCTTGGGATCGGAGCCTCCAAAGATGATCTCACCGCCCTCGGGGCCGGCGGGATCGCGATTCAAGTAGAAGGAGAACACAGGTGCGGAGATCAATCCCTGCTCGTACATCGCGTAGAACGGGGGCTTCACCTTGTCCACCGAAATGGAGCTGTAGCCCAGGCCCAGAATGCCATCGAACTTGGCGGCCACGAAGACCAGACCCGGCTCACTCAAGGCCTCCGCGAATGTCTGATCCTTGATGTCCAGACCACCAATGGAAACAGTGTCCGTGGACAGGTAGCCGGACAAACTGCCTGAGCCGTACTGGATGGCGAACTCTGTGCCGTTCTTGGCGTAGGTCTTCGACTTGGTCGCATCGTACTTGTTGTGCATCAGGCAGGCGATATTCGTTAGGTGGCACTTCTTTGAGGGCACCCACAGATTCGAGGAGCCGGTGTCGAAGACCACTCGGAAGTTCTGCGGCGGGGAGCCGATGGAGATTGGTCCGTAGTACTGGGCGTCCATGTAGTTGGACAGCGGCTCCGGAACATCGCCTCCGCCGTACCTAATGCGCAATTGCTGCAGCTCAGTGCCCACATCCGCGAAATGGCGACGTGCCGTCTGGAATTTCTGGAGGGGAACCCGTAGAAATCCGGGCCTGGCGTGCGGATTGAACTCGGCCACTGTCAAAGCCAGGCAGGCCACCAGCAGCAGTGCAACCTTCTGCATTTTGCTGTTTATAATTTACTTGACTCGCTGCTAAAACTGCAATGATCGGCTCGCTGCAGTTAATTAAATATTGCGGGACAGCGAAAATGATTCAGCACTGATATGGCACTAAATTTGGCCAAACGCGATTTGGTAATTAACGATGGTCGATTGGAAACGATTTGGTTATTTGAAACAAAGAGGGACACTTTTTATTAATAATGAAACATTTCTGTCTTTCGTTAATTTTATATCCATGCATTAACATAATTAAATACTCTTTACACTGTTTGTTGATTTTTAGCTGTTTCAAGCTTATTTTTATCCAAGAAGTCAACATAAAAATATTTTTAAACGGTCAAAACCAGAGTGGTTACATTTTTATAAAAGAAAGCTATGTTTTCTTTTTAAATGAGTAAGGTTTTTAAAAACAAAGTTCAACAAAAAAAACTAGTACGTCATGTCCCAAATTTTTGTTTACAAGATAAACTTGTCTTGTAATGAACGTTTTAAAAGAATTCCGCATTACGAACAAAAAACTACTGAACAAAACTTTTATTAAAATTTTGTTTTCAGTGTTTTATGAAACATATCGACATTTTGCCACCTCTAGCGGACTGTGTACTTAAATGTGCCGCCGAGGGTTCGACCGAGTGTAATCTTATCTTAAAAAAAGAAATGTTCAACTTAAACTGCAATATATGCACCGACCTGTTCGGAGGGGCCGACCAGGTGTTCGCCACAGAATGTGGTCACATGTTTCATCACAGTTGTCTCAACCAATGGCTCGCTTGGTAAGTGATCCCTTAAGAGGATTATCAACAGGTGATATATTCCCATATCCTTGCAGCTCGGAGACATGCCCCCAGTGCCGCAGGAAGTGCACCACCCGCAACATTTTCAGGCTTTATTTCAATGTAGACGAACAGGATAACAAGGAAAACCAGGAGAAGAAGCTTATGCGGAGCCTGAGGAACGCGCAAAAGAAGAGCCTGTAAGTGGAAATCTTTTAATTGACTAAAAATAATCCTCATTATCATTTCATTAGCAAAACCATCGCTGATCTGAAGCAGACGGTGCAGGAGAAGGAGTCCCTCATCAGTTGCTACACGGAGCAGATCAGCACCCTTGAGAGCGAAGCCCTTGTGGTGGAGGAGCTGCGCAAAGAAGCCCATTCCCAGCTGGTCAGGAAGACGAACGAACAAGAGCAAAGCCTGCGAAGTCTTAACAACACGCAAAAGAAGAACCTGTAAGTGGGAATCTTGTTGTTGACTCAAGTTTCCTTCTTAACATCCCATTCGTTCGCAGCAAAACCATTGTTGGTCTAAAACAGACGGTGCAGGAGAAGTCGAACCTCATCGTTGGTCTAAAGCAGAAAGTGCTGGAGAAGAAATCTCTCATCACTAGTCTGAGCAGCACGCAAAAGAGCAACATGTGAGTGGGAATCTTGGTATTGTCCAAGTATCATTCTCATTATTAGTTCGTTTGCAGAAAAGCCATTGCTGATCTCGAGCGTTCGGTGCAAGAGAAGATGTCTCTCATCACTAGTCTGAACCACAAGCAAAAGTGCAACATGTGAGAGGAAAGAAGCTTAAGTAACATAGCTTTATCATTATCATTATCGTTTGCAGAAAAACCATTGCTAATCTCGAGCTGAAGGTGCTTGACAAGGAGTTTTTTATTTCTGGTATAAAGAAAAGTCAAGATGAGTGCCTGTGAGTCGAAGCGAGGTCTTGAAATAGCCTCAAATATTATTCTCATCCTCTGTTCTTTGCAGCCAAGTCATTACTGATCTCAGGCAGACGCTACAGCAAAAGGAGTTTCTTATCAGCAGATACGAGGAGCGGATGAGCATCGTCGAGAGCGAAGTTCTAGAGCAGCACCAGCGGCACTTGACCGTCGTCGAACTGTTAAAAATGGAACAACGCAAGGCACAGGAAAAGGTGGGCAGGAGCTACTTTCTCTTGTGTGCATTCGGACTACAGCGTTTGCAGTTTCAAGTTTTGGAGAGCAAGTTTGCTTACTTAGACTGCCCCAATACATCTAATGGGCTAAAGAGCAACAATATGGCCCAAAAGAGCTCCATAGTACCGCGCTCAGGGGTGAGTAGTAAAAGTTATAAGAAAATAACACACTAAAAACCAAAACCTTGCAGGAAAATCTTAGGCACACTGAAGAGTTAATGTCCCCGTACGTCAGTATTAAATCCAACAGCGTGTTCTTGTCCCATCAGCTGTTTTTTTAAGCACGTCAGTTCTGTAATTGTTTGTATCAGAGCTAGCACAATGGATGTACATATGTAGTGTAAAAACACATGGTCAACTCTAACAAAAAATGATCTAAAAACATAATTTTTGACTCTTTAAAACCTGAAATGTAAGATGTTAATGTAAGCAGCAATGTTATGTCGTAAGACCATAAACTTAAATGATTAAATAATTATTATTGTAGTGACATAAACAGTGCAATTATAAACCAAGTACATAATTACAAACCAAATAACCAAACCAAAATAAATAATTTTATAAGAATATTTCATTAGTTATTAGAAATATTATTAAAAAAGTGTTAGTGTGCCTTGGTTTAAAATTACACTGTTTCATTATATCGACACAAATGTTTAAAAATTAAAAATTTTAAATTGTAACGCTCACCATTTTCAATATCAAAACGATACTTGGATTATGCCATCTCTAGCAGCATTTCAGGGCTGCCAAAAGTACCGTTGGTCAGGGCTGCATAGGCGTTGTTTCAGCGCAAAGTTTCTGAAGTTAAACTTTTTTGCAATTACTTTATATTACCAAATTTTGGTATGATTTAAGTGGTAAATATAGACGTTATGGCGCTGTGTGGGCTGAACTTGGAGTTGTACGAGGGCAACATTTTGGATTCCTGCTGGAAAGTGGGAGGCTGCAAATCCAGGGCATCAGCCTTTGCCCAATTTGATCGGAACGAGATCGCCGCAGTGAATATTGTGGCCTGCTGGTAAGTAAATAGTTCGAAATATTTAACTTTTCTACGACCACCGCCAATCATTTGTGCACATTTTTAGCAAGCAAATAACCGATTTGATTGAGGGCAACACATCGCGAAAGAACCGATCAAATGCTTTGGCATCCAGTGACCAACAATGTGTGAGTTTCAAGGACATTTCACGCTTGGCTTACGGAGCCACCGATATTTATTCACGACAGGTGGACATACTCTTAGGTGAGCTTTAGTATAAGTTAAATGATGTAGGAAAATTATGTTTTATGTTTGCAAATCCCTTTAGGCGATACCAAAAATTTGCTGGATCAAATGAAACGTACCAACTTTGGCTTGGTTTTCACAACCACCGAATCAGTAGTTGTCAAGAAATCAAATATCCGAATTGTTCGTAAACGGAAACGCGTGGTCACCAAACAATCGAATATGATCGTCTCCAAGCGCCCCAGATTGCAGGAGTCTGAGCTTCTGAATGAATCGGTCCAGGAGTACTACAAAAACATGCTATCTGAATGTCAGCTGTGGCAGTCAGACTGCACCCAGCAGGTGGTGGAGGAGTTTCACGAGGTGGGTTCGCCAATTACGCCTTAATTGATATAAAGTTACGCCTTATTTAAATCTTTTATCACTAGTCCATTGAATTACCCCGAAGTTGTGTTCAAGAAAGCTCATCTCTTGCCTTTACTATCACCAAAGAGTTTGAAATCCACGAGGATCGGAACACTATACATCCATCGGAAGGTTTTGGCGAAACCGAAGAGTTTGATTTGACCATTTTTGAAGAACTTTTCCCCAGAGGTCCCAAAGGGAAATCCTGTAAATAATTTTCTGCTTTAATAAAAGTTTATCTAACTATCTTTTTATTACGTATAGTAAAGCGACGCTCAATGGGCCACGATTCAACTGACATTTTACCAGATAAAATGCCGAGATTGGACGAACTGGACGTTTCTCACGCTAGCAATGCTGTAATGACCCAAGTCTTTCCGGAAAGCATTGATCTAACCGATAAAATTCCGAGATTGGATGAGATGGACCTTTCTCATGCTGACAATGCTGTTATGACTCAAATCTTTCCTCACAACATTGATCCAGCTGAAGTAACTTACATAGAGTGTGAACCTTTGTTGCCGCTTTTTTCACAGCCCCCATCACCTGTTGAGATTACTTTCAGCCAGCCAAAAAATACTCGCAAAAGGAAACTCATAATAGATAAGAGCATTGAATTTTCTCGAGAGCAACTCTTAAAGCACAGACGCCAATATAATGAAAGTCTTAAGGCGAAGACTGTTGTAGTACCAAAGCCAGCTGAACTTCGCAGAACACCGGGTCAATTGTTGTGTAGCCTAAAAAACAAGTATGAAAAGTATTATCTTTTCGTAAATACTCAATTTAAAACGTTTGTTTCTAGTTATATTTCCACAGACTTTATTAAAAATAATCGCATCTTTAATTCAACTAAAGAAGAAATGCAAGATGATTGTGAGAATACCTTAAGAAGTATATTTGGAGGCGAGTTTACGGAGAACCTAGCCAAGGAGATTTTTGTTCAGGCAGTAGATGTGGAAAATGTAACAAATCCAGTGGCATTTCCAATTGAGCCCGTGCCACTTGAACTAGAAGATATTATATTGCCTTCACTGCCTCATCTCGAAGTAAACGCAGAAAACAATAATAACAATTTGATCAAAAATAGTACATACTATGACAAGAATAATATTGGTGAGAAAAGTTTGATGAAAAAACATTGTTACATATTTAACGCTTCAAATTTATCACAGATACCCACAGTGTAATGATGGACCTCTTAGAAATTTGGAGGAATAACCCTGAAATCCAGGGAATTGATGCCAATGCCTTTATCAAATCGTTTCCAGATCGATTCAAGGCTTCGCTGGCATTTGTTCATTTGTTGTGTGAGTTCGAAACAACGTATGTAGTTATTAAAAAATAATATATTAGCTGAATTTCAGATCTTGTTCGGGACAATTTCATTAAAATCTCAAAGCAACCAAACTCCATTCAAATGGACCAAATTAGCCTGGGTCCTGAGTCGATAAAACTAATTGAAAATGTCACGCAGGGCTAGGCTTTGTAAATATTTTTAAACAGGTCTTAATAAGACTAAAAACAGTTGTTCATCTTGTTAAGTTATTGTTAAGTTGGGCAAGAATGTCCAGTCATGTGTTTTCATAGTTCCTATCAAAGGTATATAGCTCGTTAGCTACATTACGGTTAAAACCATATTTGTTATATTTGTCTGAAAAAAAGGCTTTAAAAAATTGTTTTAATGATCATCGTCCTAACTTTGTCGTTTCTAAGTTTGGCAAGGATGGCCAAAAACTTAGTTTCATTGTTTCCTTCTAAAACATTTGCTTATTGTTACTCTTACCTTTTTTTGTTAAAATTGGAAAAATTGTTATTTTTGTCTGAAAAATATTGTAAATATTGAAGACCAGACCATCATCTCAACTTTATTTGTTTAGTTGAGGAACGATGCTCAAGACATATTGTTTCACTGTTAAACCATAATTGTAGTCTTTGCTATAAAATCTCATTGTATCTGAGAAAATACAGAAAAAAAAATTAACAAGTTACCAAACAAGAAAAACCAATTTTACTTTAAATGTATTCAATATCCTGGAATGGAGGGTGTTTAAAGTGCGACTACTTTCATTGCCTGTACTTTGGATGCATCAGCTGATAGAGTTGCCACCCCACCGCGCAATTATGTTTACACATGCGACGCATTGGCGCGAATGTTTTAAGATTGTGAGTTTAACTGTATTATTGGAGCGCATATACAACATTTTTTGAACGTTTCTACAGTTCCTGCCGTTGCACACAATGAAACGGGCCAAGACGGTGAAGGCAGGACCCGCCAAGAAGGCCGCCAAAAAGGATAAGGAGAGCCCTAAGAAAGAGCCCAAAAGTGAGAAGGAAACGAGTGGCACAAGCAGCGAAGGGGAGGCTTCCACTTCGAAGGCTGCGCTGTCCAAGCCAGATTACCAGAACTTCGACCAGTTCCTTACTCACCTGCAGGACCTAAGATCCTCGACAGCTGCCAGCATCAAGGAGTTCTCCTTCCGGAAGAAACGAGTGCGTGTCCTGTCAAAAGCCGAAGATGTAAAGGAGGAATCCAGCCAAGGAGGCGTGGTATACTGGATGTCACGCGATGTCCGCGTCCAGGACAACTGGGCCATGCTCTTCGCCCAGCGCTTGGCCCTCAAGTTGGAACTGCCGCTGTCGGTGGTCTTTTGTTTGGTTCCCAAATTCCTGAATGCCACCATCCGACACTACAAATTCATGATCGGCGGCCTGCAGGAGGTGGAGCAGCAGTGTCGCTCCCTGGACATACCCTTTCGCCTGCTAATGGGTCCTGCGGCTGAGGAATTGCCAAAGTTTGTGAAATCCCAGGACATTGGAGCCGTAGTCTGCGACTTTGCCCCGCTGCGTCTGCCTCGAAAATGGGTTGAGGACGTGGCCAAGGCTTTGCCCAAGAGTGTGCCTTTTGTGCAGGTAGATGCACACAACGTTGTGCCCCTTTGGGTTGCCTCCGACAAGCAGGAGTACGCTGCTCGCACCATTAGAAACAAAATCAACTCCAAGTTAGGAGAGTTCCTCACCGAGTTTCCACCGGTAGTGAAGCATCCTCATGGATTGGGCTGCAAGGATGTGAAACCCGTGGACTGGCCGGCTGCCTATGCTATGCTTCAGTGCGACATGGACGTGGACGAGGTGCAGTGGGCCAAGCCGGGTTACAAGGCGGGCTGTCAGCAACTTTACGAGTTTTGCAGCCGTCGCCTTCGCATTTTTAATGACAAACGCAACGATCCTACGGCAAACGCTTTGTCCGGACTCTCGCCTTGGATTCACTTCGGTCAGATTTCGGCCCAACGCTGTGCTCTGGAGGTGCAGCGCTTTCGGGGCCAGTACAAGGCCTCGGCGGATGCCTATTGCGAGGAGGCCATCGTGCGACGGGAGCTAGCAGATAACTTTTGCTACTACAACGAGCACTACGACAGCCTGAAGGGTTTGAGTTCGTGGGCTTATCAAACACTGGATGCACATCGCACGGACAAGAGGGATCCCTGCTACAATTTAGAGGAACTAGAAAAGGTACAACACTTTCCATAATATATTATTTTTAATATGTTTTTCGTTTACTAATGATCCTAAAAAATCTTATTGCTTTTCCGCAGGCTCTCACCTACGACGACCTGTGGAACTCGGCGCAACTGCAGCTGGTGCGCGAGGGCAAGATGCACGGCTTCCTGCGCATGTACTGGGCAAAAAGATTCTCGAGTGGGTCGCCACCCCGGAGCAGGCGCTGGAGTATGCGATCCTGCTGAACGACAAGTACAGCCTCGATGGACGCGATCCCAACGGGTATGTGGGCTGCATGTGGTCCATTGGCGGAATCCACGACATGGGCTGGAAGGAGCGGGCCATCTTCGGAAAGGTTCGCTACATGAACTATCAGGGATGCCGTCGTAAGTTTGACGTAAACGCCTTTGTAATGCGCTACGGGGGCAAGGTGCACAAGAAGAAATAAACGTTTGATGTCTTTGCCTTAGTTTTGAATGCAAGCCAAGAGCATTTTTGTATTTAACCGTAGATCCAAGGAGAGGCTTTATAAAATATGACAAAATTACAGCTAGCGGGACAGAACTCAGTCCTTCTCGGCGATCTTGGTGAGGTGCTCCTCGATCTCCCTCTCGTCCAGAATGCGGAAACTAGGATCGGTCTTGCTCACCACACCAATCTCGATGCCGTTGGGCTTGAAGTCGATGGCGAGCACACTAGACAGACAGGTGATAGCCAGCTGAATGGCCTTCTCCTCGGACAAGTTGTTCTTGTACTTCTTCTCCAGATAGCTGTTGGCCTCCAGCGTCTTGGCGCCCACGGAGCAGGCCCGGAAGCCGCTGAAGTAGCCAGCGGGGTCCGTCTTGTAAACGCAGGGCCCGATCTCATCGTCATATGCGATCAGCACCATGCTGCAGCCCAGCGGACGCATCTCGGCGTTCTGCGTGTACACCTGGTTAATATCGGCGATCCGACGGCACAGCACATCCACGGGCATCTCGTAGCCATACTTGTAGCGGAAGTTGGCGGCCTCGTACCTGGCCTTCTGCACCTGCGAGCGGGAATCAGCTGGGGGAAAGAAATGGGAGTGATTAACTGTATTTGGAAAGATATCCAGTTAGCTACCCATGCGTCCAGTCATGGCGCATCCAATGTCCTTGGTCACGCGGAACAGATGCGTCACAGTGTCCGGCACAATGTTCTTCTCGGTCACCTTCTTCTGGGTGGCCACCACGGCACAGTCGCCGCTCTTGAGCGCCACCGTGGTGATGTTCTCCTGGGCGATGGCCTTGAAGGCGTACTCTGGTGGAGATTTCGAAATGGCAGGTTGGGTGCGAAGCAGCTGCGAAACCCAGGGTACTCACCCACTTGGTAGAGGCGTCCCTCGGGCGAGAAGATCGTGATGTGTCTGTCAAAGCCGGCTGAACTTCCGCGAGACATGATGCGTGCTTCTTGATTCAGTTACTGCAAATGGGTAAGCGGTGTAAAACACGATGAGGCAACTAACCGGTCACAACTCACCTTTCGAACAACAGGAATTTACAAATATGTTTTTGGCTTGGAAAATGTCGCTCAAATCCGACCTACTGTGCAAAATTCAGATTGTCATTCTCGGCCCGAAAATGGGCCTAAAAAATACCAAAGGCAACGCGCGCTGGGATTTATCGGTTATCGTGCATATCGAATATAAAAACAAATCGTAAAACAATAGCCAAATTAAAACACTTATTTACATCATTATCTATTTTGAACAAAACAAAACGCTTTATTTTTAATTTATTGGTTTGCTAAATAAGTGAGCCTAATTGTAGATCAAAGAAGGTTTATAATCAGTTGACTAATGTAAACAGTACAGTAAATAGAGAAGAATACAGAACTAAATGATTTACATAAACATAAATTGTTATATAAAATAAATAGATAATAGCTTAAATATTTAAACCAAAAAACAAGCCAAAATTTACTTGGAAATAGCCGAAAAGCCACTTCTACTAGCTATATGACAACAACGCGGTTTCGTGCGTAGGTGGCCGCCCATCTCTAGCTGGATGTAACCAATTGGACGAACGGGTAAATATTTATAAATAACAGCGGAGTACGCTGCAATTGCAACCTATTTCGGAGCCAAGTGCGAGTCGCCGGCAGCGAACATGCACGAGGATGACCTGAAAAGTCAGTTGACCATTGCGCGGAACGAGATCAACAATCTGAGGTGCGTTTGAGACACAAGTTTGTATAGCGTGTCCTTTTGCGACTGGTTAAGTTCAAGTTCACACCGATTTTGCCTTGACCATGATGCAGGCAGCAAGTGCGCAACCTGCAGCATGTGCAGCGCAAGGACATCGAGACGATTACCCGCCTGCTGCAGGACTTCCGCTGCGAGGGCTGTGCCAGCAACAACAAGAGCGCCAAGGACAAGGTCGCCGGCGAGAAGCAGGAACAGCAGCAGGCAGGGACGCAGGAGCCGGGACAAGGTCAAAGCCAGGGCCAGGTGCGTTTGACCCTCCCACACTCAGACACAGACACAGACTACCCTCTCAACCCATCCTCTACCGCAGAGCAATCACATCAATGGGGGAAACAGCTCCGGGGAGGAGTATGCCCACTTTCGACCCATAGGAGTGATACGGACGGCCTTCCCGGAGAAGCGAGCCGTCCCCAGGCAATCGATTGTGGGCAGTCGTCTGCGCGGGATTATCCAGCTGAACGATGGCGTCTTCACAAATCCGGAGCACTCGCTGGAGGGACTGGGCGACTTTTCGCATCTGTGGCTCATCTATCACTTCCACCGCAACAATGCCCATCCCAAGGCCAAGGTGGCGCCGCCACGTCTCGGAGGCGAGCGAGTGGGTGTGTTCTCCACACGTTCCCCACACCGACCGTGTCCCATTGGCCTGTCGCTGGTGGAGATTGAGAAGATCGAGAACGCCACCATTTGCTTCTTTGGCACGGACATGGTGGATGGGACTCCGGTGCTGGACATCAAGCCCTACATTCCATACTACGATGCGCCCTCCTTGAGCGTGGACTCAGGTACGTTGGGCGACCCTAAGCCTGAAAGTCCACTAAAGTTCTTGCCCTGGATAGGACGCACCTCTGTAGGACCGCACGAGAACAGCCTGGACTTTTATGACTCCCGGCAGGAGCCAGATGGCGAGGAATCGGACCTGGAGCTGTATGGAGCCGCTGGGTTTACCGGCAACTCGGGCATTGGTGCGGATGCAATGCTGCCGCCACCGAGTGCTGTGCGGGTGCCCAACTGGGTGGTCGCCAGCAACCGGCTGAGTGTGAACTTCAACGAGCACGCCGAGGCGCAGCTGAAAGAGCTGCAGGTGGAGAAGCAGTGCATTGTGGACATTCTGGAAGCGGATCCGCGCTCCGTTTACTTGCGCACAAAATACGGCTCGCAAATATTTACTTTCCAGCTAAGGGAGGTTACGGTGACGTGCAAATTCGATGACAAGGCTGCCACGGTGACTGTGGTTCAGGTCCGGCGCAATGAGAACGTGCAGGTCACCGCCTTGGACGGCGATCTGCGCAGCGCCTAACTTACAGATTATTGCAATTGATATTCGTTCATTGACGATTTGTGTTTAGCTTAAGTACTTTGTGTTGAGGAGCTTTAACCTTTGGCGTTTCAACTTTGCTCTATGACACAGGACATTCTGAAATATAATTACGACGCTTGTTTCCCACGCAAAATGAGTTGTTTTCTTTCAAGTACTTAAACTTGTGGGCAGCTAAATGAGGATTTTAAGTAATCTTATTTACAATTTCTTACTTTCAGCTTCAATATGGGCGACATGAGCTGGGAGGATTTTCTGAGCCAAGCTAAGCAGTTTCTTGAAGTATCAGATCAACTGGGCGATTCATGGACGCTTGAGGAAAAGGTGTGTACCTCTGGAATTCCCCTTATTTGAATTAATCAATCAATTAAACGCTTTCTTAATATAGGACTCGAATGAGCCAAACACCTTTCTAAAGTTATGCCAAAAGATTAAATGCAAGGGGGATAAGGATAACCCAGGGGACTTAGTTAATGTGGAGTATCACGTGGTATACAGTGTTTCCTATCAGGTGCCCATGCTGTTCTTTCAGGCACACAGATCAGGTACTAATAATTATACAAAAAAACGTAATAAAACTGTAAATAATATTACTTTCTTACAGATGGAAGTCTGCTGGATTTGGAGGCCACTTGGCAACTGTTTATGCCGGAAACAGAGGCCAACGATCTCTACCAGATACTCACTCAAATGGACCATCCAGTGCTTTTTAAACCGTTTATGTCACTGCATCCTTGCCGCACCGCCGAGGTTCTCAAACAATTCGGACAGCCCAGTAGTAATCAGGTGCTCACTTTTATCAGCCTTTACGGTCCCCAGGTGCAGTTGCAGCTGCAGAATGCCTACGGCCTTAGCTAAGAATACACGTAATTTGCATTTATTGGTGGTTGTTTTAAACACTGGTTATAGGAGTATACATGTGTGGATAATATGGCTTAGTTTTACAATCATTTCGCTACCTTACAGTGGTTTGACCTTAACATAGAATATGGTATATTTGAGGGCATTTTGGGGCCACATCTCTTCAAGTACTTGGCACAAGTGAAGATCCAAATTGTACAGGAAATACGGGAAAACTGTTACGGGATATCGTTATAAAGCGACTAATCTACATTTCACACCCGAAGTGGTTAATCTAAATGTAAACCAAATACGTTAATAAACCTATAAAAGGAACCGAGCTTTGTACACGTATTATAATTCCGCATAGAGAATGCATTCAACTACTTAGTTTTAAATATCGCATGCTTAACATAGTACATAGTTAGCAAGTTCCACTTGCGCTCCTCGTTAATTTCACTTTTAATATCAACTAGTAGTTACTTCTTCGATTATTTCGTAGTATTTCTAAAGAGCTATTTTTAGACAGGCATACGCTTAGACCTAATTGTACTGTACACAAGCGTGGCCTTAGTTGAGCCGCTTTGCTTTGCATTTTTCTAATGTTAAGTGGTTCATTTATAATTAATGTTAACTGGCTACTGTGTGGCATTAGCGGCACCTCGACGCCAACACAAAATCCTGCTGTTCCTGGCGAAAACTCGGACTTGTGGGCGCAAGGAATCGCATTGAAAATGTTTACTTGCAAAATTAAATCGATTTTTTATGTTTATTATTTGGTTTTGCAATTGTAATCCGACAGAATACACGTTCACGTACATTGATATAATATGCTTCCTTTTGACAGGAGTTTTCCGTTGTTTTAAAAGATTAACAGTGTGTGGGTTATAAAAATTCTTTAGTGGAAATCCGAGGGTAGTGGCACAAGGAGAACTCAATTTGGTTTGAAAAAAATGCCTAAGATATGAGTCGTTTAAACCAGATATATTTCTATGCAATTCTCAAGCAAATATAGCTTTAATTGTAGTAATTGTAAAATGGTTGGTTAATCCTAAAAGGGATCTACTATTTTAATAAACTTCTTCTTGTAGTTCATCTAAATTCATTCAACAAAAGATGTACAAACGATTTTAATTTCCTTTCCAAAACAATTCTTAAAGTTTCAAAGTTAAAAAAAGCACTCTAATTTGATGTATTATTTAATTCATAAATGTATATTAGCTAAACAATTTCTTGGGTTATACAATTTAACAAAGGAAACTTGGCCTGAATTGTTTTCTTCAGCTATGTGATTTGCAGTATTTCGTGCTTTTTATTTTATTTTTGTCAACTTAGTTAAGTTTTGCAAAAACCAATAAAAAAAAACGATTAAGCTTATGTGGAATGTTTGTTTTCATTCTGAAATTTGGATTTGGTGGGTAGTTTTGGCCTTCCCCTTGTTTATTCCTAGCCATTTTTGCTATTTGGTTGATGCTATATTACAAAATGCTTTTGTGTTGCATCTATGAGTATTGTTGTATTTGTAGGGACCTTATTGACACTAAACATACATATATGATTATATGAAATATACACGTTTATAGTATTATTCAACATCCGATTCCGATTCATGTCATCTCAATATATGTATTCATATATAAAATTTCGTTTAAAGCTGCACCATTTAGTTGACATTTGCATATCAAGTTACATTTGTTTTCTCTATGTACAATATAAAGTACTAAAAAAAAAGTAAAGTTCGTAGTTTAGTGGTGAGCGTTGCCCAAATGCAATCTCTGACATTCAGTTTCTCGGGTCAAATATCAATGATATGTTTAATTTTTGGATTCGGCACTGATCTTCGCACAATATCTTCGGTATATCCTCGATCCGATCCCAGCAACACTCACCACCGGTGATGACGGAATAAATTACTTAAGCCTAGGGCATAAAACTCGCACTACAATGCTGTTAGTTTTGGTTTGTTGTTCTGGTTGTTTGGTTGGTCTCATTTCAGTTGCATCATTGGACAATTGTTGCTACGTTATCGTTTTTAAAGTGTTCTTAAAATATCCTGTGGCACTGTACAGTGTACACCTACTGGTATTGCTATTTACAGCTTCCGCATTCGGATCCCATTGGAATGGACTTGACTCGGTTGTATATTTGGCTACACTAACACTAAATATAAAGCTCTGTAACTCACTCGACATACATACAAATATAGCACATCTACACAATTCATAAGGGGAAGCCTTAGCCTAGAGTAATCTAATTCCATTCGATGCGATCTAGGACTAGGACTAGGGATAAAGCTATTCACGCTAGGCTATGTTATGGACGGTGGTGCTCCTCGTGACGATCCGAAAGTCATCATCATCCAGCTCATCGGCAGACTCCTGGGCCGTCCTGCCCATGAAGTCGCTCGATGCGCTGCGCCTGAATCAGCTGCACAGCAGGTTGAAGAACCCGCGTCCCTTCTCCGATCGCGGTGCCATCAGCATGGGCACCTGGTTCTTGTGGGTCACCTTGATCTGAGGATGATAGTCGGTCATATATATAAATAACTTATAAACCCTTGACTCACCGTGCAGGGCATCTGCATCCAGGGCTCGCCATCGATCTGCATGGGAAATGTCTTCTTCGTCTTGATGATCACCTCACTGCACTGGGCCAATCGGCGTCCGGAGGCTCGGAGTCCGGTTCTCACCTGTCCCATGTGCAGGCAGTTCTCCAGGCCAATCACCTCAATCAGGCGATCTCCAATATCTGAGGTATAAAAATAAATAAATATAATGATAAGAGTAACCAAACTTTTTAAATAAAAATATTAAAAAGTCAAACTAAACAATGTTTCAAAGGCAGAAATTTAAAGGAACGCTTCATTAAAAACTTAGTTTCGTATCAACTTGATTAATATTTTATACTACAAACATTGATTAAACCTTGACAAAGCTTAGGACCTTTACTCACCCTGTATGGCCACCGAAAGATCCACGGACGTAAAGCTGGTGGCGGAGAACTCCTTGTCGCCCGCCCGGAGCTTCTTGCTCTTGCCAAAGGGGCCGGCGCTCTTGCGGATCCGCTTCTGGGACAAGTGCTCGCCCCACAGGTTGGAGCCACCATGAGTGTAGGGGATGTTGAGCAGGGCCACTCCCTGCAGGTGGGGTCCGTTGGCCAAATCCAGAGCCACTCCATCGCACTGTAAATATGAAGCGAAGGTTACACGCTGCGCTGCATCTGTTAATAAATCACCGATGACAGGTGACCTTCATCCCCTTTGTTCCAACCCCAACTACGTAAGTGTGTACTTACCACAATCTCGATGCTCTCGTGAAGATTCTTGCAGGATGCCGCAAATGTCTCGGACGTTGCGTACTCAAAGTACCAGAGCTTGTTCTTCATCCGGCTGTTGAATTTGTGCGGATTCTTCTCCCTTTCCAAGTGAAACTTGACGCAGATGGCGGCGTCCTGGGGAAAATAGGGAAATGCGGTGTAGGTTGAGTTTAGTGGAGGGCAAGGCCATTCAAAAGGTCAGTTGCGAAACGGGCCATTCAGGGTCACGTACGGATTGCACTCAACTGATACTATTCTTCTATTTCGCATTCAGTTTTCCGAGAAATCTCAATTAGATTGACACCACGGCAATGCAATTGGGTTGGCCTGGCCGAACCGTAAGATGGGATGCCTAATTTATATTAACAAAAGCACGGCAGAATAAAGCTGCTTATCTCAGTTGGTTGCAGAAATCGAAAATTTATAGAAACTTCAGGAGAAGAAGGATTTATCGAGCTAAAGTTTCTGCAGCTGCAAGCGATGTGCTAATCCCCATGTACAGCAGTGTCCAGAAAAGTAACACCCATAAGTTCTTAAATATATTTATATTAAATACTCTAAAACCATATTACCTACTACTAATCAGGTTATACCTAAATTTTAAGTACACTTAAGTGAATGGCCCCTAAATGGAGTTAAGATATTACGTTAAAATTAGTAGATAAATAAAAGTGTTATTTTTCTTGCCGCATATGTGCTCACGTGCCAAGTGCTCTCAGCAGGTGCAAAAGTGTTTGTTTTACTGGCTCCTGGAAACTAGCAACTCCGTTCCACGAAAGACGGACGAACAAAGGTCCCTTATCGGGTGCATTTTAATTTCTTATGCGGAAATTCGGTTGCGTGCCCGCCCCGTGGGCCAACGTTGCTCATACGACACGTTGCACTTACTGCCAACTGCCAGCGCATTTGTTATGCATGTCGCTCAGCAAACACTCACAAGCCCTCCTTTGGGCTCTTTGTCCACCGGATTGGATGTTGCTTGCTGGATGCTGGGCACGTGGTGGCAGCGGCGGCAGGACTTTCAATTACGGCCTGCTGGTTACACAGCAAATAAGATTTATTACCGCTCGACGTCAAATTGAATTGTCAACATGAGCGAGCGCCTGCCAGCGCTTAAAATCGCAAAAATCGACGAAAAACTTTTTAATTAGCTCCAGCCGTCTCCCCGCTCCCAGCTCCCGATGTCACTTTATGCATGGCCAGTGAGCGGCAAACTAATTTAGTGACAGGCCAGCTTATTAGCACGCCCCAACCGCACCATGGCCATTAGCCAAAGGGGGAGGAGGAGGTGCAGGGACAGGGCAACACCAGCTGACAGCTTGTTTGCATTGGTGAAAGTTAGCCCAGGCAGGATGCCTCAAAAGCCAGCAATAGAATGTGGCACGTTGGCTCTAAAAAAGGGCTGTGAGAGGTGAGAGGCTAATGAAATAATTTGTATACTCAAACTGGCACACCCAGCTGCCATAGATAAGCAAGGTGGAATCTCTTAGGGGCCACGGGGCGTATGAGCAACTCAGGTACAAAGGCCCAGCCATAAAAGGCGCTTTTAGCCCACTTTATCTGGGCCCTGATACATAAAACTTGAGCCGAAGTCAAAGTCGAAGCTCAGACAATTACACATCAACTTCATAACAGCCTCCAGTTTCCCAGTTTCCTCCCTCTTCCAACAGTGTTGACAGGTTTTCAAAGGAAAACACTGGAAGTGAACCAAAAAACAAGCTAAGCTGTCAAGAGACTGAAAATGGGAACAGTTTTGATTTGTTTTTTTTATATTTTTTGTTATTAAGAGCATTTTTTATCTCAATGTGTATTCTAAAATGTGTGGATTACTGTCATAGGGTTTTCTTTAAAGAGCTTCAGGTTATGTTTTCCAAAGGTGGACAAGTTCCTAATCCACTTAAGCCATATATCATAATAGATGAGTTTTTAAGTCGTTGTCATCAGCTCAATATTTTTTGTAATAACAAAAGGAGTGATATTAACGTGTGAGCTATTAAAGTATACGTTAGTTCCCCCTCTTTGTTCCCGAAAGTATTTTTTAAAAAGCCAGAATTAACAGCTGAATGCTGAACTCAACTCCCGAAACTGAACGGAGCCAGCACTTTTATCATCGTCGCACAAGTTGGCGCTCAACGTCAATTGTTTGACGTTAAACCCAAGCGTCAGCGTGAAATACTTTTCATGCTGTATTACCCAGCGGAGGGTGGTGCGTTTTCCGCCTTTCCGCATTTTCCCCAAGGATGCTATGCCGCCTCCCAAGGAGCTGGGCCACTTGAGCCGAGCCGGAGCACTCCCTCATAGACCAGACACATGTACATGTACATGAGTGTTAAATGGATTTCGTGATGGGACTCAGAACGGGACAAAGAGCTCTCCGTGTGAAATGTGTCCGACAAGTGAAATCCCAGCAGCAGAAAGGAGCTATAACATCATCGCCGACAGTTGGCTGTAGACGCCTACTGTTTAAACAGACGCACATCAAGTCATAAATAAACTAACACGCAACGCACACAAAAATGTATGAAAACCCATACCCATACCCAATCCCATACCCAATCCCAAAACGAAAGCGGAATCCAACCCACACGGGCACACACATTTTTATTTCGGTTTTTGGTGCGGATTTTGTGGGATCTGGTGTGCAATTGCCGGGGCTCTGTGGCAGGAGCATTAGGCTGATTTCAGTGGCGCAAAGGAGCGCAAAATGTTTGCACAAAAAGGATTTCGGCTTTAGCCGCCACTTGACAAATGGTGTGACCTTACGCAGGGGCCAGCACCTACACAACCACCCACCCATCCACCCATCTATCCAACCACCCACCCATCCAGTTTATACACAGAAAACTACGAGTATCTGGGGCTATATCGAATATCCAACTAACAAATCCGCAGACTAGTTTATTATTTAGCAAAGAGTAATTTAACAATATTAGTAGAAATCCCTTTATATTATTATTTATTTTTCTATACCCTTAAAGAACTAAATGTTAACTAAAATGTAAACTAAATGAAAGAGCTTTTCGCCTTAAACAAAAACACATTTTCTCCCAGAACAAAATTCTCATTTAGAAATATGGATCAACACAAGTTATTCATGAAATTCAAATAAAATTCAATTTGTTTTTTCAGAGTACAAGCCAAAACTTTTTAAAATAAATTAAAGAATGACCCAAATATCCCCATTTTTTCGGTGCACTCCACCGACCAATGGGCGTGTTTACAAGCTGCCACAAATACAAACAGGAGGCAGGACATCGTCTGGTTGATTTGTACCACATTTCCGTTTTATTTGGCCTTCATTTGATTTCATTTCTGCGGCCAGCCCCATGCTGTAAACTTGTCACTTAACATTTCTTTATGGGTCCCCTAAATCCCGGCCTGATAAACGGACTGCAGGCCGCTAAAAGTGCGAATATTTGTGATTTGGCTTTTGCTGCCTCTGTCTTTTCTTTTCTTGGTTTCTTGACCATTTTCATATCTCACATCATACTAAATTATTCAAAAGCCCCTACGAAACTTTGCAAAGTTTGTATCCTTCCTCCTGTTTATTGCCCAGTGTGTGGGTTTTGGGTATATGTACGAGTATACCATGTGTTTGTCCCTGGGGCACAATCTGTTACTTTTTCCTGACTTTGCGGTGTTTGGCGTCGCCTTGAGCAGTTACTAATTTAACACTTGCTGGAAATTATAATGAGACAAGTTTCGTTTTGGCCGCAGCTTGGGCATTCATTAAATTAAACGTTCTCGGCTATTTGGGAGTTTTCCTTTCCGGGAACTAAGTGAAAAGCGTGGCCAGCTTAATGGGGGACTTTCACATCTATTTGGTTGCGAAAGCCGGTGCAAAAGTGCAGGCAAACAGTGCAAATTGCACCTGGTTCTGCATCTGGCTCTGGAGCTGGAGCTGCCTTTCACCTGCCAATCGAATGCAATGCAGCATCAATGATGCAAATGCGCAGCTGATGATTGTGTGCTTAACTCCAGCCAGCTCGTTTGCATACTCCTGAGACCTGGGCAAAAGTATCTATATCTGTATCTGGCACACCTGCACCTACACCTGCACCCGTATCCGTATCCGTATCCGCATCCTGCATTCGAGCCTCGGGCGTGTGGTATTCGACTTTTGTGGCAATCAGACACTTTGCATGCAAAATGCGTTGCAACGTGGCAGGGTCTTTGACTAATCGCCAGACACGATTCTGGTTGCAGGGGATATGGAAAACGTTTCCTGCCCCGCCCCTTTATTCTTTATGCTTTATTGAAACGCCATTGTTTGAGTTCACCTCGCTCCTCGGTTATGAATGTGTAGCCATCCCCAGAAATCCTCAGAAATTTGCATCTGAAAGAGCCCTGCCTGCCTCGAAGGCAGTTTTTGGCTCGATTTTGGTTGGGGTAAGTCGGAAATATGCGGTCTCTTGGCCAAAACGCTGAATAAATGATTAAGTCGATTTAAATGAATTATTGAACAGCCCCGAGTCGCTTGGCTAAACAGCCAGCGGGACATTTGCTCTTAATATTATTGCCCTTTAAGGACTTTTGGGGGAATGAGGGGACCAGAGGCCATAATCCTCAAGCGTGAGTTTTATTAGAAAATTCTGATTAATGTGGGTTAATATGTGAGGGCTTAACTTGATTTAGGAGCAGACAACGTTAAGATCATTTCTAACACAAAATGTGGTAAATATTACTATATACCTACAATAATATTAGGAATTCATTTAAGCATTTCATTTTGTTTTTTCTCTGGGTGTAGTTAGTCAAGTTACTAAACTATGATCCTGAAAAACAAGGTCCTTTTAAATTCCCTTTGACTTGACTGAGAAAGGTGAATTCATAGAAAAACCTAAGTATATATAATCTAGATTATTGTCAACAGTTTTAAACCTAACGACTTGCAGGATGTTTGGTAAAACAAAGGTTTTATCATGATTAAACTTCAACAATGTCTGTAAATGTATGAATCCTGTGCAAGGGCAAGGATCAAATACCGAAAGGGAGATTTAATTCATGTTTTCATTAAATTCAAATACATTTTATGAATCCTGTAGCATTGCGGACTTGCAAATTGCTTTCCTGATCCCTGAAACTTAATACAATTTCTCAAGTATCCAATTAAAAATTCCGTTTTCATCACTTGCACACCCACACAAAGCCACATTTTCCAGCAATCACTTCAAGACAAAGGCTAGTGATTTGCGACGCGATTTCCTCAGATAATCAAATTAAGCCTGGCGAGCGCGCTTGTCAAATGCAAATCCCATGTCAACGGCAACGACAGCTCGTCCTCACTAATTATGAAAATTGTGCTCATAGTTGCTCTTGTTTCGGCGGATGTGGCTGCTGCTGGTGACAAGGACTTAAATCTAAAACAGGATGGCAAACACAAGCATCAGTGGGCAAGGGAATGGGAATGGGAATGGAAACGGCATGGCAACCGATGGCTTAGCATTTGATATGTGACGGAGTAAAACTGGAACCGGATACATTGGCCTTAGTCACATCAGCGAATCGGACTCACAACCCGCTCAACAAGGTCTGCATTATATAATTTCCTTTATTTACACTTCAAAAAAGAGACAAAATCCCCTTTTAAGGAGTTCTTTTAATTAAGAAATATTCTAAAATAAACTCAATTTCAAGGGGTTTATTATTTAAAATAAAAATGAAGAATTTGCTTATAGATGTGCCTATATAAAACACTATTAAACTATATTAAACTGTTTAAATATTAAACAGCTATGCACTTGTTCTAGTTCCTCCACGTGTATTACGTGTATTACGTTTTTTCAATACAATTTTATTTAGAACACAGCTGCATAGCACTACTTCTGAAATCAGTTTTTCTTAAGCTTGGTTTTTCAAGACTAATTGCCTATATGTAAGCTAGTAAAAGGTGTTTACAAATGATTTCTTTGTTGTCAATGGAAGTGTGGCAAATTCAATGTGACTTCAAGTGGGGGATTATTTTTTTCACAGTGAATGCAGGAAAGCGTACTTACCACTCCGACAGAGAAATAATTGTTGATAATGTTGTAGGGCACCGTGCAGTCCTTGTCGGATTGCACTTTGATGGGCTTCTGTTGCTGCTCGAACTGGAGATGTTGCTGCTGTGGCTGCTGCTGTTGCTGTTGCTGCTGTCCCGGCATGCTCGATGAGGCATTCGGTGTTGTGGGTGTGATTGGTGTTTGCGGGATGCTGTTGTTGTTGCTCTTGCCATCGCCATCGCCATCACCATCGCCTTCGTTCCTTGTCTCGTCTTCATGGTCGGATAAATCCAATGACAATGTAATTTGCTGTTTAAGGATGTTGTTTTGCTTATTGCGCTGACTATTATTATCGCTTTGATTATTCCCAAATGGTGTTGCTGTTGCAGCTTCCCCTGCATCATCCGATGCGGCTCCTTGTTGCTGCTGGTGTTGCTGTTGCAGCTGTTGTTTGTGCTGCAGCAGCAACGTCTCAAGTGATTGCTTTTCCGTTCCATCCGACCTCCTGCCCATGGAACTTTTCCCGGGCTTCAGCTTCAGTCTCCACCTCTGCATCCGCATTCGCTTCCTGGCTGCCATTGCAGTGGCTGTTGGTGCTCGTGTTGCTGCTGCTGCTGCTCAAGGTGGACCGCAGGGTCTTCTGCAGGCACTGCGTCTCGAACGTGGACATCGAAATGCTCTTGGTGGTCGTCGTTCTGGTGGTTGTTTCCGTTTCCGTTTCCCTTTCCGTTTCCGTGGCCATCATAATCGATGTGGTGGAGGCGGCTGTGGTTATGGCAGCCAGCTTGCTCTGCCGCTGAACTTCCTCGAAGCGTTCGATCAGCGATTTGTCGACCACAACACTTTGGGACAGCTCAATCACCTTCTGCATGTTCGAGTGCAGCGTTACCTGGAAAAGAGGAGGAGAACTTGGCTTAGCTCTTGCCAGTTACCAGTGGCCAGTTGGAAAACACAAAACATGCTGTAGGATTGCAGATGGGCAGCGTCAGCATCACGCCTACCAACCACCTAAATTAGTTTGTGTAATCGTTTTGGTTCCCAGCGGAGCAGGAGCAGTGGAGGAGTGGAGGCTGGAGTGCGTGGTAAGCGCTTTGTGGCCAATAATTGGATTTTCCAGCTGGCAGAGCCTGGCCACGCCCACCAACGCCTCCTCTGGACCTTCGATTAGTATGCCAATTCGACTCGAGGCGGAATAAAAATAGCCCTATGCTGATCAAGTGATAAATGCATGGATTTAACTAGTTTCTGAAGTTACTTACGGTCGTCACTTGTAAATGTAACATTAAAACAAATTATTATTATTATTTTCGGTATATAGTACTTATCCGAAAGAAAAGCCAAGTGGATTTGAATTTGACAAATTAAAATACATAGCTTTAAGAATTCTTCCCCTAATTTTTGTGAATTTTCCTCTTCCTTGTAAGTTCATAACTTACTCAAACAAGGGCAGATTCCCAAACTACTTTTTTGCCATCGTATTTAGCAGCGAAGTCAAATGACATTTAAACTTTTTCATTTAAGACCAAACAAATACTCATTCTCTTCACTTTCTATAAAAAGTCAAATACTACTTCTAGTACATAATTATTTTTAAACAACTCTGCTGTAGAGATTAAAACGGTTTTTTGCCAGGTCCCAGTTTTTTTAAAGCACTTTTATTACTCCAGAACACAGCTACTCACCTTGGGACGCAGGTCGTCGCTGGGCGGGGAGTTGGTGACCTCGATGCTCCAGCGGTCCAGCATCACGGTGGAGGCTCGTCGGATTTTCTCCATGAGCTTGGGGATGTTCTCTCCCTCGTATCCGCCTCCCCAGCGGAGACAGCGGGCCAGGTCGTTGCCCGTCCCGAGCGGAATCACTCCGATGGCTGGCTGGCTGGCCAGCTCGATGGAATCTGCAGGAATTACGGAAAAACATGGGTTATTTGGTGACCTTTTTATATAAACAAACTCCAATAAGGTTTATTTTAGCATTGTCAAACTGACTGTAGATTTTGTAATGCTTTTTCTAAGTCAAAACTACCGGTTTGCTAATTAAAAAGATGACAGGATAGTCCCGTCCAGCTGCCACACTTACCCATGGCCTCCAGAACCCAGCCCACGGTGCCGTCGCCGCCACAGCAGATGACCCTGAAGTTGGGCAGGTCCTTGAAGAGCGTGAGTCCTGGCAACGAGAGCGGAAATCAATCACCGTGCTTGAACGGCCATCACTCACACACACACACCCTCCTTGGGCCCGCCCTTCGAGAGGTCGTACACCTGGCGCGGATTGAGCATGTACTGGAACTTCCGCAGGATGCGATCCCCCTGGCGGCCGCCGCTCTTCGGATTCACGAACACCAGCAGTGGGCAGCTCAGCTCGTCCGGCGGCGTGATTTGGAAGTGGGTGGCCTGGTGATGATGCATTTGGGATTTCTGGTTACGAGTTCAGCGAATGTCAGGGGAATGGGTGAAGGTGTGGCCACAAAACAGCAGCATTCCAATGGTTTGTTATTGTGATGGGGTATAAATTTTGAAAGGGGGTTAGTGTCCAATTTAGGGGTTAGTTGCAGGATGATCTTCATGGTCATGTTTTATGTGGTATGTCTTCAATTACTAATTTTTTTCCTTTTTTTTATTTACATATAAACGACTTTTAACTACTATTTAAAGTTATAATTTTATGGGACATCGTACAGGTTTAAATGAAAATATTTAATTAGTCTTTAACGACTTTAAATAACAACATTAAATATTTTAATCATTAAAATTAAGTTAGTAATAAAGTGATTTGCGTTTAAGGACATTTAAAAAAGTATTCACAATGTGAATATTTATTATATTTTTGAAGTGAACAAGAACAGTTTACAAACTTTTTGTTGACCTTGACAACTTTTGAATCATGATTTCTTGATGATAAAATAAGTTAATGAGGCAGTATGAAGCAGATTTTTGTCTTGTAATACTGTTTTGTACCTTGTGCGCCTGGTTGACGGAACGTTGGCGATCCAGGACAGCAGGACAAATGGCCGTGGGCGGAACAATCAGCTCGGCGTACTCCCCCAAAGTGCACTCCTTCTTCACCGACGAGGCGCAGCGGTTGTGGAGCTGTCGAGATGAGTGGTTGGGCAAAGGAATTAAATTAGTTAGAGTGCAGGACACCATCTAAGTCGCGACCCCATAGATATTTTACGCCCTTAAATTAAATTTCCACTTCATTGCTGGCCAAAAGCCACTTATGGCACAAGAGGAGGAGTAGAAGGTGGCGACGGCTCTCAAGCGTTCATTTCCCCTTAATGAATCCGATTAAAAGTTTGTTAGCGCCGACTACTCGAGCCGTGGTGCAGAAAAAATGGTTAATTTTGGCCTAAATGAGATTTAGCGCGGATTTTCATTTAGATACCAATTTGGCTGAAGCGTTTTCGTGGCTTCTTTGCTAATGGCCACTCGGCTTTTTTTTCACAGCTGCGGCCTTTGAAATTGAATTGAAGTTGGTCACCCACCGATGCCCAGGCACTAAACTTTTTTTGTTTTTAATTAAATTGATCGATGGAAAGTAAATTTTATTAACTGAACATCGATTAGCTATTTCGTATAAAAGAAAAACCAACAGCGGCTTTTTAAAAACCTCAAATTTAAATTTGGTAAAGATATTCTTTAAACGAGTTAAAAATGTTGATTAAACCTTTGAAATTGTTTGGTGAATATAAGAGAACATTCTTCTTTACAGCAACACAATTTTTTTTCATCTAGCTGAAATTGATAGTGATAGAATGGTTAGCAAATACCATACTTAAAATGGTAAACACCACTTTAAAACTGTTGTGTCACGTTAAAATCAGAACCAGTTAATGGTATTTGGTAAGGAATCTTTGGGTAAAGAATTTCATGCTGGAGGACAGCATGACAACCTCATTCCCGTCTCATCGTGGGCGAAACTTTAAACACACACAGACACATCCACTCAAAATGCAAAGTTATTGACTGTCAAAAGCGTGGAGGACGTTTGGCTTACAAAGTATTTGCCGATGCAGCAGCATCCGAATCGGAGGAGCAAGTTTCCCTTTCCGTTCCCCTTCCTGTGCCCGTGTCCTTTCCGCTTTTCGTTGCCAGACCTCCGCTGTGGCAGTTGCAACAACAAATTCGGCATTATCTCCGCTGCACTTGTCAAAGACACAGGACTCGAACCCAAACACAAACACAAAAGTTGGTGGCATGCAACGTTGGCAGTAGCAGCGCAATTTGCTCGGGACGTGACAATTTGCCAGCCATAACGAAGTTGCCAGCTCATGTGTGGCAAGGCTTCAGGCAAGGATCCAGGATCCAGCATCCAGGTGCCGGGCTCCGGGATTCGGGGGGTATCGGTAGTACTTGTGCTGCGAATCACAGCTGCCGTCACACGGGCTTCAGCTAAATTGCAGAGTACTGGGGCAAAGGCTGCCTTGTTCTTTCGAATAATTGGAATTTCTGTTTCGAAACAATCCCCTGCGAATCGCAGGTTCTGATTTGGCCCTGTTGATTCTAACCCGATTATGGTGCCTTGGAGAGCCTATAACTTCTGCTCTAACCAATTTTGCCTTAGTTTTTGATCTTTCAAAGTATTTGAAAAATGCTGAATGTATAGAAAGTTCAACTGAATGTTCAACGAAACTGATGAAAAGGTTTTTACAAGACTTTGAAATATGTCTTGTAATGCTTAAACTATAACCAGCCAGAAATCCAAGCTTTGTTTAAATTCCCTACCAAGAAAACAAATATAAAAGTAACTTTGTAATATTACAAAACCTTTGATACCTGAGGTAAAGCCCATTCACTCACCATCATGTGGCACCAGCGGCAGGTCAATCCGGTTATGCCGTGGTAAGCCTTAATCCTCTTTTTGCACTTGGAACATCGCCCGTAGCAGTTGCCCTCCACCCAATGATGCAAAAGGTCACCTCCACTCTTGGGCTTCTTCGACTTTACGTAGGTGGTGATGCAGGAAGCGGGGGCATGTTGCACGCAACGCTCGTGGACCGTGTACTTGCACACTGTCAATGAAATGAAACATGATTTAAATTTAACTAAACGCACTTAATACATTTTTATTTTAACATTTTAAAGTAAACTTCTGCTATACTTAACAGGGATTAAATTTAACTCCACTGTTTGTATATTTAAGACATAAAATAAGTTAATTGGAAAAAGCTCATAATTAATATTCTAGAAATATTGAATACGGTTGAGTAACGACCAATCTAAAACAATCTTCGTATTTCAATGTTTTAACAAATTGGAAAAACACTTACACTTACACACTTTAACGTGCATAATTCATTCGGAAAATAAATCAGTAATAATGGGAGTCATGTTTCTTGGCAGTTGCAATCAAAAAATATTATTCAGATGAAGGGAAAATGGCTAAACATTTATTATAGTTTAACTATTTTACGCATGAGATAATATTTCATAAATATTTTTATATATTTATTTTTAATCCTTAACAATTTAACAGTTTCTAGATAGTTTAACGAGTTTTAAACTACTTTGGCGAGAGCTGATGCCATTGAAATAGACAATTTCCTGTCAGACACCCACACACGTATGCAGATACCTCTCACAGACACACCCCACAGGTACTCCTCCCAGATACTCACACACACAGCAGAGACCCTTCTTGCCGAGACCCACCAACATGTTGAGGCAGAGGTTGCAGTACGCCGGCTTGCTGAAGTGCTTCAGGCGCCACACGTGGATGCCGTCCTCCTTGAGCGTGGTGCTGTCGACACCTGGGGGAGATTGAGGTGTAGGTGTAGGTGTAGGGATTGCAGATGATGGTGGAAGGTGGAGGAGAGTTGTCACTTTGCATAAGCGTATAGAGGATGCCGCCTGGAGCCCCTTCTCGCCCCTTCTGAGCCACCTGGGCAAATGACTTGATTATTACGGCAGCAGCCAACCAGTCACAGATCAAGGCATTCAGCCGGCAAAGGTGCATTTAGCAGGAGAGGCAACCACACTGAGAGAAAATACCACCAGCAGTTGGATTTTAATTGGAAAGTTTTTTTGTGAATATTTTATTGTGATTATACATTCCATAGAAGTAGGACAATTTAAATAATGGATTTTAAATCACAAACCACTTCAGATTTGTTTGGTATCTGATATACATAGATCATGATATTTTCTCTCAGCGCAGAATGGGCAATTACCTACCTAGGAGCACCAGCAGTGGAATGGTTGTCATCCCACCCCGCTGCCATTCATCCAAGGACACTGTGCCGTCGGCATCGTAGTCAATTTCAACCATCATCTCTTGCAGTATCTGTAAGTACAAAAAGCGATTGCGGATTGCAGTGAGTGGAGCGCAACGAAAAAAGGGTAATTTTTAGATGGAATAAAACTTCTCGGAATGGTTACTTCCTGTTTGGAATGCACTTCTCCACGGGCGAGGAGAAAGTAAACTTAATACCTGACGTTGGTTGGGCAAATGCATTTCCTACTAAGATGCTCAGATTTTCCCTGGCAACATCAAAATTCTTTCAAGGATTTAAAATGCTTCATGGCATCGACAGTTTATCACACCTCAACCAATACATTTTAATCTCTTTAAGATTGTCGGTTTCAAATATTTTATTGCACAGTTAAAGTTTTTGAAGCTTAATGCAACTCAGTAAAACCGAAACCTAAATAAATGTAAAGAAATCGATTCGTACCTTGGCTCTGTAAAATATTCAGGGTGGAGTGAAATTTCACTCACAAATTTATTCAACTTCCGAATCCTTTTCTCTTTTTCTTGAGGAATTTCATATTCTGCCGGAAATGAATGCCCGAATTATGCAACTCATTAAGTGCTTTGATTATTTTTGTGGCGCAACCGGCAAGCGAAAAGGATAATGGGGCCAAACGGCTGACCCAAACTTGGCTCCTTGGCAGGAGTTGGCTAAAAATATTTTGATTAAAATATTTTCTGTGTCTGCTTAGAATTTAAAGTATGCGGCAGTCATAAAGTCATGATGGCATTGGAACTGGAACTTCCCCTCGGTTCTCAAGCAGCGGAAAAGGAGGGAGTCGAGGAAGTCCTTGGAGGGCAGGGCACGGGAGGGAAATGTGGCTGGAATCATTCCGCCATAGCCAGGGGTATTTTGTTAATTGAGTTTTGTGGCGCTTTGACTTTATTTGCGGTCGCTGTTTTTCCCTCTTTTCCTTCTCTACTACATATATATTTGTACTTTTTTTTAGCTTTGCCTGTCAACGTCGAGGGGGTTGGCTGGTCGGTTGTTGCGGGTAACGCTTTAAGCCTGTTCTTTTTGCTGTTGCTGTTGGTGAAACTATTAAGTTGCCTATGCGATGTGGTAGCCGCGGCAGGTCCGCAAATTTGCGGTTGAAAAGGAAACCCAGAGCACACGGAAAGAAATAGGTATACCTACTTAAACTGTTTAACTATTCCATCAGCATAATTTCTATTCCTATGATTTAAAGTCTTTTAAAACTTAGTTTTTCTTTAAAAGTTTTTTTTAATATTTTTTTTTAGTAAAACAAAGTTACCTATGAAGTATAACTTAAGTGATTTTTAAGTAGGTACTTAGCACGGTGTTTAAAAATTGGCACTGAAATCCTAACATTTCCACACAAATAACTTGATTGATAATTTTAGCTTTTAGCTTGCTAGTTACTGTTAAAATTAGGATTCAAAATATATTCTGCAAATCCTTAATTAATTAACCCCTTTTTTCTTTCAGTGCAGCTAAGCTGAGACTATCGCCGAAGCTGAATGCCCAAACAACAAAGCGAAATTAATTTTAAGTGTTTTTTCCGTTGTGTTTTGTTTGGTGCTTTGTTGTGTTTGCTGCTGAAAATGTTGGTAAGTAATTGAAAAAGTTTTATTGGATTGGATTGGGTCAATGAGTAGTTGAACGGGTTACGGATTACGGGTTACGGGTTTCGGGACTCGTGACCGCCAAACAGACGCAGTTCGTCGGATACGGGGGATGGGCTTAACGTGAGTGCAGTAAATGGATGTGATGTGCAGTGCATCGATTGTGCATCGAGTGCAATCGGGTAATGAGTTTTTAATGTAAGCCGTCCTTAGCCGGCTCCAAGAAACTCACCGGACGCAGTTCGCTGACATCCCAGCCGAGATATTCGGCCACGGCCATCATCTGGTTGACAATGGCGTCCATTTCGGCCGTGTCCAGGACTCCGTTGCTGTCCGTGTCGTACAGCCGGAACATGACTGCAACGAATAAAACGAATGTAACGAATGCAATGAATAAATAAGGGGCAAGCCGGATCAAAGGTTGCAGGTCCATCGGTCTTACATTCGAGCTTATCCTCCGGACGGCCAGCCTCGAGCAGTGATAAATAGCAGACGACATCCTTGAGCGGGACCTTGAGTGTCAGTGGATCAAAATGGGAAAGTTTTCGCGCCAGGAGCTTGATGTCAGCTGCAAGTGACAAAATGGGAAAGGGAATGAGTGAGTGGGTGGAGAGCTGCGAACTGCATGTGCAAGTGCGTTCATTAAGTGCTATACTTTGCACACTCCGAGTGACAGAGTGCAGGCATTCCATTACTTTTAATGCCATCGACAGCCGACAGTTGACAGCCCTATCCCATTATGCTTAATGTTAATGGCCAACATTTGACCGGGCCAAAAGCCAGCATTTCGTTATGGGACTTAATGAACTCGAATTTGTTTTCCAGTTTGCCTTTAATGCTTTGAGCCTGCGACCCAAAACTTTTCTCATTCTGTGCTCCTTTAACTTTGTTTTGCCATAATTGCAAATTTATTTACCTTTTTTTGTTCCGGCTTTTCTGCAATATTCCCCATTGATTTGCAGTCAATTCCTGCGTAATTACATAATACATTGAAATCAAAGTGCTTAGAAATTGTTTAGAAATTTCCAAGGAACTTTCCCCCTGGTTGGTTTCTTTGTGTGTGTGTTTGCAGAGTATGAATGATTTCCAGCTTTTATTATTTTGACAGGCTATTTGTGTGTGAGCTATTGATGTTGTAATTTATATGTTAATGCATTCAGCCTGCTCCTGGGCTCCATCTAAGCTAGACAAACACCCGAAAAAGACATGGAGATGATTGTATTTTAGCTAATTATGTTTGCCTAATGTCGGAGGAACGTTTTGTCGGCAATAAATTAAAATATATGCAGAGTATATATGCCGCATACAATGTTAATATTTGCCCTTCTTGTTAATAACTAAATGAGGCTGTCGGTTTCGCGATGAGTGCAGGAACAGTTGTGTAAACATGTGTGTGTGTGTGCAGGATCAATGTCAACTTATTTGCCGGCCTACATTTGGACTAATAAATTTAATTCACGCACACAAAGGCAGCCGGAATACAAAAAGCAAAGCAAAACTAATCCAATTAGCGCTTAAGGCGCTCAAACACACACACTTACAGAGGAAGAAAGCGAGGGCCATGTTGTACTTAATATATAATGTTAATAGGAATTTCCTGACTGGCTCTTGCGTAATATAATACATAGGAAAAAATAGATATGAATTATAATCATAATTCATAATAATTTACTATTAAATTTGATCTTAAAGTTAGAACTCAATTATAGAAGACAATATAACAACTAAGAGGGAGAGGTATTGCATTTGAGCAACTGAAATCTCTGGATTTAAAAATATCCTGTACAGTTTCTGGCTGTGTACTCCACCCTCTGAACTTTCAGGACAATGCCTTCCAATTGCTGGCAAAATGCGTGAAACTGTTGGCCAGCGACAAAGGCGAAAAAAACGAGGAAAAAAAAAGCGAAATTTACGTTCATTAATCATTCTCGTACACATTTCAAACGAAGCGAAATGAATGAAAGCAAAAAGGGAAACAAAACGAGGGCGCTGAAAAAGCGAACAAAAATTCTGCAGCATACTTTCAGGCCGCAAGTGCGCCTCCCTTTGTCTGTGTGCGTTAGAGTGTCCTGGCCCTTTGTTTCAGTGTGTGTGTGATGGTGTGTGTGTGTGTTTGTGTGTGCTTGTGAGCAATAAATGTTAATTTAACGCAGGCTTCGCATTTTACGAGTTGCGAGAGTTCGTGAAATGCAAAAATGTTTCTAATTGGGCGTTGATTTACGACACGATCTCTGAGACAAGAGTCGCTCTGCAGTATTTTTTTAGCTTAGCTTTTCTTTGTTGTTTTCACAGAGGAAGCGAAGGGGGGTGGAGGGGATAAGGGAAAAGGAAGTAGGGCTGACTTCCGGTGCCAAGTTTCGCCTTTTCTAAGGACTGCAACTTTGGCAGCGGCGGTCCCTGGCCCATAATTTATGAACTCATGAATTAGCGAAAGTCTGCCTTGTTCTCCTTCCGCGCTGATATTTGCTTTTAGTCCTCGCTCCACTAATTAGCAAGTTCGCGAGAAAGTTAACTAAGCAAAAAGGCAAATAAGTGTGGGATTTTTAGCTTACTTAGTAATCCAGTTGAGCTGCACTTACACCGCTTTTTTAACAGGTATATCAACCGACTTGAGCCCTGGGAACAACACATTTCTCAAAGACATGTGTATCTTATTTAAATAAAAAAACATATCATAAAACATACCTAAACGGAGAAAAGAACTACCTTTTAAATTTATTTCACAACTTAAAGTTTGAGTTTTTCTATTTTTGTGGCTCAACTAAATTTTCCTTAGCAGCTTCCTTAACTTTTATTTTTCCTTTTAATTTTAGTTACATATCTCAACTTTTTCATTTAATATTACACACATTTTCCCATTCCCACGCCCATTTGTGTAAACATTATGTATAAAAAACGCTGCTCTCCACTCGGAAAGCAATCAGAAAAGTTTATTTTTCGCGAACAAGTGGAGCAGACTGCACATAGACGGTTAATTTTTGCATTTGAATTGTTCAGTCGCTCCGAATGTCTGAACGTTAGCCGGCCAATCAGTTGGCTCCTGCAGTTCCAGCTGGCAAGATTCCAATCCCCGCACACAACACATGCTGATTGCACAATGAGCTGCTTAATTGGAAGTCGCATGCACATTGTAATTTCAGCGCACGGAGGCGAAGGATTGGGATTGGGATGGGGTGGACAATTTGGAGGCGCTGCCTAATTAATACTCACCATCAATTTTGCAATTAACCGAATTGTTGCTCTTCTTGGAGGAGTTCCGGGACATCTGCGAGTGATTGGTAGCCGAGTGCGAGGGACTTGAGTCCACGGACCGACGGGCCGGGTTGCTGGCCTGGAACATGCTGGGTCCGCTGGCCAAGGGACTTGGAGTCACGGTGAGCATCGGATGGACGCTGCCTGCAAAGCAGATATTTCATAGATCTTTGGCATTAGGCTTTAATAAAAATCAGCTTATACCTAAGAAAATTTTATTCGTTCTTTAAATTTAAGATTTAAAACAATACAAAAAAACGTCCCATTAACTTGATTTAAAAACTCAGGTCCCAATTACAGAACTTTTCATAAGCCCAATTATTTTGGTTGATGAATAAG
Source organism: Drosophila oshimai (assembly GCA_018150695.1). Classification (NCBI taxonomy): domain Eukaryota; kingdom Metazoa; phylum Arthropoda; class Insecta; order Diptera; family Drosophilidae; genus Drosophila; species Drosophila oshimai. Next base: position 8,672,246 of record JAECWM010000224.1, read on the forward strand.
AGAAGCACTTTTACATTAAAAAAGCTTCTGAAATTATAATTATCTTCTTAATTTTCCTGAAACTTACCCGTCTTGCTGGGATCGTGCGATAGATGTCCGCCCAGTGAGTGGTGTAATTTATCCGTGATGCCATGGATTTTGTCCACAAAGCTGCTGCGGATTGGTGCGTGTCCCTCGCCACCGGCCACGCCCCCTCCTCCAGCGCCTCCTCCGCTGCCGCTGCACTGCGGCATCAGTTCGGCAATGCTATTGATGTTTGGTATGGAGCCTAATTACGAGCAGTTAGGATGTGACGTGGGTGTGTTGTGTGGGAGCCCAAAAGAAATGTTTGGCAATTATTCACATGCACAGGAGAATGGAAAAGAGTGATGGGTGGTGGGTGGCAACCAGGACCCAGGACACAGGACACAGGACGATCTCTTACCCTTCGTGTGCGACGTGACTGGCGCACAGGCGGCCGTGCTGCTGATGGCGGCCATTTGATTAAGTGCCCGGCCATGCAGCTGGGCCTGGGTGACATTCGGCTTGAGGAAGGACACAAACAAATGCTTGGCCAGATCCAGCGGCGCCTCGCAGTCGAGGAAGGCGTCCAGGAAGCGGCGGAACCCATCGAAATCAATGTCCTGCGAAAAGAGTTTTCAAGTATAAAGAAAAGCGAGCCCATCCAATGATTTATAAGAGGTCTTTGTTTTGTCAGTTTTTAATAGGCCATCAGAGTGTTTGGGTGTATCGCAAGGCTGAAGGTAATCCCTTGAACATATTTAAAGAAAAAAAAAACCAATATAAATTTCTTTAGTTTAAGTGAACTAGCTTTGAAAACTTGACCTGCAGATAGACATTTTTTTGAACTCCTTAAAAGCCTTGTGTTTTTCAGAAGATATTTCATTTTTAGATTTATTATTGTGCGTTTTTAATAGACGAAAAGAGTACCTATGCAATAAATCATTATAATTCTAAATTTGATTTTGACAAAGTTTTAGATCAAGGTTTGGGGTTAGGGATATTTTTTCTGCCTGTAGAAGTATGTAATAAATCTACCGCAGACCATTCACAAGTGACAAGCTAAAATGTGTGCAAAACACTCGTCTCGTAGCATAGCATTTTTCCCTCTGCCAGCATCATCCTCTTTTTCAGCCAACTTTTACGAGTGGCATCGGGTTTGTTGTGACACCGGAGAGGGGGAGATGTACGAAGAGCTACTTATGCAACATAATAGGTTGACGGTATTACGACGAACAACATTTTGCAGTTGGCTCCAGTGAAGGCCTCAAACTTCCCATACTCTTAGTCCAAGAAGGGGAAAGAGGGAAGCTTGGGCCGTCATCGGCTTTATTACCGTTGACAACGGAGCGTATGATTAATAAATGCTCGCCATATTGTGACACATTCAGAGATGATTTGCTGTGCGGCAAGTGAAGCGCAAGTACATTTATCTCCCGACTAAATAATGGCGGGGATGTATGAGGCGGTTCAATTTGTGGCCTAATTGAAGGTCAAATATCAGTGCACCAACCACCATTAAATCCCCAACATTAGGCAGAGATTTGTGCTTTAAAATGTTGGTATCTTACGTTCATGGAATACATAATGCTCCTCCTGTTGGCCATTTTATTTACATTTGTCCAGTGCACAAAACTCCCACATAAATCCGAGAGCTCTGTCTGGAAAAGGATCCATTCGGCTCGTACGTGCCGGGGAATGTCCCTCAAGGATCTGGGGCCTCTTTATTTGCCATTTGGTGATGGGTTCGCTGCCTCTTACAGGGATGGGGCAAGTTTTTATGGATGCAGAACGGATCGGGGCAAATTACATGTCAACACCACGTGTAATGTCAATACACTGACAGCTGCGGCGCGATGCTTGAATCAACAATGCGACATTGATAGACGCCGGCATCCGGTGACATTGATAGACGTAGGGCCCCCGGGCTGCACACGGCAGCTTTACGGATTTTACAGTTGCCAGTTTCAGTTCCGCTGCCCGTTTTAGGACCCAGGATAACAGCTAATCAAGGATAACAACCCAACGGGGATGGATGGATGGATGGGCGTGCGTTGGGTGCGATTAATTGCACAAGAGGCAGCGAGTCGTGTAGCAAGTAATGAAATAATCAGCGCCAGCTAGGGTTGCCCACCAAGCCCGGCGAATATATCTAGGAAGTCTGCTGGAAATATCTGCCTTTATATTATCAGACTCATCACGAGCTGTCGCTCCTTCAGTTGCTGTTTTGCATCGTTTTAAATTTCGCAGCATAAAGCAAAATAAACGAGGCGGAGCGGGTAACATTAAGAGTGCGCCGAGGTTTGGGTTTACACTGGTAAAAGATGGTTACCGATATTTGGGAATTGTTCAATTGTTTGAATATATTTTGTCCAAGGTAATTAAAATAAATTTAAATAAGCAAAAGCATTTTAAAATATTTTAATCTTGATTGATTTAATTTTTAAAATTTCGTAAAACCCTATTTTTTTATATTATATAAAAATAAAATGTATTAAGCAAACTTGAAAAGTTAAAAAGCCTTTATTAAAGAAACTTAAAAATTTAAATAGTTAAAAGTTAAACCTTATAACTAGGACAAATATGAAATGACTTTGATTTTTCTTCTGTGTACCCAACCACTTGCTGGTTGTTGGCTGTTTGCTGGATCCTTGGCCATAATGAAACCGAATACAGGCAAATGGAAGTTTATACTCGTGTCGTCGGCTGGCACTACACCAGGATCCTCTATGTAGCTGTTGCTATATAGCATATTCCTGGGGTGCTACGAGTGCCAAGGCAAACTGCTGAAAAGCCAGCGACACGCCTAAGTGGAGAAACATCGGCATATTGTAAAACCCAAACACAGATACTCACACCCACAGCCACACACATAAATTACAACGAAGTCAACACACACACACAAGCAGTGTAATAATGGCGCGAATTGCGTTAGCAAAATTTATTTAGCAAGTAGCAACGAGATACTCTTCCTCTCCTTTCTTTTAGATCCATCTCTCTTTAACTTTCTCTATGTGTACAGTTTCGGTCAAAATAATAGTACTTTAAAATTTTGATTATCTTTCTAGCTTACATATATAAATTCGTGTAGTGTAAACGGTATAAATAAGTATAACCGTGATTTATTAAATTTTATTTAAAATAACATGTTTTTTAAAAAGAGCCACATAACAAATTACATTTAAATATTTTTATTATTTTAATATTTAAGTAAAATATATTTGAATTCCAAAAAAAACTCTTACGCTTACAATCAGTCAGATCTAAAATATTTTATCAGCTTATTATTGTAAATTTAAATGTGAACAACTTTTAATTTTTCATTTTGCGACAGCCACATATTGTACTATTATTTTACCCTCCAACAAACACATATCTCGCTTCAATCTCCGCTGGTATTCCCATGGATGCGTTATGTGACGCTATGCGTGAGCGCGTGGCTTAATGAATAAATATTCAAGCACATTTCGGGCGTTCGGTGCGTATGCGTGATATTCATTACACTCTCTAATCACACACACGCTGACACACAGCAGCGTACGGGCCATTTGGCACTCATCTTCACTCCACTGCGGCAAACATAATCTGTGCTTTGCATTCATTATGCATCGTAGTGTTCGGAGGATAAATTATGACCATATGGGCTTCATTTCACATTTTCCGGATTCAAGATTTTAATGGAGGAGAGACTGACCAATTTTTGGAAAAACCTCGGAATACGTATCACTTTTCAGCGCCACCTGACAGGAAGCTGCGCTTAATTAAGGTGATTGGAGATGGCGGGGTCGAAACAAATCCTTGAGTGAAAGGTAAAGCTGGTCGTTGAAGGACATGATGGGACATGTAAGCAGCTTTTATTCCAAATAGAAGAAACGTTCCCAGGCAGCGTACATCCCGTGGCATCTCAATTCATTTCGCTCACTGAAATATTTACGGAAATTACTTTCGTTCAGTAAGTTCCCTGCAAAGACAAAGTACTCGAACATTCCCAACATCAGAGTGTTCGATATCAAAGCGAATTGTATGGGAATTATTCGGTCACGTCCGAATCCAACATGTGGAGAAAAAAGCTGGAGTGACGGAAACTTAATTATACGTTTTCAATTTCGTTACGCTGGATAAACAAATGATAAACCACAAAACGTAAGGAAACTGAGACTCTTTTCCGTTTGCATATATGCTCCGAGTTCTAAATTAAAAATGTATATTACTATGCAGAACGGCAGACCCATGGCTTCGTGTCCATCTCCTTGGTAACCCCCCAGAGAGACCTGGGATTAGGGATTCGCTTGTCTCCCATGAAAGAGTAACATTTATGCAACTCCAGCTCGGAATCCACTTCTCCAACCAAATTGATGGAGTTACAGGCAGTTTCAAATTAATTTAGTATGTATAAACTTGTCAGGACATTCATTCAGGGATAAGGGGCAGGGAGCTCAGTGCCTCTCCCTGTGGGGATTCAATTTCAATTTGGCATTCAGGCGTAAACTTGAAAAGTCTGTGATTTATTGTACGTATAAGAAGATTTACTTTCAATCTTTCGCCCCTCCAGGTTGCTCCCGTCCTCCCCGTAGTCCCTATCCCTTGTGCTCCTGGTCCTTGAAAGACTAACCAAACATGGAGAAAAGTCAGACACGAAATTAAAATATCAAATAAAAAGAATTGTTAATGGAAAAATTAAACGGAATCGATTATACAAATAATTATAAAATAAAGCTTTTAGTAAGACACCACAAAAAATTTTAAATATTTTTATTTGTTTACTAATTGATTTGAGTACCTATTTAAATCTAATGCAATTCAAGAAATTTCAGCCTTGCTACCATGAGTATTTTTCCCAGTGCACACATGTGAGCTGCCTTAAGCTTGGAATCGCCTTTCATCGGTCTTCTCCAAGTCGCCAGGTTCAGGATTAAAGTGAAAGGTGTAACCCGAACCAAAGCGAAGCGAGCTCTTGACTTGTGATGTGAGTAGGGTCTCCATCTTTACCCCTACCTACCTACGTGCACCTCCATCTCCGCATCCCCATCCGCATTCAATTAATTGCAGGACAGGAGCGGAGCTGGGAACTTACGCAACACTTACCCCATCCGGAATGCACTTGGGCGTGGTGGCGGCACTCGGCGAGCTGAACTCCCGCAGCACATCCTGCAGCTTGCGCGTGGAATCTGCAAGAGGAAAGACACAGGACACAGGTGAGAGGATGCAGGTGAGAGTGAGAGTGTAAGGGAGTGTAAGCCAGGGATTATGCAAAGTTCAGTTTAGCTGGGCTGCGCTCGTGGCAGGACACACGTCAATCGCTCGACTGGCGCCAGGTGATTCGACGTCTTAGTCCACCTGGTGACTCGGGTGACTCATGCGAATCAGGCGTCTCTGGTGGGTGAACTGCAGCTGAGTGGGGATAATTAACTAATGGAAAACAAGCTGTTCGTGCCGGGGAATGCGGTGTGGGGGGTGTGGATGACTTGGACGGGTTGGCTGACATGCCGCAACAAATGCTCGGAATAAACTCCACGGGGGAGCCTTACGACCCAAATGTTGCGCCCAGAGTTTTATTAACCTAATGAGAGTTGTGTGTCTGCCAGTGGGAAAGTACAACCGCAATTGTGCAGAGTGTCTGCACTTGAATGCAGTTTCTGCAGTTTCGGTTTCATGGCAACAAACGCCACCTGCTGCCGACACTTTTGATGGGCTTCGCCTGCTCGTTCGTTTGGGGGCTGCACCGCAGACTAAAAACAGTTTAACCGCACTCTAATAAGCACCTGCAGCCGCACCCATATATCCTGTGCCACGCCCCCAGAAACGGCCACAATCTCAAATTGCAGTACAGCAAAAAAAAACGGTCTCTGCACTCTAAAGATTATTTAATAACCGCCTCAAACTTATTTGTATTTTAAATACAGTTTTAGTTGTTTTGAAACATTACTATTTAAAAGAATTCTAAGATTGCATCGAAAAGTTGCTTAATTTTGTTAGTTCTTTCCTTATATTTTGCAGCTTTATTTTCAAAATGAACCAAAAATTCTTTAACAGCATACTTTAAAGCAATATAATTTTTTCTATTAAGTTTTCTTTGTAAAGGTTGTACGATTATTTAAGGATATATTTAAATCAAGAAGCTAATAATGTCCCTTGCCTAAATTGCAATTTGTAAGCAATGGTTATATTTTCTTTCAAGTGATTTTTCCTGTTTCCAGCTGCACTGGGCGGAACAAAGCTGTTTCCTTTATCCAAAGAGAGCTTAAAAATGGACCAGGTTCACCTCCCCGAAGCAGTGTGTTCTCTGTGTAATATCCCATAATCTATAAGCTCAACATTCCCATTTGCCGTGCCGTGTAATTCCCTCTGCCAGGAGATGAAGTGAAGTGAAGTGCTCACCCAAAGGTAAACTACTTTGCCATGTCAAAAAGCTTTGCTGCTGCAGCAAAGAGTGCAAACAGTGTCAGACATAACTCAGGGCCATGTGGCCCAGATGTGTGGAAAGGATGCTGCCACAAAAGGACTCTTTAAGATGCGTTGCTCGAGCTAAGCTGTAAATGTCTGGAGAAATCTGTGCAAGATATAAGTGCAAGCTAAGCCAAAATGTAAATGTATCAAAGAGTGATGGGTAAACTATATTTTTTTCTAAGATGAGATAAAATGTTTGTAAAAAAAATTATATCTAGGTAAGGCTTTATGTACAATAATTTTCCGTAAGCCATAAAAACAGTTTTTTATATAGTCGTTCTATTGCCTCAAAGAGTTCAGATTAAACTTTAAATTGTAACGAATTAAATATTTAAGCAAATACCTTTAGAAAAATTATTCAGCTTTTTTTGTTGTTTATTTAAATATGTTTAACGATTTTACTTCATGGTCTCGAAATTTATTTTATATTATTATCAAGCTGTTACCTACATAAACTTTTTTAAAAATAAATCAACACTTTTTGACTTTGTGAATCCATTCCATTTATTTAAAATCGTGTAAACGTGATTGGTTTTATGCAAATAAAATGAGTTACGCAAATTATAGGACATGTAAGAGATTTTAATTGGCCCTTTTGTCAGTTCCTGGAAAAGGGAAAAAGCCAAAATATAGGGCTGACTGGATGACAATGATTTGCATTTTGTTGTTGATGAGTTCAATTTGATTAACTGCTTTGCACTTACATGAGGCCAACTCCTGCAGCTGCAAAAATTCGCGCGGCGATAATTTATCCCATTTCGGTGCAGCGATGCCAATATTCATTTTGCCTGAAAGTATGCAATACACAACAAATGGTGACAAATTGTAATTTCCATCATAATGCGGGGCAATCAGGGAGCAAAAGGGGGGAAAAAGGGACACGAACGCATAATTTATGGCATTCGCATTTTCGTATTTTGCATTTGCATTACGAGTTCAGTTCGCAACGTAAGTGCCAAACTATCGACAAAAACCCCGCAACACATCGCCACAAAAGTACGTGGGTCTGCGTACGTGATTGTGGCATCGCCAATCAATACATTCTCTATGGGTTGTAGGTTGTGTGCGATGAAAACTAAATTGCTTTAAAATGTTATCTCTCGTTTTTACACATTCTGCACCCATCACCCTTCACACACTCGCACATAGATTCTCTCTGATATTTTTAGCCATCCTCAAGTGGCCATCGGCCAGAGTGTCCTGTGATGCCTGTCTAAAACAGCAGAAAACAACTCGGGAGCTACAGTGGATCAAGTCCTTTTCTATGGTTTTTAGTTTAATACTTTCACTGTAGAAAAAGCTTTCCCTAATACATTTAAGACCCCCATTAAATGAAAAAAAATATATATATAAATAGATTTAGAACTTCAAGTATTTAACGTTGGTTTAAAGTTAAAAAGAAAACATTAATTTAAGAAGAATGGACTTTAACTTTGAAATTCCACACCACGGAAACCATGTGAGCCATTTCAATAACAGACTTAAAAAACTTTAAAAAAGTGCAATTGGGTTTTAAAAAATATAGAAATGTTATAAAATTTAAAATATTCAAATAAATAAATTTCTTATCTTATTAAATAGTTCTGAAAAGAATTAGAATGTTATTTAAACTTTGATGGTTAAATAATATTGCCTTTCAGTAGAATTTTAGGTCAAAATAAAACGTCTTAGTCTTACACTATACTTATGGTAAATGTTTGTTGTGTTATAAATATTTAAAACATAATTATATTTTATATTATAATTATGTTTTAAATATTATAATATATAACATTATAATATAAAATATAATTATGTTTATTTCACCTTTGCGATTAATTTATACTGATGTGTTCATTTAAAATTTGTATTTAATAGGCAGTGTTCCCCAAAGATGTTCCACTGTGAAAGCTGGCAAATGGAATGGCCATTAGCCAATTTTAGTTTCAGCCATCTGTCTGTCATGTAAGTGTGTGTGTGTGTGTGTGGGTGTGGGGTGTGTCGCCTGCCGTTTGACACGTCATTACTCGAATCATCATCAACATCGTCATCATGCTCATCATGGCGATGGCCATAATCTCGGGCTGCGGCCTAATCAATGGCATAATTTCCCCGCGGATTCTCTGTCACAGTTGTGACGTCACGCGAGTTGATGGCATTTCGGCTAACACACACGCACACACACACACACTTACGCATGGCAATCAAACGCCCACGCACACACACTTACACTTACATGGTGAGGTACATATATGTCAGCCACAGACAGACGGGCAAAATATCTATACATTTATATATATTTATATCTTATGTTATAGAGGGGGGAATTGAATTTGATATATATACTTATATTTGTTGGCTTAGCTTTTCTGCGTTCTCAATTTGCTTTGCCGTTTATTTTTACTCTCTGGCCATTTAGCGTTTTTATTTATTCATTTCACAAATCTTTCTCAAAAGCTTTTGTCTTGCTGATGTTATATTTAGATGGCTATAATCAACTGATTGACTAACTTATCATTTTATCCACTGCCGAGCACTTGTCAAGTAACATGGAAAATTATACTTCACAAGCGATTTCCGTAGTTTATCCCTTTTTACGCGTTAAATGTTAATGGAGACTCCCTTGTACTGTCATTACACACGGCTCATTTGGCCTTAATGCCCAAAGGGCGTTCAGAGATCCTACTTATAACAAACTAATGAAAATGCAAATGAAAACGATAATAAATAGTGCAGCATACATGGCGTATGCGCAATCTGAATGTTAATTGCGACGCTAATGGAGGGGTGTGTGTGTTGTGTGTGTTATGGGAGTGTTTTTAAGGCATCATCATAAAATTCGCATTCTGGGAAGCTTGATATCTGGATATCCGCTTGCTTTCTGCCCGTAATGGCCCTTTGCCAACGGCAGAAACTTCAATAAATTGGCATGGATTTCACTGTCTTTGTTGGTCATGGGATACGCTCGTCTTCCTGTCGTCCTTTGACATCCGTCCTTTGAGTAGAAGAGGGAGACAGCAGCAGGGTTCAACGGACTCTCAAGTGCTCTGCTTTTTATGCTGTCCACATAAAATATTATTAGATTATGCGTCCTCTCAGATTCCGATTCAGCGTGTCCCTATACATATATAGCACATATACATATAAATGTGTGTGCTGGCCCTCTTATTGTTTTAGCCGAAACGAAATTGCCATAAAATCTAGCACATAAATGTCCGACACAGAACAATTTTCCCTTCTTTTTATGCTTAAAATTGGTTCGCCAAATGATTATACTTCAACAGTCCACCAGTCCACCGTCCCTCTATCTCTGGGTGGGGCAATAATAAAAGTAAATCAAATAAAACAGCAGCATATTGCGATTTTTTATGGCCTTTAGCTTTTGTGGCCCTGCTTAATGGCCGCCGCACTCTGATCGCGGACCAAAAAATTACTTTTTACCAGCACATCAATAACCTTTTTATATGTTCAAATATGAGCCCAGTTGGCCTTTGAATTGCAATTAGTTAAACAAAAATTACTCAATCAAAGAAGCTTAATTTTCATAGCATGTTATTACACATTTGTTGACCAGGAAAAAATATAAAATTGTATTAATCGGTTAATGTTTAAAAGAACAAGGAATAAATGTTGCCATAAATCCATAAAAGGATGTGCATTTTTGTATTATTTGTGCAAATACAAAATTAATTGAGGATTTACAAAATAATTTGATTAATCATTTAATTTATTCATGGAACCAATTTACAAGTGTGAAAAAAGATGCAAACAAACAATAAGTAAGTTTTAACATTTACCGCTATTATTAATGTTTTAATGGGATAATTTTGTTATTTTAAGGAACCGTTTATTTTGCATTATAAATCAAAATTATGAAATCGATTAAACGACACTGTAAATTTTCTTTCTTTAATAGATTTGAAGTTTTTTTTCAAATTAGTAAATTTTCTGCCAGGAATTTTATAGGTTAGAAGTAATTGCCAATTTACATAATGCTTCGAGCGCTTGACAATTAAATTAAACTCTTTGACGAAACTTCATTTAAGGGGTATTTTCGGCATACATTTTTAAAGAGCGTTGTGTCGCACTCATGCATACAAGTGGGCATTAAATAAGTTATTGTAAATCAATTGATGTCAGGTTATAAATAATTTATTTAGCTGCAACACCAGGACATGTAGGACCAGCTCAGCGCACTTCAATCCCTATGCCCAGACTTAATTTAACATTTTTAAACAAATGCATGTATGCAAGGGAATATGTGAAAAAAATGGGCTCAAAAAAAGCCCAAGACGAATTTAATTAACGTCCCTGATTTGATCGACAAAAAGAAAGCCATCCATCCAGCACAGGTCATGCATAAACTCGAATATATTTTCAATCGATTTCTCCTCCCTTTGGCATTTAAAGCGTTGAGGGCGCAAAATGTTTGCCTCCGCTGAATACATATGAGTGGAAACGAGTGTTTGCTTTTATGAAATTGACATTATTGTTTATCTGATGCGTGGGTTGTGCACTTGTGCAGTAACTCCCTCTCCCTCCATCGTTTGCGACTGACAACAATCCAAACAGCCAGCGAAAAGCGAAGAAAAAAATCGTCAATAAGCAGTGCACACAATTCACTTGCTCCTATTTTATTTTAGTTGAGTGCACAGCAGCCGGCGGCTATCTGGATTCTGGATCCTGAATCCTGAATACTGAATCCTGAAACGACCAAGCTTTTGTTTCACGGACTTTTCTGCACATTTTCGGGGGCAAACTGGGGTTAAAGAGGTCGACTGTCTGACATGAGATACTGGGGAAAGGAAAACTAATTTGCCTTTCATATCGGAGGGGCTATCATCGGTTTTTATGGTTACTCATTTACATGCTGGAATATTCATTGCAATTTATCTCAGCCAAAGTTAAAGGTTTTTTTTTGTGACATCAATTACATATTTAATATCTCAGTTTTAGTAAGTAAGCAATCTTAAAATGTGTTCAAAGTGTTGACCAAAACAAAACATTTGCAGCGGAAGTTTTAATATGTTAAGCCGTTCAACACAATATCAGAATATCAACTGTTAAGCATCTTAAAATTAACTGGAATAATAAATAAGGGGTTTATGCGTCGACTTTCTGCTCAAAGGTAAATAATCCCTATAAAATCCCCAATGTTCTCTGGTCGTTCAAAACAAAAGTGTTAGCATACTTTTTGGGGAACGTGTGAACTGAGCTGCAGGGCTTAAAACCGTGTTGCATGTTGCAAGTGCCACGCTTCGCCGCATTTGTGTGGGAGTGCGGTATGCCCCGCCCTCTAAACGCTTAAACTCCGGCATAAACTGTCAGTTTAGCACGCCCACCTCGATGGTCAATAGCAAAAGTGCACACACAGAAAAAAAAACACAATATTAATTTGATTTGCAAAGTGAAATGGAGACAAGTCTATTTTTCCCATCCTGAATATTTATTTATAACCAGTGAAACGGGCAAAGAAATTGTATTTAAATATAGAAATCGATCATCTTTTCAGCTCTTATTTCTTCCTGTGGCCCCAGCAGCAAATGTCACCTGGTAGGTGGGACACCGGACCGGACATGTGTTGGACTAAATGAAATACGGGGATAAAACGCAAAAACCCTGCAGCAATTAAATGTATGGATAGATGGAAGGGCGCGGCTGTGGAATAAAATGCAATTGTGTTTCCGCTGACTTTAACAGAGCTGGCCACGGATGTCTGCTGGGCAGTCACAGTCACAGATACAGATACATGTACACAAAAAGACGAGATGTAGATACAAGACTCGCTTTTAAAAATAATTATATACTAGTACTGACAAGTCCTCAAAATAAATATAGAATTTTAAAACTGTTTTTATAAAAATGTTTAAGGACTTTTTTAAAATTCTTTTTAGAATATGCACTTAATTGTTTGTCATGGGTAAGCTTTTTGGTCTTTAAAAAAAAGATACGAAAAAAAGTATACGCTGGTTTAAGTGGCTGATAAAAAGTACAATTAGGATGTGAAGGGTTTAAAAGCCTCTGATCTAATTGTAGGTAAATATGTTTTGATGTGCTGCAAATTATTATTTGATTCCAACTCTAAATTTTATGACATCTAAAAGTTAAGGGGTTTAAATCTCCATCAAACTGCTTATTGAAATGTTGGTTATGCATCCATTTTTGTATGAAACTTGCACTTTAAGCAAATGACAATTTTTTAGAGTAAAGTTTTGAGTCTAAAGTTTTCATTTTTTAATCACAAGGACCAGACATTAGTGGACACAGGACACAGGACACGGACCACAGGAAGCGCGTTTTAAGCATGGCGTCTGGTCGCGGCGCTTTTCGCTTTTTTTCTTTGTGCGGCACACTTCCGCTTGTCAGGCAAAGAGAAAGCAGGGGAAATGAACCACAAAGACGGCGATGGAGATGGAGAAAGCGAAAAGTTGGCTGTCATTGTTATTTCGCCATGGCTCCATTCCATATAGTTCCATCCATAGTTCCACAGCTCCTTTATCAAGTGCTGGTCATGCACAATCAGCTGCGAGACTGAAGGCGCTGCCAACAAAGGACGATGACAACTGTTTCTGGAGGGGATCGGGTGGGAGGATAGGACGATAAGAGGACGAGAGCAGACCCAATACAGAGCTATCCCCGCTTTTGTGACAGCAATTGAATCAAATTTATTGTCTGCATCCGATGCCATGCAGTTTCCACTCAGCGTCGCGACTCGCGAACCCATTGTCAGCGTGGCATGTAATGTCACGTCCTGTTTTTACGAGGATCAAGTGCACAAAGTATGACGCCGAAGCGGTTGGAAATGGGAAAATTAAATATAAATGAGATTTGCGCGTGGATTTGGCTCTAAGCTTTTGGCCCAACACTCGACCGATATAAAAAAATGTCAACAGCCCCGAGGCGAGTGGCACGAAAAGGCAGCCATCGGAAATAGAAATATTGGTTGGCAAAGGAAAATAAATAAAAAGCTGGCTACATAAATTGGTAATCGATAAATGTACACTCTATGAAAGATTATAAAAAAAGGGTTTGGATATAAACAAACTTGAGCTTTGAAAAGGTTATAGAAGTCTAAGAAAGAAAAATCTATAGTTTTAAAAGGATTTAAGTGTAATGGATTTAGTTTTAAGACAACAAATTACGATACTTTTAAGAAAAACAAAGAAAGAATTTCTAAAATAAAAAAGAAACGCTTGCAAATAAATTTAAAAAGAACTAATTTCTGCTAGTTAAAACCTTCAGCTGATGCAACTTTTAATTGACTTCGATTTAAAAGGTATTGCTTCGCACAATTGGCCTTTGTTTGCATTCAGTTTTCATGGTGCTGGTCATAAAAAATGGCTTTTCCATTTTCCCTTCTCACTTTAAACTGGGCCAACCAACCAACTGATGCAGACATTTCGTTCTTTGTGTTTCTGTGCGATTTAATTGCTGTTAATTGGGCAGCTAAACAGTTGATGTTGCTTTGTTTTATTGCCAAAGGGAGAGCAGCGGGGTGTTAGTAAGGGCAAGAGGCAAACTTTTAATTTTATTTACGCCAAAAGACCGACAAGTACGTGCCGTGAATGCGTAATTAATGCTCGAAAATGTTTTATGCCAAAAATAACTCCGGCAACAAAGTCTACTATAAAGGGAACCGAAGGATGCGGCAGCCACTGGCAAAATGGAAGCCTGGCGAAAATTCCCAGCGAGTGCCAACCCATAACCATAAATGTAGGCCCCACGACTGAACTCACGACCCCTTGTACTTCAACCCATTCACCACCCTATTCCCATCTTGAACCTCTATGTCATCTTAAACAGTGAAAATAATTAAGAACTCACAAGATAGATAAATTCTAGCAATTGTATTTTTTATTTAAATATGTTAAGTAGATGGAGTATATATCTAATTTATTTTAATTTGTCTTTTTAAAATGTGTTTTTCGCAATTTAAATCTAATACATTTGTGAAAATTCAATATAAAATATTTTGTAAGTTACAAATTAGTGTTTTACATAATATTTCTAAATTTATATGCAAAAATGTTATTAATTTAAAAAGTATTAATTAAAAAAAAGTAAGTACTTTAACAAAATTGACCCTTAAAATTTTTAAAGTCAGTTATGGCCTACATATTTTAATAAAGTATGATATGTAAAATATTAGTATCGGTTTTAGGTGACCCTTCGTTAAAATTTGTACTCTCAAATGCCATTTTTTTCACAGTATTTTGATGTGCTAAAATACATTTCCGCTGGCGTATCTGGAGAGATTTTCCTCTAGCGTGCGCCTTCTGAATTTTCACTTTGATCGACGGCCGGACAGCCTTCAATGGAAATTGATGACGCCACACCTCGCTTTCCCGCTATTTCACCGCTTTCCCATCCCTTTCCCACCCGCCCATGGGGCGTTGTAAGACAGGGAGGTGTGTTCATGTTCACGTTCATGTGCTGCTGAATATAATTTCTTGAACAATAAAAACTGTTTTGTCTTCGATAAACAGAAGCGTGCTGGAGGAGAACGGCTGTGCATGCCGGCGATCTATAAAAATAGACAGGCAAACAAACAAGTCTACCGATGGATGGCACCGTCCATCGGCACCATCTATCTATCTATCTATATGTGTATATAAAAATACGGCATGATCTTATGGCTGACCTTACACATTTGCAGCACCTGAGTCGATCAACCTGTGCAAGCCGGAGGCAGATTGCTTAGAAGTGACACAAGATATTTAATATTTACATTCCAATTAAAATAAATAATTTTATAGAGTGGACATAAAATTTAATAATTTTAGAATTCTTTTAATTAAAATAATTCTGTATTGTATTTATAAAATTTAAAAATCAAAGTACGTTTTATTTTAAAATATTAAGTAGGAACAAGACACTAAAATGTTTGTCGTATTTGGACTTTTTTTTTAATAAATGTTTTAAAATTAGATGTATTTCGAATAAATCCCAGTTTAGCCCAAAATTGTTATATTTGATACAATTGTTTGGATCATCACTGTTGGGCCTTTGGAAATCACCGCTCACGGAACACGGAAATCCAAGCGGAAAGCAAAACAAGAGGCTTGCGATGGAAAGGAAGGCGATTTGATTGAATTGCCACAATTAGAAAGATTCCCAGATTTGCTCGCCTTGTTTGAGTTTGTTTTGGTTGCGGTTTTAGCCGCTTCCCGGACTCGTGGATGTTTACACGGAAGCCACTGCCACTCCTTCCCCCTGCGGTTAAATATTTGATGGGCTCAAGTGGAAAATTTGGCCCAGCAAACTGGTCAAAGTGCATTAAAGACTGAGAGAGAGCGAGATCAAGTGGCTCTTTAAAGCGGAATTCTTTTATTTTTTTTTAGGGACTGGAGACAGCTTCCTGGAGATATTTAAGCCGGGCCACGCCCCTCCACTTAGCGTGGCAGATGAGAAATAGCTGAGCTTCCTGGGCCACTGGCCAAATCTATTCGGATACGGATTTGGATTCGGATTCGTTTTGGCCTGCAGCAATCCCCGCACTTACAACACACAAACTAAAATAGCAAACGCTTTTTGTCTGCCCCAAATTACAAACGCACATGGACAGGGAATATAAATCTGTGTAGCATCTCGTAACCGACTGAATACAGATAGAAAAATAATTAATTAAACAATATTAGCTTAACTTTATTAAAAATGTTGTAGCTAAAGTTAAGCTATGTGTTAAAAAAATCTAGTGCCCAAAAACATTTTATACATTTTAAGTTCGTATATTAAAAAACCTTAATAGAAATATATTGTTCTAAATTTTGACTTGATTATTTAAATAATCTTAAATATGGAATTTATAAATTTTGTATAAATTTAAAATTCTTTTATGAATTTTTTGTTGTTGTGTTTTGGAGAACATAATACATTTTTGCGGAGCTAAAACACATTTTACACACAAAGAAAAAACAACCTTAATCAACATGCTCCTCTTTGGACATCATAATATATTTCGGATTTAAAATATACACAAGAGTACTCTTAGTTATCTTCTTGAATGATTTTTAAGCTTCTGTGGCTTTTGTACAGAAATTTAATGGCATTTTAAAGTTAGTCTTACAAAAATCGAAAAGGTTCATTTTATAGCTGATAAAGGAAAATAAAAGAAGAATAAAAGAAAAAAAAAAAAATCATAACATTTTGTTACTTAAATATATTAGTTTTTTGCAGTGTAGCGTACAGCATATAGCACTCAGCACCCGGTGGGCCTCTGACGTCAGAGCCCCTTTCGACCAGAGCGAAAATGGCCATTGAAATGTTGACGTCGATGGCGTTGCGAGTAACGGATTTGTCTCTGCCTTGTTATTGTTTAACTCACAGATACTTTTGCAGATATCTGTGCGGTTTATTGACATTCAACTGCGAGTGTGTGTATTTGTTATGGTCAGGGCCCGGGATAGATGAAAAATTGATTGTGTTTCACCTCAACATTTTGGCCAGCTGAAAAAATACATACGTCCAGTGCTCGGGCTCTCACTCGCCACTCGTCATTCATGTGTATCAATTAGGGCTTCTCAGCGATTGCACAATGCACTCACCGTACGTCATCATCATCGTCATCGTCATCATCGCCTTCACCCTTAAAAGTATGCTGGGAATATTTTCAGGATGAGCCACTCCGTTGGCCATAGCGACAGTTGGCCCATACTGCGATGGAATGCCAGAATGCCAGACACATGTAACGAATTTCAAGCACTCGCATCTCGAATAAATCAAAGACATGACACAATATTGAAGGCATTTTGTCGCTTAATTGAAGTGCCACGCGTTCGAATCGACAAAGACAAGCCAACGAAAAAAATAAAATACAGAAGGGAAAGTCGACTTTGATTGGCGCATTTGACAGACAAATTGCGAATGTGTGCAGATGATTCCGTTCAGGGAAAACTCCATCGAAAATTAGGAATATCATGTTGGCTTACAAGCTATTTAATTCATAATATGGTCCACTTTAGATTTAGTGGTGCTTATTTTATTTAAAAGCTTTGAATTGTCTTATTCCTTTAAATTGACTTAAATTTTAGTTCAAGATATTTTTTATTTGAAAACATAAAATCTTTTAAGACCCTAAATTAATGATTTAAATATAATAATAAATCAAATTAACTTAAAATTTTCTTAGGTTTTAGACCTTTTTTCAAAAAAGTTGAATACCAACTTTTACTTAAAGATACTTTTTATATAAATGTTTACTTTTTTGAGGATTTTCTCTCTTAAAATCGGGGCATTACGTTTACTAGACATACCATTGGCTTTGAGCTTTTTACATTTAAGATTGAATTATTGTAAAAAAAAAAGACAAAGTTAAATAGTAGACCTAAATAGTCGTAGATAAGTTACCTGTTAAAACTGTAAATAATGATAACAATACTTGAAAATTTTCAGTTACAATAAGATGAAATAAAAAAAAAAATTCCAGTTTAAATAACATAAGGATAGGGATATTCTTTGAGGTACTAAAAAGCGTTTTGTACCCAATTTTGTGAGGATGTTGCGTTTTCCAGGACAATTTCTTACAGCACGTTACCCCTGAATGGCACATCCCGAGACGGTCTTTGGATTAGCACCGCCCGTTTGCGAGGACTCCCAACAGCACATTTTTCTCACAAAGGACGAAACACACACACACACACACACACACTTGTCATTGCTGTCAGACGCCATTATCACATATTGCCGTCACTTTGTGTTCGCTGTATTGCCGCTGTATTTGTGGCCGTAATGCGCAAATACTCGTAAGGCAAAGGTCCTGGTCCGAGTCCTTATTCGCATAGTCGCATATCCGCATATCCGCATCTGGGACATATGCAAATGGCAAATGGTGAATGGCGAATGGTGAATGGTGTGTGGCAAATGGCAAATGCCAAGTCGGTCAAATCGTTTTCGCACATGAGCCTTATTTGCATCTCATTAACATCCGGAGCTCTTTGGCTCCAACAATGGCCGCCGTGTCATTTCCGCAGCCATTTCTATTTCTATATTTATTTGTACTGCTAGAATTGCTATTTCCGCCACATATATCCATAGAATTTCCAATATGCCAAGGGTCGGATGGATAATTGTTGCACTGAAAATGGTTCCTGCTACATATTTGTGGGCCACGCCTAATGAGCATGTCCTTCAATGATTGACATGTGACGAATGTGTGTGTGTTGTGTGTGCGGGGTAGTTAATGTCACATATTTTGATAAATTGTTTTACGACCATAATTTGCGCAACTTTTATCGCCTTTTTGTAATGGCTTTCCTATTAGTGTTTTATGTGCCGTAAAAGTAGCCCCCAGCCCCCACAAAACACGTATTCATCATTATGCTGATAGTTGATAGAAGTTAGAAGTGGCAACAAAATGAAATTAAATTATTTACACGGCCCCTCAGCCTTTTGCCTTTTGCATTTTATGACAGCGCAAACAGGCCGCACTCTTATTTATTCAGCATTCTGTTGAACACGCGCTCAAATAATTTATGTTTGGCATAACCTTTGGGCCAAACAAGGGTTAACAGCCGTGTCCCAGACAGATACACATTTAGATACGGATGTACACATTTAGATACAGATAAAAAAAAACATTTCTTCCAGAATAGATAAGTCTGATCTGAGAACTCTTTTGTTTTGGTTGGATTTACCCTTGAAAAATATTGACTCTTTATGTTTTCTTATCTGAGTTTTTATACAAATGTATTTGCTGCTAAAATAAACCAATTATTTAAACCAAATCATCCTTAACTTATTTATTTTAGTTTCTTAGAGTCAATAGAAACCGAAATGTATTTCCCCAATTTCAGACACAGATGCTAATCAATACAGAGCAATTGTTTTTTATTTGGTATTATTTAAATACACAAAATAATCCTCTAAATTTTTGCTCTATGTGTACAGGATGAAAATACGAGGCTAATGTTTCCCGAGGATGGGGGGATTGTTTACATTTTGATGAGCCCCGAAATAAGAAAATTATTTGACTACTTATACGGGCTTACATACCTTTCTGCTGCTTCTTCCGTGGCGCTTCAATAGAAAGGGACGGCGACAGGGGAGCGAGCCGGAAAGAGACGGGAGATGGGGTATTGGCTCCGTGAGTTTAGTGCATGCTGCAAAGAAATTAGCACAGAAAAGTCAGCGGAAGTTGTGAGGAACTCTGCTGGGCAAACATCACAGCAGATAAGGCTGAGCAAACACTCCATGTTTGCGTCGTAAATATTGTTCTTCGTACTCAATCGGCTCTAGCGCACGGAATTAAATTGAGACGGTGCTTAAAGTCGAGTTGCGTTGCCCCAAAGTGTTAATTGCGATTTCCAAACGAACTAAATAATTCATTCCCAGAGTTTACTTTTAATCAAGGCTCTCAACTTGGCCAACAAATAGTGCTGCACACTGGTGTTTATACAGTGTTTTCTCAGCCAAGTCCTGAGCCGGTAATTGTGTCTTCGAAGTTGGCCCTGAGCTTCACAGTTTGCGCTGGAATAAATTTATCTTAATATCCATGCGATGCGCAAGTTTCGGTCGTCTGAGCGCATTTTTCATCCTAATGGAGTCGTCTGCACAATGCAAGGCAAACTTTTCTCTTTTGCACCACCGCAAACAATGCCAAATTATGTATGTACATAGGTAACATATGGATGGAGGAAAGCTGGTACAGCCAAGGTCAAAACAATAGCAACTAGGATGCTTTTTCTGGACTTTTAATGAGACATTTTTGGGTCTACAGGATATACTTTTGTTTTAAAGCATTTATTGTTAGGTATTTACTATAAGAGAAAAGCAATAGTTGTAAAGTAATAATGTTTAGTTGTGTAAAAAGATATTCCAATTATTTGTTTTATATCTTTACATTTAATTATATTTATCGGATTTTCGATGGTTTGATTTTGAACTGCACCAAAATAGTTTGGAACAAACTTTTTAATTTTTGGAGTAAATACAATTTTTTTACACAAACTTTTTAATGGTTAAATCTATAAAAAGTTTAATTTTAGTTATTGTGTTGACTACAACTGTACTGGCTTGTGCATTTGCCACTCCTTCAGTGCTGTGTCCCATGGCAGAACACATGTTAAACATTGTGAATAGTGCAAAACTTTGACATCAAAGTTTGTTGCTGAAATAATTCATGTGTTGTTCAATGTGTGAAACTGAAATTATTTCAACTAGAGGCTCCCCAAAGAGCTTGGCCAAATGGAGAATGGATTTTTGATCAAGTTTCAAGGAAGTTCATTAGCACACAAAGAACACAGGGCGTATGCGCAATGTGGGTGCTCAATAGTGAAGTTGAACTTCGATTAGCCGCACTTGGCGGGATAGTCGATAAGTCGCTACCATTAAATGCTCGTTAGTAGTCATTGCCTTATCTATATCTATGGTATTTGGCGAATTATCAGCCAGCGACTCGTTTGCGTTGCTCCTCTAATCAGCGTTGGGCAAACAAAAAGCTGACATGAATGAAATTTACAGAGGTTTTTTTGTTTCGTTGGTGCCATTACACTGGATAACAGATTAATTTCTAAGGTAACAAAATAAGTAGGTACACTTATTTTTAATGTTATAAGGGTCAGGCCATGTAGTGAGACAAAAATTTTGGGGTGATTTTTTGATTTGAAAAAACTATAAAAATGTGTACATTAGGACAGTACCTAAAACACTTTTAACAGTTTTGAATTCGCACCGTTTTCGATATTTTGGGTTCAAGTTCGAAATTTGTTTTTAGGGTTTTGCGAAAACGTATAACTCGGACGGTTGACTATTCGACGAAATTTTTAGAGTGGAGATCGTTTTCAAAAAGTATTTAAAATTTAATTTATAAATTAACTTAATTTTTAAGAACAATTGTTTAAACAAATTATTTTAAAGTGTTCTGGAGCAAGTATTGAAATGAAATTTTTATAATCTTCGAACTCTTATTAATGTGATCCCAAAGAAAAATTTGTATATTTGCCTCGGACGTAGATATCGAATTTTGTCCCGCCGCGCAAGGTTCGCCCATGCAAAACGCGATCTAGCAGTACAGGGGTCGGGGTAGACGCCGGCAGCGCAGTCGGCGTCAACGACGGTCAACGACGACGCCTGTGCTTCTTGCTCGAGTTTTGCATGGGCCCTTGCGCGGCGGGACAAAAATTCGATATCTACTGTCCGAGGCAAATATACAAATTTTTCTTTTTGGGATCACATTAATAAGAGTTCGAAGATTATTGTGTAAAAATTTCATTTCAATACTTGCTCCAGAACACTTTTAAAATTAATTTGTTTAAACAATTGTTCTTAAAAATTAAGTTAATTTATAAATTCAATTTTTTAAATACTTTTTTTAAGGGTAAAACGATTCTCTTGCACTCTAAAAATTTCGTCGATATATGTCAAGCCGTTCCTGAGTTATACGTTTTTCGCTAAAACCCTAAAAAACAAATTTTCGAACTTTGAAGCCCAAAATATGAAATGCGGAATTTCGAAAACTGTTAAAAGTGTTTTTGGTTGTCCTAATGTACACATTTTTATAGTTTTTTTCAAATCAAAAATCACCCCAAAATTTTTTCTCACTTGACATGGCCTGACCCATAAATAATTATAATTTTCTTGATATCTTCTACTTATTTTTTGCAAAGTTATAAATGTTTATAATTTTCTTGATTTCTTCTACTTATATTTAGTATTTAAAGTATATTAATTTGCCTAGAAATGTACCTCTTTTAGAATAATCATGTATATATTTCTTAAAATGTTTTCAGATGGCCTTGACTTTTTTTTAGCAACTGCAAGAAGAATTTTCAAAAGAAAACCTCAAGGACAGCCTTCATGAATTGGTGCATAAATTTGTTATTCCTGAACTTAGCTCAGCCAAAAATTGTAAAAGTAAATTTTCCATTGTCTGAGCAGTCATTGTTATGGTAAACTTTTTGGGGAAAGTGAACTTTTGTTGCCCAGTGTCGTGTGCTGGCCCGCGTATCTTCTATCTTCTCTGCGTATCGCGTATCTCACCGCGGGCGAGGAAAACTGAGGGAAACTGGGGGAAAAGCGGGCCGTGGACTTCAATGCGAACGAATGCCACGCCCCTGGGCAAAATGCTTGCCTCACTGATTTGCGTGCTGCACACACACACCGCACACCGCAACAACAAAAAAAAAGTAAATAATAAAATAAAATAAAAAGGGCAGGGTGCGGGCACTCGGATTTTTGGGATACTTGGGCGCTGTGTCACATTTCTGTGTTGGAGTTCCGAGCTGCTTGCTATTTTTGCCATTTTGTTTGCTTTGCTGGCTGCGCGACGCTGCGGCTTATCACATAATTTGAATAAAGTAGCTGCAATCTTGTGTCAGTTTATCGCAAATTAGACCGACAACGGACAGTGGTACAGATAAAAACATCAGCTAAATAGCAGGGGACCAAGGGGTGGGGAAGTCTGTCTAAGTTTAAGCCACATGTAAGAGGGGCGAACTTTTAAAAATGCACTTTTTTACCCTCCCATTTTGTTGACTTTGTGCTGCAAAATCAAATTATGCACGTGGGCGCCAGGTGAGACGAGCGAAAAATGGATGTGCAAAAATAATTGAATCAGAAGCATATTGCAGGACAGCCTGGTGGAAATGGTTGGCTCCCGCTGGATCCTCCATGATGTCACGGATGTTACCCGACGTTTCCGTTTGAGTCTGCCTTTTACCCGACGTTAAACAAATTGCTTGACACTTTTAATTATGGAAATTTACAAACACTCTGATGGGTCGTGAGAAAATACCTATGAGATATGATGGATATGTGGAGCATTTATTCATTTTCCCCGTAAGTAAAGCTCTGCCATTGGGCAATGAAAACAGCCAATATAGCCCATAAACTAAAATAAATCGAATCTTTTGTGAACGAAATTAAACGAATTTAGACGCTGCGTGGAGCAATCATTAATCTACCAGGAATGGGATTCTGCCTGGACAATGCCAAAAACACACAATCTAAATTTCCACGAACTGCGAAAGGCGCGTTTAATTGGAAAGTCGTTTTCCTTCCCAGCAGTAAAAAGCTAATGAAAAGGGAAATCAAATCGAACATTTAGCCCCACACAAATTATAGCCTTTGCGATAATTATTGCCTGCACATAGAAAAAATCAAATAATATCAATTCTATATTTTTAAAATGATTTTTATAAAAAGTTGTTAAAAAACAAAGTACATAACTAGAATTATTTTAGGAAGTTTAACACTATGAATTCAAAGCTAGTGTCTTAAAATATTCAATAAAATTGTATGTAACAATAAATTGAAGGGAAGATTCAAATTAAAACCATTTTTAGAAAACAAAAAGTTAGTCAAAATTTGAATAATTTTTAGAGATATCTTTTCAAAAGTCTTTTAATTTATAGTTGGTTCAGAAAAGATTTTATAAGTCTGAGATGTTCAGCATAATTGTTAGCCATGTTTTCACGAATTTCTATGTTATATTTCTTTCTCTGCAGGCAATTATTGGTCTGCAAAAGGAATCCCTCTGGCTTGTGCGAAATTCGCAGAAATATTTCGGAAAACATTTGCCTGTCAACGGGGTCATAATCGAACATGGCTATATATATTTATTTTTACACGATTCGGGGGGTACAAGCACATTTGGAAATTGCACCTCGGGATGCTGATGCTGGTGCTTAAACATGATGCACTGGCACCGCGAAAATATTAAGTGTGCCACGGGCCACTGGCCAGGCGATGAAGCGACCAAGCGGTGGCCATTATTTATTTACATTTTCCGCTGCCGGTTCTTTATGTCATCATTCGCCTGCCTGCCTGCCAGCCTGCTTTTCCATCGCCATTTTCGCCGAGTGTGTTTACTTTTTCCCCCTGATTGCTGCTCTTTTCACTGATGAAATGAATTTTCACAGGCGAGACGACTACGACGACGACGACGACCCAAAAGGTGTCTCAGAATTTACATATTCCGGGGCCAGAAACTTGTTCACGCTCCTCGCCTTTGGGTAATTTGAGGGCATCACATCCACATACACTGCTCACCTTTTTCCGCTGCTGGTTGGGCTTTTCCTGCTTTTCCTCCTTAAATTAATACTGCAGCCCAGGACCTGGGAAATGCGGCTGCTTTTGCTTTTCCTTTTGCTTTTGCTGTTGTGGCACTTTTCACTAGCATATTTTGCTGCGCAGTTGGACGCGTGTAATTGTAATTTATTCACGCTTATTAATGGCACATGGCAAATGTTTAACAGTTGCTGTTTACATTCACTTTAATGTAATTTACTAGGTGTTTTTTATTGTAAATCTTTGTATTTTTACGTAAACCCGAAGTTTATTTCTATGTATTTTTTGTAGTGTGTTTAAGGTTTGTTATGATTTCTTTATATATTTTTTTTGTGTTATTTTTTATATTGTTTACTATAAAAATATATGGTTTTTTAGAAACTCAGGAGTGTTTTGCTTTATTTGGTTATTTTTTGTTGCTGTTTTTCGATGCGATCGCCGGCACGTCCATTTACGAAGTGAGATTTTTGGCCTCCAACGTTCTCTTTTATAGCAGCAGCCCCACTCTTGGGAGCTCTCTCTCGCTCTCTCTGGCTTTCTGTGCTCTGTTATCAGTCACTTTCTCTCTCTCTTAATCAGCTGGGCGGCTCTCTTATTTGCTCTTAAGGGGCCAGGTAATGCATTTTCTTATCAGCAGTTTTCACCCCATGTGACGTCACTCCCAATCAATGGCCCCAAATTGCACGTGTTAAATATATTGAGTGTATCAGCCCGAATTTTGGCCATAAATTAGCCAATAACCTTTGTGCTTGACCAGGTTTCAGCTGGTTCTATGATGCTCTTTTCTTTTCTTGTTTATTTACACTTGTCTCTCCACTCAGTGCTTTTTGCTTTGTGCTCTCCTCGTGTTGTTCTTTTGCCTTGTTATTGTTGTTCCTTTGCATCTGGCTCTCTGTTGATTTATCTGGAAATATGTTATCTCAAAATGGCGCATAACTTAAACTCCCGCCGCGCCCCCTCCCCCAGTGCCCCCTCCCCCCGGGGAATTTAATATAAATAAATGTTTACAAGGAAAACTTTTGGCTGGAGAAATGTACATTTGGGTTCATTTTCTGGTTCACTCGATGAGCAGCTCCTGGAGTTTACACAAAGTTTCGGCATTTTCAAATTACAAAAGTTTATTCTCGGCTATGCTTAATTATTTGCAGTTTTGTCGAGTCTTTGTTTTGTGGGCTTTGGCTTAGGAGTTAAATAACTCCTGGGTTTTTGGCTGCAAATAGGAAATATTTATACAATTATTTTAAGCAAGCATATCCTTATTATTTGTACTTGTTATTGTATTTATTATTTATGATCTTTGTAGTACTTCAGTTAAAATAAAGCTTAAAACAAAAAACACTAGTCACAAAAGGTGAAGAATTTAAGTCAAATAAAGATTTTTTTAACGTTCAAAAGTAAACAAACTATTAAACTTAATGTTAAACTTTTAAAACTTAAATTTGGTCATAGTATGTCTTAAATAACCCTAATAACATTTACTTTTAAATTCATTGATTCTTTTTCGTATTTATTCTTACTTATTTTAACCAGGTAAATCATAGTAAAATCAATTCTTCACTAGTAATACAAAATATATATAATTTTTACCAAAAGGCTGCCCAGCTTCAAAACGATTTTTGTTTGCCTCTTTAATGATTTTTAAAACAGCTGTGAGTCGGTCAAATCAAATTTTACTCTCAATCTAATATATCATATATAATTTTTTAACCATATTCAATTAAATAAACATAGGGATTTAGGGGACCTAAATTGAAAGTTATCAATCTTTTGGCATTGATATATGTTATAGCCTAGCGAAACTAATTTTGATATGGCGTTTGGGGGTGGCGTTGGTGTCAAAGTTTTGGGTATATATTTAATGTTATAACTTCAGACTAAACCGATTTGAACATCTATATGTCGATTTCATATAGAATTGTCTAAATTTTCATAAAAATTTATTAATTTTTTATATTTAAAATTAAAATTAAAATTTTTAATTTTGACCTGTCTTCGTTTTTTCTAAAATATCTCAAATGTCCTTACTTCTTACTTAAGTACATTTCGTTTTGGCAGCCAGAAACATGGACCTACAGGTGATTTTTGTGCAGGGTCAATTAAAATCGTGTCTCCTATTAATGTAATTCGTGATTCTTACATGGCTGATATCTGGGAAATGGTGGGTCCTACAGAAAAATCACAAGGATCATTTTTATGGACCATTTAAAGATCTACAACTTTGTGCTAAACTATTTTTCGAGTACCCTTAGGTACGGTGTTGGGGTTTTTTTGTTTTTGAGAAAAACCAAAAAAGTAAAAACCCCAAAATTTTACCTGTGACCTTGAATAACTCAATTAGCACACCTGGGATCGATGGGGACTTTCACAATTTGTTCCTTGGGGTTAACCAAAGGCCTCCACCAAAATTCAGCTCTGTCCGAATTAATGTTATTTCAATGTCTAGATTGACTGGACTAGTATAGGAGACACGATTTTAATTGACCCTGCGTTACAAAATCACCTGTAGCGTCCATGTTTCTGGCTGTCCCAAAACGAAACTTGGCAGGTACTTAGGTAATGAAGTAAGGATCATTTTGAGATATTTTAGAAAAAATCGAAGGGGGCATTCAGGGTTCAAAATTAAAAAAAAATTTTAATTTTAATTTTAAATATAAAAATTAATTTTAAAAAATATATTTTTTTTATGAAAATTTAGACAATTCTATATGAAATCGACATATAGTATGTTCAAATCGGTTTAGTCTTGTAAGAGTTATTAACATTTGAAAATTATACTACCCAAAACTTTGACATTTTATAACGTGGGAGCCACGCCCCCACCCCCAAACGCCATATCAAAATTTTTAGTTTCGCTAGGGCTATAACATATATCAATGCCGAAAAGATTCGATAACTTTTCAATTTTAGGTTGCCCCTTTTTGGGAGAATTGCCCATAGACAACATAACAAAATGATTTCGTTTTAAATTATATTATTTTAAAATGTAAACACATGTTTTACTCTCAATCTAACATATTACCGCAACATACAATATATTCAAATATTTATTTAATTTAAATAGCCATATTCAATTAAATAAACAAACTGATTTCATTTTAAATTATTTTATTTTAAACACCCAAAATAACAAAAACACTGTCAATGAAAATCAATTATTTTGCTCTTGGTCTGCCGATTGCATCATAAAAATCCCAGTGAAGCGTAATATGTGGCACATGAAGCATAGATTAAGCTGGAATCGGCTCCGAAAATTGCTAATGTACTACCAAAAAAAAGAAACATTCTACCCGTATCCTTTGCTCCGGATCTACGCATAAAAATTCGCGTCAATTTTTCTGTGCTTTACAGCAGATTGGCACTTCAGGCCCCACACTCTTGACTCA
The DNA here is from genome assembly GCA_018150695.1 of Drosophila oshimai. Classification (NCBI taxonomy): domain Eukaryota; kingdom Metazoa; phylum Arthropoda; class Insecta; order Diptera; family Drosophilidae; genus Drosophila; species Drosophila oshimai. Next base: position 8,700,058 of record JAECWM010000224.1, read on the forward strand.
AATTTCGCATCTGGTTTTTCAACAAGGAGTCCAGAGTCCTGTTCCGCACACACACACACACACACTTACACTCACTCTTACACTTACACTTACACAGTCGCAATCAGAGAGATTGGGCATGCAAAAGCGTTGCCATTTTATCGTTGCCTACTTTCTGGCAGCCATCCAGCCATCAAGCTGTGCCAAAAATTGGAACCCCGAAACCCACTCCCACTTCCTGTGGCTCCTCCTTTCCCTTTATTTTTAGCAGTAGCATAATTTTTTATTGATTGGATTTCAGTGAAAATCACTTCCGGCGATAAATTTGTTATGCAGGCAGCGATTCCGTTCGGTTATGTCCTGGCTTTCGGTTCTTCTTTGACTTTGGAAAAACAGGAAAAACTTTTCATGCTGGCAATGGGAATATCCTGACATTTTACAAGAATACAAGAGGATACTGTGTGTGTGTTTTGATTTATTTTCCTTGTGCGTCAATGTCAATCGTATCTGCAGACTTCTGTTTCTGTTTCGGTTTCTGTGGGGGGATATCCCTGCTTGTTTAACTCGGAATTTGTTTGTTTGGCTTTCGTTATGCCCCTGCACTAATGGCAAATGGGAATGGAAATGGCAAATGGCTACGAGGGTTGACAAAGGAAATTTGCACACACTGTTCGGAGCAGCCTTTGGGCCAAATCAAATACAAATACAAAAACAAAACACGAATGACTGCAAAATGTTGTCTAAAAAGCCAGCTGGTAATTTAATATATGAATCCTGCGAGCTAAGCCCAGGGGTCAGTGATCCCGCTGATGTCCTGGCAACCAGGATAAACATTAAGCATCGGGCGGCATTAAAATCGTGGCAAATGAGCCACTAAAGACACGTCCATAACAACAGCTGCTGACCCACACAAACATACTCGTAAGTAACGAGAAATTGGTACGAGGACGATTGGATTTTCCCCAAGAGAACCGTGACGTCACAGGTCCTTTGGCCAAGAGACAAACGAAGAGAAATGAAGAGCATAACTTGAGGCGCCTGCGTTTGAGCGAGGACTCTTTGGACTTCCGGCTAGCGCAGCGACCATATGACATCATTGAAAACAAACCCCGAGCTTTGGTAATGAAATTATGCGTTTTTTTTTTGGTTATTTTTTTTGTAATTTTTGTCACCGCCTTGGGCCGACTCTGTATGTGTGTGTGTGTGAGTGCTGTGTCGGTGTGAATAGTTTTTGGCTTCTGCTGTGGCGCCTATGGAAGCGCTGACGTCACTGCCGCTGGCTGTGCACTCGAATGTAAAATTGGCAAATAAATAGGATTTGATATTTAACGTCCGCTGCAAGGAAGCCATGCGCAGACGACGGTGACATAAGACCGACCCAACACAAAATCCAAGCAGCCAAACAAAATTCCTGCCAGTTGGCCAACTGCAGTGTTGCCATCGTAGTAGCAAAATCTGGCTAACATAACATAAATTAATTAATTAAAATAAATATTACAAAATGTTCTTCTTTTTTTAAACAATATTATTCAATAATTAATTAACAAAATATGTTCATAAAGACATTTTAATTTCTATAGCACATAGGAAGATAATAGAAGGGATATGTTCTCAGAATATATTATAACATAATAATACTCTTTAGGCTTTTTATGTTATTTAACAATTAAAATTTATGTGCACACATATGAACAAACAATTACCCAAAACTTAAAATTAAAAGATAGTAGATCATCAAACAAATATAAAATTTGTTTATTATTTCTTCCAAAATGTTAACATAAATCCATAAAATGGCCAAGACGACACCTCTCTTCAGGTGACCGCTGACCGTTGGTTGGGCAAAGGTCACCGTCGAAGACAATGACATTTTGCTGGCCTAATTGAATCATGAGCACGTGCAACATTTCCCGGCTTATGCGACTTTTCAATCATTTTCCAGCCCCTAGATAAAAAAGGAAACAAACTCTGCCTAACCGCACTCGAGTGCTTGGCCATTTGGCTTGTTATTGTTTTATGCGCTGTTACTTCCACTTTGATGAAGGACTTGAAGGATGCTGCACTCGCTCTTCCAACCCTCCCCCTCCCTACGTCTCCCTAATTCAGTGACGTCAATGGCTAAAAGACTGAGTGGCTGTAAGGCGTGGTGGTGGGGTGGTGGTTCGGTTCCCATTTTTATGGACACGCCTGTGAGTGCGGTTAAGCGGCGAGACGTTGCGCCATTAATTCAGAGCATTCTTTTGGGCGCTCTTTAAAATTGCCAGCCACCAAGTGGTATGAGCTTAAAAACGTTGGGATTTCGGCTATAAACGGATGTCAATAGAATGGCTGGGATTAAAAGATTGTTGACTCTTTTCTAAGCTCTCAAATGTGTTTTAAAAATCTATAAAAGTGTTTATAAACAAAATTACGATGAAAGGATATGGACTTTTAATCTGTGTCCATGAGCTTGAATACTGTGAAGTGATTGAAAAGACCCAAAGTGTTTATATTTATTTTATAATGAGGAGTCCAGACGATCTCGTAACTTACAAGAGCACAGGTTTTTTAAGATATTATTTAGATATAATGTTTTTAGACTTTTAAACAATGCATTGCAATGTGAAACAGGGCAATAACCAAGATGATTAAGAAGTCCCCAGTTTATTTTTCTCAATATATAGAAATATAAGTTTTTAAGATCAATTAATAATTTGTCAGCCTAAAAATATGCAATTTATTAATTTTTAACAATACCGTTTAGTTTATCGTGATCGCAGCACAGCAACAACAGCAACAACAACAACAATAGCAACAAAAGCAACAACTATAATCGCAGAAACAACCGACTGACCGAGTCAGCTAAACTCAAACTCTTCGCCTTGTCTTCGCATCGCATCGCTCAGTTTCTTTCAGCCAGTCGTTCGCGTCGGTTGTCGGTTGTTGGTTGTCGGTTGTCGGTTGTCTGCTGCATGTTGCATGTTGTCGGTGGGTTGTCGCAGGTTGCTGCTGCGTTTTTACCGCCCTGCACGCAGACTCCGTGCGACTGCGACTGCGAATGCAAGGTGCACTCGAATCAAGAAGTGAAGTAGCAGCCGAAAAAAAAAAAATATAACAAAAAAAACACTCAAGTTTTGCTATTCTGACACATTTTTGCGGCGAAACAAAGCAAAGACTGCAAGATAGCAAAATAGCGAATAAAAAGAGCGAAGAGCGGCGAAAACGTGTGTGTTAAATAAATGTGCATTCGACAACAATACAACAATAGCGGAGAAAAGTGAAGAAAGAAGCCGAAGAAGGTGCCCAGGCACAGGCAGAAATTGGAAATAAACAAAAAGAAATTGCATAAGTCGGATTTTTTGGCGTGCGCTTTGCTCATCTTCTGTCCCGCTGCTGCAATATTTGAGTGGCCTCTGCTGTTTATTCCCTCGAAAATACAAAATATAAGAAATACAAAAAATACAAAAAAAAAAAAAAGAGGAGATAAAACACAGAGACTTACTGGCGATATTTTACAAAATTTTAATCAACTCCGCTGGGCAGCTTGACCATTTGACTTTTTTCGAGCCACAGCGAACAAGTTTGCATTCAAGTTTTGCCAACAAATAACAAATCTCTGTGTGCGTTTTCGGCAATTAAAACCTATTAGTGCAATTGTTGCTTACCAATTTCTAAATTCATGTGTGTGAGCTCTTAAACATTTATGCAACTTGGCCGAAAGCAACAGCAACCAGCAAGGAACAACAACAACTGGCCAAGGGACGTACTTCATCCGCAATTGAAGTCTGTGCGAGGTGAGGCAATTAACATAAACCAATTACAGCTAATTACAATTAAACAAATTAGTCGCCACAAATCGTGAGCGAATCGTCGCTGGTTGTGTCATTAAAATGATATGGAATTTGCATAAATTAGATAAGGATTAACAGCAAATAGAACAGAAACCCAGACGCGGGCTAAAAGCCGATATTTTCGTTTTATATTGTCCTGGCTTTTAATGACCCTCGTAAAAGTTAAACACAAAAGAATTACACAAACTGCTGCTCATGGAGATGTAAAATACTCTGCGTTTAGGATAAATGTCAAACAATTTAATTTAGTGATTTTTTTATAATTTTTAAAATACATTTTAAAGGTCTTAAATATATGTTACTTTTAGCTGTGTTATTTTGTGACTTTTTTTTTTTTAATTTAAAATATTAGATTTTGCTAAAAAATACAAAATAAACATTATTTAACATTATTTAACACATAAAAAACATTTTAAAGATTTTTAGAGGACCTTTTTTAATTTCTATCAAGCAACAGTTTTTTTATATAAGTTTTTAAAATTTTTTATGGAAGATCAAAGCCCCTTTTAAAATATTTAAGCCGCTTGTTGAACAGAATTTTTGTAATCAGCCCTTGAAATCGCGTTGCACTGCTAATTGCAACGTATTCGGCTCAACAAACACTTAATTTCAGCCATTTCAATGGCAAATAAATTGAAATTGTGTTGCACTTGTTCACAAATTACATTTACATACTTTCATGTTAATTAAATTTCCCAATTCGGGCCTTCACTTCGCTAACCACTCGAATAATGGAAATCACTCGCCTGATGATTTAATTTTCGGTGAAGCCTTTAATTGGATTTTTGGTCGTGTTTGTTTTTGGTTTAATGGCCAATCATAAATAGAAATTCCTGTCACATCGAATGACCGCCTTTTGGTCCGCGGAGTGTCCAAAAATTGTCAGGTGGAAGCAATTCATTAGCCCCTGGGCTAATAAATAACCGCAGCCATAACCATATTGGCTGTAAAACGATTCATCGACTTGGTCCACTAGTTCAGACCTGAGTTCTTTTCCCTGAGCCTCCCACTAAGATTTGTGCATTAATTGCTTGATTAAGCATCATCGAGAGCTCATAACGAGTTTGTTTTACCAAATTAAGAGACGGTGAAACCAGTTGAATGGATGTGAAAATACAAATAAAACATTTATAAAATCATGCACGAAAAAAGACCAAACGAAGCTGAAATTAGATAATACTTAATGTGATGAGCTGCGCCTCTCCTCTTTTGTGAATATTCATCTCTATATATAGACGTGTCTGCAATGGGCGTTAATGCAAAGAAGATGCAGTGAAAATACATTTCAATTAACACCCCGATGTTTGCAATGGAAACTGTTAAGTGGCTTTTAAAATGTTCCATTCGAAAACGATAATTAATCACCATATTACATATGTGGCTATGCCTATTGCGCCACAGTGCGCATCTCTCACAATTATGATGTCTATAAATAGGAGAGAAAAACCAAATGGCATACAACAATTGTGGGTGTTTCGGCTTCGGCTTTTGGCGAAATTAATGAGGCAACAAACTTAAATTATTAATGAATGAATGCGGTCATTGACAAACTCACAGCCACACACACAAGCCACACACTCGCACATCTCGGCTCGTACATTTCCAATAAATATAAATATAATATTGAAAACCAAGAGCAGACACTAACAAAGTAGGCAAATAAATATTCCAATTTCATTATGCGGTTTGGCCAGTTCAATGCAAGTTGAAGCCCCAGCTTAGCCACAATTACTAATTGCGGTGTGCCAAAATGTTCATGAACAGCCAGGGGCTAAAGTTGGGGGCTGCAAGGGGTTAAGGGTAATAAAAACTGTTTTAATAGAATTTATATTCATTTTGTGGGCCAATTTAATATTTAATTTAAGAGCGTTTTTACAAAAACTGAGGGAAAAGTACAGCCAAATAAGTTACTAAAGAATTTATTAAATATTGAAACTGTTCATCGTGTGTAAAATATTTTAAGAAGGAAATTGTGTAAATTTTATTTAATTTAACAAAAGCTTATGCTACATATGTGAGCTTTAACTTTGGGCACCGACCAACTCTGTATATAAAACATGTAAATAACAGTTTATTTGAAAAACGAAGGTTCTTTTGTTCAAATTTTTATGTTTGTTAAATGAGGCTCCATTTAATTTACAAAGAATGTGCAAGACAACATTCAACAAAAAAAAACCATATAGTTTTGACTGAAAGGGTAAAGCACTAGCCATTTCCAATATTTTCCCACACTATTTAATTTCACCTGTTGTAGGTGCACAACAAAAATCTATGTTATAAGTGTCTATAAATGACGACAATAGATCAAGTCATCTGCGACACGTCAACTCGATTATTTAACAGTTTGTGGAACTGTGGAATTCGTGTAGCTCCAATAAGTGAAAGGTTCGTCGAACCGGAATTAGCTACAGGCCAGACTCAGATTCCGATTCAGATTTGGGCATTATTCAAGCGAACTTGGCTTGGTAAGCGATAAACCAGTCAAGACTGATAAGCTCGTGCATAGAACATGGCCAAAAACACGTTTAGCACGGCCGAAAATAAAATATTAAATAATTATTTAAAAATAAACAGAGGTAAATAAAAGGGAACAAATTAATGGTACGTATCGGGCGAGTATATCAATATAATCAGATGATAACGAACCCAACTGGTTGACAAATGATAGCGTTAATAGCTTGTTTAATACATTAATTAGAATGTAAGATATAAGAATCTGATCCAAGCGGAGCAGATCGAAGTTTAATGTTATTTATTGATGTTTGAATTGCCTTTCTTTTTTTAATCGTTTTGTTGGGCTGTTTTGTTCGGAGCGTGTCAACTAATTAAACAAAAAGAACGCTCGAAATTCAATTGGAAACAAGTTCCAGCAAACACTCGTCTTGCTATCCACATCCATTAGCATTCGAATAATCGGGTTTGTAGCCATTAATATCGTATTAATAATGGCTATCGAAGAAAAAACAAAACGCATCGAGCTGGCAAATTAAATGGTAATTTTTCAAGTTCAGGGCATCCGGTGACATCGATACATCAGCTTTCAATTGATTTGAATTGTCTTAATTGTTTCAATTTGGCTCACAGCCACAATGGCTCACAATGGCTATTGGCCGCAGACGCAGACTTGAACCCGAAACCCACTATTACGATTATGAGGCTAATTTCCATTATAATGGATCTCGGCCTGGCCAAGTGCCACAAACCCGTTTCCACACCCATTAGCATAAACACCATGCAAATGTTGGGGCCATTCGGGGTGCAAGTGCATCCAAAACAAATGCCCCCTAATTGGCAGTCGGGGGCCTCAAATTGATTGGGTTACTGGTTTGGGTTTGGGTTTGGGTTTGGGTTTCCCTTTGGCGCTTTAGGGTACCCCCCCCATTCTCGGTTTTAAAAAATCGATTTTTTTTTTATTGTCTTATTCGAATCTTCATCTCTTCAGAAATATCCCCTGAAAGTTTCAAGTCGAAATTCGAAAAATTCTTCAAGTTACAGCCATTCTACAGTAGACGCGTCAGGTGGAGCCAAGAGCACGCACAAAACTTTAAACGCATTTTTCTCGAAACAGTGTTTTTATGATTGGCGGGCATTCTAACTCAAAACTATTCAACCGATCAATCTGAAATTTTAATATGTTGTTTTGTACATCAGTAGCTATAACTTAAACCTTTAAAAAAACAATCGATAAATATTTACATTAATTTTCAGCTTAATTTTTAACTAAAAACGTTGAATTTACAAGAAAATACATTCAAAGGTCCGCCATTTTGTTAATTTTTGCCCGAAATAAAAAAACAAGGCACAATCCCTTGTCAAACATGTACTTTATCCAATCCTTTTTAATTTTTTGATTTCAGAGATTCCAGTCACTTGCAATCGTGCCCGCCGTCAAAAAAAGGACTTTTTGTTAATTTAAAAATGTTAATAAAATGTTTAAAAAAATTATGTAAAACTGTTTTCTCGTTCTTTAAGTTTCGAAATACATATGTGAGAAGATCTAAACCCTCAAAATTGATTTTTGTTCATTTGCCAGCCGATTAAATATCACAAAAATAATAAATCGAGAATGGGGGGGGTACCCTTTACGGCCATTTAATTGGCCATTTCTCGTTGGCCCAAATACACGGACATCCGGACGTATTTGATGGCCTTGATGGCCTTGCACAACATTTCAAGTTCAGACTACGGTCAATAAATTGCACTTGTTGCCGCACTTGTTGCTGATGTTGCTGATGGGAGGCTGTTGCTGCTTCTGCTGCTGCTGCGACTTCATTATGACAGCTCTTTATTGTGTTAACGAAAACAAAATGTCAAATGCTGACTTGGCCACTGCCATTGACCTTGACTGCTCTGCTCTGCTCTGTCGAACTCAAATAAGATTATGCATATGAGAGTATGTATTCAAATGAACTGGGCAGCCCATCAATGGCTTGGTTTCTTTTGCTGCTTTTTGAGGCATTCAACAAACAGTAGGTCTGCGAACTCATACTTTTATTAAGAAAATAATACATTCAAACTTTAATTTATAGAAAAAATCATACCTAATTACTTCAACCTTTTTCTTAAATTACCTTTACAAAATTAACACTGCTCAAGATGATATTTACGGAACAAGCACAATGTCAAAGTTTACTTTTTGATAGAAAATAATTTATAAGAAATATTTAGTCTTGGACTAAAAGGGGTAATGAAAGATTTAGTTGCAAAGAAAGGCAGGTTTTTTAAAGCTTAATAAAAGTAAATAAATTAGGATCAACAACACCTTCGTTTTGACCTTACATATTGGCTTAAGAAAAATGTGTAAATATTCTATTTTTACAGTGCCTATAGAACAAAATGGCATATTCCAGATATTGGTAAATGTAATCTTCAAATAGTTCGTTTAAGTAATATTTTCTCTGCTCCACAGTTAATATCAAATAAACGTCAGAACAAAAACAAAAAAATAGCCTTATGAGTGTAGAAAAGCCGTAGACCCTGCAGCACAACTGGCACGATGATAAACCTTGTGGGTGCCGCAGTGAAGACCCAACATGGTTAGCCAGTTCTATTCGTTCTGTTGGCCATGTTTGCACAGTTGTCAGTGCTCAGCAGCCCAAAACCCCCACACCCACCCACTTGTACTTATGTGCTGTACAATCGCTGTGCGTCAAGTGGCACATGGCAACCTGCAACATGCCACAAAGTCAGTTCATCTCGCGTCTCGCAGGGCAACCTCCAAGTATTTAAGCCCCTGAACATCCTTTTCAATGGCTCTCGGACGCCCGGGATAAAAAAATATAAGAGCACAAAACTAGTTTAAGCCGCACAAATGCAAACGCACTATATGCAACAGCAAGCCTTACATTTTTTTTAAATTTCATTTTCATCCCAAGCTGACAGCTTGTGTGTGTTTATTTGGATTAAGCTGTAAATGCTTTTTTTTGAGGGGGGAAAGAAACATGGATAACGACTTATGAACAACTTGTTTCTATATGCTTTTGCTCTTTTCTGTAGTTTATCATTTTTTTCAGATTTTTCCTACTTTTAATTAAAGTTGGAAAATTACTTTGATGTAGCTCAAAGAGGTCTTAAAAAAGGAAGGATCTTTTGGATACATTTTGGGAATGATGGGGCTCATTTGATCTTTGGTTTTACAAAATATTATCAATGTATCCTAAAATAATTTTGAATTAATATAAAAAGATGTTTTTATGAAGTGCTAGGAATTCTCTAGATTTTATAAAGGATATCTTTGTACAGCATTTTGTATTTCGATTTTTAATATACAAACATAGAAATTTTAAAAGTTAGACAAATTCAGAAAGCCTTATCAGCATTTCCATATTTAATTTTTTATAGAGTGTAAGAAAAACCTGAAAACCTTGTAAAAAACTTCCCCTTATATTTCTATGTTCTCTTCTTTTGCTCAATAGCATTCTACAAAGTTTTTTTTCTTCTTTAATTAAAACCAGATAAATTATTTGGCTCCGCTGAAGGAGAGCGAGAGTTGGGAAATGGGAAAATCTGGAAAAATGAACTCCGAACACCAGCAGCAAAGCAAGATTGCCTGCAGCTCTGCTTTGTGTAAACAAAAACACAAACGAAAAGAGCAATGGAAAAATGGCTGAGGAGAAGGCGAGGTTGTTGGCGTTGAGAAGAGGGGTTTTGGGTGGTGGGTGGTAGGTGTTAGGAGGAGGGTGCCAGTGGGTGAGTCAAGTGATTGCCGCCTGACTGAACCGCTGGGTGAGACTAACTCCAGTGGAGGGCAGCGGGAAAAGACGGAGCAGCGAGTTCCTCTTGACGTGCATGCATAATTGGCGGCCGTTCATCGCGGCTGCCCTGCTTGGCATTTGTTAATGCTCAAAAATATGTAGCTGTTGGTTTTCCGTTCAATGTCTGGCCATTCTATTTCGGGCCGGAGCTTCTGCTCTTTAGTCGAATTTTTGTAGATCGTCGTTGATGGTCAATGCGGCCAGGCAAGGTTAATTGAAAACCAGCGTTCTCCTCCAACCAAAACAATCGTACAGTCAAAAAAAACTAATTGGTTAATACACTACACTGGAAAAACAATTGAGCATGGTTAAAATATAATTAAAAACATTATTCAGCACTGAATTTTTGTTAACTTTAATTTTTTTATATTATTTCAGAGCTACTGTAAACAAGACCAAATATTGGTTACAATTTTCGGGGAGCTTGTGTTTTTATAAACATAAAGTTAAATAAAGTTGACTTTGTTAATGTCAAAATTACTTATAAATCCTTCTTTAATTTAATATTTATTTTAAACAAAACCATCAAAAGCTTTTGAATAATTTTATTTAAATTCTATAAAAACTTCAAATTCTATAAAAATCAAAACAATTCTTTTCTGTGCACTCATTGAAGATGAAGAAGATCTCTTTGAGTATCCGATGATGAACGGAACTACGCCAAGTATTTGAGGCCTCAAGGGCAAGGTTCGGCTTAGCATAAATTAACGGCCCTCGACATTATCTATTGTCAACAAGGCAGCCACCGTTCTAATGGACCCAACTGAATTCGATCCGAAACTGCACGAAAAAACACAGAAACTGGCCAAGTGGCTCTGGGCCATTTACATAATCTCTGGCCACCACCACGAGTCGGCTGCCAGTTGCGATTTATTGGCCAAAAGACCAACCAACCAGCCAACCTACACTGCCAACTCCCTGGGCTTGCACTTAATTATGATCGTTAAATTTTATAACTTATTTACATGGACCTGGGGCTAAGATGGTGGCTACGGTGGTTATCTAATTTATGCGCGTTGATTTGATGGCTCACACTTGGATAAATCACAATTTAATAACAGTGCCAAGGGATTACTTAGGGAAATTAACAATCAATCAATCAGCAAGTGCCGTTGTGTAAGATTTTGTTTATAATATACACATGAAGTAACACAGAATTACTTTAGAGGCAGAAACTTCGGAGCTAATTACAAACTATTACAGCAACAGAATAAATAAATAAGTGATTGAGTAGCAACAGAGGGTTTTATTTCTGAAATACCTTAAAAATAACCTACAATCTTCTTTCATAGAAGAATTGTTCTTGTTAAACTTGTTTGCCTTTAATTAACAAAATAACAATTATTTTTAAAGACAGTTTTTTATAACATAAAAAAATTACTATATTTGAAACAAATTAAAGTTCATAAACTTTTTTTGAAAATATATATTAAAAACTCTCTTTGAAGTGTACATTATTGTGTTATAAGAACTTAACAAGCTAAAATCTTCTGTTTAAACATTTGCAATTAGAAAACCCAATTCTTTGAAATGCTTTGAAATGTTGTCTTACATTATTATCCTCCTAAATTATTTCAGTTAAAATTCAAATCACCACTGCAATAATCCTCCTCATTAGCTCTTTGCTTTGAATGGCTTATGGCTCATAGTTGAATGTCACTCGCAGGCTTTCTAAAACCCCTCGATCTGAGCCAAAGACCCCAATTAGATGAGCGACAAAAAAAAGGGGGAAAAATATATGCGTTCGCAATTAGCATTAACCCACTGCGTTTTTATCATTATCACGCTAAAAACGCAATTATGAGTTCAGTTCAGTTCAGTTCAGGCCAGTGCAGGCGCATTAATTGCCACCAACTAAACCACCTAAACCAACTCAACCCGCCGTAATCATCGTTGCAAAATGTCTCTTTGAGACCGACCAACTAATTAGAGGTTTTGCGACAGTCGGCGGCACTAGCCCCAATGACAGACAGGCGACAGTTGGTGGGGCAGGCAGGGCAGTGGTGCAAGTTGAGTGGTGTGGGTGGTGCAACGAGCCATGAACGCTCAAAACGCCACCACCTCCTGTCCAGAGAGAGGTGCAAATGGTTAACAGCCTCGGACATAATGAGAGGTAAAGCGTAAAGTACGTTAAAATAATATAACTAAGGGCTCGAACGCAAGTCTTGCTCAATTTATTTTTATGCGCTTTATGGCATTTATTTCGCATTTAAAAGACTAAGTTGATATGGTTATACTTTTCCTTTTAAGCAATCATATTAAATCTGACCCAAGGAAAATGAAAGGTATTGTCTGCCAACTGTTCCACTACAATTGCTTTGTGTGGCAAGTTTAAATAGGAAACACAAGACAAGACCTTTAACCTAACAATACTCGGCTAAGAGGTTGATATTCTTCATGATGATTTGGTTAACAACTATAAACCTTCAGACTTGAATTTTTTATTAACTCCATTTAAATTTTGAAACCTTAGAAAAATACTTAAACAATTAAATGCTGCACTTTTATTCTGTCAATAAACTAAACATCTTGTTAACAAGCCTAGTTTTTGGACTCAACTTTATTTTTTTAAAACTGTAGTTGTAGTTATAGTTAAATGCTGCCCATTTATCTGCAACAAAATTTGATAAAAAAAAAAACATCAAAGCTAAGTTTTTAGTAAAATTAAATTATTATAAATAAATTAATTGCTTACTTAATTATATTGTTACTTATTTTTTATTAATGTTCTATGCTCTTTAGTTTGAGGAAAATTCAATTTAAATGCTATGGTAAATGCCAAACTGGTAAACATATTTAATTTATTCGAGGAGAAACTTTTAAATTTTAAAACCGCTTATACAATATTAAAAAATGTAACTTAAGAGGAAAACCGTGTTGCTTGGTTTAATGTTGCATCTTCAGACTGCGAATAAAGTCGATAAGCATTTAAGGTAACTCATTGTAATAAAGTAAAGTCTTCTGTTTTTACTCAAGTCAAATGCAGTTTGATGTTGCCGCATGCCAAATGAAGGTGTTGCCTGCTGATGTTGCCAGTTGCTTGTTGCTGCCGCTGTGTTGCTGGATGGAGCGATGTTGTGCCTTGTAGGGCAGTGTAAATTAGCAACAAAATACAAAACACAATTTTGCAATGCGGCTAGGAAAACAATGCAGATTTTGTGTTGTTTTTTATCGGCTTCATTTGCGTAGATTTCTTTTGCGGATTTGCTTGGCTCGTCTTGGGCAATCGGAGTTTGTCGCTTAAGTCTTTTGTTTGGCCGTCCGCGATGATGAATTCATGGCAAATAAGTCAAGGCGGAGCCATCGCTTGGCAACCCATTCGAATTTAGTGGCTACGGCTGTGGCTGAATCTGAATCTGATTCCGATTCCAAGTCCAATTCCAATTCCAGTGCCAATCCGTTTTTAGCCTGGCACATTGACGTGCCAGGGCAATTGACTCATTAAAATATCAAAAGCCACCGCAGGCATTCTGAGATTGAAGAGCAAACTATAAATAAAACCCTCACGTTTTATTCGCATTTCCATAACTCAAGTGGTCAAGCGGCCACTTCAGCAGTCGATTGTTTGGCCAGCAAATATTTATAACATAACAGAAGACCCAGCCGAAAATCGATTGTCTTTTTATATCTATTCTTTGCCTTAAAATTATTTGCAATATTTGCATTTGACTAGCTGCGATTATGGCGATGTCAGGTGAGCGGAAGGCCCAAAAGCTCCTCACCTCACCTCAAATTTGACGGATGGATCTCTTAAATTATCTCAAAAATGTTTTACACATGCCGTGATTAGTGGAGGCAACGGAAATCAGCTGAGCGTTTGAAGTTGCCAACTGTTATTTATGTTTTTCCACTGGTGTTTTTGTTCTGTTTTCCTGTCAGTGCTTCAGAAGACGACAGAATAACTTTGAGTTGTCACTTGGCCAACAGAACTAGAAAAACGCGGAGCACATACATTACACATACGTTTGTCACTGCATCTTGACCATGGCACACTTGTGCATGTGGCATGTCATCAGCAACGGTATATATGTATATAACATATAGTATAGTATAATGACATATGGTAACACGATCGGCGATTAATCCACCACCATTATTATCGCTGCGATTATGGCAGCTGCTGGCACAGAAATCCGTCAATTGAGGCGCCAACTCATCAGCCAACTCAACCGCAAACTTATCGAGAAAACCCACCAGATTCGTTAGGGTCATATCTGAATTCGATGGAACTACGGTCTCGCGAATTATGTTAGTTTCAATGAATTGAGGAAATTGAGTTTCTGCACATGTTTCCACTTAGTTTATAGTTCGTGCTAATATTTGTGTACGTGCAATGCTTTTTTTCTATTTTTTATTGGCAAAAATAAAACACAAATGTTAATACCCAAAAATAAGCAATATTATAAATAAAATAAATGCGTTCGCTCTTAACCGCTTACATAATTAAAATTTATATATTTTATTAAGGGGCTGGATATAATGTTGTAAAGGATTTTAAACTTAAGATTTTATTTACATAATTTTGTTTAAAATAAACTTGGGTACAGTGTTTTTAAATTTACCATATACAGTAAATGAACTTCCCAATTCCCATATTAATCAATTTAACCTGCAAACAATCGTTGGTATTTCTTTGGAATTTAAGTTTCGAGTAATCAGTTGATATAATTTATAGGTACCTTTTTATTATAAGCTAAAAGATTTGCTTAATTTGACGGAAATTTCTGAAACCGCACAGAAATTGTATAAAATTGGCAGAGAAACATTTTCCCAAGTCAGCCAATGCACACAAAAAGAAATAGGTCATAAGCTAAAGAGGGACTTTTGTCTTACAACCAAGTGGAATTTTCCCAAATTGTGCAGATTGCAGAGGTAGGCATCAATTTTGGCTATTGGCAGGTACTATGCTATGGGTTGTATCACTGAATACTTTCTGCGCGACCTGCAATCTGTGTGGCACGAAAAAGCTGCTGATTGCCACACCGACGACTGTAACTGAAACCGCAACTGCAGCCTCGTCAGCTCTTTGTCGATAACGCGGAACATACTGTAAAGCATTTTTCACGATGCGACTGACGATGCTCCTCCACTTTCCCCTGTCCCCTTCCCCTGTCCCCTGTCCACTTTTGGCGGCGAATCCGCGATGATGAAGCTGTCAGCAAGGTGCACTTATCTATCGATCACACACAAAACTGCCCATTCCATCCAGGCGGACACACGGACACTCGGCTTTTACATAAATGTATTTGGGTGCATCATCAGTTTTTGGAGGCTGTGTGTACGTATCGGTTGGCATTTAGCCAAGTTACCATAAATTATCGCCGGGGGAGGCAACATGCGTTGCAGAAAAATTATGCAATTGCGCAAAACCCTTTTTGGCTAATTAATGCAAAGTCATGAGCGAGGCAAAAACGCTTGCAACAGCCCGACTGCATTGTGTCCACCACTACATCCACAGCCACATCCACATCCACGCAGTGGGTTCTTTTTAAACCAGTTCCACTTCCACTTTTCAGCTGCAGCTCCAGTTGGCCAAAGCGGATGCATTTGAGGCGCCGACAGTAAAAAAAACCGTAAACGCCAGAGCGTAAAATTGTGCAAGTCACTGCTGCTGCTGCTAAAAAAATTATAACAATTCATTAGACTTACAACTTATTATTTTTAAAAAATTCTACTTATTTTATAGAGCTATGCATTTATTCTTTTTGAAAGCCAAATGGGCTTGTTGTTTTTAAACTGCTTTTGCAAATCTTGAAGGGATTAAGACACAAGATAGTGCAGCTTTAAATGATAAATATTGCATATTTCTTAAAAATAATAAACCATCTATAACCAAACCACTAACACAGGCTGACAAAGTCTTTTGTTTTGTTTGGCCGAAGACCGATTGTTATTAATTCAGAATTCAGAGTAACAAGCATTTAGTTTTGGCACTCTCTTTGGTGGTACTCTCTTGAAAAAAGTTAATAAATAGATAATTTTTTCCAAAGAATTTAATTAATTTTTATTTGTTCAAGAACTTTATTTGAGGGTCGTTGAAATTTGTTTAAGTTGTATTTGTTAAAAATTAAAGTATGAAAACACCCTTAAGATAAATAGTGAACATATTTGATAAAAATATCTTTGATATTGTCAATAAATATATGTAAATTAACATCAAATAAAATTATATATTTTACTTATAGACCACAATGCCCATTTGCAAAAGTTCACCGGGCGCGGCGAGCAAGAAAACCGCCACGGACATATCCGCCGATCACGTGACGGAAGCGGCCCAGGTGAAGCGGACCCGGGAACAGGCCTACTTCAACTCCTACGACTTCGATGCAATCGAGGTGCTGCCCTACGACGAGGAGGACGACGAGGAGACGGGGGGCAGGAGTCAAAGTAGAAGCAGGAGTCAAAGCAGGAGCCAAAGCAGAAACGGTAGCAGCAGCAGCCGGAGCAGCAGCACCAGGAGCTACTCCACTTCCAACGATCCAGGCGCAGGAAATAAATTCGCATATCTGCAACGCCTGGGGGCCTTCTTTGTCCGGAACGGAGGTGGTGGATCTGGAGGAGCATCAGGAGCTGGAGAGGCGGCCAGTGGCGGCACTGCAGCCAGTGGGGCAGGAGGCGCTGCCAATTTGGCAACCAAAGGCACCAGCGAGAACTTTCTACTGCCACGAGCCATGCTCAAGTATCAAAGGTGAGTGGATCTATGGACACAAAGTTACATTTTAATTTACCAATTTTTCTATATCTAAATGAAAATAAATAGTCTACAGAAACAGTCTTAACGACTTTCCAATTTTCCATTCATTACTCACACCAATTTCCATTAAAATTGTATGCTTATGAGGTAGTAGTAAAAATAGGTGTTACAAGTTTTCAAGTTATCCTAAAGCTACATCTTAAATTCATTACAAAAGCTACTTAGTTTTGTTAATTATTTAATGGACTTAAAGAAAATTATAACTGTAAACATAGTTATTCCCAACACCTGACTATGTAGTTTTACACTCTTAAAATATAGGCTGCACTGGTTTACCCATAAGTATTATATATTACAAAGCCCTGAAATTATCCACTTAGGTACAGGTGCTCATCGCCGTGCAGCGACCTTCAGTCGGCGACCTTGACTTTAGAGGTGGGTTTGGTTTGGTCTGGTTTGGTCAAGGGGAGAAGAGCCCAGAAAAGGCACGAACGAAGCAGATCGAAAACCCTATTTGTTGTTAATCCAATTACGGACGCAACACTTCACGGTTGCAAGCCACTTGAGCAGCAAGCAGCCAGTGATATTTTGTAATTATGTTGTTGCGAGCCAATTAGGGGCGCATTAAGCCGGAGACGGAGACGGAGCCGGAGATATTGGATGGCAATCAGAGCCGTGGTGTTGCCCTAAATGAGGATTATGATTACCCGAGATGGTTCTGCGATCGGGCAGAGTCAATGGGGCAACCTGTTGCTGCCACAGCAACTATGTAAATCATGTCTGCAGTGGCAGCGAAGTTCAAGTTGCTGCTGCAGTGCTGCAGCCTGCAGTTGCTGCTGCATCGAGCAATGCGGTTTTTGGCGCCTGTTGTCAGCCTTCACCTCTTTTTCTCCTTATATATACACACATATATATAAGTGCATATATCTTGTTGTTTTTAGAGAAGCTTGGCAAACACTTGACGGCGGTCATCGCAGCAGCAGCAGCAGTCGCATCAGCAACAGCAGCAACATCGATCGGCAACAGCAGCAGCAACTGCAGACAGCTGCAACAATTACGTTTATTAATTGAAATTAAAGAAGCCACCAGCCGCACATGATCTTCGAATCGCTGAAGGTCACTGGCTGAGAGCCCGTTTTGGTTTGAAATATTTATCAAAAATACAAAATAAATACTCGAATATACGTACGTACATGCGAGTATGCATATGCATTAAGTCGTGCCGTGCATTGACAGCAATTTCAATTAATTGGCGGATAGTTTCGGCTTGCAACTTGTTTCAGCTATTTTGGTCATTGCATGGGGTAGAATATGGAAATGAGGTATTAGCCCGATAGCCATGATAAGATAATCCGGCAAATGTGCTGTCAAAATACCAGCAACTGATCAGCGGATCAAGGAAAGAATTGATATTTCCGTCCAAGGTCAGAGCCATTATCCGTACCCTTTATTAAGCCCCAAATCGATTGGCAATTCAGTCAGCGTTGGTACTACAATATCGTTATTTTGCGCTAACTGCTCACGCATGCCAACAGTAGCTCTTCCAAAGCGACCTTCTCCAAATGCGATTCCATTGTCCCATTGGCCCCCATCGATGCAGTTAGATTGTCGACACTCGTCGCTAATTTGTATTCAATTTTTGAGACCGCCTAGGCCATAGTTACTATACTTATATCTCTGGCTTATGGCTTATGCCAAGGTCGCTGGCCAATCCATCTTGAGCGCCAAGCATGTGCGAAATCAGCGATATAATCGCTGCAATAAAAAACTCACTGGCCCACTGATTGATTTGCAATTGATGGACGATCGATAGATCGAGACTTAGTTGCCGAATTTCCAGTCGCTAGTCGACAGTCCAGTAATTTGTCTTGGCAAGCAGTCAGCAACAATTAGCGGCCACACCAGAGTTGATAGTGTCCACCAACGGTCCCTCCGACTTGTCCAGTGTCCAGTGTTCCGTGCATGCAAACGAGGCTGAACATTTTAATTAACACAGTTCGAACAACAAACAAAATAAACATATACTCAAACTCAAACTCAAACTCGCACTCGCACCCCAAAGATTGCAAAATATTTCATGTGAAAAAAAGGTAACCTTGCTGCTTCTGTTGGTGCGATATCTTTGGCTGTTGCCACTACGCATCGGTAGCCATGCCACCAAAAGTAAAAATTATATATAGTAGCCAACTGACCGACCGCAACTTATCAATTTTTGGGTGCGTTACGCACCGACTTTTTTACCATACAAGAACAACACGAATAGCTGCCACAATATCTGGTAGCAGCACAACCGTTATTACGCAACTTTCAGCACTCATTCCGCTTGGCCAAAAGCAAACGGCCAAAAGCCAGCACTGACCTAGTGGCAAGCCACCAGAATCTCGGACTTGTTACCGCTCGTAAGTGAGTTATTAAAGCAGTGCCACTGGCGCCAAGCGGTCACAAATGCAAATCCGCTTCGGGGAAAATGCTAATTTCGAATAAGAGTCATTCTCTGATCGATCAGTGCAGCATTTTGGATAATAATATAGGTATTAGGTATAGGTTTTGAGTAGGCATTATTTGTTTAAAGGCTCACAGTACTTGAGACCATTTACTCCTCATTGACAAGATTAACAAAAGGTAATTTACTAAATTGATAAATGATAAATATGATTCTAAGTTCAAGTATGTTAGGTGCTCTGTACAAAAAAACAATATTTACAATTAAAATAAGTTTTAAAATTCTTCGAGAGGCCCCGATTTAATCAAACTATGATTAATTGATTGAAGTGATTGATTAAAAGTAAAAATTGAATAGACAACTAAATTAATTCAAAGATCTACAGAAGATAAATAAATGAATGAATATTTGTGGGTTTTAAGCTTAGGCTTAACTCAACCTTAGAAGCCTCATAATATGGAAAGTTTTTAGGAATGGGAAGACATTCAAATAAGATAATCATTCAATGTGTTACATACATTTAGGTGATTTGACTAGAAACAGTTAAATAAAAACAAAAGCAATAAAATTAGAGGTTCAGAGTAGGTACCTAAACGTATTATATATTGTTAAGACTTTAAGTTGGTTCAATATTATTCGACTCTGCTACTTTAAAACTCAGAGATATCTTCAAAACGATTGAAAAAGTGACCCCATAAATTTGCTGAAAAATACTCAGTTGCGAAGAGTGCGGTGAAGTTTAGTGCCCTCCACCTCCACAGTGGGAAGCTTCCGTTCCATTCAATTAAGTTTCCATTTCATTTCGCTGCACTTACCAGTTCACTTCCCACCTCTTTTGCTCTCCAAGTCATCAAACACCGGTGAATTTCATGGTTCACCAAAAAGTTGCCCCAAACTTAGGCACACAAACTGGCAGAGAAAACCCAAAAATTGTGGCCAAAAGTGACTCAAAGCTGTAGACTTCACTTGCATGCCTAACTTTACGGTTAGGCAGTGAAATAAAACCGAAAAACAGACAAAAATCAAACAAACCGAAAGCCAAGCGAATTGCAACAGTAAATGAAGCCGAAATCCTGTTTAGAACGAGTTTATTTGAATTGAAATCGAATTTGTATGTTGATGCTGAGTTTCTTAAAGTGCGTTGCCGAATGTTTGTTTATATACACAGTATAAGTATAGTAAGAACCACATGTGATTGACCAGAACTTCATGAGCATCTTCTGGACATCCGGGAGATATTCCGCGGGGAATACCAGTCCAATACTCATAGTCGATATTTGCATGTCAGCTGGCCGAGAAAATAGGAAAACGTAAACAAAGCCACTAACCCAGTTAACCAGTTTTCGCTTTCAATTCAGAGTGTTTGAGCAGTTGCACAATGGGCAAAATAAGGGTTGAAAGTCCACAATTATGAAAAACTATTAAATAATAGTGTTATTCTTTAAAAAATATTTAAACTTTATTGTTTTATTATGATTCTACACAATTCTAAGAACACTCTGCCATAAAAAAATCTTATACAAAAAAATGTTCCAGTGCTAAAACCTTTTTTTTTTAAATTTTTTTTACCCTTCCTAAACCCAAAATAGACTTTTTGCCCATAGTACTGTGGCCAATTCCCAGTAGTCGGCGCGTAAACAAAACGCCAGTTGCGAAAAACCAACAGAAAACCACTTTCCAACGGCAGGTTTCCCTTTCGTCGGATCGTTTTTCGCAGATTTTCATAGCTCTTTCTTTCTGTTTTTGTTGCTCTCTTTGCAGCACGGCGACAACATCAGCCCCGCCATCATCCGCATCCATATCCACATCCACAACGACGGCTGCAGCTCCAATGCCATTGAAGAATGGACTGGCCAGTGGAATGGGGAATGCAATTGGTCACGACCAACAGCTCGAGGTGTCCACTGTGTTGGGGGAGCGCAGCAAGAAGTGCTCGATTGCCTCCAATGTCAGCAGCACGCATTCCGCGGATTCCGGACTGCCAGCAGCAGTGGCAGCCGCAGCAGCAACATCTGCGACGACAGCAGCAACATCTGCTGCAGCAGCAGCAGCAGCAACACAGGCGGCTGTAAGCGGTGGCTCACACTATTCGACGGACAAAAGCGGCTCGTCCGGTTATTACAGCTCCAATGTGTGCTCCACTTACTCGCTGGACGAGCACATCTATTGCGAACCGGTCATCGATGTCCAGGAGAAGATCAAGAGTGTGGCCGCCAGGCAGAGACTTAGGCCTCCGCTCCAGCTGCCAACGAAAGTGCTGGCACCACAGGAGGCTATTGGTGGTGTAGTTTCGACGACAGCCCCACCAGAAGCTGACAAGCTGTCCGCAGTGAAGAGCCAGCGCTCGGAGATGCAAGATGCAGCTGGAGCTGCAGCAGCCAATGACCATCCAGTCCACTCGAAAAAGGAGGCGGCGGAGGGGCTGCATCACTACAGCGACAAGCTGCGCATTCTGGAGACGAGCATTGAGAATCTGGACAGGCATTTGAAGACCTTTCCCTGCCTGTACGCCCAGGAGCACATTGTGAGCTTCATGCAGGCAGCCGAGGTCACTCCTCATGCCTTGGACATTGGAGAGAAACTCAGGGCCTATAACGCGCTGCCCACCATCATGGAGCAGCAGCAGCAGCACCAGCAGCAGGAGCAACTTGTGGATGACTCTCTGCTGGACATTGACCTGGACGCCTTTCTTTTAGCGCCCAACGAGGGGCGAGGGCCGAGAGGCATCGACAATCCCAGCTTCCTGAATGATGAGCAGCTGGCGGAGAACAACTACAAGTGCGCCAAGTACATCAACTCCTGTCCAGAGGATGCGTATCGCCTGGAGAGCGAGAGGGGAGGAACTGGGGGACCTGTGGGAGGATTGGGCGTGCCAGAGGAGACCTATGCCAAGCGCTATGAGGATCAACTGCATTTCCAAAGCACCAGAGAGCTGCTGGAGGATGTCCGTGATAAGATACGCCTCCTGTCGCGTGCCACGCCCCCACCTTCGACCACGCCCACGCCTGCGATCACCCCGCCCTCCGATGTGCCCAAGGAACTGGAGGGCATGATCCACACACTAAAACACGAACTGGAATCCTACCTGCAGCGCATGAATCAGCACAGTGAGCTGGAACTGCGGCAACTCTGCAGCGGATTGGGTCGCCAGCAGCACGTGGTCCGGTTGCAGAACGCTCTGGAACGCAGACGCAGTTGCGCCGATCTCCAGCTGAACGCCTACGAGGCGGTGAGGGACGGAGTGCTGATCTCTGCCAACGGGAGACCCTTGAGTGTCCGTGAGCAAGTCATGACCATTCGTTGTGCCAGCGACCCCAACTTCAAGATGAAGCGCAAGTCCCTGGCGGAGATCTTCCCCGCTGCCGAGTGCTATGTGGAGTCGGAGGTGACCACCACCAGTCTGTCGCGCAGTGTCACGCCCTCAACGTCGGCGTCTACGCCTCAGCTGGATATCGAGGCACAGCATCCGTCACTCACCACCACCGTTGTTACCCAAATGCAAAGGAATCTCACCTTCCACAAGCCCATTTTGCCATTGGCAGTGGCCAGTTGCCATCAGGCAGTGGGAGGAGGAGGAGGAAGAGGAGGTCCTGGGGACAAGGGAGACAGAGAACGGGAACGGGAGAGCATCGCCGAGTGGCACCGGAAGAAGCCCAGCATCTGGGAGATGTACTACGGCACCAACCGACTCCATCAGTCGCTGCTCGGCAAGCAGCGAAGTGGAGGCGAACTGGTCATCAGCAGTGCCCAGCCTACACTGTCCTATGTGAGTATCGGGGATTACAGGGAACAACATTTTTTTAAACTTAACTTTATTTAAAAGTTCCTGTTGAAATTTATTATTTCTTCACTTTTTTTTTGTCAAAAAAATGTTTAAAAATTTTTAACGTCTACAAATATTTTCTTTTTTGTTCTTATTCCCAACTTATACAAATGTAGGTATATAGTGTATAGTTTCTGTAAGTCTTATTTATGTTTTTAGAAAAATGTTTTTAGCATTGAAATTAGTCAAAAGAACTGTAACTAATTCAACCACGTGTAGAAAAATCCGATTAAAATCGGTTTTATATTTTCATTCAATTGAATAAATATTTATCACCACTGATAATTCGGTTGAGATGAAGCATTCACTTTGGTGTAGCTGAGTTCATGCAATGGCATAATAATTCCACGATTCAATTCACACCGTAACGAGTGAATTAATTACCGATAATTCAGTTTGATTTGCATTTCAATGGGATTCTATGCCCACCGAATCCACTTCCGTTCACTGAATTAATCAAACTGAAACTGAAAATTAAAAATAAATTAATTTAAGGCTTGTTTTGTGTTTAGCCAATTAAGTGATTAATCCTTTTTAATCTGGCGATGAACTGAGAGTGAGTGATAGCCTTTTGTGTTTCCTTGGCTCGAATGTACATGGTACATCATTAGCAGGGCTCGGGTCAAGTGTGTTTCGAAATGATAGCCACATTTAGATCAGCCGAAGCAGCAGCCGCAGCCGCAGCTTGCAGAGATAATTATGAGCTGGCCGGGCCAACGAGGCGTATGATTAATGCTCCGACTAATTGCAGCCAAGCTTCGAGTTAAGTTGCAGCCCGAGGTCGCACAGCCCAATGAAAATGAAACAATCGGCCAGCCAAACTATCTCAAGTTTGAGCAGCGATAAGCTTCCCAAAACCGATTCCTCTTTTAATCCACATTCTAAGCTGGTTTAACTGCTGCAACTACAGTGGATCAGCCTCATCCTTGGCCGCAATCCGAGCCATTTTAGTGGCATCGTGAGCAACACCCGCGCACTTTTCAGCCAGAATTCAAGCCACGTCACTCGGAATTCGCATGCTCGTCATTACCCCACGTCAGAGTTTATTATGCGCCAGGCGATGCCATCGATAGCATCGATATGGCCACAAGTGGAGACCGATTCAGAGTCAGAGTCAGGGCCCCAGTATGATTAATTGACTTGGCTGGCTACTGTTACCCCTTCAGCCAAAGATCTCGATAATTACATCTAATGTGGGTCTCCACTCCAAACAGCAGATCACCTGCCTCGCCTTGCCATCCGTTTCAATGGCCCTTCAGTTAGTGCCAGATTAAGTCATAACATCGACAAGTGACTGCAAATCGAGAGCAATCTCATTGAGACTCAAATAACCATATCAATGAAACTGGTAACTCAATTTGTGAACACTGTTTTTAATCATTTTTCAATTAAATTCAAGTTCAAATTGACAACTTCAACGTTTTTTACATTTTTAATATGTGTCAATTACATAAAACAAAAGGAAACTTTTTTCGTTTATTTTGTGATGTGTTTTTCAAATAAAAAACATTTAATATTTATTTTAAAAGGGTATTTCCTAGCCTGATACCTAGAATCGTTTTGGACAGGTGCTCTTCAAAATTCCGTTACCAATTTTGGCTTCCGTTCTACGCCTTCCGTTTTTGGGCAGCCATGTTATGCAATATCCGCAGCGATTCTGGCCATCGTTCAAACGCTAAGCTGACGACCGGCATCCCAATGAGTTTTCACTTTCGGCCAGGTAATGTGGTCGGTAATCGACGAAGGTTTGTTCACCTTTGTGGAGCACTCGCACTCGCATTCGCATTCACTGGTATCCGATCTATCGCGGGCGATTTGAACTTGAGTGCTGTGGGGCAATCGTGCGAAAAATACGGTTAAGCGACACTGTACCAGTTAACCTTTAAATTCCGTTAACACGACGCGGGCAGAAGCATCTTGGCCAAGTGGCCATCGATAACCGGCCACAAAAAGCCAACAAGACGTGCAACAAGTGGCAAGAAGTTGCCCTACAACTCGGATGACCTTTAAGGACGTTGGCGAAATTCCGCGCCCCATCCTGAAATGGTTCCTTGCACCCTCCTGCCCCCCGCTAAATTCAAAACCCGAAACTCGTCCCACGGCAATTGGCCGGCAGCAAATGTAAACGAAAACCAAAACCAAAACCAAAACGAAAACGAAACGGGTTTGCTGTCATGAATGCCAAAACGAAATCGAAACCGAAAACGAATCGAAACTCAAAATGAAAATGAAAACGAAAACGCAGCGAGATGTAAGGCGATCTGGTCCAAAAGCGGCCAAAAGCTGCACGCGTTTTAGCTGCCACAAAGTGTTGCAATCGCAATTGCAACCACACTTACCAGCAGAGCAGGCCAGTGGTGCAGTGGTGGAGTGGTGGAGTGGTTAGTGGGCAGCTGCCACCGCTGCACCACTGCACTACTGAAACCACCCGATAGCTAACTGGGTTATGGCGGATTCCATTTGGGGGGCAGGCCTCAAGAGCAGTCGCTGGTCATGGAGTTGTCAACCTTCTTCGGTGGCCACTTAGCCGTTTTGCATGGGCCTTTTGATTGGAGATTTCACACAGAAAGAAATTGGGGGGAAATGATGGGCCATCTTATCTTTTTTTTGTTAAATAAAAGAAAGGATTTGGAACTAAAGGTCTTTAGTAAGTAGCTATAGTATTATCCACTTTGTTAGAACGTATTTTTAACGGTTCAATCTATATAAAATAAATGAAAAGGATTAAAGTGTTTCAGAGAAATAACTCCAAGATGTCAGGAAATCAAGAGCCCACTTATTTTAAAAATCAAATGTCTTTATTAAAAACAAATAACGGTGCAATGTGACATTATTATCCATAAAACGAGGTGATAAAACGCGTTCCCAAGAATATTATTTGTACTAATCTATATTAAAGTCCTTTGATTTTTTATTAAAACAATATGAGTTCCGTTTAGAAATTATGAAACTGACCCCCAAAAACTTAAACAAAGATATAATTTTTATAACCGTGCATTGCCCGCCTTGGGGGTCTAATTTTGGGTTTATTTAAATGACTGGAGGTAGTTAGTGGCCCAGGGGTTTTGCTCTTAATCCACGGAAGCTGTGCCACTGCCCGCAATTATGGTATCAAATTTCCACCCATTACCCATACGCCATGTGTGCCGAGGGAAAGGCAGCAATAGCAACTAATTAGGCTGCCACTGCCACCTGAATTTCGCAATTCTGCCACGCCCACCCAGAGCCCCCATTTGTTGGTGGTTGGTGGTTGGTGGCTGTGGTAGTGGTGACTCAACTGACAGCCTCCGATGCCAATTTCCCCACTGCAAAAGGCAACAAAAACGCAGAGCAAGCGAAAGAAGAAAATTCATTTGCAATTGCATAAATGTTTGCACACACTTTTAAATTGAATTAAATCCGCGACTCAGGCCCGCGACTCGTGGACTTGTTGCCACACTTTGGCCGAGTTAGCATTTGCCTGTTAATTGGCGAAGACAAAGCAAAACTAATATGTGCAGAGGTGCCCCCCGTGGAGACATTCACCTGGGATTGGGCCAGACACCGGATCAGTTGTTAAATTCGGCTCGGAGCTTGTGGATCAGGGATCAGTGTCGGAAATAATGGTTCAGTGAAAAGGTTCCCCGCAAACAATGGTACACAATTAGTGATCTCGAAATGCAATTTAATCGAAACGAAAATGTTGTAATTATAAATTAAAAGTGGATATAAAGAATATGTACATATTAGAAGGGTTCCTAAAAAGTGCACTGTTGACTTCTTGTTGGTCAAAAAATTTAACTTTTTAGTGAATGAAACCTTTTATTTTATATGGTGATTAGCTTTCTTGCATTCTTTTAAAAAACATTTAACTTTAACAGGCACAACTTCGTCATAAATAGTGGACCATAAACAGTGGACAAAAGAAAATGAAAACATAATCATAATCTTATCCAATATTTCTTATTAAGATTAAGGTTATAATAAAAAAATAGAGTCGCATTTTAGACGTGAAAATTGCAAGTGAAACCGTGCTGAGATGATCTGCAAACGAGCCAAACTCAAAAATGTGCAAGTTCCGGAGAAAATATGTAGACTCTAGTGTCTGCAGATAAAGTTAACATGCAGATAAAACAAGATTACACTTCTGCACAGACAATCCGGATTGCATCAACTGAATTTCCATTGCCGCGACGTGAGCAAAAATACGGATTCCCCGCCCGGCGGAGATGGAGATTAGTGTCTGCTGGTTGGCCAGTTGCTGGTGGACGTGCTAAAATTTTGTTTTCTCTGGGAGTGATTTTCAAACCTGATGTACTTGCTCGTCGGGTAGATATAGCCACATTAAACTTGGCCAACTTCCAGAGACTGAAACCGAAACCGAAACCGACACCGAAAATGAAACAGAAGCGCTTTCAATGTCAGCGGTGGGAAAACGTGTGCCGCAAATTAAAAAGCCACCGCCGATCGATGGATTTTCTTTCACAAATTAGCACACACCCAAAAGCTGAACCCGTATTTGGGGGGCACACGATATATACTTACTAATGTAGTATGCAATGTGTTTCAAGGCCGGGTTGAGCGGGAATTTACAGCCAGTAGTCGATTTCTCATCATTTTGCATATCTTTGGCGAATTTATGGTGTTTTTTTTTTGTTTATTATTCAATATAATTTATTTATTTATTATTTATTGCGTGTGCGTGAGTGTGAGCGTGAGTGTGAGCGACTTGGTGTGTGGCATCATTTGCAAATTAGCTGGTGGGCTAGGCTAGGCGTCTCCCCCGGCGTCAAAATCGGCATGATATTCCGGCACCTTCGGGGGGCCAGGTTTCAATTCACTTCCACCCACGGCGTTTTTTCGTTTTACACCACAATTGCACTTCATTTGCTGCCACGGCAAGCCAATAAAACCGTTACACTCCAACTCACACAAAAACTCCGGGGGGACTAAAAGCAAAAGTGCACACGAAAAAAATGGTGGATTTTACATTGTTAAGTTTTCAATGATTTTTTTTAAATTTCAATTACAAGAACCTGACAATACGTCTTTTAAGTTTGTAAGGATACACGATTTTCTATACATCTAATTTGTCAGGTTTTAGGATTTATTAAACTCACTTAAAGTTGAAAAAAAAACTAAAAAACTTAACTGACTTGTATTTTTTAACATATATTTTAAACCATAGTATAAATGTATGGATATTTTCAAACTTATACTTAATTTGCTTTAAATTAACTAATTTCAAATCGATCATGATAGGAACTTCCTTTTTTTAAATAGTATAAAAAGTATCACTTTGTAAACGTAGGTTTCTAAGGTGATACATTAAGTTAAAAAATATATAATCATTTAAATCAGCATAAAATCAAGTTTCTACCCAATCGATCATCATTTAGGGTTGTTATTTTTTTACTGTGTATCTCATATAGCCCATAGAATGCGGTAATTTCCCCCGCAGCCTCCTGACTCCGTCATCTTTTGCCGATTACGATTACGTCTTGCCTTTTCACAGTACTTTGACTGATAAACAGCAGTGGTAATAATGAACACTCATACATGTACATATGTTTATATGTACCTATGTTTCCCCCGACTTTGGACGGCATCACTAACCTCAGACAAGGCAGGCGAATCACCAAAAAGGGAGAGAAAAGAAGCCGGAAGGCAAAAAAAATTTACCGCAAAGTTGTGTTCATTTCAATTTCTCATTTCGATTGTGTGGTCGAACTTGAAGTACAGTAGATACTGGCTATGAAGTGCCATCAAGATTTTTAAGCATTAAAAAAAATATGTTTGTTAAATGTTTCTACCTAAAATAACTCAGAAGAGCGGGACCTTTGTTTGTTGAACACTTTTTTGTAATAACTTTTATGAAGTTCAACACCTAAAAAACAAAAAATAGTTCTTTGAAGTTTTCTAACTTTCACACATTTTAAAAAAAAAAACTAAGCGACTATTTGTACAAAATAGTTAATGTTGTTTTAAGCCCTTAATAAATAAAACATTTAAATGTTTATATTTGTGCCATTTAAATGATAGAAACTCTTTGAAATTTAAAAATAAATGTAATATTTTCCATTTCTAAATTTTTTTTAATTGTGTGAACGACCCATCCAAAATGATCTTATTTTTTGTGTGGTAATCCAATGTTTCACTGTAATTGGTTGAACAGAAAAAGAAATGATCACCCGGATCGAAAACAATGCAGCTCGTAGCATGCCACCCAACAAAAAAGTGGGAAAAAATGGAAGAAAAAAATCCCAAACCCGTCGCAATCACAATAAGATGCAAAAAAAAAGGTGTGCGCAAATTTTTGCAGGCTAAATTGTTTGTTCGCCCTGTTTGCCACAGCTCAATTACACACAAGCCCATGCAAAGCGAGTGTGTGGAGTGTAGTGTGTAGTGTGTGTTGAAAGCACTCCAGACACACACAAAACTACACTTGAATGCCCTTTTAATGACCGCATTGCGTATACGCCGCTTTCACTCCGGCAATTCGATATGTGATTTAATCTTTGAGTCTCTTGGAACAAGCGAGTGCTTAGGCGGCAGATTTGCAAAAACTTTTGCTTACAGAACTTTTAGCCGGCTTAATTGAGAGTGAATGTGAATGAATCTCAGTAGTTTTCAGTACGGAAATTGGTTTACTTCCGCCGGAAGTTCCTAGATGTGTCGCATGTTTTTTTTTCTGTTGCAAAGACATAGATTTGCTAAGCTAATGCATTTTTTTGTAGTCTTACACCTGACTGAGTGAAATTTCCCCAAGTGTTTCATAACTTTTAACATGTTTAACGAGAATCGACCAAAAAATAAAAAAAAAGCTTGAACAAAAAACTGTTAACGTTTTGTTTCAAGTCTGGCTTTTGCCTTTTTTTCGCTGTTACTGAAAAAGATTTCAAGGTTGTGTCGCTAAAAACGAGACGAGCGGGAAAAAAATGAAGATGCGCACAGGCGGAGCAACAAAAGCGAAGAAAACAAAGCTCAGTGGGTCAAATTGTTGTGCGTTGGAGCCCTTTTTTTTGTGGGTTTTTGGTTTTTTGTATAATTTTAGCATGTGACCACGCCCTGTTCAACTGCAAATTTTGGCCGGGCACGCGATTATGTTTGGGCCGTGAGTTATGGCTAAACACTTTGTGACCTGAAATGCCTTAGCTTTATTTTGACTCAAATGGGATCGGTGTGATTATGCGCGATTAAAGTGATCATAATCAATGTCAAGTGGAGATCGTCAGAGGTTTTTGATGGTCAGTGTTTTACATAAATGCGAAACGCTTATGTGATCAAATATTAATTAACTTAATTGCAGGCCCAAGTGGCATTTACAGTCGAACTTCTCTTTCTCAAACCGCCCGAGGTCGAATTATTGGTTTGAATGAAATGTTATCAAATCTCGCATTTCTTTTTTATTGCAATTAATTTTTATTGTAATTAATTAGGCATAACGCTAAGTTGATTTAACAATATTAGGGTCTAATAGCTCCATCGATAACTCATGTTAATAATTGTGCACTTTAAAAAACTAAAATAAATTTGACAGAAAACGGGTAACTTTCTGGAAACTTTAAGTTTTAAATTTATACTTAAAAGCAGTTTAAACAGTTCAAATATAAATTGAAAAGACTTTGTTATAGGCTTAAAATTAAAGAAGTCTGTGGTGATATTTGATATTTATAATTGAAAAATTATAAAATTTATTCGACTATAACTAATCCTATGATAAACTTTACCATTCACAGCCATCCTCACGCCCCGAATCGGACTTCACGCTCGACCTGCCGCGGGCCGAGCAGCTGCGCTTAAAGATGGAGAAGGAGAAGAAGTTCCGCCAAAGATGCCGCTTCATCACCACATTCCTCAGCCTGGTTTTCTTCTTGCTGACCGTGATGGTGGTGTCCCTGGTCTTGACCCGCGGCAAACGGATGTTCGGCAGCATGATCTGAGGATCCCCGATCACCGATCGCCACACTAGTTAGCCTCTAGATCCGACTCTGCTGAATGGAGAGGCGGCAGAATATTACAAACTTCAGTGCCAACCACAAATGTAAGACGTTTAGCGTTAGTGGTAGTCGTAAGCTACTCCTGGCTTTTTTTTTTGGCAGGGCAGGACCGCCACAGCCGTAGTCGCAGTATTGTTAATAAATTATTTATGTGATCCTAGTTGTTAAGTCCGAGTGAGTGCATTTGTTTTTGTGTGTTCGCGTTTACTGCCTGTATCCAGCCTATCGTTTGTCAAACATATCGTTAAGCCCATCAAACTGTATTAAGTCTAAATGTATAACTAACTATAGCTAGAGTCTTGTGAAAGTGTGGAGAATAAACAGAATACCGAGTACATTTAATATAACATTTATTTCAATATGGAACATTGGCGCACAGGCGAGTTGAAAGCATCCGTACTTTTGAGATTTTTAATGCCATCGGGGCTTCAGCGGCATCTTCGTACTTATAGACATACATATATCATCGTAATCGTTATCACAAGTGGTTTTGTTTTCCTTTTGATTCGTTAAACCTGAACCAACTGCGAGTGGGAGAAATGCACAGAACTTAGTTAATATTAATAGGCTTATTGTGCTCGTTGGCGGGCAGCTACAGCGTAAGTCTACAAAGCGTTAAATAGCTACGAAATAAGGCAAGTCTGCTGAGAAGTGTCGGGAATGGCGGTGCGGCCAAACAGATCTTTGGCGTGTGCTCATGTTTGCTATTTCATAATATGCGTATGTTCTGGCGATTGACCTCGAACAGTGTGTGGTCCTCGTCGTCGCTGTTGACGTCCTCGATGGCCATGGGCAGTGGTGTAAGCTCCTGATTGGCCCGATCGCCCTGCACGCCGTACTTGCGCTCCGCTCGCGACAGTCGCAGCCTGCAACGGGGAGATTAGCGATTAGTTCAGTTGGTCTTATCAGCTTATCACGAAAATAGAAACTAGGTTTGTTGGAACGGAGCTTACGTCTGCTAAACAACCCCCTCTGTCGACCTTTGCAAGGCATCACCGAAAAACATTATTGAATGTGGAAGACTGAATAAACAGTCCAGTACTGGTATCAGTGACCAAATTCATGATAAACTTCTCTCAATAAAGGGCTTTTCTTTAACCACACAACTCCTATCAGTAAATCCTGCATCCTGCTCTTTTAAACTCACCTGTAAACCCGCATCACGAGCAGCAAAATGGCCGTACTGGTAATGCCCACTAGAATGTAGACCACGGCTTGGCCGGGAAAGTCCATTTCGTCCCCCATGCGGGAATGTTCGACGTGTACATCGTCCACGGGAAGACTGGCAGTGGCTTCAGTAGATTTTTCCTTGACATCTGGTGGTGCAGCAGGGGCAGGAGCAGGAGCAGGAGCAGGAGCCCCCTTATCCACAACCACCATAGAATCCCTGGGGCCCGTAACCGGATCTTCGGGCAGCGCCTTCTTCACGGACTTGCGCTCC